>JAVJGI010000057.1:2366830-2388085 GCA_035590275.1 Ibycter americanus | reverse complement strand
AAATTGTTTTTATTTTTTTTGTACTTTGCACGGCGTTGGATATGGAGCCGCCGCGACTCTTTTGATGCACGCCGGACGGCTTTTTTTTTTTTTTTTTTTTTTTGGGGCAGGATTTTTCTCTCTATGCTTTTCCAGCGGTGGGAGGACCCTTCCCCATCCTTCCCCGTCTCCTTGAGTTAGTTCCCTGCACGTTCGGAAGCCTCGGAGCCTCCTGGACTGAATGCAACTTTTTTTCCTCCCCCTTTGCTGATCCCTGTCAGCAGGGACCGACAGGAAAAAAAAAAAAACCACAAACCACCCAACAACCAACCCAACCCCAGCGAGGAGGAGGCAGAAGGGGCTGTGTGTGCATGTGTGGTTGCTGCTGGTGCTCAGGACCCCAATCTGTAGGTGTGTGTTGAAATATGGAGAATAGTCTTGGATGTGTTTGGGTACCAAAGCTGGTTTTTCTCCTCTTCGGGTTTACGCTGGCGAGCCTGCATCCTCCAGTCTCCGGTAAGTCAGCGCTGCTTATTTTCTCTTTACACTCCGGGGCGAGGGTGATTTTTCTCCGCATCCCAAAGCAATGTGCCCGTTTCTCTTGTGCTAACGGACTTTTCTCCCCCTCTGCAAGCGCGATTTGCTTTTTCGGGGGGTTTTGGTGTTGTTGTTGTTGCTCACCGGTGTGAGCTTTTGCATCACTTCCCACAGATGGGAAGGGGGAACCGGGGTTAGAAGCGCCTTGCGCAGCCTTGGAGAGAAAGGGCAGCAGTGGTTAGAAGGAAAACCACGAAAAATAAAGGAGAAATGTGGTAGGAGGTGGCATGATAGGTGTGTAAGTGTGTGTGCCGAGGCGGTGGTGGGGTTAGTTCCCGTTCTCTTTTTGCACCTGATCCCCCTTGCAACTGGATATATTCGCCTGTAGCTTGTGGGGTCTGTGGTCTGAAACCAAGGGACGGGGTTGCCTTTGCTGGGTAAAGGAATAAAAGCAGCAGCTGAGTTAAGCAAGGCAGAAAACGCAGTTATCTGCAAAGCATCTTCCAACTCTATTAGGCTGCGATTCTTTGGGGCTGCACCTCTCTCGCCGCACTTGGCAGGCACATTTTCTAATTGAAAATGGCAAAACCAGTTGTGTGTGGAACCGGGGTCGCGCAGGAACGGAGGGAACTGACACGGCGATGCTCTGGGGCTACTTGTGCAGAGGGTGGAGAAGGGCTCAGCGGCACACAGATCTCTTATTCAAAAAGAAAGAAAAGAAATGGGAGCGTGAGCAAAGAAGTGTTAGGAACTAAGAAAGTGCAGCTTCGATTTGCAGGAAGCTCGGGGCATGAGTGCATGGTGAGCAGAGATGCGTGCAAGGAAATACTGTTCTCCAGTGCTCATTTAATTTTCTCCAAAAGCAAAGGAGGAACACTTCAGTAGGACAAACCTTGGGAAGGGGGAGCCCGGAAAATACAAGAAGGGATCTGAGCACACGTCTGTGCACACTGCTTTTGCAGCAGCGACGGAGGAACAATGGGAACCAACTCCCCACACCACACACACCAGCACTAAAGCAGATTTTGGTGATGGGGAAAGTGCTGCATATGAAGCGTTTTGCAAAACGATCCTCAGTGTCTGCTGGCAAAGCTCAGGTTATCAGCTGTATGCAAATGGCAATCGCCCATGGAGGTGGCGCTTCCTTTACACACAAACGGGTGCATCTTTTGATTGTCCTGATTTTGGGGAGTTAGCAAGTAAACTGGGAGACGCTTCTCTGCCAGACCTGGAGGTTTATGTTGCATGTGCGTGTATGTGCGCCTGTGCACGCGTGTCCCCAGCATTGTCCTCTGCAATTACTTGTGTGGAAGGTGGGACCCGGGCAGTGGGAGCAGGGTAATGAATAGGGGTGTCTCTTGCCTTTGCAGCTTTAAGGCAGGGAGATGGGAGACATGGCAGTGATCCTCCTTCATGAAAGATGATTGACTTGAAGGCTCCTTTGCTGCCAAAGGAGGGGATGAAGCGAGAGCCTCTAGTGTGAGTGCCTGAGGAGCAAAGGAGGCCGTGTGCTGTGTCAGGGGCCAGGCGTGCTGCAAACCCATTGCTCCCACGGCGTGGTGTGGGCATCGGTATTGTTTTGTGGTCCTTGGAAGAAACAGCCTGTTTTCCAGCTGCACATATTGGTTGTGTGTTTCAGACCCCATCTATGATACACAGGTGTTTATTGCACTGATTTTGAAGGTGGCGTCTTTGCGTTGCACCCAATTCCTTGCACAAGCTGCAAACGGGCAAAGTTTTCCCAGCGTCGCAGCCCTGGGGGCTGTCATGAGTTTGTGCTTTCCTGAGCATTCTTGTCGCCATCCCAAGTCAGCCGACAAAACTGAATAAAGCAGACCCTGCCCCTCTCCGGCAAGGCTGCGGCCTCTGCTCGCACACCATGGCGTTTGCACCCCGCTGTGGGCAGGAGGTGCGGGCAGCGTGCTGTGCCTGGCATGGTCCCCGCACAGCAGGGCACGGGCAGGCAGCGAGCGCTGCTAACAAAGGGCTCCTGGAGATGCTGCACAATGGGGCTGGCTCCTCTCTTGCTCTCTGCCCAAAGCCCGGAGCTGCTGTGGGCGTGCAGGGGTGTGTTCGAAACTTTGGCACCGAAGGGCAGCGGTGCATCCATGTGCGGGCAGGGACACACCACTTCTGCGCCGGAGTCAAGTCCTGCGCCTGTCGTTGGCCATTGTGTGCGAGGGGCAAAACGTTTTGGGGAACGAGACAAAAAGTAAAGCACAACATCGGACTTTTCCGGGTTAAAAACATGTATACGTGGACAGAAGAACCACAGAATGGCAGTGTTTGCCATTTTGGAAAGAGACCGTGGAAAATGTGTTCTTGATAAAGGCAGATGTAAATTATGTAGTGTTTGATCATTATGGTGCTGTATGCTTTGTTCTGTGCATTCATTAAGGTAACCACATAATACCTTCACTTTTTTTTTTTTAATCTGTAGGTGGGAATTTAACTCAATCTCAAAGGGTTTTTGTGAATGGCTTCTGTGTTTGGTGTCTTTAACTCCCACTAGATCCTGGTGAGAAATTTAGCGTTAGTGCAGCATGTCAGAGCCCAGCGATGTCTGGGTACTATGGCAATCACTTCTGTGAGTGGTGCAGTATAAATCACCAGTGACCTGTCACAGCATCCATTTCACATGCGCTGCAGTTGCCCTCTGTGTTACGAGGCATGTGAGCCACGACATGTATTATAGGAGTGGGGTAACCTCCGTGCGTTTGCAAGAGTATTTTTAACAATGGAAATGAGCATAGCTGAGGATGAGCAATTTACATTTGAGTAGTTGTCTTCTTCCTATAGTCTGTTGAATATTTTTGTATTTGGCTCTTCTTGTTTTATGTCTTTTTGTCCTCACTTCTCCCTTCCCCACATCCATATGGATACAGGACCAGTGGTGACTTCAAATACAGAGTCAGAAATGTTTGTTTGCAATGAGATTACGCCAAATGCAGTCATCTCCAGATTTCACACTTGGTTCATTTATCCTTGACTGCTGCTCCCTTGTCCTTGCCAATACAAAACTGAGCATGAAAGATCTGTTACAGGGCCCAAGACATGGCAGCACCATCGAAATATTCTCCTAGTATTTCCCTGTTTGTCTGAACCCATCCATCTTTGATTGTCTGTTTTACGCTGGGACCATAACATCTTTGGGGCAGGACTGTAAGGGCTTTGCTATGCAGATTCACAGCAGGATCGTGGTCCGCAGTGAAGGCTTCCAGGAGCAAAATGATTAATAAATACATTGAGAAGAAAACCTGCGGGACTGCTTGTTCCAGATGCAGCTTGCAGTCCAGGCGAGTTTTTCACACCATCCAACCGAGCTTAAGTTCAGAGCTAGTGCACTGACCTTGCTGTTTGCATTTCCCTGGAGCAGCCTGGGTGGAGAAGGAGAAGTGCATGCTGCCTTCCCTGAACCCACCTGGGCTTTCACTCCACTGCCAAGGAAGCAGAAAGTCTAGTTTTGCATCCCAGTCCTGTCTCACATTTTGACTGGCAAAAGACTGGTGCTGTGTGTGGGCTGCTATTTCCCAGTAGCGTGTTGTTTAACACCATCCTGCAATAATCTGGGTTCTGCCTGAGCTCGGTCCCTGAAGCGTGTGTTGCATGTGACGCCTGGGTTGGCCTCTGCTAATGGGAGACTGCTGTCAATCCAGTGACATGACAGCTAAAATAGCTCTTTCAGAGTCATTCATCAGATGCTCAGCACACAGATTTTCCACCAGATGTCCTTTAGAGGGCTAATACTGATTTTTAAAAATGTTATTTTTATGAGATAAAATAATGCTGCAAAACTGAGTGGTTCCTGCGTGCCTGCTTGCATGGCATATCCAGCTGCAAGGGTAAACTCTGCAATGAGTTTGCACCTCCATTCTGGAGGAGGTGGAAAAAGTTGTTGTAGAGACTTCAGCAAATGTGCTAACGTGAGTAAGCTGTGCAAGACGTTTGCCCTTTCCTGGTATTTTAACATCTTACCAGACTAAAACTCGCTGGATCCCCTCGATACTGGCCTGGAGGAAGGCTTAGCCGTGTCGCTGTGTGGGATGTAGGGATACTCGGACCCAAAGGCTACACAGGAGCCAACAGGTCGGTTCTCGCCTCAGGTTTGCTGTTGCAAAACCCATGTTTGATGCGATTTAGGAAAGTTAGTCACTTCGTGTGTTGAACAAAGTTGTGAAAGAAGCTGACACTCAAAAGAGGGGAGACCACACTTTCACATGCCTAATTTTCCCTTCTGCTGAAATGCAGATCTGTAACAGCGCGAGTCAGTACAGCCAGTCTCTTTGTTGTAATACAAATAGATGGAAATTTCTTAAAACGTTGGCCTTGCTGGAATAAAAAGTATACTGACAAATTCCACCGAAGCTTTCATGATTAATTAACTAAAGGCAAAAAAATTCACTTGCTCTGTTAAAATTATCCCTTGGGTGAAACATTGACCTAAATTTGTTATTTCCATTGGAATCCAAAGTAAACACTCTAGCCCTGTCCTCGTTTCCCTTGCATCCTTCTTACCGCAGCCATGGTGCCCTGGGCTGGATGGGGATGCTCCTGCCTGGGAGCGAGAGCAGCAGCTCGGGAGGCAGCACCCAAGTCTGCAGGATGTAGGCTCCTCCGGAAGGCATCCGCTGCTGAGTGCTGTTTGCTATTCCCCAAGTCTCTGAACACCCTGATTTTTAATTTGCCCAAGTGAATTCCTTTCTCCATGCTGGCCTGAAAATTCATCTGCTGAAAAATAGGTGCCACAACGTTCCTCGTTGGAACTGTGAGGTTGTGCTGCAGGTGGTTTGCAGGGAACTGACTTCTATATCTGTGTTTATGCCATTTTCTATCTGGCTCCCTGGTGAATGTTCCTGATGCTTAGTTGAAAGAATTTCTTAAATATTTGTTGTGGGAATGGCTTACATTGTTACTGGTTGTGGTCCCTGGGAAATAAGTCTACTTAATGTGTCCATTACCTATCACCTCCTCCCCATCCCCTTCTGTAAACTCCACAGTCTGTTTGACCACTTCTGCTGTTGAAAAGCAACTGTGGTCTCCTCTGCAAGACAAAGGATGCTTAATGCTTGGCAATCTTTTTTTAAATACAGGTGGAGAGCCTCGGGCATTTGAGGTTTGCTCCTTCGGGTCTTTTGCACAGCCTTCTGTAAGGAAAGCTATCAAACTATGGAAAGCGATGACTGAAAGTGAAGAGTATCTCCTGATTTCTGACAGTAAATTCACTGGTAAAAGAGAGTATATTATTCCTGAAAGATAACACATCAGATAATTGTAAACCTAGTGGAATTGTTTCTTTCTGATGACGTTTCTCAATTTCAGCTTTGATGTGAAGGGCTACAGCTAAATTGGGCTAATGACAGAATATCTCGCTCGAGAGTTTGGAGATGTCTGCACTATAAAGGAAACTGAATTCTCAGAGAGGCACGATAAATGCACAGTTAATGTCTCAATTTCTGTCTTGGTTGATGGCAGTTTTTGTCGATAGTAATGCCAATATGTGCTGTAATTTTATGAATGTTCTGAAGTATTCAACATACATTGAAAACTGCTCTAAATTGGTGCCCAAAGTTTCAGCAAAGTATTGGTTGTCAAACAGAGAGGCTGAAGGAACAGTATCTTCTTGGAAATGGCATCACTGGCTGAAAACTGGGTATCTTCTTGCCCTGCAAAGTAATTTAAAACAGAAAGATGACTGATGTTTTGATGATTTTTGTTTACTTTTATGATGTTTTATGAACAATCACTGGATTGATCATGGGTGCCCAACCCATGGTCATGCTTTGCTGGGCTGGGGGCTCACAAGATGCCTCCTTTCCCAGGTTGGAAGCAGAAGGTGAACGACCACCAGCTTTGTCATTTCCAGAGCTTTGACGCCAATTTTCCAAATATTTTGGGAAACAGCATCCCGGCCAGCTGAGAAGTTTGACTCATTGAAACAAATACTCGCTGTCGTTCTCTTCTGGGGTCTTACAGCAAGAACAAAGGGTGACAAAAATAGATAAAGTATAAAATAAAGGTACTGGAAATTACACAGAAAAGCTCCTGTTCTGTGCACATAGCTTCCTGGACAGTGAAACAACCAATGCAAGTGTTCATGAGTACAGTTGTTGTAGCTGGAGAGGGTAGGGTAGCTGGACACTTACCGTGACACCATGTAACAAAATGCAGAATTCATCCAGATCACGGAGGTGGTGCTTGCATGACATGGATGTACCATGGGATGAACATGTACCGTGGGATGAGGATGTACCGTGGGAGGTGAGGCTGCTTGTTGGGGAGTGGATGGAGAGCTTTATAAATTGCAGGGTTATGACTCTTTTGAGAGGCTCTGTAGATTAGCTGAGCTAAGGTCAGCTCTTCAATCACCAGAGGAGCTCTGCAATGAATGACAGTCTCCTAGTTCATATTTTTATCATTTATATATAATAATAGTTTCACAGCCTGGTGTCCACATTCTGTATACCCTGTCAGGCAGTGGGGGCTTCAGATGTTATGCTGACAGAGACTGTGTTTGTCCTGCACAGGTGAGGAGCTACATTTCTGTATTTCCAAGTTGCCTTTCCTTATTGCTTTGCCTTTTTTTTTCCCTGCTCAATATCATAGCTCCATTCTTGTCTCCCATTTCTCAAGTGTTTGTTTACTCCCACCGCATACCTTCCACCGTCTCCACAGTTGGCTGATGCTCTATCAAATCTCAGCGCGGCGCTGCAAGTACTGGCTGTTTTGCCAGAAGTAGCACCAAGGTTACTTTTGGATGTGGGTAGTTTCTACAATGAAAGATTAAGTAGAGAGATTATAGCATTGTAAGTTGGACTGAAGCTAACCATTATTTTAGTTCCCTGCTTGCTTCTTTCTAAAGGCAGGAGTCCCCAAAGCATTGCAATTAAAAGCTGAAGGTTGCTTCCCTAGGAGTGGAGGTGACTTATCAGCAAGGAGTGGGCTGTCTTGGGGCTGGCAGCAGGTCCCAAGCAGAGTAGGGTGTTTTCATCCATAGCCCACAGCTACCCAAAAGGGCTTGTTCGGTGCAGAGTTCATGCATGAACCCCTGAGTGTCTCTTCACAATCTTCCCCTCACTACCCAAAGACTAAAAAGCATTTTGAAAGCGCTCTTTTGGGTTTCTCTCTGTTTGTTCGTTCTTCTTAGAAGTATCGGGGGAAAGAGAAAGACATTTAAAAGGGCTCTGAGGGTCGTTTGGCCATATTCCCCTTTTTTTTTCTTCTCTGCCTTCTGATGCTCAGAAGAAGAAGAGGAAAAAAGCCCTTAAAAATTGCTTTCTGCTTTTCCCTGGTGCTGAAGACATGCAACAGACCGCGGTTGTGGTGGGACCCAAATGCACCAGCCTGGTCTCTGCTGAAGAAGCAGTGCATTTTCTTGCTTGGATTGAGGTTTTGATTGGTGTTGTCTTGGTGGCAGGCATTTGTGTCAGGTGCCAGGGAACGACCGATGCAACTGCTCTGATTCATGTGATTAGTAATCATGGTTTTGTCTGGAGTTTGTGCTTAACCACCTGTAGAGCAGCCTGAGCGAGGGCCGTGGAGGAGGATGATGCAGCAGAAGGGGCTGTGTATGTTAGGAGATGGGTGTAGATGGCATTTCGTGTTACATGTATATATATTTTTTTTTTTTCGCATGGCTGTAGTGATGTGGGGTGTTCCCCATATTCATCAAAAATTTCATACTCATTTTCCAAATGTCATGGTGCCTGTATTTCTCTTATCCAAAGTGAAAATCCTTTTTCCTAGTTTGTTCCTCCTTTATTGTATTACAGAAGCTGCTGAAGGTGCTGTTGGCGCAAGTGGTTATCCTAATATCCTACATTTTGTTTATAAATTTGGTAAAAAGGCCACGATCCCCAGTTCTGCTTTAGAAGGAAGCTTCCTACATAGTTTTCTGCTCAGAAGATTGAAGAAGTTTAGATCCATTACTGAAGAGGAATCATCATACCTATGATAGTGGTTAACAGTCTTAGATTTAGACTTTGCTGTTAAAAAAGGACATTAGGATTTTTAAGTGTTTATTTATGGGGGCTCCAGACATTTTTGTTTTCCCTGGACACAATGACTTCTGTGTCCTCCTGTGTGAGAATCAGTGTGAAGCAAGTTAAAAAATTAACTGAATCTGACAGCTCTTGCTTTACCGTTCATGATTAGGAGGATGCAAAACGGAGGCAGCTTCATACCACTGGATAGTGTCAGATAGGCTTTTTTCAGTGTCCACAGAGATTTATAAATGTAGAAACTTTCTGTGCCTGTGAGAGAGATGCCAAAAGGGGCTGATAGCTCCCTTGGTCGAAGTGCTGATAAGGACATTTAGCAAACCAGTAGTATAAGGACATTTAGAAAAAGGTATTTGTGCACTAAATTTTAAAGCGCTGTAGGACCAAGGGTGTTGTACGTGTAGTGCTTTTTGCAAAAAATCATACAGGTTTATGTTTTTAGATTTCTGATGCTCATTGTTTTTGACATTAAAAGTAAGGAATTAGTTTGTGGAAATTAAAACAACTGTGTGCTTTGGAAAAGCAGGTATGTGTTATAAGAAGTATATTCAGTTCTGGCGGAGATGGTTTGCTACACATGGCAGTTGGCTGTGATCTCCCTCTCACGCAAATGTTATTCATTCTTTGTTTTCATTAATCTGAAATAAAGGTCATCTGGATGAAAGATTCAGGAGAAAACTGGGTAAACAGCTGTATTTCCATACTGCCCACACAATTCTCTAAGCCCACAATAATAGAGAATAAATCAGATTTTTTGTAATCCATCAAATTTTAATGATTTAAACAATTACAAAAAGAGAAAGGTTGTTTTGATACATTAGGCCAGATTCTCAACCAGAATAAATCTCTACTGACTTCTGCAGAGACACCTTCACGTCAACAAAATCCTCCTAACACAATTTGTTGTTTATCATTTGCATTTGTGATATGCTCAGATAGATGCTGGTTCTCTGCAACCAAATAGCTTCGCTATAGCAGGTGTATTGATATTAAAAGGGTTGTTAACATCTCTCCAGAGGGGGATATTCTGTTACCAGTAACTCTATCAAGCTTTTCCATCTGTGTAGGGAATTTGTCAGAAGCTGGTGTTATGTTATTAAAAGTATTAGTTATCTCTTGATTTGTGTCTAATTGAATTACATCATTAATAGAACTCAATTACAATCAATGGAAAATGATATCACCGCAAGGACAGTGGCCACTCGAGGTTGTGAGTAATGCTTTGTGCTCAACCAGCCAGTCACAAATGGGACAGCGCCACGACTCTCTTAATGAGCAAATTTTCCGATCCTGACCAAGGGGAGGTTTCCTGCTGAAATGGGTACGCTGGCTTGGAGCCACCCAAATCCCTTGGCGCTGTCGCTTCATTGCAAATTGTTTTTTGTGAATCAAGTATGAAATGGTTTTAATCTCAAATGTGCAATAAAATAATACTCTGGCAACCCCCCGCCCCCCCCGATGCTCCTTACATAAGCTTAATCTGTCTTTATCACAAATTCTTGAAGTATTATGGAGTGAGGCTGTTGACGAAGAATCGCAGGGGGCATCCCAGTGTGTGCCAAGTCCAGGCTGTTGGTGTTGTGTTGCTACTCGCATTACTCCTCCTTTTCATATCAGAACTCACAGCACATCCCAGGAATGACAAGTGCATCTGTCCATAACTACAAAACTAGCTAGCTTTCCAAAAGACACCAAACCCCTGAGACTTGGGAGATCAAGCTCAAGTGCAAACAGAAAAACTGGAGCAGAGTCCAAAGTGGCAGTATCAGAGCGGTGGATTTACAGTTTTTTGCTGAGTTGAAGGTACTGGCCATACAAATGAAACATTGCTCCTCAGGGAAGCGGAAAGAAAGGTGTAGACTCTGGCTTGGTTGTTTAATTTGCTGCCCACCAGAGATGGACACCAACTACGACTGGTGGCAGCGAGACCTCCGGCTGCAGCAGAAGTGCAAAAGAAAGATGCTACAGTGACAATACAGAACAAACAAGATGATCCATCACCCATGAGACTCAGAGAGCTATACCGTCAGGAGTATGTTATAGCAGAACCCTGGGCCATATTATACCATTAATTTTTTTTAAAGTAATACTCTTGACAGGTTTTAATGGGAAATTCCACTTACAAATCAATGGTGTGATTCAGTCCTGTATTTATTAACACATTCCTCAGATTGCAGATGAGTGAAACTACCTGAGTACAATTCAAATGGCCCTTAAATGTGGAGTATGATAGTATTTGAGTGTCCGATAATTTATATTGCCAGACTCTGTCTCAGTAAATGAGATCTGTCTCTGTGTGTTAATATGCCAAATACCTGATAGCAATAACTATTTCATTAGTTCTGATTGTTCCTGACATCGCCTACATCGCCGGGAGTTTTCCCTGCATCACCCTTTGCTGGGCTCCAGGCTTTGCCACTAAATGCTCTGTTCCCATATGGTAGGTAAATGGGTTGTGTCAGAAATAAGTAAACCTTTATGCAAGGTCTGTCTGGGTCATTGCATGACTAAAAAACATCAACAAATGCAACCAGACACTCCTGGAGCTGGGGTTAACTTTCCCTGTTTTCTCAGTCAGCTGAATGAACGCTGACGCAGAGCTTTCCGTCCCAAGTGCTTCTCCTTGGCTGAGCTGTAGAGCTAAAGGTCCTGTGGTCCTTCCCATGAGTAAACCTGATGCTGAGGCCAGTCCCCTTTGAGGTATAGTTTTTTCTGTCATTTTCTGTTAGGTTTTCAATCACGTCAGTTCTAAAATCTCATTTTCCCAAACTGCTCTATGATGCTGCCACGGTCTTGTAAGTGTCCTGTTGCCGCTTCTCCACAAAGTTAAATGAGGATGGGGAGGTGCTTATCACAGTTAAGGCTAAACAACTGCAAACACCTGTGAAGGATGGTAAAATGCTTTGAGATTCCTGTAGTAAAAGGGTACGACACAACTGTAATGTATGGCTGACATAAAATGCTGATCATCCTAACGCTAGTAAGCTCCAAATGAGACTAGAGTTAGCCTGACAATAAATTAGATTTTAAAAGGTAATTCAGTGAATGTATGATGAAAATTTGGCCTCTTACTATACGATCTGTCAGCAACTTATCTGAATTTGTTTCTCATTTTTTGTAGAACGTTTCTTGATGGCATATACATTACTTTGTAATATGAAAAAGTGAGCAGCTAGCGGTTTTCAAAATCCATCCCTAGGAATAGCCTATTTGGCTCCTGGGAGCGAGCTGGTCTTTTAAAATTATAATCAATAAGCATTTTCCCAAAAATCTTTGGCAGATACCTCCCAAAACTATGACGAAAAAACCCCACCGTATTCCTTCTTGGTGGTCATTAGTCTTGAAGTGGTAAGTGCTGAAGACCTTCCGTCACCCCTCTGTTACTACATGAAATACATTCCTGGCATTCGCAGCCTTAATAAGCTGAAGAGGGGATGAGAAATATCCCTCTGTGTTCCTTTGAGCGGCAACAGATGAATTCTCAGCATTGCTCGTAGTGTCATTTTTCTGCTTGTTAATGGCCTTCCCGAGCAGATAACCTTGCATGAAATAAAAACGTCAACTCAATAGGCAAATAACAAAACTGGGGGCAAGTATTGACTGTTGCTTTGTGGCTTGTATTTCAGGAATAACCATAATATTTCCAGCCCACGACTTAATTGTCAACTGTTGGATCTGGAAAGGCTACAGCTAATGAATACATCCCATCCTCTGCTTCTACTTTCTTGTAAATCCTGCTTTTTACTTTTTTTTTTTTTTGTCCTGCAGTACTTTTGTTCATCGTGACAGAAAGTCGATTTAAGTAGAGGAGAAGGGAGTAGGACAATGCAGCACACGACAGCGCTGTGCTCAACGTGTGCTGCAAAGCCCGGTGAAGGCTGGGCTCTGGATTCAGCCCAGCAGCTCTAAATGCTGGAATGGCTTTTTTGTGTCTCGTAGCTTTGGGCTTTAGTTTGGTGCATATCCATAAATACTTAACAAATCCACACCTGATGTCTAGGGGAGAAAACTGCTTAAACCATGACAAAAGAAGCAGGGTGGAGGAAGGGGCCGTTGCAGTCCTGTTAGCATCATCCCTTGCAGGTGCCTAGCTGCCGTCTTCTGCTCATACACCCACGGTTAAAACAGCTGCCAGTTTGGAATCAGAAGGGAATTTTTCCCCTAATGGTCAGATTGCCAGGAACTTTTTTTCCCTGCTTCCCTGTGAAATGGGGTCTGGTGGGCTTCCTAGCATCGTGTGACATTCAGGGGTACAGTATCCCCATGTCTCCTCTGGGAGTTACCATTTCTGGTCTTTAGCAGGTCTTAAGAAGGGTGCTCGCAAGTATTTTGGGGGTTCATGGCATGCAGTGAAGCTCTGTGGGCCTTTCTGCAGTAGGTGTCCGTTGTTGTAGCTCTTCTGTGGAGGGGTTTGATGACCCTGGTTGTCCCCTGTCATCTAAAGCCTTGTGAGGGATCATTCCTTCTGCATGTTTGGTCAAATCAGAGCCCTGCCTGCTGGAACCTCCTTGCTGTGAGTAATATCCAGTGGGAAATAGTCTCTTTTAACTTCACAATCCTGGAAGCTTGTAATCTAAGGCATAGTGACATACATTAATCTGTGGAGAAAAAAAAGCCACCTCCAGGTGGGGAGCCACCTGACCTGCCTTGATGTCTATCTTGGGATAATGCCAACCTTCACAAGGTACCTACTTTATTCCTCCATAATTGAAATTCATTCATATGACTGTATACTATTAAGAAAATCTTAACATCAGTATTAAAAAAGACACTGACTTTTTCAGCCTGGTGCAAATGATTTCTAATGTGGGCTTGGTACTGAATTAACAAAGTGACCTTGGTGGCATTTACCTAGAACACAGAACACGGGCAAGCGAAAAAACGGAGCCGCTGTAATTAGGGGCACTGCAGACAGCAAGGCTCTTTTATCAAAGCTTGCCTTGGAGCATCGGGTGCCTCAAGCAGGAATCTATAAGTGGAAGCAGAGGCAAGGAAATGCTTATTATCAGAGAGTTAGGACAGATCCTCTTGAAACTTTGTTGTCTACCAGATCATGGTAAAGAAAAGGAGCTAAAAGTCAACAAACTCTCCTGTACATTAGAAAAGAGCAAAAGGCAATTTCCTCTGCCAGTGTTTTCAAGCCATTCCTGCAACACGGCTGAGAGTGACCTGTTTGCTTCGAGAAGGACACCCTCCTCATTTTAGGTAGTGAATCAGTCAGGGAATTTTTTTTTTTTTTAATGAAAGACTTTGTAAGTGTTCCATAATAAGAGATTTTTAATTTATTTTATTCTTTTTCTAACAAACTAAGTGTAAAATAAACAGAAACATACTTTCTGCTAAACTAGACCGGGACAACATCCTGTTGATGTCTAAAATGAGACAATTTACTGCCAATCTTACTGCGGTAAGCAGGGAGTGGGGATCGTTATGAAGACAGTGTATAACGATTAAAACATAAACATTCAGATTTTCTCTCTTTATTGCTGAAAGGAGGAGTAATATTTGAGTAAGTTGTAGCTGTCGGTGCCTGTATCCTCATGGTGCATGCAGCCCTGACTCCCACCCTGCCTTCCTCCAGCTGTTAGTAGCTGTCCTGGGCTGCTCTAGTGATATATCCTCTAGTGAGGGTACATCAAGCTGTAGCCCTATATGTAGCACCTATACGTACCTATATGTGGTGGATGGTTGGCAGTGGATGGCCGGGGGGTAGAGCAAAGCCAGCGGAGGCACTTGGGGTCTTTGGGTGCTCTCAGCCCTGGAAGGTGGCCTCACCCTGCAAGAAGTGTGTCTCAGGCCATTTCTTATACTCCTGGCGTGCGGCACACTGGTATTTAGTGTGTCAGGAAACCAGTTGTTTTCATGACCTGGTGGAATAAATGGACATTTGGATGACTCTGCACTTAAGCAGATTAAAAAATAAAAATAAACTCCTTAGCTTAGTGTATAGATAGATGCGTAGTTGTGGCTATATGCTGAAGCTCTATGTTGCTTTTAAAGCAGCTTGTAATGATTCAGAAAATGCTGGTTTTCTGGTAAAACCAAATGATGTACCAAAATACCTGTTCCTCTTCTGAGAATGAATCTGGCAGGGCAGATCAGCTCCACTGGCTTTGTCCAGGAATGACCACTGAGATTCCTGGAGTGATGCTCCAGGCACCCGATTAGGCAAAGTCCTGCTTAATTCCTGATGTTCGTTAGGGGCCCGACAGTCACTTCACAGTGTGTGGGCAGCATTTGGCTGTCCGATGCATTCTACGGATGCTGTGCATGTGTGAACAGGGGATGAAATACAGTCCTGTGAATAGAGGTAGTTTAAATTCTCTATATGGTGACTTTGTATGTATGTGAGTAGGTATGTTTGTGTGCATGTTGTTGTACTTGCGTGTATTTTTGTATCTCAGATGTATGTGGGTATGTACATATGTGCACATACATCTATGCACATATATATACAGTGAAAGAGAAAACACAAGTTCTTAGTAAACTATAGTTAGAAAAGCAAACGAGCTTGCTGGAAGAACTGAAAGAAAAATTGTAAGTGCCCAGGACCGTGGTAATTACTTTTTTCCTTTAGAGTGTTTGAACAAAGCAGCTAGAGAAGTTTGACTTGAACCGAAACTTTCAGTTATTGTTGGTAGGGGGAAAATAGTCATAATATGATTTGGACTTCTGAGAATCACAAGTTCAATGCCAGATTAAACACATCCTAGCAATCTTTTCCCACTGTAGGCAGATGCTGATTCTGTTAAACTGAAATAATAGCGTGTGTTGAAAGCCACAGAGGTGGCAATCCCCCCCACCCCGCCCCCTGCAAGAATTAGAAAATTTCCCATGGTTTTGATCTATAGTGTAAATTAGGCCTATAAAGTGGTGTGCTACATCTTCATTAAAAGAGGAGACAGTAATCATGGGGCCATGTAGCGTGATGGTGCAGGGTTTTCTGTTGTTGTTTTGTGGCTGCGTGGGTTATTTTTGGATTACGACTACTAAATGTTGGTTTTGCACTCCTGCAAAAATATAACTTTGTGAGCTAAGTATAATCAACAGAAGCATACGCACATTTTCACTGAAAGATGTGGTGCTTTATTAAAATATTGTATATTCATGATCAATGCATGGATTCATTAAAAATAATTTTTAAAGTAGAAATTCAATGTCTTCTCCTGTAAGTTACAATAATGAACGGTGCCCAGGGACAGATTTTATAGGCTAAATCAGAAGTATGACTTCATGCCAACTTTTGGCCCCCTGCGGTTTTCTATTTTCACTTCCAAACAGCGATAAATTATGCGTTTTACATACAATTAATGTGTTTTTAATGAACAATTAGAAAAGTGCTGTGGGATGAAATTACTGTGAGGTAAACTTTGACTTTTAAAGGAAAAACTGCCCTCTGCATTTATACACGTGCCAAACTTTTACTGTACAAGTTTTATTGTCTTTGCAGTCTCTTTTAATGAGAGATTAATTTTCCTTGTACCTCTAAGTCTGGACTTCTGTAAAAGCAGCTGCTTATATGATATGGAAAAAGCCGTTGATGTTCAGAGGTTTCCTGTGTTGGAGTGGACTTTGGGCACAGGCTGGAAAAAGTCACCTTGGAAAAGCAGAATCTGGTGGCCTGACTTCTCTCTTGTTCCTGCAAATCAATGGGCACCTTAACCCAAAGTGGTTGCACGCACGAAGAAATGCTGGGACAGGGTCAGGTGCACGAGGCATCAATCCTGCCCCATGCTAAGTCCCATGTCACGCCAGCGATCTCAGCCTAGGTTGCATTTGGGATTAGGATCAGGGCTTTAGGCTTAGACGCTGAGATTTCAGCTTCTATCTAACACAGATTTATTGCATTTGACAGAATTTGATTCCAACGGACTTTTTGTAGAAGTAGCAATAATTTTCTCACACCTGTGTTTCACGAGATGATTGGCTTTATATAAACAAAGAAGGTAAATGCGGAGAGGGGAAGGAGAAATGTTCATTTGTAATGCATTAAGCCTGAGCTTTACATACGTAATTTGGGTCCTCTGTTTTGTGATGGAAATGCCTGTCTCGAAAGAATGTTTGGTTGTAGACATTCAGTATTTCCCAGATTGAAATTGGTGATGGGTGGATTTAGTGTGTTGTATGAACGTGCTGGTTAATATTCAGCCTGACAGTGGATTTGCTGTGAGATGAAGTTTTTTTCCTATTTTACTGTGCTGTAACTGTGAGGGTGGACAACACGGCTGCAGCAGAGCAGCACTGTCATTGCTTTGGGTTTGCACAACAGCGGGGCTAGGTTTTCAAGCACTTAACATTCAGTTTGCACTTATATTTGTTAAGCAGTTCAACAATCTGAAGTTCTGGTGCTTACAAGGTGGAACAAAGACATAAAATCTCTCTTGTTTGTGAACAAAGTAAGCGCTTGCTTGAATCCCATTCTGCACAAACCAAATCCTGTACAGGTATAAACCCTTAAGTTAAATGTCACTTTAGAGTGTGTGAGCTGCAGGAACGCCTGTCTGGTTAGCTGATCCATGCTGTGGTCGGGGATGCTGACTGTGATTCAGGCTTACGTAGCAGTAAAGTTTGCAATGCTGTGTCTTCCCACTTTTTCGTAAGGATCTGAAGGGACTTTCTTATAGAAGCTGGTGCGCAGGTCCACGTTTCCACCGGATTTGGCTTTGAGTAATTAGAAGGACAGGATAATTGATTGGTTATGTTTCTATTTCTGGGTTGCTCATTATTTTAAAGTGAAGTACCGTAAATGGGCAATCAATATCAGAGTAAAGGTACATGACATCACCTTCTGTTAAATGTGGATTTCTCTTCCTTTATTTCGTCATTTTGAGAAGTCAAAGGATGGGAAAACTACAGGCAAATGTCTGCTGTGACCAAACCTCTGGAAAATCTCCTCTTTTGGCATGGAGCCCCCTCGATGTGCTGGGATCTTTCCAAGAATGGTGAAAAGGCCTTTGGCAGGCTTTCTTGAAAGGATTCAAGTAGGTGGAGATCACGTTGTCCAGACTGGTTTCATCTTAACTATTGAGCTCCAAGGCTTTTTTTTGATCAAATTTGTCTAAGGAGTTAAACTGCCAGGGAAACTGGGTGTTTCAGACCCATGGATGCTTATGAAGAACCGCTCAAAGCGAGATAACAGTGTCTCTGTGCTTCTTGGGAAACAGGAGAGCCCAAATCGAGACACTAAGCTGGGCTTCAAGAGTTTGGCTGCTGCCAGATGTGTCTGTACTGAGAAAGAGTAGGAACAGCATCATTCTGTTGAATGCGGTGCTCCTCTGTCCCAGTGAAGGGGCTGTTTTAACATAGTTATCAGCCTCAGAACAGAGCTGGACTTTCAGCTTTTGCTTCTCCTCTGCTTTGCAGAAGACCTGGATTTGGTTCCTGCTGTTGCTGGCCCACCGCAACATCAGCACTTTATTTACTAACATGATGAGTTGGACATTTGTTGTGCAGCTTTACAAAATTATTCATGGTAATGGCAATAATCAAAATCCTTAAGCCAAGCCATTTTTAACTCCTTTAAAAACAGGACAACCTGCCCAGGGCCAGCCAGAGCACAGTAAAAAAATTCTGTCAGCTCTTGTTTAATTGAGACCAATGATGTCTTCCTAGCCCCTCACGTGGAGGATTTACCGCAGCTCCCACTGGGCTGGTTTGTATTAGAAATTAAATGCCATCAGACCTGGTTGATCCCACCTTGCTCAGCCCTGTGCCTGGGTGACCAGAAGCCCCATGCTGCAGAGATGGTGAGGGTGCACCCTGGGTAGGACTGGACTCACGGGGCTGAAGAAACACGATGTTTACACCGGTTTAGATTAACTGGGCTGGATGGAAATGGAGCAGAGTCTTCCCTGCTTTGTTACTGAATACAGCAGGAAGGCTACAGGTGTCAAGGCCTCTTCTACTTTCGGTGACTCGGGTGCTTTGATGGTTTTTGCATTGAAAAGGCAGGAGCGTGTTGGGGCTCTGAAGGACGGAGCACGGTCACTCAACAATGGTTCTGCCTCAGGATGACTTTTCATGTTATTTATGTTCCTTTTCTCCAGGGAAAAAAAATAACAGTAAGAACAGCAAAGACCGAATAATAAACATAATCTCCATTTATTGTAAAACATCTCTTCTTGCATATACCCTTCATCCCTTTTAAGGCCAAAAGCACTTGGACAGAAAAGTCATGGAAGAAGGAAAGGGGGATTTAGTTGGCCTTTATATGCCCTGGTGGGATAGATTTGCCAGCAGGAATATTTTGCACCCCGTGGAGTTGGGTGGGAGGTTCAGTAAGTGTTTAATTTTTCCTTTATTCCTCTTTCTTCCGCTCTGAAATTGGGTCGATCCTGTAGCATTTATCTGAGATGGCGCTAATTGGGTGGATCCTATATAATCTGATTGTGGCAGCAAGTAACGGTGAACGCTCTTCCAGAAAAACTTACTGGGCCAGTTATTTCTAAGTGAGTTGTTGCATGAGATGCTCAGAAGAAAGGGAAAGAATTGCATAAAGAAGAAAGAGAGAAACTGGAGAGCTGCATGTCCAAATTAAATTTGCTGCAGTAATTTTTAACAGGGAAGAACCAATTTATAGGAAGTCAGTGAAGTGAGAAGTGAGGCAAAATGGTGAGAAACAAGGCAAATTGCAAAGCCCGCAGACACTGCCTATGGAATGGAAATGTGTGAAGTGGCCAGGCTGGTTAGAGGAGCACTGCCTAAATGAGGAGGGATACCCTTGTGTTAATGTGGTGGAAATGGGGGTGAATATGTGTATGTGCATTGCACAGAACAGAATAACCGGGGAACGGCTACATGTGTTACACTGAAACTGCAGCTCCCCCGTTCTTAAACACAGTTCCTTGGACCCTTCTATTTCCACTCATTAAAGCACATATACCTACACTTTCAGGTCAAATTCAAGGAAAACTTGTGAAGAATTTCAGCTGGAAAAAATACATCGTCTGCATATTTTACTGTTGATTTTTTTTTTTTCCTTTTTGTGCAAAACCACCTTTGTCAACCTAACGTTTGTGTTTGCGTTCGCTGACCCAAAAAGCAATTATTTGCACATCTCTGCTAAGAGATCTCAATGACAGAACCTTTCTTTCCACCGTGCCATGCATTCATGTGCACACATGGGTATGTGCACTCCATATAGCATGGGATTTCCAAATACGCATAACCCCTGTGTATTTCTTTCCTGTAGAATAAGTTGGATTCTTAACATATGTGAACTTTCAAGTATTTTCAAGTCATATTTCAAATTTCTTACTTGAAACTTTGAGTTTCAATTAGTTGGAGGTTTTTCTGGTTAACACCCGGCTGAGGACAAGTGCTCAAAGCTGTTTGTCACTTGTTTCAATTTCTGGTAACTGGAAATAGATTAAAAAGATTTTATGCAAATTTTGTTCTAAAAATTAATCATCCTCTGCAAGAAGCCAAAACATGATGTTTTCTAAGAGACCTGTTTTGAATCTTCAACCATATGCACGCTGGCCTGCGGTGATAGATGAGCTCAGGGCTGTGCTGTGACTCTGAGCTCAGAGATCAGATGAGAGATCAAACGTTTGATGGATGCTCATACAAATGTCTGATGCCTCAATAACAAACTAAATAGGGAAAGGTTTGGAGAATGACTTCTAGGAATGACCAGTCCTGTGGGAGAGTTGGGATGGTGGGATGTGAATTAATGCTTAGTCCCCTGCGCTGTTTAAGTCAATGAAAAGCCAGAACTTACTGACGTTTACATCCTGTTTGTCCATACCAGGAAAAGATTTCTAGAGGAACAGTAGATGTTGCAAATGAAAATCAGGATGCCTTTTCTAGCGGTGCTGTTATGGGTGATCAGCGGTAGGGAAGGATGTGCAGCTGGGATGAGTGCTACGATGCACCTCTGGAGCAGAGGTAAGACAGTAGATGTTTTGGTACTGGACACAATGCCAGAAGCAGAAGATGCTTCTTGGGTTGGTGTCACTGGAGGGCATTTATCTTACCAGGGAGTTGGCTGCACATCCTCCTGTCCTCCCCTGGTCGTGAGAGGCTGTGTTGGATAAACCATGCTAACCAAGAGCTGAATCTAGCACCAAATCATTAAAATAAATACAGCAAGTGTATGGGCATTTATCAAGCACGGGCAGATGTACCGCTTGTTGAGGACCATGAGCATCATATTCTTAATGTCAGTGCTGGGCTACCCCAGAGGCTGCATTATTTGTGATCTTGCTGGGGAGCTGCAAAGCTTTTCAGTGCTTTATTGCAGCACAGATGCTGTTATTACCCTGATCTACCTGTGCTCTTTTGAAATATGAAAAATATTTTCCCACCGACAGGAATATTTTCCCAAAAGTTCCCTGTTTATTGGTGGTCAGAAGCAAAAAGTTCTTAGTGTGTGATAGAGAGGTCAGGGGAAGGGAACGGTGTGCCTGTGAGGGGCATGTGTGGCAGGACAGATCTCATAACTTTCCAAGGAGAAACTGCTTTGGGTTTGCTTCCAAGGGTGGGAGAAGATCGGGCTTTGGAAGGAGGATCAGTGTCTGGCTTCTGTCTGAGCTGACGGACACCAACTGCATGTTTATTTGTGTGCATTTCTTGATCAAGCCATTCGTCTCTGTTGGTCTGAGGCCTGTTTTGGGAAGGGAAGGTTGCATCCGTGCATCCAGTTGCATCTGGGTGAGGGGATTGAGTGCCCCTCAGTCAGCGGGCAGGGGATGCCGAGCTGGGGGAGTGTTGAGGTGCTGGGGGCAGGAGGGGTCTGGGG
>JAVJGI010000057.1:2309620-2366730 GCA_035590275.1 Ibycter americanus | reverse complement strand
TTGGGGCCACCTGGGCTGGCGGGAGGTGGCCCTGCCCCTGGCAGGGGGTGGGACTGGGTGGGCTGTAAGGTCCCTTCCAACCCAAACCATTCTGTGATTGCAACTCCTAGCAATGAGAGGTGCCCCTGCTGTGTGTTTTGTGGCAGCATCCTGAAAACCCAATTTCTGTTTTTAATTTAATACCTGTTGTCAAATTGAACCAAGGTGTAACCTTCCCGTAATCTCTCCTGACCTGCTAAGCTGTGGGGTAATGTGGTACGTTTTTTGTCTCATGCTGGGAGTCGCCTTGTGGTCTAGCAGGAGGGAAATAAGTTTCCTTTTTGTCCTTTTTCTTTTTTTTTTTTTTGTTGAAGATGTGGATGCTGAACCTTAAAGAAAAAAAAAAAGTCATGTATGTAGAAGAATGCAAAAAAAATGTGTGTGCACCAAAGCATTCAGCTTTGGTATTTCTGCATTGGAGAGATCTCCCTTGTAGGGTTGGGGGATCATGTTTGTTTCTCTCAAAGCACGTAGTTGTAAGGTAATTTTATACTGCTTTGAACCTGAAGTGGTTTAACTAGGCACGTTATATTAAACCTGAGTGCTTTAATTGTTCCTTTTTCTGGCGGGGGGGATCCTGTAACGGCACCTATGAACTGATGCAGTTTTCTTTTGATTGTGAACTGGGACTGCAAATATTCCGGCGAAACTCCTGAGCCCCAGCATAGCAGAGCTTTTGTCTTGATATTCTGTGGACAATAATACAAGCAGTGTGATCTCAGGACTGTGTTCTGCTAAATCAGCAAGGATGGTGAGAGCAGCAAAACACCCTGACAGTAATCGGGGAGCTTATTCCCTGCCAATTCCAATGTCCGGTGTGAGACTTACTCTTTAAAAGTGAGTTATGTTACTTATATTAAAGATGGACTCAGATGGAAATAAATGGAAAATCAGTTTTTACCACCTTGTGAAACAAGAATGACAGGCTCCGAAGAAAGGCCCTCTTTGTAGTGACTTCTGATCTGTTTTGAAGAAACTTCTGCAGGTGTCTGATTCTTGTTTGAAGCAGCTGCGGGATTCCCACCTTTGTGTTGGTGCAGGAAGGTGATGGAGTTTGATGCTTTCTGCCCAGCTTGGACCTGTGTCCTCAGTTACACATTGCCTCTCCGCCATCTGCTCTTTGCTAGAGGAGTCTGGGTGGCATTGCAGGATGGTTTCTTCCTCCAAATAGCATCAGTTAATAATATCAGTCCCTAAACTGACTCTTGCAGGTTAATAGGAATACTCCTTCCTTTTTTTTTTTTTTTCTCCCTGCCTGAAGCTCTCCCTGGCTTGAGTAATACCTAAGCCGGGCAGGAGGTCTCCAGCATCGTGTCCTTGGCTGCGTGCCTCGGGCACTGCATGCTTTGCTTCTCCTATTTGATTTGGATTTGGGTTTGATTTGGAGCTGCGTGAGCCTCAGACGTGCTTAAAATGAAAGCGGTTTTTATTTGCACAGTGCGAAAGGATTAAGGTGCAGGTACAAAATGGGAAATGTAATTACAAATCAGAGGTACCTAGAAAGCAAAGAGAAAGCACATTTAAGCTTAAACCCTACATGTCGCAAGCCCGTAGTCTTGCGTATAATCTTTGTGCTCAGTTTTTCTGTGCCTCACCCCAGAGAGAGCTCCCCCTGGCAGGTTTTTGTTTGTTTTTTGGGGTGATAATCTGGTACTTTTGATTGAGGGGTGGGTAGCCTTGGTTGTCCGGCCCCAGGGCTAGCCATGTAGACAGGGGTGAAATCATCACTAAATCTGGCTACTTGGGACCTACTCTGACCGTGGGGAATCCTCTCATCACAATTTCCTGTTTGATTCTGTCTCCAGGAGCCCTCCATCTTACCTTGCATTGCTTCAAGTGCAGTGCTGAGGGTTTTTTCTAGTCTTTGCCATTCCCATATATCTTTGCAAATGGTGTCCTGGATGCAGTGTGTCCATGCAGGAATTGTGTGGTACTTCCCAGTTCTTAGCAGTCGGGGTTTTTTTATTTCTTTCTTTGCTCGGGTGGTGTGATGTCTCACCCAGCCCCACCACCGCAAACTGGGCAAGTGTAAGGACCCGTTACAAGCATCGCTCTGGCCCTTTGCAATTTATTTTGTCTTTCTTTCTCCTCTCTCAGTCTCTGGAAGTGGAAGAATTGGGTGTAATAGCACAAAAATCAAGGCACGCATGGGGCTGCTGGGCAGAGGATACTGTGTTTCTATATGGCTGCTCTTCATACAGTGTATTCTTATCTTGGTTGCCAGAACATCCATGTGGATGAGGATCAGGCTCACAGATGGTTTAGTTGAGTGAAGGCAGAAGTAAAAATATTTGTAATTCTTTTCTGTCTTCTTTTGACATTTGTTCTGAGTTTTTTTGGAATACGATGGCCATACTTGACATTGCTGGACATGCCTAGTGTTTTAATTAAGAACTCAGGGTTTGAGGGGTTCATAACTCACCATGTTCGTTTGGAGAAGGTTGAAACTTGGCAGATGCTGAACCAGTTTCAGGATCTGGTCTGCAGGCTCTGGATCTAACAGTGGTGGCAGGAGATGGTGTTTCCTAGAAGTGCTCTTAATTCCTGCAAGTACTGGTGTGTGTTTGGAAGCTACACTTCTGGTGATGGTGAGGCATCTTCCAAGTAGCTGCTTTGTCTTTTTGGAGTCCAAAGATGTTGGTTTTTAAGAGTGTCGGTGACAGACCTGAACATGGAGCGATTAGTGAATTAATTGATTCAAATTAATATTCAACAGAGTCTGGAAAAGCAAAATAAGGAAGAGTTTCTGTTTGATTCATTTTTTATCATCTTATCAAAATTTCTGTTTAAAATTTTTTTGGCCAAATCAGGAGATCCATGACTCTTCAAAATTAGCATATTCTTTCTGAAGGGAACAGTGTTGTTACATTTGACTGGTAAAATGCAGCAGCCTGGGAAGGACATCAGGAGGAACGAAAACAAGGTGGTCTATGGCCTTTCTGTTCCAGGCTAGAAATGCACTGATAAAGTCACTCGATGGCAGGGGAGGGCTGAGACTGGGATCAGCTCTTGGGTGACCTGACTTCTTTCAGGTGCCTTTGATCCATGCTGAGGGTAGTGGTGAGAGATCCCTCAGTATATGAGTTTCATATTTTGACTCCTCTATGACTCCAAATGCTTTATCTTAAGGAAATAATGCCCAGCATGCAGACTAATCCTGTGTATGCTTTGCTTTCAGATGGTCCTACCATGACTTTTTCAATAGGTACCGTGTTCTGATGAAAAAGAGAGACCTCTCTAAGAATGACAAGAAGCAGATCTGCCAGACACTATTGGAAGACCTCATTACGGTGAGCTGGGACCAGATCTTTGGCAATGATTCTTACAGCGTGGAAGCTTGTGGCATTGATGTGATCTGAATTGCTCTTCCTGCTCCTACTTTACCTGCTACTCATGCAGGTGCTTCTTCAGTGTAGGCAGCCTGGGACTTTTTCCAAAGTGAAATAGTCTCATAAGGATGTAGCAAGAGGAAGCATGACATGGGATCTCTTGATTGCAGTCAAGCTGAGCATGCCGTTTCAGTCCTGATGAAGTCCAGAGCCATCACTGACTATATGTGAACAACTGGCCACGTTTAGAAAATCAGTTCTCCCAACCCCTCCTTCTCGTTTTGGCTAGCCATAGCTGGAGCACATTTTAGATGTCTGGCTTTGGACGACACCATGAACCTTAGTCAGTCATTACATGGCTCTTTGCACAAATGAGTAAGAGAAAAAAGCAATAAATGCCCTATCTTGATGTGTGGGAGACTTTTTAGTAGCTATTAATACGCAGAAAAAGCATCCCGTAGATTGGGACTTTTTTCCCTTAAGCGAATAAGAAGTCTTTGCCACCTCTCCTCAGGAAAACCTTACTGCTCAGACTCATGCATTATTTTTAAATTGCAAATGTGAACACAAAGGTTTCTTGCTGTTGAGCAGCCCAGAATGCGCACAGCACTTTGGCCAGGTTGTAATTTTTGATTTCTTGTTCTCCTCGTGGGATTTTGAGGAATTTACTCAATTTAGTTCCTCTGTGCAGAAGTCGTTCTCAGTTTGCACGAAGTGTTTCCCTTAGCTACAGAGCCAGAGTGCTTGTATGACTTTGCAGATGTAAGCCTTAATCTTTTTGAGAAAAAAAGCTCTGGCATCACATTGCTCTATTTAACTAAAAAAAGCAAACAAAAAAATCCCAAACCCCCTAAAACATGCAAAATTTGTCTAAGTGTATCAAACTTAAGACTGAATCCTAGTGCTGCATTCCTCAGTGGGTATAGAGAAGCTCAAGTTGTTTGGTATCTAATAATATCTTCATCACCCAATTAAGAAGAGATGTGAGCTGAGCTGATAAATTTGGTTCAAAGTGTTTTTTTAATCTGTATCTACTGAGCAACATAGACTGAAAAAGAATAATGTTTGCCTTAATTAAATTTAGTTTCCTTTATGCTTTTGAAAAGGATCCAGACAAGTTCCAGTTTGGACGTACCAAGATCTTTTTCCGTGCAGGCCAGGTGGCATATCTGGAGAAACTGCGAGCAGATAAGTTCAGGGCTGCCACAATCATGATTCAGAAGACGGTGAGGGGCTGGCTGCAGAGGGTCAAGTACAAAAGGCTGAGACAAGCTGCAGTCGTCATCCAGCGCTACACGCGTGGGCACCTGGCGCGGAGGTGGGTCCTGGGAAGCCCTCTGAGGAAGGGCTAGCTCAGAGGTCAAGTGGAAGAACGCTTTTGGGCACTTGTATTCTCAATCTGTTTCACCTCATAGACTTCAAACTTGGGGTTTCATGTGAGAAACATTGAAAATGCTCTCCATGGGGTGTTGCCTTTCAGCCCTGTGAAAACAAGACCCATATTGTGCACATAGGTACTACTGTGGTGTTTCTGTGCTAAAGTCAGGACTCGTTCCTGGCCCCTCTCTCCAGCTTTATTCGGGGGCAAGAGATCAAAATTCTTTGCCTCAAACTGATTTCATATCAATATTAATTTAATTTCTAAGTGCTGGGCCAGGGTTATAACATAGGCAACTAGGTTATAATCAGATGACTGAAGTACTCTGAGGTGTTTAGGTGAAAGTGTTTCACAGAACTAATATTTTTCTGGGACTTCCTCTGGCGAAAGGTGTTTGGACCAGCCAGGGAGCACTTTGTCTAGTTGTACATGCTCCTCTTCTGCAGGGACCAAGTTTGTGCCTCCTTGCTATCCCAGGGGAGTTCTCAGAATTGATTTGCTGTATTCTTTGTAATGAGAAAAATCAGTCCAAATTGCTGGCAGTGGGGCTATTTACAGTACAGAGTAATAGAGCTCAATGTTTAACTCTCTGTGTGCAGGAACCTGAAGCTACCTTGTGTCGGTGGCTTGTTGGGATTTCTGTAGAGGATGCTGCACTGGAGAGTGCTGCTGCTGGTAGCAGATGTGGGGTTGGTGTAATGTAATAGCATCCCAACACACAGCTCACCTTGCATCTTGTGCCCCTTATTCATGTCAAACACTGCCATTCTCTTGCATCTAGCCAAGCTGGCTTTGGGCGATTCACAGGTAGGAGTAGATGTGGGTCCTTTCAGATTTGTTTCCCTTCTTTTTTTCTGCTTAAAGAAGCTGTGGTGTGGGAGCTATGTTGTTTGGTTTTGAGCAGCAATGTTCTCCCTGGCTCTGAGTTAGCATCTGCCCATCAGAAGCACTTCTGCCTAATCTGCAGCCCAGTTAACTCTGCTTGCACTTGGGCAACAAGAGGTGCTGCCACTGTGCTACAAGGCTCCTGCACAGTCACTTCTTCACTCTGGATTGCTGAATGAATGTCGATTTCTATCAATTATTGAAGCAACTAAAGGTGAAGAACTTCCATGTTCCTTCCAAGAATTTCCTCTAAATCATACTGTATTTTGGAAGAACATCAGAGATGCTAACTGGATTTGTGGTGGTGCGCTTGTGAAAGAATCCAGGGATGCGAAGATCTCAAATAAGCAAAGCTTATTTGACACAGTTGGGTGACTTTTATGCAAAACCTTCCGAGGACAAGAAAGTCTATATACTTCCCTAGGCTGGTGGCTGCAGGTCCCTCTCACAGTCTTGTAGCCCACTTGAAGATAAGGCAAATGAGACCTAAGCAGTAAGAGGGAGGTTAAGAAAAAAAGGGAGAGTCGGTGATTAACCGCCCCTCTCCTGTGGGCTCTCCATGCATACCTACAGGCTTGACTCTATATTTGACTTCGCATCAGTCAGCCATCCTTTTAAGGAGGGGAGGAGGAATCCCCGGTGATGCTGAAGTGATGGTGTACGAGCTAAAAGAGTGGCTGGAAGCAGATGTGCCAAAACCACCTGCTGCAGTGTTTCTTCAGTGTGATTTTTTCAGTTCTCATCTTTGCACAGGTTTTGTAGGGATGGATGTCATCTGAATAACTGCTTTCTCCTCTTTTTGGAAACAGACCATCCCTTATCCTCTTCCATAAGCTCTGGTTCAGTGGGTCCTAATGAGAAACCATTGGCCTTGACAAAGAGAATATATAAACCAATCCGATATGGCTCTTTAGTTTTGATATGCTTTTTGCAAAATAGAGAGGTGGATCAAGTATCTATATGGTGCTTCATGCTGCGAGCAATAAATGAATCATAAATTCAGCTAAATGAGCTAATTATCAAATCAAATGGAAGTTTTATGGACATTTATTAACCGGTGTAACAACAAATTGAACATGAATTCAGTTGGAGAATGGGAGCAACATGGCATGGAGTTGACCACATCCCTTATTATTTACTCTCTGTTGAGTTGCTTGAGGCTCTGCTCATGAATGTTGCCAAACCAGTGCACGCTGGTTTAAATGTCAAATCAATTTGCTGCCGTTTTCACTGAGTTGGTAGATACCCTGTGTGACGCTTGCTTTTTATAGTTAGGGAAGTGATGGAGCCAACCCGGACACTGATTGGCTGAAGCACATAAGGCAGAGAGATCAAACCAAGAGAAAAGCTGGGAAATACTTGGTTTTAATGCTGTTAAGAGTAATGAGTTGTATTGATTTCTGATCCCGGTGCTCCTGGGTGCCGTGGATGCTGATTGCATGCGTGTTCCCTTTATTCTGGCAGAGACATGCTATCAACTGCTCTTTTCTCAACCCTGTTGCTGGGATGGTCTGTCTTGAATACTGTCAAGCTACTTTTGGGCAAAAGGGTTTTCTTTCTGTCCAGTTTAAAACTTACTACAACAGAAAGAAGGGGAGTTTAGTTTTACTCCTAATCTTTTTTCTGTGCTTTGCAGACTGGCTGAGCACCTGAGAAGGACGAGAGCTGCCATTGTTTTCCAGAAGCAGTACCGAATGCTGCGGATCCTCCGAGCTTTCCAGAGGGTCCGCAACGCAACCATCACCATTCAGGCTTTTGGTCGGGGCATGTTTGTCAGGAGGATTTATCACAAGGTACAACTCCGTGGAGTGTCTTTTACATTTACCTCCACTGGCATAGCACGGTGGTGTATTTATTGTGGCCGTTTCAATGTTTTACAAAGCCGAGAGCCTCTGGTGTTTCTGGAGAGTGCACGGTGACGGCAAGTATTGCCATTTAAAGCAGTGCAAGCAAAAAAGATTTTGGCAGCAGCACCTCAGTGGAGCAGCTAAATTAAGTTAGTCATTTGGATGCCAGGAGGCACTGTGGAAATCTGGAAATGTCATTTGATCTAACTCATACTCGGCAAAAACCTCCCTGGCAACCTCAATTTGTGTCCGAGCCGTGCTGCCAGTGCTGTTGCTAGTATGGTAGGAAGACCAGTAGGGCCTGTCATGGAAGGCATCAGGTTATTTATTGATATAAATCCCTTTTTAATTAGTTCTCTCCATTAAAGTTTTCTGTGTTAAACAATGAGCTGAAAGCAAGGAATTAAAGACTGATGACAGCAAGTGATACAGTGAGAAATTGCCTGTCAGGAAAATGAAAACAGCTTTGGGGAATCATCTGTCTACTTCTCAGGTCCAGCCTTAGTTTGGTAGTCACCTAAATTTCTGCCTGGGTGTGGTCACGGGGATACTCAGAGAAGTCAGAGGCACAATGAGCCGGGAGGGGAAAGCCTGCTCCTGGAGATGATGGAGGTTGCCTGGACTCCTGGTAACCCATCAGAGAGATCAGGGTTGTCCTCCAAAACAGTGCACCTGGATGCTGGTGATCAGGAATTAGTGCTGCTGCTGCTTTTTCAGCATCTGTTTTTTAAATCAGGAACCTCTGTGGGGGAGACTGCTGGTCCAGCATTTAAACTCTCTAAGGCAATCCAAAACCTTACGAGATGTAGAAGTTGGCTGAAGTTCAGGCCTCTCAAATCTGAATATCCTTAATCTTTGGAGCACCCGGATATAGGTGTTGGACATAGAAGTTGGTTCAAGTGCATGCTCAGCAACAGATTCAGGGCAGCAGGTGGTGCTCCGTGGGGTTGGGGCATGCTTGGTGCCCACCAAGACTTTGCTGTAAGGCTGCAGTAGGCCCCCAAGGCAATGCAGTAGGGTTTCTTCTGGCTCTTTGGGTACCACCAGCATTTTCCATCTGTAAGAGTGCCAGGGCTGGAGACATACAAAGCTCGTTTCAGAGTAACTCCTGCTGCATCCTAAGTTCACAAAATCCCTTTATTCTGAACTAAAATTTACAAGCGCAAAGAAAGCCTTAGGGTGAAACAAAAGATTTGTAAGAGAAGCTGATATGGTACCTTTTTTGAGACGACTTATCCCAAACTTATAACAGCAAAGTGTTTGATAATCTTTAAATTTTCCTGCTATTTCTTTCCTCATAATACTGCAGCACAGATCAACTTAAAGTTATTAGCAGCATGCTCGTCATATCTCTTACTATATAGCCTTCAGTTTTAGAGGAAGGAATTGGAACCACCACCTACTGAAAAGATTGCTGTAAATTTTTTGGGAGAAATTGAATGCAAAAGTACCAGCAGTTTGACAAAACCAGATATAAGTTTGTAGAAATTGAATCGTGCAAGAGAACTGGCTGCAGACTGTAGTGAAAGGAGTCCAGGATTTTATTTGAAGGTTATTCACATGATAAGAAATCCCACCAGGCCAGTGTTTATCTGCAGTATAAATTATCATAATGCAGGGGTGCAACACGGGAAAAAAATCTACAAGCTTGTTCTGGTTTGAGTTATATCTGATGCTGAAGGGACAGTAAGTTTATTGCTAAGTGTTGGTGCATCTGTTAATGGCTATTTATTCTGCTAGCTGTGGATCTTACGGATCTGAGTACTGTTCCAAGGTGGTCCATGAAGTCTTACTTGAGCCTAGATGGTCCCACATCCCCATCGAGTCTTCTCGCCATCCAGGATTATATCCCCCATTTCACTGGCCTGACTCTCTAAAAAGAGCAGCATGGCTCCTAAGGGAGGACTGGATGTGTCCTGCCTGCATCAGTTGAGTGCAGTGACTGGAGAAACCCCCCAGGAGTGGGGTTTGAAGTTGTACTTCCCATCTATGAAAGAGCCTCTATCTCCAGCCATCGCCCCCTGCACCTACCAGGACGCTCCTCCTCCTCGGAGAAGCCCTTTCAAAGGCAGATTGGGAAGTGTTGAGTGCCATGTTGCAACCAAACCAGGGCTGCTGCTGCCTTTACAGGTGACTTTTTTTCCTTTGATTGTCCCATTTCTACCTGTGTTTTGTAGATCCTCGCGGAGCACAAAGCCACCATTCTCCAGAAATACACCCGTGGCTGGCTGGCCCGCACTCGCTTCCGCCGGGTCAGGAATGCTACCATCGTCCTGCAGTGCTACTACCGGCGCATGAAGGCCAGGCAGCAGCTAAAGGCGCTGAAGATTGAGGCCCGCTCAGCACAGCACCTGAAGAAACTCAACATTGGCATGGAGAACAAGGTGGTCCAGCTTCAAAGGAAGATCGATGAGCAGGTACGTCCTGAGCTGTGCTGGGACAAGTGTGGTCCTGCTTCAGCTTTGCTCTCTTCTGTTGTCCTTCCCAGGAAGGATTTTATCTTCCCATGATGTCTAGGAAGGATGTCATGGTGGTGGCAGCCTTCTGCTACTGCTGGCCAGACATTTGTAAGGGGCACTGCCATGGAAGTGCAGATGCACTTGGATCTTGGGTCTCCACCTTGTCTGAAGAGCTTGCTCAGTAAGCTGCAAAAGCTGCATTGTAATTGTTGTGAGAACTGCCCAGAAGGTCTCGGAGGAGGAAGGTAAAATGGCAGTTTTGAAAGTTGTTGCTTGAAAACCCAAGCCAGCTCCATGTGAGATCCCAATGTCAAACAGGCTTTGGGCTGGATTGTTCCATTGTGCGTTCTGCTTTGCAAGCAGTGAGGATGCAGTGTCTGCCACAGTTTGTTATACTGAACCATATGTCTTATGAGTCACATTACCTAGGTCAACAGTAAATTGGATAAATACTCACTTTGCGAAGTAGTTTGAGCATATTTGTGTTACTAGACGTAACAACTATGCAGAAGTAAGCCATGATCGGGGGTGAGATGGTACCATGAAAGCGATAGACGCCTGTGCAGGTGACTTGATGGTCTTACTGTGACTACTTGACCACAGAGAGGTCTTCATCAATTGCCACTAGTCATGAATGAGCTGCAGAATAATAGTTTGATTACACAGGTACGAGGAGGGTTTTCTGACCTACTAATGTGTGCAAGTTACTCTGATAAATACCCTCTATGTTGCTTCCAAGTGCTGTACAAAGACTTCAGGGATGAGTTTAAGAAATGCTGAATAGGACTCCGTTGTCTCCACCAATATCAGCGGGGAAATTCATATCCACCTGTATCCTTAAACAGCCTTTTTACAGGCAGGAGAAACATTCTCTGTAAGTCAGGGTACCTAGTTATTTGTAATACCAGTTATTAGCAATTGTAGTTTATCATTCTGTTTGGGATGCTTATGTATCACACGTGGTATCCTCGCTGCCTTAAATCTTTCCCATCCCTGTATGACACGAGAGGTCCTGCCATGAAGATGATGAGAAATGACTCTGCGTTGGCTCAGATACTGCAGAGTCAAGACACCCAGGGATTTGCATTACTGCTGGCCGCTTTTATTGGTGTATTAATTGGCTGCAAAGCGTGCACCGCAGTAGAGTCTGACTTTGAAACTGCAGTGCTTCATTTTAAAATGCCTGATTGCATACTTAGATTTTGCAGACAAACCATAGCTTAGGAATGGAAAATGTTGAGTGTAAGGTTTTCTTTATATTTATATATTAGAAACCTGTTTGATATGACCCTTCATCTGGAGGGTATTTGGTTGGATTAATTACAATGAGTCATTTCAGGTCCAGATATTTGGGCTGAACTCATGCAATGAGCATGAGCGTCAGTGTTAGGTCTGCTGACTGCTGGACTTGGCAGTGGAGTAGCAGTATTAATTTTTTTTGTCCCCCCCCCCCTTCTTTGCCATTTACTGATTTACTGCTAGGAAAAGTGCGGGGCTGGAACAATAAAGAAAAACCAATCTTTGGTTAATGTTGGCTTTCCTGTCGGGGCTTATGAAAGCAGCAGAAAGGTCTAGTTTAGGGAAGGAGGCATGGAGAGCTTTTAAGTAGAGAGAAATAATGGGCTGGAGCTTGTCTTGATCTCCCTTGATCTCTGCACAGACCATTTGGAAGGAGTTTGCTGCTCAGTGTGTAACTTCTGCAGAAAAGTATTGCTGCTCTGTATTACTCACTGTAGTCTGTCCAGTGAGCTAATTTTAACCCTTGTTTCAGGACTGACAGGTTTCCCTGGGATGCTTTGGAAGTGCTAATGAGAAGTGGTGTTCCAGTGGACTTTCTTTTCAGTGCACTGGGTTTTTTTCTGGCAGCAGTGAATTTGTTGCACCGTCATTTCCCAGAAGTATCTTGATTTCAGTCCTCGCTAATCCATAAACACGACCTTTCAAAATGCCAATGAAATTTGTAAGAAAAAAAAATTTGCAGGTAACCTGGAGAGCAGCAGTTGTATCGTTTTCTGACTAGCCATGAAAGAAAATGTTTCCATTGCTGCTGCTTTAGCTCATGCATGAGTAGAGAGATGCAATACTCCCTGTGCCCCTGGGGAAGATAAGATCTTTCTTTCAAAACATTCAAACCTATTATTGTATGTCAGCTTCATGCACTCTAGTATCTGTAACCGGGCCTATTTAATGCAGTTTCTAAATCAGGTGAAGTATTTTTTGCACACACGAGAAAGGTTTAAATCTGTTTTGCTGTGAAATATCTTCACTGGACTGCTTTTTTCTATCCATGTTGGACCACTTTTTTCTTTTTTTTTTTGCTCTTTTCAGTTAAGTGAGTTTCTTTAAATGTGTGTGTTGTAGCTGTGAGACGCTTTTAAGGCTGCTACCTAATTTAGTGTTGTGTTCATGCAGCCAATATTTAGACTCACAGTGAGCTCCCTACACTGTCTCTGCAAGCGGCAGTATCTCTGGGAGCATTTATTGTACATAAAGCTAGTTTGAGTACCAGCAGTGATGAAGTTGTTGTCTCTGCAAAATAAACTCTGGATTGCTTCGCAGAGCCTGGGTTGAAACCGGGACTGTCACAGCTCTGCTGGGCTGGTTAATGATTTAAGATAAAGCAAGTTCAAGTTTAGCGGGGTCTGTGGAGCAATCTCCAGTTGCAGCAGGGACCAGCCATTTTGGTATGAGACAGTAAATGCTCTCTGCTGTCTCTAGCAGCTAATAACATGAAAAAAAATATATATTCCTGTGCATTTATATGGTATCTGAGTTGAAATCTCAGTTGGCTCATACGTAGAATTATATACCTAAACCTTGGGACACAAAGCCATGAAATGTGTGTCAGAAAATGAGCAGAGACTGGTGGAAGCAGCAGAGATTCATGAACCAGAGTGATTATTGCCATTCTCTGCAAAGCTTTTCTCTCCGAATGGTTCTCTTTGGAAATGTCTTCGGTCATGCAGAAGTGCTAATTCTTTAATACCATACGAATGCTGAATTTTTATGTTCACTAATAATTTTTTACAAGGAGCAAAGGGAAGGATGTTAATATCCCTTGTTTACTTGTTTTTCCATTTGAGATGTGTCTTAATCTTGCTTCAGAGCGCTGAGACTGCAGGGAGAGAGGTGTGCTTCGGGAGGTCACCTATAGAGGGGCCACAAGGATGGTCAGAGCGATAGTATAAGAAACAATCCTACGAGCCACATTAGGAATCTAAGAGACTAATCCAGAGTATGGGTGGGGATTTTGGTATCCATCCACTCACCATGCATTTGTACAGGGGCCTATCTGGTCTGGAAGAAGCTGTGTAGACCTAGAAGATAAAATTCTCTACTTTCATGGGTGGTTTTTTTTTTCTCTTTTTTTTCCAGGCTATAAAGTTCTTTGAAAACTAACTCTGTTGTACAGGAGCTAATGGGAGCCTTTGACCCTATCACAGAGATAGATCATATCCTTTTCTTTTTTTTTCCATTGAAACTTTTTCTTGCTTACTTGACTCTGGTGAACATCTTAGAGGAAGAAGCTGCATCTCAGGATGTGTGACTTTGCACCTTTTCTGCTCATCCTGACAAGTCAAAAACTGTAAATGAGGACTTCCCTAGTCCGTTGACTGTTTTAAATGATACATTTGTGTCTTAAGACTTTTGTCTTCTGGCGTCTTCCTTCAAACTTATCTTAGCCTCCACATCAGCTAAAAACTCTTGGATGGAAGGAGCATTTTTGCATGAGCTGGTGTAACAATGCTGGTTACTAAAGCTCTGAGAAACAGCAAAAGGCTGAGTTCACAGAATCACAGAATGGTTTGGGTTGGAAGGGACCTTAAAGCCCACCCAGTCCCACCCCCTGCCAGGGGCAGGGCCACCTCCCGCCAGCCCAGGTGGCTCCAAGCCCCAGCCTGGCCATGAGCACTGCCAGGGATGGGGCACCCACAGCTGCTCTGGGCAACCTGTGCCAGTGCCTCACCATCCTCATGGTAAAGAATTTCTTCCTAATACCTAATCTAAATCTTCCCTTTTTTAATTGAAAACCATTCCCCCTTGCCTTACTGCTACATGCCCTTGTAAAAAAAATAAAAAAAAAAAAAGTTGCAGATTACCATGACACTTACCTGGTCTGAACAGTGATCTCTTGCCAAATGTTTTCCAGCAAGACCAAGAAAGGCCCAAACTGGTATTTGTGATACATAAGTAAAATATCTACCAAAGTCCCATTCAAGAAAGGAAAGCCTTTTGAATCTGTTGTACAGTGAATGATATGAGCCCAGATCTTTAAAGCTGTATTAAAAGCTTTCAGAAAGGGAACTCTAAAACCCAGACTACACTTTAAATTGCAAAACATTTCTTTTGCTCTCGTGATTATCCGCCTAATGTTATCAAAGCTATGTTGTAGGCTCTTTACTGAAGCTCTTGGTCTGTTGTGAATGTCGTTTCTGGGGCTGGCTAATAATGATGCTGGTTTATTAGTCACAATGTAGTTCCTATTGACTTTGATTTGAACCACAAAAAAATCAAATGAGGCTGCTGAATTTTAAGGTCTCAAACCTTGGGAGCAAATCCTTGCTAAGTGCTTTAAAAGAGAAATCTGAGCAAATAAAAGAGATGATTGAGCTGGCACATGACTTAAAGCTGGGATTTAGAGAGCTCTTTGTGCTCGAGGCTGCAATTATGCTAGAATGCATTGTCACCCCAGGTTCCTGCAGGCCTAGGAGACAAGAATTAAAGGGTAAGCTGCAAACCTGATGTTACAGACAAAAATAAAATTGCAAACCAATTGCATTAAGCAACATTGTGTGGAAGCTGTAATATAAGTAGTTTTTTGGTTTGGTTGCCAGCTGCTACCAAGCATTGTGTGCCTTTGCTTCAAGTGTAACATCAATTTAACAAATGCTTGTATAATCGTTACCAAAATATTATTGAGCTTTTGTCACAGTTGGAAATTGTCTTTAGCTTTTAGCATCTGCATGGAAATGTTTGTTATTGGAAATCTGTTACCCACCATGTTCAAGGATTTTTAACGGTTACTTTTGTAGTTCATCAGCGCATGCATTGATCTCGCTTATGGTCTTATTTTCTTCTTTTGGGGATGTTGGCTGCAGAACAAGGAATACAAACTTCTGAACGAGCAGCTCTCTATGCTCACGTCAGCCCACTCCTCTGAGGTTGAAAAGCTGAAGAAGGAGCTGGTGCAATATCAGCAGAGCCAGCAGGGTGATGGCAACCAGCTTGTGAGCTTGCAAGAAGAGATGGAGCACCTCCGGCTGGAGCTTGAGAAAGCTCATGGTGAGAGGAAGGTTGTGGAAGACAGCTACGTTAAGGAGAAAGACCTGTTGAGAAAGGTACGTCTATTTGTCATGTCTCATGTTGTGTAGGTCTCCTGCAGGTGATCATACTGGTGAAAGCTCTTCATAAGTTCGAAGGGGAAAGAATTTCTATTCTTTAATTCAGATTTTTTTTTTCTCTTTTTGTTAATGAATGCCCCTAAAATTTGCCTTTTAACCAGGTCACAGGGCAGCAAGGGCAGGTAGACATCCCTGCAGGAGCAGTGACTGCCTCATGTCAGGAGGATGCCCCATCTTGATGCCTTTTGTACTGCCAGCCATGAAGAAACTCCCCAAACCCAGACTCACCTGGAAATAAGGGCGCTTGATAACTGTGGATATGCCAGAGCTTTGTGTATATAGTAATTTCTCATGGTGTATAATACAAAACACTGGAGAAGGCTGTTGCAGATGCTATAAATATAGGAAGATGTCCTTCCTCAGCCTGGCCTGGTGTCGGATGTGAGGGTTCGGTTTCTGCAGTGCAGTCCATGGTCATTGTAGTGGTTGGTGTTGTAGGTATATGCAGAGTATGACCTGTGTGGGGACCAACTTGTCCTACTCAAGCAGAGGCACTGCTCAAACACGAGTTAGGCTGGTTGTTGTGAGTCTTTATAGGGTTTTGGAGCTGTGATGTAGACTAAACACTTTTTTTTCCCCCTCCTTCATGCAAACTTCTATGCTTTCTGAATCTCTTGAGGTGGCGGTGGTCCAGCATTACCACTGTTGTACAAGAAAACATTCTAGTGGAAGAAGCAGGCTTCAATGTAGTGTTTTTTTACGAGTAGTAAAAATGGACCTTTTACCCTGAATTTCTTTGCTGATCAGGTTCATTCTGAATAACCTTCACGTCCATTCTCATGACCTAAGGCACTAAGGTATGGGTTTAGTTTCCTGCTGCAAGTGCTTGTGACTGCTCAGGTTAAATCCGTGATCTTTCTTGTGCTCCAACAATTGCAGTGGTTTCTTTAATCTGCTATTGGAAAGAATTTAAGGCTTTTCTACTTGATACATTGCATAGAAAAAGACGGTTTGCAGCTGTTACTCTAGAATAGCGCTTTTTGTGTGACAACCTGAAGATGAGACACTTCTGGCTATTAGGGAAAGAAAGGTCTAGGATTAGCCATGTTTTTATTATGATGGAAGAATGCCCAGATGGGGCTCTTCTATGGCACTTCACTCAGCAGCACCTGCCCTGGCCAACCTCCCCTTGGGATAAGCCCTAGATGGTGGATTTGCGTGCGAAGCTGTGGGGACTGTGCGATCAGGATAGTTTATCTGAACAATTTAGTGCAGCTGAAATGCATTTTTGTGTGTGCTTCTCAAAAGGGCGTTCAGCCTGTACCTGTGTTGTCTTTTGGCTGGACCAAGAGCTGTCAGAAGAGCAGTTACTCTGCTCTTTGCACATGTATTGCACCCACACAGGGATGTATGAAATCAGTGATTTTCTTCTCTCCAGCATCAAATTAGAAGATCCTTTTTGGCACAGGGCTCAGTTCATCAGCTGGCTGCAGCACAAGCTTTTAGAGCCTGAAAGGATGCTTTATTTTGAAGGTGATGCAGCTGGGGAAAAACCACTTCTCTTTGTTCTTGATTGCAAATCCCCTTCGAGCACTCAGAAGAAAGGTTGATTTAATGACCAAAGAAATGCTTTCAAAAAGCATGAAAACAAAGCAAAAGCTTTCCCTTGTTGTAGAAGTGCCTACAGCAGAGCAAATACTGTGCACTTTACCATGACAATAAATGGTTTAATTATAAAACATTTCTACGGAGCAGTGGAGGCTCCCATTGCTGACAGCAGCTTTCGGTTGCTCCCTTGAGTTCCTTGTCAGTGGGAAGATGGAGAAGACCCGTTCCCTTCCTTTCCTTCCTGTCTAGCCAAAACTCTTTCTGAGAAAAATTCTGATAGAGATTTTTGGGGAGTTCTAATGACAACCAAAAGCGTGGGGAGTGTCACGAAACTGTATTCAAGTGAGAAGCCCTTTTTGCCTTCAATATCAAGATCACACCGTGGCGGTGGCTGTCATGGGAACACGTTCGCTCTTGTGATGATACCCAAAGTCATGAGACACTTCTGAGTGAGACAGATGACAACCTTAATTTTATCGGCTTGAGCTGGGGCTGCAGCTTCTGCAAATTCATATTAGTTACGATTTTGTTACTGGAAAGAAAAGTCCTTTAATCTCTTCCTTAAAGCTTTTCTCTGGCGCCTTAATTTTAGAATAACTCTTTTTCTGTTTTGTGATAAAGTTTAAAACATCAGATCTGGGTGAGTACCAACAGCTCTTCTTAGGGCTTTTGGTAGCACCTGATCTTCTCACTTGGTGAGCTAAGATGTTTCAAAGCCTGGCCAGGAATTTTATTCGGAAGATCCTAAATGCCATCATCCTTTCCTCACAAGGTTAGGGGACAACCGGGAGCCAGATCTCATGAGCAGGTAGCTCCAGTGTAACACATAAATAAGGGCTAAAGCCATGACAAATGCTCACTCAACACCTTCCATAGAAATCCTTCAAACCAGGTGCTGTTGCATTTGAACCATCTTCAAAGATCTGTTTCTTATGACAAGGTGAGCAAGGGCTACAGAAGGCACCAGTGCAGGTACCAGAGACAGAGTTTGTGCTGCTTGACTGTTGTGGAACCTGCTCCACTTGCCTGTACCTGTGTTTAAGGGACTGTTTTCATTTTCATTGGGTTTCTGTTAAACACAGATTTTGAATTGCAGCTTGTTTCTGTTTCATGTGGAAACAGGAATGCGATAAACAAGTTCAACTGCTTACAATCACATTTTAAAACATCTATACCCAATCTGGATTAGAAATTTTTAAACCTGGGAATAATTGTTGCGGATTCTACCAAGTCTTTCAGTTCTGAAATATCCCCCCAACACAGTTGAAAATACTCCAAATTTTTGTCTAGTTTTGTTTTCCAACCATCATAGCTTTGTCATTTGGGCTGAAGAGTTCATTATCAGCACCCATTAAAGAACACTGGTGAAATAATCCCATTGCCTTAACTCATCCCACCAGGGAAAAGATTAGAATTCTTCGCTGTCCCATTGCAGTGCAGGTTTTCCTTCCCTTCTACCACTCTTGTAGCTTTTCTCCAATTTTTTAAGAATTCTTCCTAACTTGAAGACACTAGTGCTGATCTAACGCCTGCACATCTGCTGTGGTATTTATTTCAGTGATGTACGAATGGGGAATGTGGTTGGTTTTGGTACAGAATATTAAAATTGTAGCTCAGTTCAGAGCATTTAAAATACCAGTAGCTCTGCATACCTTAAATTGTGGTTTTTTCACTCTAGTTGTTATCTCCAGCCTACAGCTTTGCTATTATATATATATAATGCAGGAAATTATAGTCTCATGGAGGCGGCTGGAGCAAGTGAGCAGATCAGAGAGCAAGGGGGTAGTGGAGTCTTCCAGTTTCTGTGTGTGGGATATAGCTGCTTCAGTCTTGACTTACAGTGAAATACTTGTGCTTTTATCTTCACCATTAGTATGTATCTGGTATGTGCAGTATTTGATAAAATTCCTTGATTTGAACATGTTGGTGTGGAAGACTGAAGTCTGTGCTAGGAATGCATGCCAGCTGGGCTCCCTCTAAATTTTATCTAGTGGTGACAGCGAAATTATTATTCTTGGGCACTGAAAACTTTTATTATGGTGTGTACAGTGGTGTTTATCTTTGGCATCTTGAGATTCTTCTGTAGTATGTAGCTGTTTTCTAAGCCGTGGCTAGAGGATGTGATGGAGCAGGCATAGGGAATGACATTGTGCTGGGGTGATGTGTCAGTTTGTTTTCCTACCTGACAGCAGCAGAATCATCCTGCTTCACTGTAGCAGCATATTTCACTTGATAATGAGATGTTTTTGTTTTCTGAGATAACACTGTGGAATACATCAAAATTCCTGAGGATGAACAAAATTACAGGATTGGTTGCTGTCAGCATCGGTCCAGCCTTGTAGCTGTGACAAGTTGCCATGCTTCCCTTCATTTTTAGTAAAGAGGTAGTTAAAAGAGGATAATAGTATTTTGCAGGATTTAGTTTCTGTTCTGACTAATTTTTGCTAGGCAACTGTTGGTGTTAATTATTATATATGCTCCTGTTGTATTACCAAAGGCCCCGGTACATGCCATGCGTCACTGTGCTAGAGGTTCTGCAGTAGTGTGAAGCATTAAAGTGACCAATCATATTACATTAATTGGGTACAATACACATGAAGCTGAAAAAGCCTGAACTATTTAGTGCCCACGTTCGCAGTGTCCATCTTAACTGCTTAAGTGCTGCATTGCTTGAAACGATTAGCAGATTTATTTTTTTTCCCTCCCAACAGCAGTCAGTGCTATGATTAAGATAGTGATGAAGCCTGTTGAGGGGTGGAAATAAACCTCTGATTTGATGACCTGATCACTTGTAAGAGTTTCATTCCTACAGATTGTGGTCACCAAGTCCAGCTGCACAGTGTTTTATGAGATTCTGCTGGAAACATGAATTTAAGGGAGAAATGCACTCAGGGAAAAGTTAGGCTCTGTTGTTGCAGCGCAGTTCTCCTACACTTCAGCTCCTGAGGTACAAAGAAGAACTGGCAAAGCACAAGGGGATAGATCTTTTAAATGGCAAAGAAAGCCTGAACAAAGCTCCCTGGCTCCAGCCAGGTGAAATGTAATCCCTCTGCAGAGGATCTGACCTGCCGCAAGCAGTAATTCTTTGCCTTGTTTCGTAGCGCATATCCGACTTGGAAGAAGAAAATGCTCTCCTGAAGCAGGAAAAAGAGGAGCTTAACAGCAGGATCCTGTGTCAATCCGAAGGTAAGAAAAAATGCTTATAGCATCATAACGCCTCCACTGAGTGAGGAGCTTAACTGTTCTCCCCTGAAAGTTGTTTTTCCTGTGTGCTTTTCCTACCTTGAAAAGTGCTAATCTTCCCGCAACCCTTTCCTGGTGGTTTTTGTCACTGTTTTGTTGTGCAGGTAGCTCTGGTCATGTTGTCCTGCTGGTGGATGGTAAGACAGAGGCTGGTTTAATTGGTGAAATATGGAATAAAGTACCTAAAAGGGCTTTTTAGTTCAGCTATGTTGCAGCACTTGCTGCAGGCGATGTGGGAGGCAGCGAAGCTGCTAGGGGTGGAGGGTAGAGAATAAGTGTGTCCCAAGATTGATGAATAAAGGATCCAAGGAACAGCACAGTTAACATCGAGCTGTGACAAAGGATTTCTGTAACGTGACAGGAGTCTGGGAGTGTTTTTTAAAGCAGACACTTAGATGGTGAGACGTCCATAGAGAAAAGCAGTCTGGGAAAATCCCAAGCCACAAAAGAAACTCTCATGCATGTATTGAGCTTTTTTATTTTTTATCATCCTTTTTGGCTTTGATTTGGTTGCAGGATTTAGAAAGAGCATCATACATCATTCTGTATCATGTATCTATCAGTGCTCCATGGTACGCGTGAAGTACCTCTTGCTCTCAGCCTGATGTAAAGTAAAGAAATAACATTTTAAAAAAAAACTTGCTGCAAATGTTTCTTCGTCTCTTGCAGGATGCTTTCGGAGCATTGAAGCTTGGGGGAAGCAAGTGGAAGGGGTTTGTTTAGTGTTCACCCATTTGTAAAGATGCATGGGCTGTATTTTCCTGGCTCCTCAGAAAGAGGAGGGACCAGATTTGCTTCCAAAAGGAAGTTTTTAACAAAGACATTAATTTATTTGGTTGTAAAATATTTCGAACCCCCACTGTCTTACCATGGCAAGTGGTTGATGATGATGTGAGGAAAGAGATGCTGCTGTGGATTGGCTCCTATGCCAGATCTGGTGGTGGGAAGCAGGCAGAGAAGTCTTTAGCTGCAGCAAGTACCACTTCTTAGACATGAATGTATTTCCGTACTGTGCTGGTCTTTTCAGTGGGTTTATGGCCGGCCCATGGGAGCTGGAGTTGGCACAGTTGAGTTAAGCGTAATAGATCTGATGGTCTATAGGTGCTAGAGATTTTTCATTAATTCGAAAGGCAGAGCACTGTGCTTTCCAGGCAGAACAGCTCAAGCTGTTCCATATGGCAAGGAGACAGATCTAGATTATAATAGTCTCTAAATATTAGAGAATGCTTACATGTATTCTAAAGGTTCCTGGCAGAGAGCATTTTGTTAATTACTTGTTGTTGTTGCACATATTTACAAGAAGTTAATTTTGGAGATGATGATCACAATATTTTTTTTTCTTTTTCATATTTTAAAGATGAATATGCACAAAATACAGTCGAGGAAAATATCCACATGAAGAAAGAGCTGGAAGAAGAGAGATCTCGTTATCAGAACCTGGTAAAAGAGTATTCAAGGCTGGAGCAGAGATATGACAACTTGAGGGACGAAATGACTGTTATAAAGGTAATGAAACTGGAATTACCCCTATTCTGTTGTGTCCTAGACATGGTGTTGGTGACCGGATAACGTGACTCTCATGTCCCCAGAACACTTAATAGAAGTGATGTTATCATGCAGTTTGTGCTTGATATTTCTGAGACTGAACTTCTATGCTGAAGCCAAACCATATGTGTGCTTTGAAAAAGGAGCCTGATCTTTCACACTTCTCTGTTAACTACTTAGAGATCTCTGTGAATCTCAGTAAAAGCTGGTTCATGCTGGTTCATGCTTTTTGTTTTGCTTTTTATTTCAGTGATGTTCATGTGTAGGTGTTGGGTGAAAAAAAACTAACCCAAAAAACCCCCAACAACATGACTTCAGAATTTCAAAAGCTGAAGTTTTTAGGTTTAGCTTTGCTACAGTGTTAAAACTGTTGAAAATTAGATAATTGTGAAAGGGCTGCCAGATTAGATGGAAGGTTGAGCGTTTAGAGGGAGGCCCAGAGGGTGCTGTGAACTGTGAGCATAATTTTGAGCTCAGATTTGCACGTTTGCACTTAACAGGCATCTGGTGTCATGAAGAACATTTAATTCATGGAGAATTTTTAAACTGAGCTTCTGTATCAGTTCACATTTTAAAGTATTCCCTTGTGTTAATGTGAATGTTATACTAGGGCATAAGGACTAGAAAATGGAATTCACTACAAGGTGACAGTCAGGCCTTTCATAAAGGTAACCTTACTATATAGGCAAATATTTGCTCTAAGAAATTAATGCTTTGTGAGACATCCTTCCTTAAACACTGAACGCTCTACGTATCTGCATTGCTCCTTGGCAGCAAGCACCAGGGCACAGAAGAAACCCATCCAACCAGAGCAGCTTGGAGTCCGATTCCAATTATCCATCCATATCAACCTCTGAGATAGGAGACACCGAGGATGTAATACAACAAGTGGAGGTACAGTAGATCGGGCAGGCTCAGGGGGAAGGTGGAGTGCCCTACTCTGCAGGAATGATTGAAGTGGGCCTTGGAGCACGTGGGAGGAATGCAGGTGGGACTGTGGGGTGTGATGGATGGAATTGATTTTGTGCTACAGAAATACATAGTTAATTGCATGAGAGGGGTTGCAGGATTGTGGTCCTACGGCAAATGCTTACTTGTTTGTGGCATCAGGGTTAAATAGGGCTCTAAAAATAATGAAGTGGTGTCTTTTGACCGTACCAGCTTAAAGACTGATGAAAATTCATCAAAACAGTCAGCGTTGTTACACGTGGCTATTCCTAGCACTGATGGCAATGACTGTATAGCGATCCTTCTCCACAAGGATACCAGAGTTCATTGCCCGCTTGCCCCAAGCATTTTCGTTACATTGAATCTTCATGGATGCTTTGCTGGCCAGCACAGCCCCTGTAATTATCAGTCTCTAAATGCAGAAAAGAGCAGCATAAATTATTTCCTGGCTATCAAGAATCATGTGGAAAAGGGAAATGTGTTTTTTGCTTACATTTGCTAGAACAGACTGCTTTTTAAACTTCAGTTTCATGACTCAAGAGCTCCCGTGGATGATTAATGTTCGTAGGATCTGCCGCCCTGCTGGAAGGACCATATTTTGTGTCCCATGTACCATGCCTGCAGAAACACCCACTTCCCTTTGTGGGCTGCTGTGCTCTGTTGCTTTAGTGTTTCTGAACTGCTCTGAGAGCAGTTGCTGAAGTCAAAGTAATCAGTGTTGGCCATGCTCTAATACAAAATATTCCAGGTGAAACCAATTAAAAACCAACTAATAAATACTTGGCTAGCAGGGACTCAGTAGGGCATTTTTAATGTTCTTAGCTGTGGCCCTAATCAGCCTACTGATCTATTTGGCTGTTAAACATTCAGTGATTTATTGAAATGAGTCAACTGTTCATTCACATTAAAAATATGTCCTTAAAATGGGGAATTGGTCTTTGAAAGTATGTCCCTTTCTTGGGATGCTCCTGTTACTGGCTGTGTCTATAGTTGGTACAGACGTACAGTCAGGGCATATCTGGCACCATGTGTGGTTATAAAACTTGACTGAGGTCATCTCTTTTTTTTCCACTCTCCTGTTCTTCTTCAGGAGGTCGGGATGGAGAAGGCAGCCATGGACATGACCCTTTTCCTAAAGCTACAGAAGCGAGTGAGGGAACTCGAGCAAGAGAGGAAGAAGCTGCAAACCCAGCTGGAGAAAAAGGACCAAGAGAGCAAGAAATCCCAGGTAAGAGATGGCTTTTCATTGATACTAGTATTTCATGTTCATAACTGGCTTTCCTTGATTGCCTGAGAACACACGATATAGGAATTGAGGTTTGAGAGCAGCAAGTTCAAGTTAAGAGGCAGCAAATCCATCTGGGAAATGGAGAAGAACTTTTTTGGCAGCTGAAGACAATTGGACAAGAGATTTTTTTTTTTTTTTTTTTAAAAAGTGCTGATAACAGATTTGGGAGAGTATCTTAAGTATCTTGAAAGCAATGAAATGTAGAATCGGTTCTGGCACATTTGATTCTGCCTGCACTGATGCTGTTCCCTTCTCTTTTAAGAAATTTGAAGTGTGGACTGAGTTTTATTAGCAAAGGTCAAAATGAGGAAGGAGAATGTGAGGGCAGGAGGGCTTTGCAGGGGAGTCTGGGGGGGCAGGAGGGCTCTGCAGGGGGTTTGGGCAGGCTGGGCTGATGGGCTGAGGCTGGTTGCACGAGGGTCACCAAGGCTGAGTGCCGGGTCATGCCAGCGGGACCAGGGCAGTGCCCGTCCCCCTGCCCTCGGCACTGGTGAGGCCACCCCTGGAACGGCGCGTTGGGCTCTGGGCCCCTCGCTCCCAGACAGACCCTGAGGGGCTGGAATGCTTTAGCTTTTTTTCATTTTTGTTATTGTTTTTAAAAAGTTTTGTCCTTAAAGCCAGAACACGGATGTAATATATTTTACTAAATCAATGGCATAATAAAAAATCGCATGTAGTTATTCCCAGTTTACTTTTATGATAAGTATTTGCTGCTTTCTCTTGCAAAGTTATGCCTTAGCTAAATGACGCGGACAAGACACTAAACTGCTCGAGGACATGGGTACTGGCTATTCCCCCACCCAGTACTCAGCTCCAGTTCAGAAGTAGTGCTGCCTTCTGCCTTCACCCACGGGGATGTGGAGGGATGAGAACAGCTCTGTGCATTTCTGGGAATGGCCTCAGTTTTCTTGTGAGTGTCATTTCTTTCGGTGTACGCTGTCCTTATACACAAATTACGATGGCCTGGAGTCATCCAGCCTAGCTTGTGGTGTCTGCCTGCCGTGGGGACAGAGTTAGAGCCTGTCTGCCTCACTCGGGTATTTGACCTACCCCTAAATACTGGGTGCCCAAAGAAACAATCCTGCTAAAGCAAATCCCTGAGCTCCTTCTTTAGTCACTGGAAGAAATGAGGTTACTTTATAGACCTCCAGAGGAAAACCTTGTCAAGTTAGTGCCACAAGCTAACCAGGCAGGCTGGCCCCGGGGTTCTTGAAAAGCTTCAGGCTGCTGGCTGCTTCAGTAGGCACCACATTCACACGCGTGCTAGTGACCGAATTACAGGGACAGATTTCCCCGGCAGACCCTCTTCTGCCTCCTAAGTGGTGGGTGAAGGAAGCCGGACCCCCCAGGATCTCATGGCCCCTCTGAAGGGGCTCTTTGCTCTCTTTAGCCGCAGGGGATCAGGAGGGGTAGGGCTGGTGAGCAGACACCTCCGCTCGTGCCTGGTGGTAGGTGAACCAGAAGGTCATGGTGAAACATCTGACAAGCTGTTTAACTAAACCTGACCGGGAATAATTGTCGGGGCAGGGGATGTGCAGTTCTCTATATGAATTACTGATACACATGTGGATAAGGATTAGGCAACGTCTCTACCCTAATAAACCCTGTGACTGTCATGCATACCTGTGGCCCTTTATAGGTGATTGAATCTCGCTGCTGAATGTCTGGATTTATAAACCAACCTCCCCTAGGAATGAAAAATCAGAGACATAAGCAACTTGTATAACACAGGTGACAGTGTTAGCTTTAGCAACAAGCACTGCATATCTTTTGACTTTGAGGTTTATGTCATGGGGCAGATTGGAAATCACGGAGGACAAAATGGCAATAAGGTAAGAATGATAAAAGAAAACCTATCCGAATCAATTCGATATTATTCAGTGAGTGATGGTGAAAGTATATGAGGATCCTAAATTTGTGTCACTTGTCTTATAAGAGTTTAGCGATAAATTGCTCTCCCCTAAGCAGGACCTTGATTGCAGTGATGGACAGGCAGGTGTGGAGACTGGAAATCAATAACTGGGATAGATTCAGGCAGGAATCATTAGTTTGCAGGCAGTGGAGACCAAGATCTGCACAGCTCAGTCACTCAGAGCTCATGCAGCTTCAAGGAGACATATTTCCTGACAAGAATGGCAGGATTTGGCCCTTAGAATTTTCATAAGTACTTCCCAGAGGATTTATGAAGAAACTTTGGGTCCAGTTTCATGTGTAGTAATTGTATTATACATCAGCTTATTATGGCTGAACACTTCTCCTTCCAGTGTGTGGTCTTGGGGCAGGAAAGCCTGTTTATTGCACAGCTGAGGTGCACTAATTGTGTTTGTTAGCCTTTGTTTTTCTCCGATACCTCTGTCCTTCTCTGTATATCCAAGCCCTTTTGCTGAGGAGATGCTTTGTCTTGGATAAAAAGATTCAGGTGAGGACAGGACACAAGGAGATTTGAATTTTGCTTAGGAAAAATCACACGACACTGTTCCCCGTGGTAAAATCAGCAGTGGAGAAGTTGTTGGCAAAGTCCCAGCTGGGACCTGTGTGTGCCAGGTGCTGGTTTGCTGAAATGACCTCGGGAACTGTTTCTACAGTAGAAAAACAGTAGATGACTTTCCTGAGAGCTAGCGATGAACCATCAGGCCCAAAACAGGGAACGCAGACAGCCTGTTTTGAGGAACATCTTCCCCCTGGGTCCATGGCCCTTGGAGCATCTTCCGTCTTAACACACTGCTCCTATTGACAGCTGGGGCTTCTTTGCGCTCAGCAGGGTTTCTGAAGTTGCATTTGATTTGAGTTGGAAGGATTCAGTCACAAAACATCCCCTTGCCTAAAAAAGCTAATTTCACCAAGGAGCTGGAAGGCAGAAAGGACGATTTTCTCCCTTGTATTTTCATTTTCTCCTGAGCTGAGGTCACTGGCCTCTGTTTGCAAACGGAGTTGCTCAGAATTAGCACTCTGGTACTTGTCAGTGCCTGCCAGGCCCTGCCTGGCACTGAGATGATTGCATTTATGAACATCTTGGTTAAAAATATCTTCTTGGAACTTTATATTTGATGCAGAGATACTTTGGTACAGATAAATAGGTCTAGATAAAACCACATATACATACACACAATTACATGCTTGTAGTTATCTGTAGATAGATAAGGGACCCTGGGGAGATTTTTAGATACTGGGTTACTATCAGAGGGACATAGGTACCAGGGTTTGATTTGTGTGAATAAATGTATAACCCAGTCAGCTACTGCAGAAAGGTCAGAATAAAACCAGCGGTTACAAGAGTATTAACAGTGTTTTCAGAAACCTAGAGTATTTTTTTTATCCAAGATGCGTTAATGAATGAGGCAAATGATGGAGGACTTGAATTTGGCTCGTATTACAAAATTTTAGAGTTTAATTAGTTAAAGCACTTCTGTCATTTCATCTTCAAGCATTGTATTAACTGAACAAGTGCTCAGTGATGATCTCCGTATCTTAGGCTTAAAAAAATTAAAGTTTTAATGCCATTTTTTTCTGAGTAGAATTAACTGTAGAAGGATTTTGCTGCCAGAGCTCTAACATTATATCCAATCCTATAGTAAGGATTTTTTTATTATTAACAAAATAATTTCACATATTCAGTATTACTCATCCCAGATACAAGGTTCTTGTATCCTACACAGTGTTATCCTCTCACAGGAATTCATTTCCTGACCTGCATTTTTGGGACAATATGGCTTTAAATTAGCAGAACTCCCTGCAAGCCCCTGAGAACTTAGCTTTCAAGTTTATGAATTTGAGGTTAGTGTTGTAGTTTTGGTTGGGTCTGGCTCCCACTGAGGAACAGAAGGAGGAAGGGTTGCACTGGTATGTACAGAGATACAAATTCAGTCACAGATAGTAGGCAACAGATACTAATAGCAGATATTAATATTAGGTGAAAGCTATTGTGTACATCTCTGTTTAGTTATGTCTGTATTAAATCTTGTAGGTCTAACTGACGTTGATAAATGAAGCAGATGAGCATCTTCGCTCCTGCTATTTAGGAGAGGCTAACACAAGTGCAGCAGAGCACGGTCTCTGCTTCCCTTTCCCTGCTCTGAAGAGCTGCCTGCTGCTCCCTGTGTGCCTGGGGGTTTTGCTGGGTCTCTGCTGCCCCCCCTCCAGCCCCTGCAGAGCCCAGCAGCCCCTCTGCAGCACTGGGAACCCAGCACCCCTGTGTTGGTGGCTCTGCCCAGACCCATGGAGATGCTGCCCTGGTCCACCGACAGCCCCTCATGGGTGCTGAGCCTGTGGCAAGGCGCTGCACCCCAGCTCTGGTCCCTGATAGTGCCCAGGCCACACAGGAACATGTCTATAGACCTGTGCTAAATAGCAGGATTTTTGATTGATCTAAAAGCAGAACTTAATTAGCTGTTGAGCACTTTCTGTGCTGTTTGAGATCGTTACAGGATCCCAGGAATGGGTACCAAATGTCTTTAGTGAAGTACCAGGCATTGAATTAAAAAAAATCCCCAAACCAGACCTTAGTGAGTAATGCCGAAATCATCAATTTGGTTCATAACTGCAGATGAAATCCTGGCAATTGTCAAGAAATCATATTTATTTGCCAAGCATTTCTGTGTTGTCTTGAGTCTAGGGATAACAAGGCACTCCATAATTAAATTAATTTCACAGCACCACTGTAAATGAAAAAGCACAATCACTTTTGCTATTTTCAGGACTGTAGCTTGGGGCTACGCAGGTAAGATTCTGAGAAGAGGCTGGAGAGTTGCAGCTGAGAACGTGACAAGTGAATGAGACCCTTGGAGACAAGCTTGGCCAGCGCTCTGATTTACCAGCCACTCCTGCAAGTCTGGGGGGAAAGGGGACTTTTCCAGGATCCCCTGGGGCAGAAGCTCCCCTTCCCTGTCTCTTGCCTTATGCCCAGGACTGAGCATCTGGGATCCCTAGTGTCCATCTCCTATGTACATCTCGGGTCAAGTGGAAAATTGCATAAAGAGTGGATTTTTGGTAGTAAATTGAGCCGTTAAATAAAATTGATGGTACCTGATATAGGAAGGTTTTTTCATCCCTGTTCCCACCCCGTGGGCAGAGTCCCAAACCCCATGAGTTGTGACAGCTGAAACATCAAATTTTTTTGCCAAAAGGGGGAGATTTCTGAAAGGGAAGGGGAGTTTCTGGCTGACGGTGATGTAGTTCTTGAATTGAAATGAATTCTCCAGGATGTTTCAGGAGACCCAGGGACCCTTCTTTTTCTCTCCCACTTCTACAGACACCAGATCTCCATGCTACCTCCTCGGTAGAACCTGTTATTTCTTCCTAGAGGAGCTGGGACCTGTTTTGGGGACTCTGGACAGATACAGGCTGTCACCCAGAGTTCATATGACTTTTAATTAATTGATACTGGGGCAGGGACAGTGGAAGTCTGGGTTGGATTTTCTGTTGGTATTTTGTATTTCTTCGTTTGACACTAAAGGGAAGTAACTCATATTACCTGATATCCATGTTCCCACAAGCCACCTGCCTACTGATCATGCAGTTTAATCAAAGTGACAAATCTGGAGCCAGTAAAAATGAACCAATTAATTGAACTCCGTGGATTTTCTCCCAATTTCACTTCGGTGATTTTAGACTATTAGGTTATTTTCCATTCTAAATCTCTGGCAAAATATCACACCAAGCTAGACAGTGATGCTGTTCCCTGTAAGGAGAAGAATGAAGCACAGTAAAAGCCTTAGGGAAGAGGGCACCAGTGTTTTCACAGCTAGGGTGGGCTTTTTGGTACAAGAGGTAGTCATGTTTCAAGTTCTCGTTTTTCTCTTCTAAGCCACAGGGACTTCACTTGGACCTTCACCTTTCCTTAAGTTGTATTAAACAGAGTGTACGTCTGATACAATATTTATGCCTTTCACTTCACAGCTGAGGTTTAAATACTGAAGTTTTTGTATCCATAAAAAATGCAAATGAAAACAGGATATTTACAGATCTTTGCAAATCATGGTGCATTTCCTTCTGGATTACTTTGGGGTAATCACCGAAGGCATATTTTATAACTTCTAAAATAATTCCTTCCCCTTCCTTGGTATTCAATATGATCTCCTTGTCAGCTTGTTACTAAGTGATTTTACAGCTGAATTTTTGTGTTTGCAGACTAATTATTTTTTTAGTTAGGTTTCACCGAATACGAGGCTAGAAAAAGCTGGTGTGGTTGTCCGGTCCAGTATCCTGTAGTGCATCAGCTGCAGCTTTTTCCCTGTGGTTTCAAATCTGAAATGTTTTGGTGGTGACTGGAGCCGCAGAGAGGTTTTACAGGGTGCTGGTGATGGCTGGATCGTGTGGCTTGGTGTGTTGCTGGAGGGTGGTTCATGCCTCTGATGGTGCTTTGGTTTTATGGTGTAACAGAGAAGGAATTTGAGAGAGAAATGTTGTAAAATTGAAGGCATAGATGTATGGGCCTTGCAGCTGGTGGAGAGAGGGTGAGATAGAGGAGAGTGCTGACAGTGTCCACTGTGCCAAGTTGGTAGATGATCTTTCAAAGATGAGCTGAAGGTGTATCCAGACATTCCACAGGGTTTTCCCTGGATTCAGGTTGTGTCATTAAGTACTTATATGAAAAGAAGCAGCAAATCCTTTAGTTCCTGCAGTTTGGAAATAAGAGACATTCAGACTTGATGGAAGACTGAGCTCTTGTATAAGCCAGGATCGGAGGAGGACACCAAGAAAGCAGTGCTGTCTCTTGGGGAGCAAACCCACGTGCAGCTGGGAGAGGGGCTGCCTGCCTGGATGAGGGCTTTCTGTTGAGCATCTCTGGCTCTGACACATTACCAGGTGCTTGAAAGGGACTGTCTTGCCAGGCTCCTTAGGTTTTGCCCAGCCTGCTGGCTTGCAAATGATGGACAGAACAGCATAGGGTTCAGGTGCCGTGGGTAGTGGTGGGAGCAAGGGTCCCGTTGGTGTCCCAGCCCAGCGTGGCTTTGCTTAGTGCGGGCAGAGGCAATGGCAGCTTGGTGGTGGGGAGGTTTGCAGGCTGAACTGGCTGTGGGTGAATGGAGAAGAAATGAATTGAACTTGAATTGAGTAGCAAATACTTTGGTAGCGCTTTTCCCGCTTATACTGAGATGGCTTTTCAAAGGCGATGTCATCTTCTGATGCCTGCTGGCGGGAGGTAAAGTTTCTAAAGGGTTAAATGCAAATTGCTGCCTTCAATATTTGCAGTTCACTGGCACTGGGGGAGTTAACACAGATTTGATTGGAGTCAGAATTTAGCTGGCAATCTGCATATTCAAGGCATTTTCTAAAATCAGGGTCCGTTCAAGGGGCTGCTTTAAGGCTTTGCTAGACCCGAGGCTGAATCCAGCGCGGCTGCCGCCCTCCCCACCCCCATCGCAGCCGATCTATAATTGTCAGAAACCCAGAAGTGAACAGGTAGGCATGAATCTCTGGCAGCCCAGGATGCACCTTGATTGACAGCAGGCTACTGATGTCTGTGAGATTACAGGCTCTGACTTCTAAAGAAGAGCTTAATTAGCTCCGCTCCAAGAGGTCCATTCTCCCCTTCGTACGTGTGCATAACTCCAGCTGACATTAATGTGAGTTATATACCGGGAGGAGAATAGACCCAGAAGAACGTGGGGGAGGTGTGGGACAGAGTGAGACAGAAAATGAGATGGTGGGGGAGGAGGAGTGAGTGAGAGGGAGCACAATGGGAAGAAAATGTTGGGGGAGTAGGTGCATGCCCGGGGAGGAGAGGTGACCTGCCTTGCTGGCCATCAGGGTGCTGGGAGTGCAGGGATGTGCTCTTGGCTTCCCCCTTTTCTTGCCTGGGGAATTAAGACCATGGCAGATGACTGAGGACTCTTCCCCAAGGGTAAAAACCTTGGGAAATCTACCTCCCTCGCCTCTTTTCATAGAATCATTCTGGTTGGAACAGACCTTTGAGATCATTGAGTCCAGCTGTTAATCCAGCACTGCCAGTCCCATCACTAAACCATGTTCCTAAGTGCCACATATACACGTCGGAGACATCCCCTTCAGAGACTCCAATTCCCATCCTGTTGCTCCGTGAAGCACATGACAAAATTCCCCCCAAGTTTCAGCAGCAGCCAGATGTGGGACAATCAGATGTGGGATGGATGTGTAGGGATTAGGGGATGGAGGAGGGGATACGCATGTGCTGGGGGGCAGGGCAGGTGGCTCTTTCTGTAAGAAAAAAGAAAAAGAGGGGGTTGGATGCATGAACAAAAGCTCCCATTTAAACTCTAGTAAAGACAAGAGAGAACTGAAATGGAATAAGACATAAACTATAGAAATGATGAATGATTGCATTTGGTATGTCTATATATGGGAAAGGAGCTGCTGTGCATAATTAAACAGTGCATAAATGGAAATGTACATGGTCGCTACTAAAGACCATGATAAATGAGTTACACTCCGTCATGTTCATATATCGCCTGCTGCAGGTTACTAGTGATGCATTTATGCTATTTATTCTACTTTCATTGCTTCAGCCAACTTATTTGTGAAAGTAAACGAGACATGGTTTGATTCCTCTGCCCAGCAGGTCTACGAGTCAGTGTTCCTGCAAAGTCTCTGTCTCTCTTTAAACTGCTGAAACTTTCTCTGGGACACCAGAATAATGAAAGGCTTTTCTTCAGCCCCCTTTTTCCCCCTAGAACTGAATAGGCTTTGTGTGTTCAGACTTAAATGAAGAGAATTGATGATAAACCTGCCATTAGGGCACATACAAAAATCACAAAGTGCAGCTTGCCATTGTAACCTTTGCCAGCCCCCTGGAACCAAGGTGCTAATTTGAAAAGCAAGAAAGGGTCCCTCATTATTTTTAAATTGGATGTTCGTATGTGGAGTCCATAGCTGGACTTTCTTTTTAGTGCTGTTCCTTCAAACCTCAGACAGTGCTGAAGCAGCTGGGATGTGGGATGGGGAAGCTGCTGCGGAGAGCTGTGGCTGTCGCAAAGCCGCATCTCTTATGCACTGGAATAGCTTGGTGCTTAGCGGGGCTCACGGCTGTCGTGAGGGATGGACATCCATGTTGATAGATGCCATCTTATCCCTCACTGAAGAGCTCACAGGGCAGCCAAAGTCATCTTCAGAGGCATCAGGTCCTGGTGGTAGGGGGATACCGAGCTATGGTGGGGCACGGACCTGCACACCTCCCTGGTGCTGTGCCACTGACCGACCTCCTGGACACCAGCCTGGCAGCTTACCAGCTCCCTCTGCTCCAGAGGTGGGTGTGGGAATTGGGGTAGTGCGTGGGGAGAACGGCTGGAAACTTGAGCAGAGATTGACTACTTGTGGCCGAATATTAGAGGAGACCACTTGATCCCCTGCTGAATTTGCTCGATTGATCCCTCAAAGCCCACGTAGAAGACCATGCGGAGGTTGCATGCAATGGGGTGGATCCCCCTTCTGTGTGGGGACCTGCGTGGGCCAGGATCACTTGGTGGTAACACGATGCAAGTTATAAAGCAGTATGACACAGAGGAGCAACCCTGTGCTGCAAACGAACCGTCTGTGGCTCCGTTACGCTGTTCTCCCTTTGTGGTCTGCGAGCATGTGCTCGGAGAAGAAACAAAACAAGCTGAGAGCTGTAGAGATAGCTGTTAAATGTGTTGCCAGATTTGAGAGCAGTGTCACTGGATTCTCATTCTTTCTTTTTCCTGCCAGTGAAAATAATATCATGCATCCAGGCAGCTTATATTATCGGTGTGTGTCCTGATGTATTTCAAGTACCTCGAGAGATGCCTGAGATAGTACCACGTTTCGGTGGAGGTGGCTCCCTCCCACAGCCTCCGTTCATTAACAGTTCTGCAGAGTACCGAGAGATTTAATCACTGCAGTAAAAAAAATATTTATGGGCGTTAATGAAGGTCAGAAAGATATTTGCCAACTAAGGGAGATATGTCTGTATTATACTAAGGCTCCAAATCAAAATTTTTAGGTGTTTTTACTTAGCTGCTTTATGGCATCAACACAAAGTGCCTTAAGACCCAGACGAAAATAAATCTAGATTCACAATAAAAATACATACAAATGCAGATTATATTGAGCTTTTCCATCTTCTATTCTTCTAATTTTTATTGGAATTTGATTGAAAAACACAAGTGTATAAATTGTCTCCTCAGAACATAATAAAAGGTAGGATTAATTTGCACAGATAGCATTAATGGCTGTATTTAAATAACAGATGTTTAAGTAATCATAATTTACAGCCCTGCTACAAACTCAGGTTGAACTTGAAATACCTTTGCCTGTGAAAAAAACCCCTGGATAACAGTGATTCCCAAAGCCAGATTTTCCCATAATAGGCTTGAGAAACGTCCCTGTTAGGCTTTTTCACGTAGAAAAGTTGGCTTTGCAATCTGGGATCTGTACATGTTAAAAAAAGCATCAGAGGGATCGCTGGGGCTCAGCTGGCTTAGATGTGACAACGTGAGTGTGACGATGTGAACATGACAGCACAGGCGCTTTTGGAAGGTCACACACTGTTGCTGAGGTTGCGTTTTAAGGCTTTGGACCTTCCTGCCCCATCCAGCCTCTTCACACTGTTTTTGTCTTCACCATTTTCCTTCCAACCAGAAGGTGCAGAAGATTCCTTGCTCTGTGCTTGCCTGGGTAGTGTTGTGGTGCTTAGCGAGCCGAACACATCGCTCTGCCTGGCTTCACCCGTGCCCTGAGCAGGGGTTGGACCAAAGAATCTCCACAGGCTCTTCCCAGCCTTAGTCTTTCCATATGTTCACCTTGGATTAAAAGGATACGGAGCGATTGCTCCCAAGCCTCAAAGGCTGAGCTAGCAGCAATGTGATAAGGTTGGGCTGTGTAGGGGGAAGTTAAGAGCTTCAAATTCCCCACGTAGCTTCTGGAGGCACCTTGAGAGATTTTAGCTGGAAGCCGACCATCTTCAGCTGGCACAGGAAGCTCCAAAAGGAACCCTGAGCAATGGCAGGATTAGGTATGGGGCAAGTTTTGATATTTCATTGACTCTCTGTATTACGTTCAGATTCTGTAAACTGAATCTGAATATTACTTTCTTTTTTAAATCAAATTCCATCTGACACCGGCTGATGCTGCTGCTAACTGCAAAACCTCCTCCTTTTTGGCTGAGTCTGTATCTTAGTTTCTGAGCTTCATTGCTACCTGACAGTCAAGATATAGTTCATTTTCTTCTGAGAACAAAATGTTATGAGGAGAATATATTTTCTTTCTGGCTAAGAAAATTTGGTAGCTGAATTCTGAAGGCAATAAACACTAAACAAGGGAAAGAAAGGAAAAAGACACATTCAAAACCTGCTGACATACTCTGTGCTTTCTACTGTTACTGTCTTGGATCTGATTATAAAGAGTGCCCTTTTGAAGGGTGATTGACATCCACCATCTCCTTTTCTTCTCCAGATTTTCCCTGTAGAGCAGGACAGGACACAGTGGGCTCTTTGCAAATCCATCTGCTTGCGTGACTGTGCAGTGGAGCCCGTGGGAGATGGCGCATCCCCATCTGTGCTCTCCAAATGCGTACTGGGAGCGGAGGAACCTCTGTGTTTTCATCACAAGCACGATGCTCACAGTGTCTTGCACCAAAAGCAGGACACAGCTTCACCGCCTTCATTTGTCCTGGTGCTAATTCTCCTCTCTCTCTCCACTGCACCTTGCTGTGCAGAGACAGTGCCGAATCCCATTAGCAAAGCACACCTTTCCAAAGATGTTTGCAGAGACACGAGAGGAATAGCAAGCAGCTGCTGCACTCCTGCGCTGTACCCTCTGAGCCCAGTGATGAACCCTCTTTACTAAAACCGTGAAGGCTAAATAAATAAATTAAAAATTAAGGAAGTTATTCCCCCAGTGGAAGAATCAATCTCAAGCAAATGCACTGGTAAGCTGTGTTAGTGCAGCAGATAGATATCTGCCCTTTAGCCGTAACGGAATGAGGTTACCACTGGGATTGTGCAAAGAAAAGATCGTATTAGGGAGAAAGCATGGCATTTGTGATGTGTGGAACTTAGCATGACAATTCAGTGCAACGGCATCATCCAGGAAAGCTGTGGCTTTTTGCGTGTTTTATGTGTGCCGTAGAAGTGTGCAGGCTTTGAGAGTGTGAGAGTACTGTCTGGCTGTGATGAGGATCTTCTGAAGCCGGTGCAGCTTTCCTATGTGTTGCTTTCCAACTTATAAAGTGGGCAAGATATCGAAAGAGTTTCAAAATCAACGAGGAGAGAAAAGAAATCCTGGTAATACTACAAGTAAGATCTAAAGTGCAGGCGGTTTCAGGCTGATACCCAGAGGGTTTCCCATGTGATGAGATAAATAGAATTGTAGAATCGTTTCCTAATGTGAACTTGTTGAAAATCTATTGCCTTGATTGTTTAAAACTGAGCCAGATAGTGGCTGTCTTTAAAGTAATGTTCAGGGTTGTCTTGGATCACTGGGTATGGTAACCCTGCTGTCTTTGCATGGATATGGGACCTCATGTGTGAAGGTCTGGGACCTGGTGCCACACATCCAACCTGGTGTCTGTCACTGGAAATTAGTGAGATTGCTGGAAGATAAGAATAATATAAAATTGCAAAGATTTTAAGGAGCTTTTTTTCCTTCCGTGTCTGCCCCGTACCACTATCAGTGAAGGGAAGCCATGTGCCAGGGTGGTTATTCAGCCAGGGGCAGCACTACCTGAACAAGACTTGAGCGAGGTCCCGTTTGTGCAGAGGAACAGCCGAATCTGGGTGTTTCTTCTTTGGTTTTGCTCGCGCAAAGCGGGGCCAGGCTTATACTGAGTTGGGCTGACACACAATTGCTGGCTATCATTTGCATGTGTTGTTGGAATGCCTAGAGGCAGACACGACACTGCTTTGTAGGCTAATGAACACATACATTCTAAATAGCGATTCTCCATGTAAAAGCGTTGTGTGCTAAATCAGGACGAAACACTGGCTGTGTCACAAGCGGCTGGAGGGAAGCAGGGGAGAAGAAAATGATCCATTAGACAGGCAATAGCTTCACAGCAAGCAATATCCAATAACCCCGCTGGTGTGAAGCGTTTTATTGTCACCAGGGCAAAAATAACTTTTTAGGAGGGATTCTGTAAAGTGGCAGAAGCGGATGTCCCGGGTAAACATGCGTGTGTTGTGATGGATGGCAGGGTTTGGGTAGATATAGCTAATTTTGCTGAACTTTGGGCATGTAATTCACTGCGCTGAAATATTGATACTGCTCCACCTAATGACAGGAGCTCCGCACTGGCGAATGTCTTTAAGGTTTTTAGTTAAATGAGGAGTAATCATGTTAACAAAGGTAACACAAACCATTAGGAAATCTCTATGCTGCATCTCTGCATGTGGATGCTATTAAAGTGTCAACTCCACATGAATACCAATATTAACAGTGTAGTCAAACTTTAATGATTTATAACAATAGGTGCTGTATCAGCACAGAGAGCAGCCAGCAAAAGGAAAATTAAACCTAGAGGGAAACAAATGACGAGAGGAGAAGATAATACAAGTGATGGAAGTTGAAATTAAAGCAAAATATGGGCTACTGCAGCGGGGCAGATGTGCTTTTGTGTGATGTGGTAGAGGATTTTTGAGCTGAGAACTTTTGAGTGGTACCCAGATGATGGAAATTTCCTGTGCTTTTGCCTGCTTTGATGTCACAGTGCTGCTAAAATAGCATGTCACATGGTAAAACACACCAAAATAGCAAATTTAAACACAGCCTAATTATTCTTTAGCTGTGGGGATGGTCTATCCATATGGGAAAGTTGTCCCTAAGACCTTGCAGCTTCAAGCCTGGCCCCGCAGTGATGTTTGTGGCCATGTTCCTGCTGTCTGGCTTGTTCTGTATTGCATTGGAGTCTGTTTCTGGTGTGACTCCAGCTTACTTGGCAGGATGCAAGTTAGAGAATTGGGGAGGTCGTGGAGAGCAGTGTGATGGAACGCATTGTTTGGTCCCTGGTCTGTTTAGTTCCATCACTCATTTTAAATATTAATTCACCAACTCATGTTTAAAAGACAGTTCTCTTTCCTGGCGTCCAAACTACACTATGACTCCACTGGTCCTCAAGAACAAAAACAAAAGAAAAAATACGTCTAGTATGTGGGTTTCCAGGAGGGGGGTTGATGAACACTGACAGCAACTGAGAACTTCTACACCACAATTGTGTTCCAAGGAGGCCATAGCCGTGCCTGGTGTATCACACACTGCTCAGATGACAGAAGGGGAATAAACATCCTTAATTCTGCCAGAATAACATTATTCCTTGCCACGGCCTTCCTGTTCCAGATATTTAATCTTCCTGTCCTTGCAGTAGCAGGTTAATAAAGGGCTGGAAGATGTGCGGTTCCTCAGCTGCAGGGGGGTGATCAAGGGTGCCTTTGGTGGTTCCTGCTGGAGAAGGCATCAAAGCCACAGCAGCACTTCAGCTTCTCATCTCAGCAGCTACCGTAGGCCTGGCCACTGCACTGGTTAAAGTTTTGCGCTGCTTTCTTGCTTGGATGTTTTTTGCACAATAGAAGAGGTAAACTCTGCAGTCTGTAGTAAAATCGATTTAGAAAAATAGCAAGGGATGGGGAGCTATAAAACGTGAGCAATAAGCACTGATAGTCAGCGTGCATCTTACTGTCGTACTGTGGCATGAGTGTTATGCCATCGTAGTCTGCCGTGGATGTTTCTGAGCAGTTTGTTATTTTGCTATGTAGAGTATCTAACAAATGCAGCAGTTTCTTTGTTCAGATGCACCCATTCTTTTACAGTGATTTCAGGTGGTGTTAGAGAGCTGTTTTGGAAAAGCAGGTGTGACGTGAGGAGATAGAGATAAGAAGAAGGAAAGGATCCACAGCTTTATGGATCCCTAACTGGTATTTTTTGTCAGGATCAGGTGTGCTCCTGGAGGATATATAAATGATCTAAGGAACTCCGGGATGATGAAGATGCAGAAATTGGGGGTGTGCAGGCTCGGCTGTTGCCCAGGGCAGTGGTGGTCGGTAGTGCTGGCAGGGAGCAGAGGGTGTCCCAGCTCCTTGTCGAAGTGGCACCATGAAGTGAGGTGAATTACCATGTCTCATATGAGTGACCTTTTCCACTTCTGATACCTGTCTGTTTTTGTCTCCACACGCATCAGCATTGCCTCCTTTTAGCATCTTGCCACTGGCCACCTTTGCAACAGCCCCAGTGCCACAGCCATCCCGTTCTGCCCCATCTCTGCGCCCAGGCTCAGCCCATGCAGTCCCATAACAGCTGGTGACCATTTTCCCCCAACTTTCTGCTGGTGGGAACCGCTGCCTGACTTCTTCCTTCCCTGCAGCTTCTACTATGGTCACAGCATCACTGAAACGTCGGCCTTTCTCTTGCTTTTCGCTCTCCCGCTCCGGTTACTTGACTCTGTAATTGCATTATTCAGCAGTAACCCTGTGAGGCATTTTGTGATGGCAGGGTGAGGGCACAGCAGGATAAGGAGCAAAACCACACCGCCTCGCACCACCTGCGTTGGGTTTTCCATGTTGCAGCTTTAATAAGGGCTGGTGCTGCAGCTAGAGTTGCAGAGTGTCAGGAGTCGTGCATAGGACCGAGGTGAAGAGAGCGTGTTTTATTCCAACTAAATACTTTCTATCGTTTCTGATCGGGAGATTTATAACATCTGATTAGGGTAACACCATTACCCATGCAGCTGCTGTCTGCACAGAGTAGCAGAGCCAGCCAATTAACTCAGCTACTCCGTGTGTGTGTGTGTGTGCACGTGTGTGTATGAGTGTGTGTGCTGGCATCAATAGGAGCTGCTTGTCAGCTCAGTTGCTGGATATGAGCCCTGGAGCTACAGCTTGCCACGGGTGGGAATGCAGCTAGATTTTTTTGGTTTGGGGTTTTATGCTATTTATTTGAACAACAGTGAAGGGAGCTTTGCTCTCTCGTTGCGTTTCATGGTCATGGACTGATCCTGCTGCCTGCGGCTCAGCCCCCTGTGCCTCCTCTCCTTCTTCCTCTGCTCACAAAGAAGCTCCAGTTTAACTCCTTTCATTGAAAATTCCCAATTTTTCAGAAAATACCCCTAGAAGACCTATATACATGAAGTTATGGATATTTTGCATATCTGGACTGCTATCTTCTCAGTATACATTGGCTTGTATGTGTAATTAAGTCCAGGTCCCCCCAAATTTGATGTAACTTGTATAGCACTGGTGGAATATATATATTAAATGAAGCAGCCTTTCTCTGAGTGTCACCCACAGTGACAGGTTCACATTTGGGATGAAAAGGGGCTGAAGGGAAAAACGTGGCCAGTAAAAGCCAATGCAGAGCTGAAAGGTGCCGGTAGGATCCAGGGAGAGGGAGGCAGCTGGAGCCCTGGCACCAGTGGGACGAGAACGTGGATTTTGGCACTGACTGGTGGCAAAGCTGCGGCACTTAATGGACTGAGAGAGGTGAACTGGGATGGGAATTTGATATGGGATAGCAATTACATTTAGCGCTCAGAAGAAGACGCTAGGAATTTCCTAGATTTCTTGGCTGGTGGTTAAAGAGCCCTCTGACTCAGCATAGGTAACCTTGATTAGCTTTTATTATAACGAGAAGTTAATTAATAAATGGCTGAGTAAGGGAGAGAGGGATTTGCACATCTCTTCGTGGGAGGTAACAGGTCTACCCGGGAGTGCTTGGCATGGGGCTGTATCCCTGAATCCAAGATGAGAGCTGGAAAGGGGTGTGCAGCTGCTAACGTGTTGCTGGTGTTCGGTGAGAAGGGAGGTGAGCAGCGTCCCCAGCCCGAGGTGTGAGTGGCAGTCTGGGTAAAAAACGTCCCTTCTGACCACAGAGGTAAAAAAGGTTGGGGCCTAAAGAACAACCCAGAGAGGTTTTTTACTGGTTTCAAGTGACAATGACATTGAAGATAGTGTATGAAAATAGACTGTAATCCAAGCAAAGGGTGCAGATCAGTGATGCAGATAATCCCCCTTCTTCCTCCTCACCTGCAAGAGCTGAGGACAGCCCATATATCCTGAATCTGGTTTTATTGCCAAGAGCCGAACATTGGGTTGGTTTAGGTACGAGAAGGGTAGAGATGGAAGATAATTATGCCAGAAAGTTTCAAAATTTACTTCCAATATGTTGCTTTGAAGTTGTGATGCATTTTCAAACTCCTTATTTTGTTCAGACTGGGAATTGTGTCTTCTGTGAACGGAGAGTGTTCCACCAATGTCGTTATTTAATACGTTTCGGAAAAATGGATCCAGGCAGTGTCCATTTTGGGATGTGGAAGGGTTTGGTTTTGTTACTTCCTAAGGCTTTTGGAAAAAAACACCCAAAACCCTATAAGACCTTTCTAGCAGAAATATTTTAGTCTGTTCTGAAAATCAAACCACTAACAAATGCATTTGAATATGGCATTCATTATCTAGCTGCCTGTGTTTGCATGAGTAAATGGGAGGTGGCATCTCTGCTGTAGCAGCCAGCGAAGGAGCAGCCTTTCCCTGCAACAGTGTCTGAGCAATGTTTCGCACACCGAAGGCAGAACAAGCACCATCGATCCTAGCTATGCTCCAGAGGCTCAGAAGGGAAAAGCAAAGCAGCATTGATTTGGAAATAGTAGTAAATGGAATTGGGGGTGTTGTTTGCTAGGAATGGATAAAAATGAGTGACCTTTCTGGTGCGCTCTATCTGCTTAAATCAAACAGTAATAAATGAGGCAGCATTTTCAGACAAACTAATCAATAGGCTGGTATAGTCAAGGAACCTCGTATCACATAAGCTACCTGGGTTGGACTTCATCATATGAGTTACAGCCTTGTGTGGCTCCACATAGTCCTTGGAAGGCTCGGGAAAGTGCAAAGCATCCAGAAAAGGGAAGAAGGCTTTCATTGGAAAAGCAGCTTGTGCCGGAGAGGCCCTGGGGAGTGTTTGCTACAGCCCCCCCTGCCCTGCATCGCCTCTCAAATGACCAAGTGGATGAGGTGCTGCTGAGAGAGTCTGGGCTGAAATCTCTTTGAGGGGCTACTAGAAACACAGCTTTCCTGGGAATCATTACCAGGGAGGAAAACATGCTGGTTGGCAGCATTTTCCTGCTGTCCTGAGCATGCAGACCCTGGATGCGTGTGTGCTCATGGTCTGCACAGCCTGCAAGACATTCTGGGGACTGGAGGGAGTCCACTTGTTCAAAACTCGTAGGGAGCTGCAGAGAGAAAGCCTTTAAATAGTAATTATTTGTCTCAATATAAGTGGAATTGACCTGATTACAGGCAGGGAAAGGCTTGGGGAGTGGATTAATTGTGGCAGTGCAGTAGGGACTGTTCATAACGTGATGATGACTGTGCAAACCTTCCAGATGCTGCAAAATACTAACCTGCAGGACTTTACAATCTTGGACCTACAAGGTTCAGGTACTTATCCTTAATGCTTCGGGTGCCTGCTCTGGTCCTCTGGTTCCAATTCGGCACCTAATAAATGGAAAGAATCATGATGATACCTAAGTGTCACCTGGCAGTACTTCAAAAGGAGCTTGGAAGGGCTTGCCTTGTATAATTTTAGCTGGCTGTCTTGGTCACCTTATAAAAAAGTTATGCAGAGCCTCTTTGTATTGCAAAGTTCTCAATATAGTTAATATTAATAGTTAACTACGCACTACATAGAGATCTATGGCATCTGTATCATATGCTTGGGAGAGTATGGACTTCACCTGACTGACTCTGGTGCTCCGCCCCTTCATATGAAGTCATCTGTCAATCCAATTATTTCTTTTATGTGGGGAGTTCATTAGCTGATGTAATTTTGTTGTAAAGGCTTGCTTTTCTGGGAACTGGTTTGCTAGCCACAAGTTTTATTGTACCATGTTTGAAATGTTCTGCACACTAATAATACTTTGCACCTCTGCAGCAGCTCTTTCACACAAAGAACTGAGAGTACTTTAGGGAAATGCTCGAAGTATACGTGACAGTAAATCAAAACTAGCTGTCACATTGGTACTTGTGCCTATCAAAAATCCATAACAATTATTAGCCTGTATTTTGCAGATAAAGACATTGAGAAAGGGGTCCAGGTGATGCGCACTGAATTAGTAGCTAAGGTCAACTCTACTTTGTTGGTTTAGACACCATAGCAAATGGTCTCTGAAAGGGTTTTTCTGCTAGCTAAGCTTAATTTATCCTTTTTTTTTTTTGTTTCTTTCTTTCCTTTTTTATTTACAATCCATTTCTCTGTGTTTTTCTGCCTAATTATTAATAGTAATGTCACACCCCTTTCCCCAGCAGCATTCTACATGCTGATCTTCACTGTAATTATATTTTGCACTTAAATAATAGTTTTCAGTCAGATTTCAAAGTGTTTTACAAAGGTGGTAAAATTTTCTCTGTGCAGCTTCAGGAAGTTGCATGTGACATGCCCTGAACGCGGAGGTGAGTTATGAAGTCGGTGCTCCCCCAGGAAGGGAGCCTGCCCTTTCCAGGCAGAAAAGGAGCTGCCATTTCACAGCTATTATTTCCTCTACTTCCCTGGCCAGGCCCTTTCTTTTGCACCATCATGGAAATGGGATCCCACAGTCTTCGTTCTGGCTGCCGGTAGCTTAGACGCATCCTTTCTGTTTGTGCAGTCCTTTGGGTACCGCTCAGCCCCTGGGACGCAGCAGCTGTAGCAAAGAGGGGTGCCTACTCACGAGGGCTCCAAAAACCGCTCACCTCTTTTGAGTTTATCCTAAGAAGTACACAGATGTGGTTTTTTCCCAGTTTCATAGGCAAAACACCTGTCCATAGGCATTTCTTGCTACTGAGCACTGTGAGGTATTACAAGGGAGACCCCCCCCAGGCTCTTTCCTTCCACACAAGTTGTCATCTCCTCTTCTTCTCTGGCACAGGCAAGAAGTGCCCATCCGTGGACCTGTGTTCTTCTCTCTTGTCTCACCTCCTAAATGGCCAGGGAATCTCTCTTTCAACTTCCAGTCACTCTTGTCAGACAAAATTCCTGTTCAGTCTTATGTTGGACATGGCTAAATCTCCGCAGAAGAACTTTGATGAAGATACACTGTCCATTCACAAATACCTAACTGGGTAACTCATTCCAACAGAGCCTCTTTGGAGGAAATATATAATTGCCTTGAAATAGTAATAATCATTGGGAAATAATTCAATGTGGCAGAGTTAAGGTGTGATAAAACATTTATTCCTTCACACATGACAAAAAAAAATGTGTTTATGTTTATGTGGCAGCGTAAGATTTATGATATCATTAACTATTCATTTCCCTGGCTTTAACTGCTTGGGGTTTCTAGATGATGTGATAGACAATGGCGTTGCTTTCATTTAGCCCCCTTAAAAGTTGATTTTTCTTTTCAAATGGCGTTTTGGAGGCATTGGATTTTATGGAAGGATAATTTACTTGCCTGAGGTCAGCTGTTGAGCTGGGAACAGTTTCTGTTTCTCTGACTTGCTATAACAAGGGTGTTGGGGACCAGTCTCCCCTTGCAAGCTAGCAGCAGCCTGATAGTTTCACCTTCTCCGTACATACAACATAACCTTCATTTTTGCTCACAGTCCATTTCCTTCAAACCTCCCAACATCCCGTGACTCTAATCCTTCTTCATGATGCTTTGTCTGTGCCCCTTTCTGTGCCCGTATTATGTTCAGCAGGTGACAAGTGAAATTTGCACCCTGAAGATGGGCTGAAAGGGTGAGGAGGGAGTTGGCATGGCTGCACGTGTCTTAGACGTTCAAAGCATAACCCAGACCTTACTAATGCATTTGCTGCTAATTCAATAACATATTTCACACCCCAGAAGTGCCTTTTTGTCAGTGCTTAGTCTCAGCACCTGCTCTCCTAAAAGAAGGCCTCTTTAATGTATATTTTATGACTGTAGTGCAGCAAGGGAGAAGGCATTATTATTTGGAAATCTCTATGTCAGTACACATTAAATTGGGACTTAGTCATGGGTAATTAGCAAGCATTGACCCACATGGTGATTTATACTGTATTTCATGAGCTAAAAATAGTCATTTTCCTGAAGAACAGAAGTCCTGCATATTTGAGGAAGGACAGGGCTGGTGGGATGCTCGAGCCAAGCAAGAGCGGCTGCAGAGGGGTGGAAATACGGTCGTTCCCCAAGCCCTTCAGGAACAGAGACACAGACCTGAGCTGCAGCCTCAACTAGCAGAACTCAACTTTGTTCACGTAAATGCAAAGGATTACTAAAACCTTTTGTCCTATTTAAAGCAGGAGAGTAATAATTTACATAGCGCTGAGATGTAATGAATTGCAATTAAGCAAGCATCATTAAGCAACTGACCTTCCAGACGTAGACCAAGCTGGTTGCCTGTTTCAGAAGACTTCTGGGGGAAGAAAAGAAAGTGTGCAAGTACATGTATGTGCGTGTGCATGTGTCTAAACAAGCTGAAATGGTAATTATTGCACCGTTGTGCCCTCTTTTTTCTGTCTGTCCCACTGAAATCAGCAGGGAGGTGGATTTATTCTAATCTCAATACTTCAGAAGAAACAGGAGGGGAGAAAATCAAGGTGTGATGTCGCTTCTGTTAATAAGATTGTTTCTCTTGCCATCACTCAATCAGACAGTCAATAGGCAAAAACACTGAGTGGCGATATACCTAGCAAAATGTTGTGGTTAGATTATCCTAACTGTCAAAATAGGTGTAGGGACAGTATTAACACTCTATGCCTGTGCTAGCTATTGATGTATGCACAGAAAATCAAATGGGGGAAAAAAGAAAAAAAGACAAAATTCTTGTTCTTTTTTGTGTTTGGCACAAGACTAGACACAAATTTAGTCTGGAAATGCTGCATTGTCCGTGCCCGTGGCCAGCAGCGAGAAGTGGCGTAGACAAGGTTTGCATGCCAGCGAAGGAGGTGAAGGTATCTGCTACAGCTTGGTAGCAGCTTCTGCCCTTACACCTTTGGGTATAAATGTATTACTTTGAACTAGAGCTAGAGTAAATCTTGGTCTTGGTTTACATGCCAGTGATAAGTTTCCCCATCTAGGTTAAATGTAATCTTTAAAAATGAAGAAAAACTATTGGGGTGGCTTTTTGTATTCTTGATTCACCCAAGCCCAGAGCACATTGGGTTCCTCCAATATCGTTGGCAAGTTTTCCTCCTGCCAGTTCCTTTGCTGGATGATGCATTTTAAGCACAAATTGATTCCTCTGATTTTCCTGGGTATTTTCTTTCTATCAGTGCGTCTCCTTTGACATTGCATGGTGCTCCTCAAAGGCAGCAGTATGCTGCGCTGCAGCTGGGGGGTGATTACTAACAAGCAATTACTTTTGCAACATTGTTTCTTTCAGTGGGATTAGGTTGGTGTTTGATCTAACCAGCCCTAACTCTTTCCAGCTATAAATGAGGCTTTATTGCCAGGTTTGAAAAGAAGCTCTATGTCCTGAGTTATGGATGCAAAGAGCTTTCAGTAATGAATTTTTCAACTTTAGTAACCCAGGAAATTGAAAATGGGGGAAAGAGAAGAGCAGAGAATATATTCTTGTTATGAAGCAAATGCATCTAAGATCCAGAAATAAAAGATTGTAAATTAGCTACTGGGTATTTTATGTTCTCTATTTTGACTTGTCTCTTTTCCAGCTTTTCATAAATGAGACTGTCTTAAAAATTATAGCCCCATTCTTACAATAACTGCTATGGATACCCGAACAATATGCCAAATACACCTGAAGGCTGGGAAAAAAAATGGAGGCACATGGGTAGCAGATACATGTAGCACTTTATTCTGGTCTTCTTGCCGTGGTGAGGCAGTGGCAGCAGCGGGTCCTGCTCCGTGCCTGGGCAGATAGGAACAGCTGCAGCCCGAAAATGAGCAATCCCCTATAATTTTACTGGGAGCTCGTGACACCATTTGGATTCATTCTGTTCTGAGCATTTAAGAATTGTTCCAGGCTGTTTTTTGGTCTAACCCAGATGACCAAGGCTCCCATCATGGGTTTGCCCAAATCACACAGTCCAGAAATTCCAGGCTGACAGGCAGTGTGGTTCCCATTTCAGCTGCATAAAAAGCTTCTCTAAAGAGGAGCTGCCAGCCCTCAGCACTCCTGAGTTTATCCAACTTTTTGACACTAGAGATTGAAGAGTTTAGCCTTGACGACTTCCCTCACCATACTGTGTGAATAATAATCATCCACTCAATGGGAGGGACTTGCTAGAATCCATCAGCAAGCAGTGCCTGGAAAGACTGCAGAGCTGGAACAGCTGAAGAATACCAGGTCTGTTTTTTTATAACAAAATAAACCAACTTATGCTTTTCTCAACTTTAAATCTTATTTGATGAGGCAACAAAAATACTAGTGCTTTTCAGTGATTTCCCTGTAAACAGCAAAGCTGTGTTTTTTTCAGGTTGTGTCTAAGGTGTGGGATTAAATATTGCCTGCAAGGCACATTTCCCCGTTCCTCACCTTTTCACTGTTCCCACCGCAGGCGGTGGTGAGTTTTGAGTGGGTAAAGAGTGGGAGATGCAGTCCCTTAATGCAGGAGGAGAGTCCAGCATGGCTGTTGCGAGCCCCAGGGAGATGCTGTGGGGCCGGATCACCCAGGTGGGCTTGGTAAATTGTGACTCAGTTTTGGGTTTGGTGTTATCTGTTGTTCCTCATCTTTGGTCCAGTATTTGAGGCCTTGCTGGTTTGTATGACTAGGAGAAAAATTCAAAGGTATGAGTTAAAAATAGAGATAAAGAAGTGCTTCTTTGCACAGCAGGAAGGAGGTTCTGGTTGTAGCTGCCGGGGTTGTTGCAGAGGCAGGTGGTGTCTATGGGAAAAAAGGGTTTAAATTGATTCATGGATGGGTCCATAAGTGGGTGGTAGGAGACTAGGTGGATTGTAACCTTTACCATCACTCGTACAACAGTTGTGGGTGCTGGGGTATACAAGGGCTGTCTGGGCTTGGTCAGTGTCGTTGAGATTGTGGGTCATTTGGTCTGAGCCGGAGGGGGACTGCCGTTAGGGGTGGTCCCCCAGGTGATGGAGCCTTCACCCTGCCCCAGCCTGTGCAAAGGCTGGTGACCATTGCGGTGGGCAGACGTCCTGGCTCTGGGAGAGCTCGAGGGAGAGGAAACCTTTGCTACGGCAAAACCAGAATTATAATGAAGAAAAATACTGCAGCATGAGTGAGTTTCTTTGCAGTTGAAGATCAACGTAGAAGACTATATCTTATATTTACACCAGTGAGGGATTAAGGTAATTACCTGAGAAAAAAGGAAAATACATCAAAACTCTTAAGTAGCTTTTGCCAAACCACAAGAAACTAATTTTTAATTGTTTCAATTTAGCTGTAATTAAATTGTTTACTTTAATTAAAATGCTCTGCTGAAGTATTTCACAGACAGTGGCAATTCAGTTCCCCTGTGTTGGCTTTTCCCATCTTTTTTATGGCTTCTTTCTACCAGAACTCATCATTGCATGGACATGTGTGTGCCCAGACGTCAGCAGGTAGTTTGGGTAGCAGCAGGTAGTAATGCCTAACCTGATAGGCCTTACTGTCCGCCGGCAATGCGAAATCCCCTTGGCTGTCTCTCAGCCAGCAAAAGACTCTAGTGAATGCACTGTTAAAATAGTCCTGCGATTTCTTTAGAGGAGCATCTTCTGTTAATTAAAGCTCGTTAGACTGATATTATTAGCACTGAAATGCAAGCTGGTGTAAACCAGGGTTGATCGCTTCTGAAAGAAATGGCTGAAAAAAAGGGTTTAAAAGTACCATTTGGGTAAAGACGCGAGTTTGCATCCCTAATGCCAAGTCCATTAAAACATTTATAACACCTTCCCGCCCCTCCCCAGCATGGTGGTTCTTTATTTCAGTCTGCAGCTTGAACTTTGTAAAGGTTGCCTAATCCATTCCTGATTAAATATGTGATTGCAGGCCCTGATTATGTGTGTGCGTGCATGCTTGTTTGTGTATAATCTAGCTTTTGTGGCAAGGTGCCCAGAAATTGGTACAAACTAGGTTTTACACAGAAAACCTTCCTGACAGAAGAGGATTTCAACTGTAGCTGAAGAGTAAATTAAGAAGTGCTGGTACATCCTCAAATGTATGAGCACTCGTACATAACAAGCGCTCTCATAAGTGGCCCGTTTATACTGTCTTTCTGAACAAAGCATGAGAAACCGCTGCGCTCTGTCCTTGCAAGTAGAAGCTAAATTTAAGCCCTAGACCTGAATGCAGTCAGTGGATACAGACCCCCGGTGCTGCCTGGACCCCCCAAGAGCACGAGCTGCTCCCAGTAAGCAGCCCCACGGCTGCTCAGCCGGGCAGACCCTCTCGCTTCCCTCTGTTTTACCATATCACAAGCAGGTTAAGCCATTGCAGGCTTTTTTCCCCCTGGGGATGATGCGAGCTCCGCGAGGCACATGGCACTGGGATTCACGATAGGTCATTCCACCGCTGCTATCCAGCAAACGCATCCTATCAATGAGTTTGTTCAAAACAGGAGTAATTCAAGGGCCTGTTCTGCAAGGAATGGATTTAAGCTCTATTGACAGAGCTGACTTTTATCTCTGAATTAGTCCCACATAAAATAATTGCGTTTAAAAAGGCCTCAGCAGGCTGCTGTTATCAAAACCTTTTGAAAGGTCTGTTCTGTTTGATATCGCCGTTTGCTTTTTTTCAACAACATCAAAGAAAAAGACCAAAAAAAAAAAAAAAAAAAGAAATTGATAAGGGACATTGCAGAGCACGCTAGCTTACCCGTGTCCCCTGCTGTTAAAATATGCCTGAGCAGGCTCAGGACACCATGTGGCACTCTGTACTCTGCTTCAGAGCGGTTCCAGGCCAGATGCCATTCGATGGCGTGCTGCACGTGGAGCCACTTGTGTGGACTGCATCATAAGAAGGAATAATCAAGGTTCACCAAGAAGGAGGTTTGTTTGTATCTCTCTGCATCTTTTTTTAAATGAAGTTCTTAGCTGGAGGGTTGTCTGCTGGGAAGCATTTCTCCACTTGCTGACCAAGGAGTTTGTTGGTGAAGACTCATCTGTAGGTAGCCATCGTGGCTTTGGTTTTCAGGTTGGCCAGCTTTTGGCTGACTGGGTTGACTGGGAGGTTGTGGGAGCTCTGTACTGGCATGGCAGCGGGTTTGAGTCGTAAAGAACAATCAGGAAAGGGGAACTGTAGCCGGAATGAACTCCCACAGCCCTTCTAGGAGCAAAGCTTCTTCAAGCAAAGCCGGGAGCGACCCTGTGAGGTTATTCTGGAGGTGGAAGTGTACCAAAATTTGGGCATTTCTCTGCTCTGTCCACGTCAAAGAAAATCTATGGCTTTGCACACAAAACAACGGTATACACGATATTGAGTGCCCACACCTCCTGCCGCACAGCTGGCTCTTCTGCAGGATGCATGGTGGACAAGCCCACATGGAGATCATGTCTCTGCCTGGCTTTGGTTGCTGCTCTGGCTTTGGCTTTCCCTCTTGCAGATATTGCTGAGGAGCTGGCACAGCTGGAAGAGGTATTTCATCACAGCCCAGATCAAAAATTCACAGAGATTTAAGTGCTTTCTAAAAATACTAGCAGAATAAAAGATGGAAATTGGAAAGATATCCTGGGTTAATAGGCACCGTCCTCTGTTCTGCCATCCGGGGATCTTGCTCACAGCAGAATCCACCGGGCCTTCTCCGGTGGGGAAGCGTTTGCATCACGACTGTCCTGGTTCAGCAGCTGAAATGTAAAGAAAAAAGGGGTTGGATCAACCCAGATTTAAAATGTATCTTTTCTTCTTTCCTGATAAAAATTAACATCTGAAAAATTCAATTAATGTCAAAAGCAATGTTCAGCTCAAGTCACACCAGCGTATTACGCTCTCAGCCTTTTTGAGAAATGAAGGACTGCAGAAATGACTCACAGAGGAGATGGGGAGAGAGCCAGTCCTTTTCATCTGACAGCCTGCGCTGGCGGCTGCGTGGTGGTGGGACGCACTGAGGGGATGGGGCTGATCCTCCCCCATCTGGAAGCACCCCAAATCCTCTGCCAGTTGGAGGGACCTTTGCGGCTCTTCCCACAGAGCTTTTCCACTTCCAGCTGTTGGAGTATTTAGAAGAGGGGGAACTCCCTGTCCCTCTACTCGCCTGTGTGATGGGAAATTAAAAGTCCTGGTCTTGGGATCAATGGGTATTACTTTGCAGGATGTGTGACACTGCCAGCAGCACACAAAATATCTCAGAGCCTAAAAATGATGATATTTCCCTGAGAAGGAGGAGAGAAGGGCCTTGCTCCCCTAGGCAGGGGGAGGAGGCCAGCACCGTAATGGGACCAAGCAGCTGTGACACCACATTCTTTCTTTTTGCTTTCTTTCTCCCTTTGCATTTTCTCTTTCATATGCAATAGGGAACACAAATAATTTCCTGACTGCCCACATCGACTTCTTTTTGGTAAATTCACTACTTGCCAACAGTTCCTCTTCTTTAGCCTTCTATGGACGTTTTAAAGTCATTAAATCGAAGCATGCAGTAATACATGAGCTGCCTGGGGTCAGGTGGGAGCGAAGGGCTCCTGTCAGTCCTCAGTGTCAAACAAAGCATCGTTTGCCTTCAAACGGCCCGTCCCTGGGAGCCCGGACCAAAACCTTGTCTTACACCTTATCACACTGCTCAACGTTTCATCCATCCCCGCTCTGTGTCACTTCTCTGCCTGCTCAGCTTGCTGCCACAATTGCCGAGTTAATAAAGGGTCACTCAATGGTGAGGAGCAAGCTGTTTTAAAGTGGATTTCACAAAGAGAAATCTGCCGAGCGTTTCCTGGGTGGCTCAAAAACTCAGCTCCCGAGCGGTGAGAAATGTGGCAGAAGAACATTTTCTGGTGTTTTAATGAAGCACCAGGTAACTGGGGACGGCACGGCTATGTTGAGGCTAGAGAAACTTGTATCACCTACAGTTCTTCAGGGAATTGTATATTCATTTTTATTAACTTTAATTATAGGAGACCTATAAAATTTTCCCATTTTGTGTTGCGTGAAAAACGCAGCAGTTAATTGCTCTTGACATTTCACTGGTTCGTGTTTCCCTCTAACGCAATCTTGTACTCACGGTAGAGGCGAGGATACCAGTTGGCTTGTTTTAGAGATCAGAGGCTATGGTCACACCATGAAATTAGTATTTTTGCTACTTCTCTCATCAGCTTACAAATAGGGGTGTAAACGTGTGTGTTTTAAGAGGGTGTTCTTGGATTTATGGTGCTTGGCTTGCTAAATACGACAGTCTTCCTTGGCTCCGTGCTCTACCTACCCAGCCAGGTCTGCATTGTTTTTTCTCCCCTTTCATCCGTTTCTTTCTTCCTTTCCCCACAGATCTGTCAGTTTTTTCATCCTTACTGTAGGTTTCAAGCCATCTGGACTCATAGCTGTCTTTATTTTTTAATTTTTTTTCCAAATGTCATCTCATCTGCTGTTAAAAAAAAAATAACATGCATACGGCATCTGAATGTTACCAATTATCATGTCTGATGGCTGGATAATCTCTGAGCTCAACGCGGCAGCCGTTCCCCGCTCCCGGTGGTAGCCAGGCACTTTGGACTGCATCCATTACCTATGATGATCTGGGGATCTCTGAAATGCCATGCAAAGCAAACTAGCCCGATGGTGATTTAGGAAGACCGAACAGTGCAGAGAGCAGGAGACCAACGGCATGCCTGCCATGCTTTGAAATGAAAAGTCTATCTGGAAGGAAAGAAAAACTTCAAACATTGTCGCCGCTGCCTCCTGATGTGGCAGGGCCAGGGTGCCGGGTGGGCGCGGGGACCGGCCAGGCTGGCAGCACAGGATGGAGCATCACCTCTTGGTGTGTAGATGTGGTGCTCGGGGCCATGGGTTAGTGGTGGGCTTGGCAGTGCTGGGTTAACAGTCAAACTACGATCTTCAGGGTCTTTTCCGATGTCAGTGATTCTGTGATTGTAAAAGAATAGAAGTACATGCCTAGCAGGCTGGTTTCTTCTAAGAATCACCCAATTCAACCTATTTGGGTAAAAAAATGTTTAAAATTCAGTGTAGAATAGATGTGAGTGGTATTTGAAAAAGATAATCACGTATGTATTTGTCTGTAACACAAAAATACTTTTCAACTTTGTTACGTTAATGAGACCTTCAACCCCCCATCTCAGTAAGTACAGAGGACGAAGTATAAGGTGTATCTTGAAGGTCATGAAGATGTAGAGAGAGATATCCAGAAATACTAATATTCTTTTATATGTCTTTAAGGTATGATGATTAAGACTAGCTAGACAGATAAACAAAAACAGAAGAGGGAACAAAGCTGCTACTAAATCCATCTCTTATGCACAAATCAAAATCATCATGAAAACATGGATGCGAAGCCATGGAGGTTTTTATTGAGTAGAAGACTATACCCAGATAAACACTAAAATCTGGAATTAATCTAATGAATTAGCTGTTAATCCTACCATAATGTAAATTTATTCCCTTTGCATTTTCTGAATCTTCGCAGGTGAAGTGTACTAAATGCGACCTTTTTAGTCAGGTCATATTTTCATCTTAGACTTCAGAGGAGAAAAAATTGTTGCCCTACAATTTTGAGTTGAGGTTGTGTTGAGACCAGGAGAATATATACACAGAGCAGGTCAGTGCAAATAAATAAATAATATTAGCACTGTGATGTGAAATGAGGGGAAAAAATGGAATGGTTATTGAAACAGCACTGTTTTCTGTTTCATAAATTTCCTGCTCCCATGGGTTACCGTAGCATTTCAATCTGAGCCGTGTGCTGGCACAGATAGCCAGAGAAGAAAGAAAAAAAAAATGGGGAGGAAAGACAAAAAAGAAAAGGCTGACACTCATCTTACCAGCAATGTTGCAGAGAATATGGAATGCACAGCACAGCATGCCACACCTAATCAGGATGAGGAATGTGCCCAGCTGTAGCTTGTCCTTGCAAGTGAACAGCCAAAGAGTGGTGAGTACAGGCTTGGGTTACGTGGGGTGGCTGCTGGAGCTGGAGTGGAGACTGCCACTGAGTTACACCTCGCTGAGAAACTGTTTCGTAAGGTCTTTGCGGCTCTAATCCAGATAAAGTAGTCTTTTTCTGTTAGGTGTTGTATTTATTGTAACACACAGTAAGTTCGCAGCATGCCTGATGCAGGCTTGGATGGAGCTGCCCGGAGGGGAGAGGCTGTAGCTATCCTCCACTGGCAGCATCCTGCCTGCCCGCGGGATCCCCAGGCGCGTCTTCTTTACATGGCGACTCTTCTCTCCAGTTTGTATTGCTTTCACTTTAAGTCATTACAATTTAGGCTGCAAATTAATTTTCTATTCTTAGTTCAGGATCCAATATTGAAATTTCTCAAGAGTTAAGCAGAAATACTCAGGACTTGAGCCTTTGATACCTAAGTACATACTGCCACTACAAACAGGAGGAGCTGGAAGCCATTGCACAGCAGGAAAACTATGACATAGTTGCCATCACGGAAACATAGTGGCATGACTGGCACCACTGGAGTGTTGCAATGGATGGCTACAAACTCTTCATAAGGGATAGACAGGGAAGGAGAGGTGGTGGGGTAGCCCTGTGTGTAGGGAGTGTTTTGATTGTCTAGAGCTTAATGATGGTGATGGTAGGGTTGAGTGCTTACAGGGAAGAGTCAGGGGGAGAGCCAACAAGGCAGGTATCATGGTGGGCGTTGTTACAGACCACCCAACCTGGATGGAGAGGCAGATAAAATACTCTATAAGCAGCTGGGAGAAGTCTCATGATCACTAGCCCTTGTTCTCATGGGGGACTTCAACTTACCAGATGTCTGCTGGAAATACAACGCAGCAGAGAGGGAACAGTCTGGGAGGTTCCTGGGGTGTGTGGAAGAGACCTTCCTGACACAGCTGGGGAGGGAGCCGACTAGGGACATGTCCCACTGGACCTGGTGTTTGTGAACAGAGAAGGCCTTGTGGGTGGCGTGTGGCTGGAGGCCCTCTGGAGCACAGTGATCGTGAGATGATAGAGTTTTCGATTCTCAGAGAAGTAAGGAAGAAGTAAGGTTCAGCAGAACTGCTCCCTTGGACTGCCTGAGGGCAGACTTCAGCCTGTTTAGGGGCCTGGTGGACAGAGTCCATAGGAGGACAGTCCTGAAGGGCAATGGAGTCCAGGAGGGCTGGACATTCTTCAGGATGGAAACCTTAAAGACACAGGAGCAGGCTGTCCCCGAAAGACAAGCCAGCATGGGAGGAGACTGGCTTGGCTGAACAGAGGGCTTTGGCTGGAACTCGGCAGGGGGGGAAAAAGAGTTTATGGCCTTTGGAAGAAGGGGAGGGCAACTCAGGAGGACTACAAGGACATTGTGAGGTTATGCAGGGAGAAAATTAGAAGGGCCAAAGCCCAAGCAGAACTTAATGTGGCTACTGCCATAAAAGACAATAAAAAATGTTTCTATAAATATACTAGCAACAAAGGGAGGGCTAAGGAGAGTCTCCATCCTTTATTAGATGCAGGGGGAAACATAGTGACAAAGGACGAGGGAAAGGCTGAAGTACTTAATGCCTTCTTCAATCTCTAATAGTAAGACCAGTTGTTCTCTGGGTACCCAGCCCCCTGAACTGGAAGGCAGGGATGGACAGCAGAATGAAGGGGATAATCCAAGGGGAAATGGTCAGCACCTGCTGCGCTGCTTAGACATATGCAGTCTGGGACCAGGTGGGATTCACCCAAGGATGCTGAGGAAACGAGAGGAAACGGCCTCACGTTGTGCCGGGGGAGGTTTAGGGTGGGTGTGAGGGAAAATCCCTTCACGGAAAGGGTGGCCAAGCCCTGGCACAGGCTGCCCAGGGGGGTGGTGGAGTCACCAGCCCTGGAGGGATTTAAAAGACGTGTGGATGCGGCGCTCAGGGCCATGGTTTCGTGATGGGCTTGGCAGTGCTGGGTTAACGGTTGGACCTGATGATCTTAAAGGTTTTTTCCAACCTAAATGCTTCTATGATTGTAGAGTGTGCAAAATTAGGGCTATTAAAAGAAGGGATTTAGATAAGAACATCTTTAATTTTTCTGAACTCTCTGAACAGCAATCAATTAAACCTGTCTGAATGAGGGGATTTGGGTGGGGTTTTTTTAAGAAGCCGTGATTGACTGTTTATGCAATAAAATTTAAATAGCTGGCAGCATTGCAGACTGCGGTGTTTTTATCTGTAGACCCGTCATATTGCAGAGAGCTACGGCACGAGCTTCCCCTCATTGCCCTGCCGATGAACTTAGCCACGTATCTATTAAGAGAGTTGATTCACTCACTGCATTAACGTAGTTTTGGCCCTCGGTGGTGCCAATACCGGTGCTTCCAGCTGCTGAGGGCTCTGCTCTGCACCGGCTGCTCGGCTCTGCCTGCAGACCTTCAGATGTGTTTTGGGATCCATATTAGTGCATTTGGTTTTAAGTTTGTACTGTAATTCCCTTAAGAAACGTCAGTGTATTATATTTGTATACATATGTAGTTTATGGATTGATTTTTTTTTTTTTTTTTATGATCAATAAAACAGAAAGAGTACATGAAGGACCCTGAGCATTATAAATATCCTCCGAGCAGGTTATGGAGTGTCAGTTTTCTCCATTCCCCAACTGCTCCCCCGAATGATTTTATAATGGCTCCAATCTGAGAAATTAAGGGTCTGCTCCCTGTGGGGGGTATAGGGGCATTTTTAAGAAGTCAGTTGTTTCAGAGCAGAAGAGCAAAATGTCGTATTTACCCACCGGCTTAGGTGGCTTCCCTGTGCTCCTTCCCCTCTAGGCTCCACCAAAACCCTGAATGCGTTTTGGGTTTAGGTCAGCTGCTGGGACCTTTGGCATTGTCACAGCAGTTCTTCAGTAGGAAGGAAACCAAGTGGTGGTGTAAAGATCCATTTGATTTTGTCATCTTTTTCATGGTAAATTCTGTATGGAAAGTTCACATCTTTTTAGTTTTATGACTGCTATACATACTGAGATTGTACAATTGTGAGACCCTACCTGCAGCGCTGCGTCCTGCTCTGGGGCCCCCAACAGAAGGACATGGACCTGTTGGAGTGAGTCCAGAGGATGCCACAGGGATGATCAGGGGTTGGAGCTCCTCTGCTGTGAGGACAGGCTGGAGAGCTGGGGTGGTTCAGCCTGCAGAAGAGATGGCTCTGGGAGACCTTAGAGCACCTTCAAGTGCCTAAAGGGGCTGACAGGAAAGCTGGAGAGGGGCTTTGTACCAGGGCCTGTAGCGATAGGACAAGGAGGAATGGTTTTAAGTGGAAAGAGGGGAGATTTACACTGGATATCGGGAAGAAACTGCTCCCCGTG
>JAVJGI010000057.1:2294030-2309564 GCA_035590275.1 Ibycter americanus | reverse complement strand
GCAGTGCCCACGGCCAGGCTGGGGCTTGGGGCCACCTGGGCTGGTGGGAGGTGGCCCTGCCCCTGGCAGGGGGTGGCCGGGGGGGGCTGTAAGGTCCCATCCAACCCAAACCATGCTGTGATTCTATGACTTTCCTCCCATTCTGGTTCACTTCATTCTGCAGTTCCTGATACCGTTTATTGGTGCCTTCATCAAAATGAGTGCTTCTTATTGAACTCTTTTCAAGGCTTTTATTTTCTTTGGTCAAAACACATTGATTTCCTTACATTAAAAATTAAGGAATAAGTCTCATTTTGATCTCAGTTCTGTCTGGTTTTCAGCAATGAAATTGGCCGTGGCGTATGACAGTGCATTTGAAGTGTGCTTGGGACATTTTCTTTAGGTTAAATCTATAACATGAGACAAAGAACTTGGTGGCTAATCCGTGTCACCAGCAAAATTTGGTCTTGTTTTAATCAGAAGAGTATTTGCTGTTGGGAAAAGCCTTGGATAAGCTATATGCAGTCTGCCTGGCTCATGGAGGTGTTGTGGCACAGCAGCCAGGAGGAGAGTTTGCTGTTCTGGTAGGAATGTAGGAATTTATTTCAAACATATGCCTTGCTCCTCGCTTTTTTGATGCAGACAGGATTCATTACATTCAGCCTCAGAGATGTCCCAGCAGGTATGGCTGCTGGAGATGCTCCCCTGCAGGCAGAGAGAGCCAGAGCACCTCTGAAACTGTGCACCAGCAAATTAACCACATGTCCACCTGTCCTTCACTTTTCTGTGGGCCTCTGTCACTTCTGTTTGCAGTTCCAGTAATTATTGTAATTGCAGTAGTTTCACATTTGAAAACCTGGAGCTGTTTAAGGCACAGCATAACGGTCACAGCTTGTAGCGCTGGGCTGCACATGTATTGCCCGAGTGTCCTGAGCTGATACAGGCAATGCTAACAAAAATATCAGAAGGGCTGTGAAGTCTCTTACTTTGTTTTCTAGTGGTTGTACCTGGGGATGAAGCAGGGATGGAGCAAGGTGTCTTTGATCTTCTTCAAATGCACCTGCTCCTGTTGTCTGCCTCAGACAAGAGCCTGGGTTATGTCTGTTCTGGTGGTGTAATTCCTCTGGGACTCTTCCTTTTCCCATGACAGGGACAGTTACAGGATACTGGAAATACTGTGTTAGTATAACAAGCCTGGATCATACTGGTAGCATTTCCAAGGGAGTCATTGTAGAACCCACGTCAGGAACTGTTGCTAATGCTTACAGTGCTGCTGCAAGTACGTGGGCACTCGGATAAGAGTAAAAGGGATAAAACTTGCTCCGTGTGTCAACTCCTACAATGGGTTTACTGTAAAAATTGGAAGCTACTGCTTCTGCGTAGTTAGGATGAACATTTTAATGCTCATTTCTATTCCTCACGTCTTCTGGTTGATCACTGTTTTTGTTTGTCCGGTTTATATGACTTAGAGAGAGGAAGATGTGTGACAAGCCCAGCTGTGCAAGGAGAGAGCCGAGCTCTGTCATTTCTCTCCAGGCTCATTCACCCCTTTCTTCTGTTTTTCACAGCAGGAAGGAATTCAGCTTCAAGGTTTTTATTTCATATGCATCGTCACTGCCAAAGTGCACAAGCTGATCTAGACCTGAATTTATAATTTATCTTTTTTTTACAACTTTTCTCTAAAAACCTGATTGTCTCAGCAAGGGATAGACCTGCAGCCTCAGATGCTGCGAGCTGGTGTCGGCTCTCACTCCCCAAGTATTTTCAGTTGTCAGCTGGTGCTTGAAGGGAGGTGTCAGCACCATCACTGTGGTGGTTGGAAACAGGCTGTCTATGTGTATGTTGCCCTTTCTCTTTACCCCACAGCTGTATGTGGCATAATATATTTTCTTTCTGGCATCTGGATGTGGCTGGGGCAGGGACTGATGCCCCTGGGTTGGGCTGGAATAGGGTCCCTCCATGGGCAGGGCTGGGGGAGGCCCAGGGGAGGCTGGGCAGGGACATTAGGGCCAGCGAGTGTCTTCAGAGCCAGGACATCTTGCTTGCTTTTCCTTTGATTGCTTGCTTTCTTTGGAGGAAGGTTCAGGAATTATATTTATCTAAGGAGCAGATGAAGATCTGTACAGGTATGACTGTACCAATGTAGCTATAGGTGCATAGGCTGATGCATGGAGAAAAGATGTGGGTCATATTCTAGGTAAATAGATGCTGTGAGTAGATAATTTCTCTTGAAACAGAGAGTAATTCCTCCTATTTGCAGAGAAATGAGTAAGTCCGTGGCTGGAGGATCCCCTCTCCCCCCTTCTCCCATCCCCCAGGCTTGCACATCCTTCCTCTTGTTTAATCCCTGACCTACATCCAGCATCCAGGCTCCCACTTCTCGTTTCTCTCGCCATGAATATTCTTTTCAAGAAAAGTTGGCTGAAGGGTTTCCTTAACATGTTGTGAGACAAACAGAGTAATCTTTCACACTGCTGATCTGGAACCAGGAGAAAAACCTTCTACAAATCTCTCCGCTGCTCATTCCTGTCACGTCCCTGCAGCTCAATTGTCTCTCCTCGTGTCTTGGCACACATCTTCACTTCTTCCTTGGCCTTGCATTTCGAATGCTACCTTCCTTATCTCTTTTTTTTATCCACATTCACTTATCTTTTGTCCTCTATCTACAAACCGTCATCCTTCCACAAGCCTTACTACAGCTGAGTGTGCCTCTCTGCATAGTTATTAGCCATCTAATTTTTCTGCTCGGTAACACCCCGAACCTTATTTAGTGGAGTCATTGTGTGAGCCTCATCTAGGCAGGAATTACTTTAATTAAATAGCTGTCTGCTGTTTGTTGTTTTGGCTTCAGGTTCCTTTTGTATTTAGTAAAATTTGTGAGGAAGACAAACCTCAACTAGTCTAAAGATAAGCTCTGCTTCTTTACTTTCATTTATTTGGCTAGTTTTTAAGAGTAAAAGAGCTTTAAAAATACCCCAGATAATACAGCAAATAGAAGTGCCAATGAGAAATCGTATTTGACTGAACTACTCTTTGGAAAGTCTGTTTTAGACTGGGATTCTGTACTCACTGATAAAGAGTTGGAGAAGCAAACCATCTTCACGCAGGTATTAGTAAGTTCACCTTTTTCCTTTTAATCAGCACACTGACTCTATGACAGTAGGTGGTACTGTAGTCAAATAGATTTCCCAGATCGCTGGCGTGTGCAGAATCGTATCCCTGGTGTTGAACGTGAAGAGGTCTCGATGGCTGTGTCCTGCTCCCTTGAGCACAACGGCTACAGGACTTAAGCAGCACCACCCTCGCCTTACACATACATGGGTGAAGAGCTCAAGGGATAGCGTGGATGGCTGAAGAAGGTTGGGTAGATGTGGAGAATACGTTCCCTTCTTGTTCACGTAAACGGTTCTGTAAATACTGTTTTTTCAGCCCACTAGCTAATGCAGAAGGATGGACTGAATGGTTGCAACAGGAAATGTTCAGCATTTGTTTCACTCCATATGCAATGTTCTGTTGGGCTCCAAATCAAATATGCAATGAAAAAAACTGCAAAGCAATTAAAAGGCCAGCAAAACTGCTGGAGGAAGATCGTTGCTTCTTTACACAATATCTCAGTAGAATACTTGATTTGAATGCTTCAGACCGAGGTTCAAATTCCTTCTCCTGCTGGAGAGGATGTGAAGACAAATCTCTGTCCTGCTGTGAGAATGCCCTAATTTCTAACTTGAGGAGTAGGCTGTGGCTGAGATCTCACCATCTCCTTTGATAGTGTTCCAGCTATATAAACTGTTAACTGGCAATAAAAAGAAGTGTCTAACCTGGCAGGTTTTCCATATGTCTAAAAATACTTCTGGTTTCCTCCTAGACATCTCGCTTGCTTGGTTTTTAGCTGTTCCAGTATTAGCCCTCCACTTCTTGACCTCTGAAAGGGTACTTTCTTTGCCGGTCCTTCTCAAAATTATTCAATCTTATTAATTCTTTTCCTGAGGTGCTTATTTAACCAGACAGCTCTGGACACCCTTGCCAAAAGTATTTTCTCCTTTGTTTGCTGGGGATGTACATTCCAGACAGCATTCGCGCTTGGCATTTAAATTCAAGCCCTGCCTACACTGAAGTTCATAAGATCTTTAAGGGCATTTAGAATTGACAGACAGAAGAAAGTCCATCTTTATCATGTTTTCTGTAGTGTTTTCTCTAAAGGAAAGATCTTTCTTTGGAAGATATTTCTAGTACAGCTGCAACCAGCGGAGATAAAGTTATCAAGGTGTTGTTGGAGGCTACTAAGGAAGATGGATTTGGCAGGGTCCTGGGAGTCTGTGTTGTCTAAGACGCTGAAAATGTTCTTTTTTTTCCCCTCTGCTTTTCCTGATCAGACTGTGCATTTGTGTCAGAAAGAATGCTCTTGTTGGGTCATCACAGGCTTTCACTTTGTTTGGCTTTTTTCTTTTCTTTTTTTTTTGTTTTTCCCCCTTTATTTTATTTTATTTTATTTTATTTTATTTTATTTTTTTCTTTGCTGAGACATCTTTATTCCCTATTAGGATCATCAGAAAGAGCTGTAATTGTCAAGTATATTTTGGGGTTTTTCATCTCCCGTGCTCTTCAATGGTCCCTTCCTCTTCTGAGAGCTTTGTGGGACCTCCAGTCACTGCAGGGTAACAGAGATGCTCCCAAGCTGGTTTCTGCCCGATGACCAAAGACACCCGCAGCCACAGGGACCCAGGCCTTGGCAGAGGCTGTCCAGAAAGCACGATTAGCCTTCCTTGGGCACAATGCTGTCAGCCTTGGATGATTAGCCAGGCTGGAGCTGCTGGGTTGGTGTCAGTAATGAGGGAAAGGTCCCAGGGCTGTAGCAGAGAGGTTACACCACTGACTGAAGCTGTCGTGGCCAAATGAGGCTCTTACGGAGGGTCTGAGAGTGGCTGTAAGGAGACCCTTCAAAATAATTTTTGTGCAAGCTGTGTTGCTGGGCTTTTATGGGGCTACAGTTGTGATGCATCATATTCATCCCAGGAATAACTAACTGCACTGCAGTCCTTTGGCATATTATTTCTTAATTTATCTTTTTTTTCTTTCTTTCCCAGCAAGTTGTCTGTACTCCTCAAGCTGATTCACGGTCTCCTGTCCCTGGGGTAGGAAGGGGACATGGGTTGTATGTGCCTTTTTCCCCTCTCTGTGCCTGGGGAAACACTGGGCTGGACTGGCTGACATCCATTTCTTCAGCAAGATCTTCAAGTTCTGCTTTTGAGTTTTTCCTTTGGGATTAGGAGAAGCTGTTTATTTTTCTTCCTTACCTGTTCCCTCTCACTCAAGATTAGGGAGTACAGGAGAGCCTCTGTGTATGTTACCTTCCATTTTTTGAGTTGCATACAAATTAATCCTGGATCCTGCTGACAATGTGTCAAGTCTCCCTGCTAGAAGACACTGTATTCTCTGGGAGGAAAACAAAACTTTTTATGTGAATGATGTGTTATAGGAAGCACAAAAATAATGTAGATATGTGGAAAGGCTTTTGCTGTTAATGCCTCTGGTAGCTTTTAAAAGCTGATGCCTTAGCACTTGATTAGTGCCGTAAATAGGGGGTGAAAACCCTAAAGGCTGTAACTGTCTTTACAAAATGTTAAACCATCTCGGTGTCATCCTGCCTGCATTTTGTAGTGGTGATGTTTTTTGTCTCTCAGATCACAACTTGCTTATCTTTCTAGCCAAAGCAGCACTACGGGGGTGTTGCACTGACTTCGGGGGGTGGGGGTGGGGGGCTGTGGAAGTTTATTTCCCAAGACAGTATTTGTCCTTTCAGTCTATGCTTGCCTTGCTCGCCACAAGCCCTTTTGCTATGATTATAGAGCTGTACTGCCAGGTAGGTAAGTACAGCTTTCTTTGCTTAAAGTTATTTTCCTTGCCTCATCTCCAATGCCACTTTAAAGCAGAGGACTGGCATAGTCTCCCAGTTATTGTGCAGGGAAGCTCTCCCAAGCAGAGTAGTCAGATTTAGTCCGATGCAATGAAAGCACTGAAACAGATCCAGTTTGGAAAATACAGGAAAAGTAAAATAGTCTGGATGAAACCTTTGTGCGTCATAAAAGGGTCAGTGAATTTGTTCCTTCTCGGAGTCCTTGAGTATATTCAGAAGATCAAAGGCTTGTGTCCTGGTTTCGGCCCCCTGGTACACGGGGATTTTTATTTTTTTCTTTTAAAATAATCAGTCCGATCTCATCTGCTGTTACTGTTGCACAGGCAAAGGAAAGTCTTTTGAGTCCCAGTTCTACGTAAGGGTGATGTCCATAGTACCATCTCAAGCATCCTTTCATGACATGTTTCAAGGTCTGGGGTGCGGAACTCTCCAGCAGAACCCCTGGAGTCGCTGAAGGATGTTGTTGTAACTTCTTGAAAACCAGGAAAACAGGAAATGTGCAGGGCATGGCTACCTCCTCACTCCCCTTGGCTCCTCTATCCCCCGGCCTCACTTGAAGTTTTCTCCTGCTTCTTTTGCTCCCCCCAGCTTCCCCAGCAAGGCAGTGGCTGTGCTCAGACCTCGGCAGAGCATGGCTGGCAAAATCAGGAAACAGAGTTTCACAAGCTGCTGAGTAAATCTTATACTTTATATTCAGAAATCTTCATTTTTCAATTGCATGTTTCTCTAAGAGAGAAGTGGCATCTCTAGGTAATCCACTTCCTCTATAATGCATTTTACTTCCTGATAAATATACGACTGAGGAGCTGCTGCCTCTTTTCTGTCCTCAGTGCTACTTGGATTGCTACATGAACCTGCTGGCACTAATTTATCTTGTGAGTGCCGCTTTGCTGATTTGAAGAAAATTGCTAATTGTTATCCTTCAATGCAGCCTCTTTCTAGGAGATGTCTCCACTTTAATCAGTTCCATTGCATTTTTGATGATGATAGCAATCACTGCAAGATTCATCTACAAAGTGCTGTGAGTGCCCTTTGCAGTAAACTGGTCCTGACTCACTTGGCTGCACAGTGAATTGTAAAGATGCTTTTCAGCTGCAACCTTGTTGTATCTTATAGCTCCAAGTCCATAGAGCAGCACACAATGTCTGATTCAGATATTTTTTTTTTTTTTTTTTTCAAGATGCAAGAACATAATCTAATTAGAATGGGGATAGTATACAGGCAGTGATTACTTCTGAGTTTGGATTGCAAATCTCAATTCACTCCTGATGCCAAAGCTTCTTCCCCTCCTCCCCCCCCCCCCATATTTGTCACTGGTGAGCCTTCAGCTCCTCTTCAGCTCCACAGCTTTTCTGATCTTTCCCAAGACCATTCAGTTTCTTGAATGATTTTTTTCCCCCTCTCTTTTTCTCAGCCTTTTGGGTCCAAATCAGTGGTCTCCAAACATAACCTGCTGTGCCAGCTAGCTGCAATCATTATAGTCTCGATTGGTTACTGCAGCAGAAGTGGTTAGATGGTTGTGGAATGGGTTTTAGGCTCAGAAAGGCTTGAATACATTCGAAGCATAGCAAGTAATTGCTTGGGCTGGTTGGGATGGCCAAAAATACTGTATACACAGCTACTACTGCTTGAGGAGAATTGCTGGGTGTGTGCATTTGCTTTCTTTACATTTCTGCTTGCCAGATCCTGTCATTCATAGTTACTTACAGCAAGGGCAATAACAGTATGACAGTGACAGCTCCTGTCCAAAGCAGAACTGGCACAGGAGAGGGAACAGAGAGTGCATTACACCAGGAGGGTCATACCCCACTGCAGTGCCTTGTGTTGATGCAGAGATCAGCGTGTGAGGCCAGCTTGTGGTGCCAGAGCCAGGGTCGCTTTGAACCAGCTAGTCCTGGTATTGCTAAATTCCAGAAAGCAGCCTGCTGAGCTTGCCCCAGCGCTGCGTGGCTTTTCCCGGGGCTGTGGGGACCTCGCCACTGGTATTTGTAGATTTTGGCAAATTCTACTCGCTCTTGCTGCCGCACTGCTAGCCACTGAGTCATCTTCGAGTGGTCTCATTTAGAAGCAGCAGCAATCCAAAAGCTGTGGCTGCTCGGGCTTTGCCTGCCCAGCTGGAGCAGTGTGATTAAAGCTGGTGGGAATCCACTTGTCTGAGCGAGATGAGCCAGGTTTAAGTCCTGCCTTGATGTCACCCCATGCAAACAGCGCAGCTGGGGAGGGGCTGGGTGCCGCCGGAGAGCTTCAGAGCAAAGGGGGTCCTCTTGGCTCAGCACGTCTGATTTGATCGTTGTGGCATTTAGCGGGTTATTGTAGCAACAATATTGTAAACAACAAGTTTGTGTTATCCTTGGCTAGCATTTTTTTGGGGTGATGTTTTTGATCCTTTTACTTTCAGACACTGAGAGGGCTTTCTGGAGTGCCTGTGACATCAGTACAATATTTAAATGCATGGAGAGCATTTTCATATGAAGTGTGAGCATACAAAGGAGAAAGAAAAGCCTTGGGCTTTCCTAGCTGGGCGAATTTGCTCTCCGTCTGATGTGTTTTGCCAGAGAGAAGCGTGTAACTGAATATCTCGAGTCACTTGAATCTTTCACTTGGCAAAATATGTGAAGGTGACAGAGACTCGGTTTCCAAACTCTCGCGGTGTGGTCCTTTTAAGATTTGCAGCAGATAAAACACTCTTAGCTCTTGACATCTCTGAAACCTAAGTGCATTTCAGCAGAGCATCGGAAATGTCAGATCTGCCTTTGTTCATTTTTGCTCTTCCCTAGTTTGCCCGTGTTTCACTTTTGCTGCCCTGTTTACCACTTTTATCTTGCTCTGCCCGACAGGATGCTTTTCCCACTGCTGTCCAGGCTTTGAAAACATCACACCTGCTGTTAGCCGATCCTTGTACCTCTCTTGAAATTTCCACTGCCCATTGCTTATCTTCAACGTCTTGCATGCTTGCTCTTAATGTTTCTTTAGTAATGCATTTGCTCCCTCAATCGATCCTGGAGATGCCCATGGAGTGCTGAAGTAAGATGGCTCTGTACCCTATAGACTCTGATTCCTTTATGTATAAGCAGATTCTCTGTTCAGCCACAGGCTCCAGATGCTTGGTCTACCTTATTAGTCTAAGGCACATGTTTTCTTTTGAAGTTGAAATCTAACAAAAGAAAACCAAAAAGGTCTGGTTTTTTTTTTTGGTTTTTTTTTTTTGTTTGTTTTTTTTTTTAATTTTTATCTATTTTCTGTTATCTAAGTGCCCTGTAGTGGCATTTGTAAAATTGATCTTTCTTATTCTTGGGTATGCGGCAGGATTTGGCCGAGGCAAAAGCACCAGGCTGCAGAGGCGATGGTGTTGCTTGTCAACTGTTGTGACACCAGAATAAATCATGCCTTTGGTGGAGCATGTACAAAGCAATAGAAGTGGGATCTTGAGGGGTTCCTCAATTCTTCATAAAGTCTTCTCGTGTCATGGTTGTTCTAATCTGGTTTTATTCTCCACTTTATTAAAGGAAAAAAAAAAAAAGAAAAATGCCTCATGTCTTCAAGACCCAGACCTCAGTGCATCCAGAAAAGGCTTATTTGAAAGCCCATGAGGCTTCAAATCCTTCAGTTCTTCCTGGCTTTCAGCTCCATCAAATGCCTTACCAGTTTTGGTAGGGTGGAGGTCATTAATATAAGCACTCTGAGAGTTGGTGACAGGCAGACCCACAGATCGTATGTGTCTGTATAGGTGCAAATCTACAACAACCACTATTTATTATTAACAGCAACTGGCCAGCACTGAACTTTTTCCTCCAGACTTTTCCAGGCTTTGCAAAGATGCTGTGTTACCTTTTCCCTCAAGCCCCCAGTCAGCTTTGCTTCTGCAACTGTTACTAGTTTTCCTGCGGTTTGGTGGACAGATCCAGCACATCCCACCCACTCTTCTCCTAGCTGAGCTCAGAAGAAGCATTCTCTGACTTTTTCCACTCCTTGCTGTTGCCATCTTAGTGTCAAGTAGCAATGTTGATGCTTTTTAAGTCTTTTCTATAATCTGCTAACCTGCTTACCTTTCCCACTTAGAAAATTGCTGCTCCAAAAATTGTCTCTGCCAGCCGACTGATTGCTTTTCTATACTGGATCCTTCAAAAACTCCCTTGCCAAACTGCCTCAACGCATGCCTGCCTGTGTCTGAGTAGGAAAAAACATCTCCACTTCATGAGACTGTACTCTGCAAAGAGCATCCATTGCACTCCCAATGGTGGAGCGATTTGTTTTGTTTCTCTGCTGCTTTTTAACTGGTGGCAAAGAAGAGAAAAGCGCTAAAAGAGGCAATCTCTGGTCTCTCCCTTTCCCTTGCTCCTGCAGCCCCATTGAGTGGGGTCACAGAAGAGGCTGGGGCAGCTTTACGGTGTGCAGCGCTGAGATGCCTGCAAAGCTCTTACTTGTGATTCTGCAGACAAGTGAGTTGTTCCCTGTCCTACACCTGTGGCGTTGTGGAGAATTTCCCATTCATCACCGTAATGATAGCAATCCGCTTTGCTGGCTGCCTCCTCTTGGGCAATGCTTGCTTTCTAGCTGTTCCTGAGATTGATACTTGCCATTCCCTATGATCCAGATTATTTGGGTTACTGTAGACACATTATCTAAAATGAGTGTTACTGTCTCTGTGCGAGACAGAAGAGCTACTCCATTTCCCCACCTCTGATTACCATCCTGGCCCCAACCCACCCTTTCTCGTGCAGCTTTCAATACGCTATTCGCATCACCACCTGAGGAGCTCTGTCAAAAGGAGACACAGGGATAATAAAAATCAGAGGTTTGCCTTTTTCTTTGCCAAGCTAAACCCATCCTTTGTAGGGGTAGGAATTTGAACTGTTCCTGAGAATCAAAAAGGTTCATAGAATAATGAAGAGTTGAGATAGGGTATTCTGGTCATCTAATCTACTCCTCCCTACCTGTCAGCGCAGATTTTTTCCCCCATTGTGTCTTTTTCAGGTGCCTTTGTGGTGTGATATCCAATTTAGCTTCAGCTGTCCTGGGCAATAATGTTCTTCCTTCTTGCCTCGTTACGTACCCCAGCGAGACTCAACTTCCTTCAGTGAAACATGACCATTTATGTCTGACAAGAAATCATTTCTTTTAGGTAGAAGATGTAGCGCACGGCATAGATGATTAAAGCGCGCTGCTTTTTCCATCAGGATTACCTTGTTAAAGGAAACTAATCCAGGGCTTTTCTATCCCTTACACTTGCTGCTTTTTTTCTTTGCCTCCTGTTCCATTGTGCTGGCAGTGGAGTCAAATGAGATGCAATCACACCTTTGCTTCATGCAAAATGAATGCAGCCATCCCGAAACGCCCATCCTCCATTTCAGCTCCTGGCTTTAATCAGCAGAGTCCTAGAGAATTCCTCCTGCGGATGCAGCTGAAGCAGGTGATGGTTTGGGTTGCACAGAGGGCTGTCAAGAGATCCTTCTGCACCTCTGAAGCACAACTTTATTAATTTTGTGCATTATTGCACTGCTGCTTTGCTCACCGAATCTCTTTGCATGGGACCAGTCTGTGCTATTCAGTAATCCACTTCAATCAAGTGCAGGCTACAGTTCATAAAACCCTCAAAACAAATGTTTTTAATGTAAACCACAGGAATTAGATCATTTCAGACATCCTAACCCTTGCTCAGACGGGTTTGCATGAAGTGAAGGCTAAGAGGTCGTTTCATCTCAATAATTTATATGATGTGTGGCCTTAGGTGGAGTATCTGAAACCAAAGGTTATGCTTCCTGACAGCGCTCGGGAGATGTAGGAGCTGGTCACTAACGGGTCTGGTGCTCCTAGCTGATTTAGGGATAGAGCTTTTGGCATCCCACTCTCAGTCTATATTTTTCTGCTTTCCTGCCTCATGTCCTTAAATCCTGAAGAAGCAGGAGCCTAAAAAACCAGACCTGCTGAATTAGTGATGAATTAGGCACTGTAGTTAGGTATTGTGAGCCCGTGGGATGCGGGGAGAGCTCTTTGAGGTGGGTGAGTCCGAAGCGGTGGTGAGATTCATGGGCAGTTAATGGGCTGTGGGGCCCCCACGAGTGGGGCTGTTTGCTTGCGCTTGGGGTTTGAGTTATAGCGCTGACATTTAACGGCGTAGTCCATCTGTTTGCTGCCTCTCTCTGCAGAGAAAGGGACTTGTTATGTTGGTTTTGGTTTGGTGTGGGTTTTTTTTGCCTTAAAAAATTGGGCCATTTCTGACCTGCAACATTTAGCAGTGTGCTTTTGATTTTGTTTTTATGTTTCTGAGATTTCTGAGCTTTAAGCACTGTTGCTTTATGGACAATTCAGGCCCTTCTGCAGCTGACAAGTCCTGATAGATTTATGGCAGTCATAATACGGAATGAATTTGCTGATACCTGTGTTTATAGTAGCACTGCTGCTCTAAGAGTATATTTGGGTTGCACGAAACAGTGGTAATACATGAAGCAGATCTGTGTGTGATACTGTCATAAGGAGACCGCGGAAGCGTGGCAAGATTTATTATGAGACTTGCATTGAAAATCCTGAAGCTGAACTCACCAAGAATATTACAATATTACAGGGCATATGACATTCGGGTAGGACATTTTTGTGTAGTTTGGGTGAATGCTGTGATGGCTTGGGGGGACATGTGAGTGCCCTCTATGCTTCAGCATCCTCTGGGGCTGGTGAAGGATGCTCTGGGTGCAGTTAACTTTGGTTTATCAATTTAGTTTTTTCACTGCTCCAAAAAGTTCGTATGAATTATTCTGAAAGAAGTGGGCTCTTCATTCAGTTGACGTGTGAAGCCCAGAGAGCATCTTCAAAGTGTTTTGAAATAGATGTTTGTTGATAGAAACCACCGAGAGGTACTGATAGGAAGAAATTACTGCCTAATCTGCAGTTCATTTATAAACGACAGTTGAGGAGTCCATTAGCCGTGTTTAGCTTTGCTTTGATTGTTGGCTTAGGAAGCAGCCTGACTCTGCTGATTTATGTCTTGGGGATTTCCCTGTGAATCGTGGGGTGGCAGTGTCTTGTCCTGGGAGTTTTGAAGCGAGGGTGGTGACCACAGGAGGATGATCTGTCCAAAGGCATTTCTTTGAAAGATCAGCTCTTACCGCAGTGCTGCAGCATTGGAAAGGTTGGTGTGGGAGCCCTGTGGCAATACCATGGACCCATTTGGGATGAGGAGTGCAACTATCGATCCGCTTGTACAGAGCCTGTTGCTGTATGGGCTGTGACCGAGTTGCATCCTTCCTTCTTGACTGAATGAACTGCTGATCCTTACTCTTTTTTTGTTTTTGTTTTTGTTTGTTTGTTTTGCTTTTTTGTTAGAAACAGTTAAATCTTCATCCCTCTTTTAAAACTGCTTGTGCCTCACTAATAGTCGGAGCTCACCCCTTATCCCCACTTGCATCTTATTTTCCTTCTGCTAGCAGCATCTATTTTGCATCTGCTTTTCACTGACATGATCAATGAAGTTAAGTTTCTTTCTAAGAGGGTATTTTTTGTCTTGGTTTTGTTCTCCTTCTCCTTCCTTGATCTTAAAAACACACAACGAAGCCTGCCAGAGTTTCCAACCTTTGAGGGGAGTTCATGTTTAATAAGGAACAAAAGTTCAGGATGTGTCAGGCCCGCAAAGAAAAACTGAATTTACTTTTTGATACAACAAGATTAGGAGGCGGTTCATAAATCCCAGCCCGCCCTCTCTTTCCTCTCCCTCTAATGACTTCAGCGTGTGGTAATGATACAGAGGCCTTCATCAGGATGCTGCCGGTGAAGGAGGACTTCTAAATTTTGCCTGTAGATGAGACGGGCACCGTAAACTGTAGCCATCCATCACGATGAAGTAGTTTGTGTCGGATAAAAGCCTGGTTGAGCAGAGTTGATGAAAGGTGCGTTATTAGAGCTCAGCATTCCTGTGTTCTTTGATTGGGGCGGGAGGAAGAGGGAACCGGGGCACAAGGCAAGACATTTATTCATGCCATTGCCCTTTCCGAAAGCTGAGCTGTAATGCAGAGATGGACCCGTCAAGATGCAGTAGTAATAGCCTTTGCTATAAAAAAGCCCTTCCCCAGATTTTAAGCTATTATTGCTTTCGGCATTCATTAAATGGCAAATGCTACAACCAAGTAGTGTTATATTAAAATCAAAGTTCACGGTCTGTTTGCTGTTAATGATACATAAGCCAGTGTTTAGAAAAACCCTCTGGGCACAACATGTGCTTCGCCTTATCCCTGCAATGTGGCATGGCATGAGCCACCCCGGCGAGATGCTCCTTTTACATCTGAGGATCTCTGTATGTGAGAATTAAACAGCCTCAGTCTCCCGTTTGCCACATTAAACTCTGATCTGTTGGAACAGAAAATCCCAAGTTTCCTTAATGCAATTCAGTGGCATTATTCCAGATTTCTGCTGCTGTCTGAACCTGCTCTATTCACTTAGGTAAATGTTTTGCCTGTGTTAAGGGGCCATGGGATTACTGTTGGTTTCCAGCGCAAAATGGGTCTTTCTGAAATATATGAAACATTATCCAGCTCCTAAAGTTGCTTTAATGAGGGCATTTATTAATTCTCTCACTGAGGATTGGCAATAGCAGTTTCCCTGCTCGGTGGGACTGGTTAATCAGCTGCCTCTGCTGCTACCCCAACCTGCCACGCTGCTCTGCGAACAAAAAATGCCACGAGGAGCTGAAGTGAAAAGTCAAAGCAAGAAAGGAAGCTCTCCAAAATCTGGGATTGGAGTAGGAGCACTTGACTTTCATTGAGAAAAGATTGATGAATTGTTGCTAAACAGTGCCAACAGCATTTCTTCACTTCAAATTACTGAGTGATGAGATAAAAGAACTAAATGAAAGATCCAGCTCTTCTCAAAGCCTTCTAATCTTGTGTTTTATGCATCTTTCTTTATGTTTGATATTATGTTGAACTATGTTTGTTAACACCCTGAGAGTAGAGCTAAAAAACCCCGGTTTTTCCTCTAAAATAATAGGTAACATTAACTTATTTTTTTGCTATGATTTATTTGTTCCTGAACCTGGGATCATATATTTATGTGGTGTATTTTATATCTATCAAAGAATTCTTCATGCTCTTGAATTTGAACTCCTGACCAGTCTTTACGATGGTACTAAAAATATTTGATGGCTGTCTTTCAGCTGTGGGCCGAACTGAAAGACAAATCACACTCAGCTAAAAGCAATATGCATTTTATCGTGATGTCCCACACACAAACACCCCCTAAACAGCTCGGTGCACTTCTGTGCAGAGTCCCTCAGATGTTGGGTAACACAATTAAAACAGGCTGTTGCCTTCAGGAGCCCAGCAAACCCCCGTGTTACTGCGCGTTGAAGTCAGCACATTGTGAGAGTGTACTTTGTACTAACACAGGCAATTATTGACATTAACTTTTGCTGAGTCCAGTTAAAAAAAATCAGGTTTTAGCACTGGCAATGTGTGTTTCCAGCACTCAGCCAATTTTGTCTAACAAGCCTATACCTAGAGCTGTCCTAGAATCATAGATTCACAGCATGGTTTGGGTCAGGAGGGACCTTATAGCCCCCCCCAGCCACCCCCTGCCGGTGGCAGGGCCACCTCCCGCCAGCCCAGGTGGCCCCAAGCCCCAGCCTGGCCGTGGGCACTGCCGGGGATGGGGCACCC
>JAVJGI010000057.1:2281368-2293930 GCA_035590275.1 Ibycter americanus | reverse complement strand
GGTGTCAGGTGTGTCCTGGGCAGCTGCTGCAAACAAAGCATCAGTAACAGTTCAGGATGAATGGCAGAGAGGGTATACACACTTCCAGTTACACCCACACAGTGATAAACTGGTCCCAGCCACTATAACTAGGACAACACCCGCCAAGCTCACCCACATTCCACAAAGCACCAAAACCTACTGAAATGGGGCAAGAGCGTCCTGTCAACAAAAGTGAAATCCTAAACTCCGGAATTTCTGTCAAGCCCTCAAGTGTCGGGTGAGGTCGCTGGGGCTGCCAAGCTCCAGGGCCACTGTGGAAATGAGATCCCTTTGGGTTGAGCCACGGGGCTGGGGTCTGGCAGGACCACAGGGGTTCAGCTGTCCCAAGGCGTGGTGGGCTCATGGGGATAATGTGGGTAGACCGGGATGGTAGAGCAGTGCCATAATGTTTGCAGGCCTAGGGCAAAGGGACAAAGGATGGTATGTGAATATCAGAGCTGCTAATAAAAGTAATTTGGTCGAATCAGGTCAAAAAAATCAGCCCAAGAGCAGGAGGGGGCTGGCAGCGTGCTGCTCTGATTTTCTTTGCCACGTTTGAAAGGGCTGACTCATAAACAAGCGCCTTAGACCCGGCTGGTACCGATGGTGCTGCCACAGGCACAAATCCGAGGTTGTTCATCTCCTTGTAGCACAATCAGGAACGAGCCCAGCATGAACGTGTCTCCCGGGGGAACGGAAGGTTACAGTGCACGCGAGGCCTGAAGAGGCATTTGAATTCAGCTGATTGATTTTTGGTTTCATGCCCTGGGAAATCCTTCATCCCGCTGCCATCCCCTGCCTGGCATGAGCGGGGCTTTGCGGTTCCCCACCGCCTCCGGGCTTGGCCAGGGTCTGCGCCGGGTGACGAGGGGACCTTTACAGACCATTTAGCATCACTTTAAGGGCTGCTTTCTAAGACAAAATTAGGCTAACACTTTTTGACTTCAGAAAGTATTTTTCCCCTTAGCAGTTCTGCGAGCAAACAGTCGAACGGCCCGGGCTGCAGCTAATGCACGCTGGCAGAGGGAAATAATTGGTTGGAAAATGTGCAGACAGCGCCCAGGATGGGGCTGAAGACCCTTAATGGGGTGAAGGCTGAGTAACTTCAGAAGCACCTTAGATGACAATAAAATACAAAATTGCACATTCCTTCTTTACCCACGTTAAGTAAAGCCTGAACTCTTAAATGCAATATTTTAGCCCAAGCTAAGTAATACAGTCTGGTCAGTAGTAAAGTAATGATTTAGTTCAAGCTTTGGGAGAGCTGGATGCAAACGTTTTGGCATAATCATTGTCGTTTTCCAAATGAATCCAGGAATGTTGAACAAATGTGCAGTCTCTGCTAGATTGTGGCTCATTAGGTGAAGCTGAATGCAGTCAGGTAACTTAAAGAGAGCGTATGCCAGTGCTTGGAAACAAATGGCCTATATTAACATTATCACAGAAATCTCGGAGGAACTCCTTTAAACAACCTTCAAGGGAACCACCAGCTCCAGCAACTGAGAGATTTGTTGCTCGGATCAGTGTCGCGTTGAACAATTTTCGAAAACCAGGTTTCCCCAATGGTAATTTTGCATGCTCAGTGTTGAAGAGCATACAGAGGAGATACCAAAAAGCATCTTGGTGGCCTCCCTGGCTCCCGCTTGATCGATGTTAACAAACTGCAGTTAAAGTCAACAGGAATTTTGAGGGGGTAACTCTTCAGCAGTGGCTGTGGATGCTCCTACCAAGGGAGGGCTCGTGAAAGCTTGGGATTATTTGAACTTTTCTTCTCCTCATTGTCTGCCTTTTGTTTAGAAATGCGGAAGAAAATGATAAACTGCACTAATGCTTTGAGGCTGTGATGATGAGATTTGTAAAAAATAAATTCTTTTGGGATTTTATGGAGACAGAAGACTCCATTGTTTTGAAAGACTGTATTTCAGTTGAGGTGGAGTCCTTCGTATTGCCCTTTTAAAGAATAAAAAAATAAAAATGAAGTATCGACAAGGATGCAAGACAAGAAAAGTATAGCCTGCCTTGATTATTGCAATATCCTTTATAGCTTTCTCTTCCTATTATGGCATGGTTTAAGCATACGGCTTTTTGCAGCCCAACCATAAATATCTTCCTTGTGCTTCTGATTGCATTTTTGATGGAGTAACACACGTGCCACATGTCTGCTCTTGAGATGAAGCTGTTTGTGATGTATCTACTCGCTTTCTCTGCTGCAATCAGTGTTTTCTTTTCATATGTTTATAATTCATCTTACTTAAAAAGACACCATTGTGGCTGACAGAAATAAAACCTAACAGGCCTTAAAACCCACAATAAATATGAATTCATTCTTTCAATTGTGCCCCTGAGGCCTGACACTGCAAAGTGGTGAGAAACTTGTATTCGTACTGAGATCAATGAGAGTCCACAAGCCACCCCTGCGAAATGTTTTAATCTATGAAAATACTCCCCTTTTTGCAGTTAAATTAGAAAAAAAAAATGCCGATAGAGACCCAAGAGGGAAAAGGTGGAGGGAGGAAGGTGGTTACAAATATATTTCAAATTTTCTTTCTATGAAGATACTCTCAGGCTGAGGACTGTAACGAATTGCAGTTTGATGGGAGCTGGGACAGTGTTCAGGCGAGATGTTTGTATAGGATTGCCCTGTAGTTCCCAGTGTTGTTGATGCTCGGGGACAAGGTGGGGACTGGATGGACCTGTGATCCTCACCGGTGCTGCCCTCCTTCAGGAGCAGGCTCGCTGTGGGTCATCGGAGATGTTAATAGAGAGGTGACAACTCAAAAGGACAAGACAAGTGAATAGAGTTAGGGAAAAAATAGAAATAAAATACTAATGAGTGTTTTCATTTCAGGATAATACTGTATCTCTCCTCGATGCTTTTTCTTTAAAGATGTGTGGATGGCTGTTGGTAGTTAGTTACTGGGTTTTGCCATTATCTGCTACCTCATTTTATGCAGTTGCTGCCGGGAAAGTGAATCAGGATGAATCAGAGCTGAGGAAAGAGGGTTCTGCTGCCAAGGAGTCCAGAAAAGTGATCCAGGCTCTGACCGCAGGGAAACGCTGGAGTGGTTTCCCACAGAACTGGTGGCTCAGAGGTGGCTGAGGGACCTTGCTGTCCTCTCTGTGGTGGGGCAGCCCGGCCAGCTGCAGGCTGCAGTCCCAGAGCCAGGGATGCTGCCGCTAACCTGCCGCACAGATGGAAAACGGGAAGCAAAATCGCCGCACTGAAGCTTTCAGGTAAGGATAGTGGTGTAATGAGCAATCATCGCTCATTAATCATCCTGCTGGGATTAACAAATAGAGGTTAGGAGCTGCATTCTGGAAACATCCATATGTGGCTTGCTTTGAATAAGAAATAATGCCTTAGTTACGGTAAAGTTGTGTGTAGGGTATGGGCAGTTGGTGTGGTACTAAGAGCAATTGTGTGACGTAAGAGGTAGGGTAGTACCTATATGATAAGCGTGTATCCTTTTCCTTTACTCATGCAGGAAGTAAATTGTATATTACTCCCAAGTTGGCTAACTCATATGGAATATTAAGACAAAATGAAGTACAGCTCTTCTTTTTTTCCGAATTTGCTGTTTATTTTTCAGTTATATAAAACATCCCTCTCTTTAAACTTCTCATGTAGATGAAAGTGAGACCTATAACATACGGTGTAAGTGTAGTGATGGACCAAGGAAACGGAGTTACTGCCTAAGTCCTTCTTCTGGTCAGAGGAAGTTTAGAGTCAGGATTTTAACCCAAGGATGGAGAGGGGCCTTTGAGCACTGGATCTGCATGGAAAGTCTTGGGATAACAGAATTGCAGCTATCTTAGTGGGAAGAATAATAACAGGGGGATACTTGGCAATATTTCTTTCATTTCTGCTCATATCTAAACCAACATGAAGCAGATAGGAAACTCAATTAGAGGTGGGATTCTGACCATTTCGTCCTTCCCTGAGGTCTCCTTCCCCCTGAAAATAAACTTCTAGAAGGATGTAGGTAAAAAGCTGTCATCTTCATACATCATGTTGCAGCTTTGTTGCCGCTGATAAGATATTTTGTGATGGAGTGGTGGGTTATGCATTTGTACTCGGATACTGAGGGTTTCTATTATCTTGTAGCCTATCACGTCAGACAAAGAAAGTGGAAATGTTTTAAAAATTTGAAAAGAAATCAAAGTAAAAATTTAGATGAGGCAAGTATGTAATAAAAACATACCACGAAGCTCTAGAAAGGTAAAAATGGGTTGAAGTCATGATACGTCATTAATATTTTAGTGATCAGATATTGATAATTAATCTACGCTGTGTTGAGTGATGGAAAGGATGGATTGAAGGTTCTTCTCTGTTCACCTAGGGAGGCCTCCATCACTTTCTGAGTTTGTGAAATTAATCTCTTAATCCCATAGAAGAAGCAGAAAGAGCTTTTCAGAGACATGTCCCACTTTGAAGGGATATGAACCAGGTTTCAGAACACCTAATCTATTTTGACACAGGTTGGTCTTTGCAGTGCCAAAGGACTAATGAATTTTGTGTGCTTGCCTAACAAAAAAGAAATAAGACTACAGTAGAACTGAAATGAAATTTAGGAAACACAGCGTCGGTGTAGTGAAATATTTAAATTGAAATAGTTGGATTTGACTTGCAATCTTTTTCTGGCCCTGACATAGTGTTTATTCATTTAGTTAACATGTTGACATAAACCCAAACAGTTTTGTTTTCCACTGTGCTGTAGGAATCTGTAACATTTTGTGAATACCTGAAGGTAATCACTGTGTGCGTTAGCTATATTGCTTTATAAGCAAGAATAACAACTCAGGATTGGAAGGACCGGTGTGTCGGGGAGGCCAGGTCCCTGGAAATGCAAGCGGTTCGGTGCAGGTGAGCCCACAGAGCTCCTCCCCACATCCCTTAAGACACCTCCAGGCAATGGGCAGACCTTGAAATGTCTAATAAAATTTGTATCTATCATAAAAGACCAGAAGCCCCAACTGTGGCTGCAGGAGAAGAGTGGGAGAGATTAAGAGCATCAGAGCACTTTGCTAGCATTGGTTATTTAGGTTCATGACATCCACTTCACAGCAGGTGTATCTAGCTGTTTTGTGGCTAAGAAAGCAAGAGAGGAACTTGGGCACTTGACTGCTCAGCTTTTCTGTGAGCCCATGCCACAGGGATGCCTTTCAACCCATGGGTTACGGTGAGATCCTTTCCAAATATTGGCAGGATAAAAAGATGTATAAAATGCTATGAAAAAATGCAGTGAAGTCCCTTCAAAATATTGGAGGGATAATAAAGGTGAGCTTTGATGGCTGCAGCATGCCCAAGGGTCTTTGTAGCAGGGATGGTCCTGCTGTCCCATCCCAGAGAGCTGCACAAGGTTTCTCGTTGAGACTAAGGAGCCCAGCCCATAGTGCATCTGACCTGCCCCTGTTACATGGCATAATCCTGAAATATAGCACTGGTCCTCTGACGTTTAGTGCTGTGTTGTCAGTGAAAAAAACCACTCCCCCTCCTCTGCAAAAGCATCAGCCCTGGAAAGCTTACCCATTATTGATGAATAAAAACAATGCTGACAACCTCATCATTGCCAGCCATAAGACGAGTTGCGCTCCATAATGAAGTCTAATGACATCTGCTCCATTTTCTACCCGTACTGCTCCTAATCAATGGAAAGGGACCCATTAAGCGGACATCTCCGTGCAACCCCTCTCTGGCTGACAAAGGCGAGAGAGGCTGCAGAAGGAGCTGGCATCTAGCAGATCATTCAGACCACTGTTAAATTAGCAGGCAGTGAGTGAGATGATGCGCCCTCGCTTTTAGCCAGAGCTTCCTCCTAAGGTGCAGCACTTCATCTCATTTCCATAGCTAGTGCTGCTCACCGCCACTTGCCCTGTTAGCATGCAGATTAAAATTCGTTGTTGATCTTGGAAGAATTCAACAGCCTTCTCTGCAAGATGCCACTGATGGGAGCTGAAGAGCTTTTTTTTTTTTTTTTTTTTTTTTTCCAGGGGAGCTGCAGCCTTCTTTAGGTGAAATGTTACCTTTTGGCATAATTAGCAGTTGATTTTTGATGTAATTACTTGCTATTTCAGTCTAATGGCTGGGGCTTGCATGTGGGATAGGCACAGGTGGGATGATTTTTCTGCAGGATTAACAGAATGGCATAAAAAGCTTCTTTCCTTTTGGTGGAATTTATTCAGGGCTGCAAAAATGCCTGCCTAATTAATAAGTCCATAATAATCTCATCTAGCAATGGAAAGGTTTTACATGAAACTATTAGTGAAGTTAAGACTTTGCCTTTTCAACTGAACCCATCATCCCTGCTGGTGAAAACCTGCATGGTGATGGAGTGACGAAGAGTTGTTTTGTATTTTATCATTTGGAGTTGTCGTTACAATTTCCACAGATCAGTTACGCTTTTCTGAGGTTTATTAATGATCTGTTTATCTAACCTTAATTCCATGGTGCTGACATAGAAGAAATATATTCTGCTGTACGGGAAGGAGTTTGAATTGTCTGAGCAGAGCTCGTGAATGACTTCCAAGGAGCCATCTGAAATTCTGCAGTTGCGATTGATACATAAAACAAGTGTTGCATGAGACCAGATGCTCTTTGCAAGCCAAATTTATATCTGAATGTATGCAGAAACCTTAGCCTCTGCAAACAGCTGAGTATGCATTTTACAGCTCACGTCCACGGCATGTAAGTTGATGGAGTCTCAGATATATCTGGGCAGGTCTGGTATGTGTGCTTATTATAAATTGTACTTCTTCACTCCACCGTGAGCTGGAGTTAGTGCTTGTGTTTAGGTACACGACTAAAACTGCAGCAGAGCCCAGAGACCTCGCTAAGGGTCTTAATCCGCTGCCACCAATGTACATTACACTTTGGTCCTCGCATCAGAGAGGATACAGGGGTGTTCCAGCCCTAGCTTGAAAAGACATCTTCAGCTCAGATTGTAACAGATTACTGCTTTTATCTCTGAAAGGCCTCAGTTTAGTCCCTTAATTTTTGTCCTTGATGGCCATTATACAAAGAGATGCGAACATACAGTCCCAGTACTTGAAAAGCTCTTAAGTGGCAGCTACAGGTGAGATTGCAAATGAGTACATAAAACCTGTGTGTTTATGTTTGCATTTATTACATTAAAATAATAAGACTTCACAAAAAAAAAAAAATTGTTTTAAACCATTTGAATCCGTTGCTCATGAGCTGGTTTTTTGCTTTAGTTCTGTAGCACAATTTTGTTTGTAGGAGTTGGACGTAATTTTGCAAAGCACAGCCTGGGCATAGCTGCAGGGAGGAGGATAATTCTGTGCCTTCAGGGAGATAAAAACCACTCTGGGTCAGAGACACAGCTAAACCTAGGAAAAATGAGTTAAATTCCTGGATATTTCACTGACCCTGTTGAGTCGGTTCTCTGTCTGTCCTCTCTTCTCCGGCAAAACCACTGTCTCTTTGGGATGGGGCAGCTCTGGCATGTCCAGCTGGTTTCGGTGGGGTACATTATCTACTCTAATGACACTAAGAAATTCTCCCTTCGTGTTTTGCAGGGCCATGCATTGGCATATTTAAATATATGTATATTTTCCTTTGCCTGTTGAGGTACAGCTCCTACCAACATCTGCTAACCTGGGGTGGCTGAGAGGGTTGTTCCTGCAGTTGGGTTGGATGCAGAGGCTCAGCGGGGTGATAGATTATAGGATAAAAATACTGACAGTAGGATGAGGCTTGAAAGGGTAAATATGCTGCAAGGAAAGTTAAAAGAAGGTGGTTTTAAAAAATGACAAACTGAGAGCAGTTAAATCTGCATGAGAGTATGGAAACCGAATCCATGAAAAATGAATGAACAGTAAGTGCGTCAAGATACGAGTTGAATAAAAAGAAATGTGAGAGGAAGAAGGTTAAATAAGAGCCACAACATGTTTCCTGATTTTTATGCAATGTTAATGGTAATTTTACTTGTCTTATCCATGTCAAATTCCAGAAATACTGTCAGCTACAGGAGAGCTTATTGCACAGCACCAGTTCCTTGCTCTCTTTCGATGTGATGGAGTGATGCACACATGCTAACACAAGGATTTTGCTTCCCGTGATGTGGAGGCATGAAGGGCAAGTCTAGGTCTCAGCAAGTCTGTGTCCCAGCCTGCAAGGCAATCCATTCCTCACTTCAGATCTACTTCAAAACTGTAGATTTCTACCACAGTTTTCATCTGAAAACCTTTAAAGGTCTGCAGCTGTGTTATTTGAAAAGACATCTTCGGGTGCTGCATATAATTGTACTTTTAGCACTTAATTTTCATAATGAGTAGAAATCAAAAGTGACTGTTTACGTTAAATGAACAGACAAAGGGATGGAAGCAGCTTCTCCCCGTTGCATTTTCTTCATAAGTTAACTCAGTTATATTTGTTTTAAATTCTCCCTGTTTGATAGCTAACACAGCATTGCGTTACACCAGTGTGTTTGGAAATGAAATGGGTCGAATAATATAATTTATTACTAGCAAAACCAGCTGGCAGCACTAAAAAGTGGCAGAAACGTTTTTGGCTTGTGTTTACGTGGGAAGCGTGAGCCAAAATGTCCCAAATGGGAGAGAAACTTGCAAATGGGATCCTGCGTGTCTGAGTCCCTCTTGGACCTCTGCGTTGTATGTGTGTTCACCCTGTCTCCGTGGCCTTGGGTGGCGAAAACTGTTTGACTTTTTCAAAATTAATCTGATGAAGACAGCTTTCCTTTTGCTATTTACGATGATGATGGCAAGTGATGCTCAAAAAATCCTGCTAAAAGTGACAGGGGGGATGAGCTCCTCATGAGGGCCCCGGGGATTAGCGATTGCTGTGGTTGTGGGGCCTCAGCGGTGGATTTTGCTGTTCTTTGCTTCTGGCACCGAGTTCAGTCTCGTGTGGTTTGCGATGCTTTAACATAGCTAAAATCTTTGGGTTTAATATAGGTGTAAGTCAGTGAAGCTTAATGGTGTGTGACTACAGAGCAGTGTAATGATCCCTCGTTGTCTTGAGCTGAAACTATGGAGAACTTTACTAGTTCTGTCCTTATAATCAGTCATCTGCTGCTGTGAGATTTCTTCACACAAGTAATATTCAGTCTTTATGTAATATTTTGTGCCCGTATGATGGCACCTGCGTATGGAGGTTGGTCACCCTGCTCTGTGGAAAAGGAGTTGTGGGTGATGGATACCCACTGCTGGAGGCTAAGCAAGAGACGATAGGTATCCCTTCTGCCGAATAAATTTTCAATTGGATATTTTGCATTTGCCAGATTTTCTCCCCCTCTTTTAATGCTTGAGGCATGCAGAGGTGAACACAGTTCATTTTTTTCCACTGTAGTTAGGCAATGAGATATATTATAGGGCCGGAGAAGAAATTTCTGGTCTACAGGCTGGATAAAACCTGGAAATCCATTTTGCATGGCTCGTGGATACATGACCTTTTCAATGTTTTTTGACAGTGTTTTGGATAGCAGTAAGGTGCGCGTTAACCTGTGGCCCAGTCCTTTGAAATGCCTCTTCGCTGCCAGCAAGGGAAAGGTTTCCCACCGCCGCGCGGTCGGAAGGAAAGCTTACTCTTCACCATCGATTCACTTTCCACAGAACTGCAGCCCAGAGGAGTCATTCGGAGTCATGAATGCCTATTCATAATAACCGTCAGTGAAATCTTTAATTAAAAAAAAAAAAGAAAAGACACAATCGGAGCGGAGAGAGTGGAAGAATTGGACTCCTGTTGTGCGGTGCGTGGAGCAGACATTAAGGGGATAAGCTGCGTTGCCTGCTTTGTCTGGCAGCTGATAAATCACCGCCGTAATCCCCGCGCCAGCGAGCAGGGCGAAAGGTTTTACACCAGGATGCTGCGTTTGTGGGTGCCTCCGAGCCTTGAAGTGCCGCACGTGGGCCACTGACTGGGAGCGGAGCTCCTGGAGAGCAGCGTGGAACCTTCAGGGAAAGCTGGGAATCGCAGGAAGTGCTGCAAGATAGGGAAGGAATCAGCCTGTTGAAATTCGGGCCTCTTTGGTGGTGTTAAATTGAATTCTGGTCCATTAAGCAGGGAGTTTTAATTGAGTAATACTGCTTTGCAAATACTTATGAATAATACCTATTTTTAGTATATCCAGTTGGCAGAGTGGCGGAAGAATGAAGCTAAAACAGAAAGGTTCTAAAATGAGAAATCTTTTCTTTGTTTCATTTTCCTCTGAATGCACTCTCTTGTTTCATTCTGTGTGCACAATATTTTTTCTTGCATCTCGATCTTTTTAAATTGGAACCATAGAAATATGTGTAATAGAAAGATATTAGATCATCAGATCAATTAGAAACATGTAAGTATATATAAATATACAAGCATTATTTTTAGAGGAAAGAAAAAGTATTGTACAAAACCAAACATTACTGATTTTGTTGTTTTATGTTTGCATTCAGAAAACGGGATGCCATTTCCCTACAAAGGAGTTAGTTCCCAACTAAGCAGAACAGAATAGGAGAGGGTGGGAGAAATAACTTAGAAAGATGCAGCCTCTTCCTTACCATGGAAGAAAAGCTTGCATTTGAGTGAATAATGCTAGCAATGTATCCTAGATAATGCAGAATGTTTTTGTAAAGCACTACTACTTAGATGCAATTACGAAGAGTTTATCTTTTGGCAGAATTGCATAGTCCTCAGGATCCCCGTTTGTGTAATTTGTAACACTTAAGACAATTGAATGGGTTCACCATGTGTAAAATCTTCGATTCAGCAGTTTCTGGACCTTCAAAAAGCTACAGAAATTTTCTATTAAGGATACAGTTGATGAATCCTGACGGTCAGGATTGACTGTGTGGACTATTGACTCTTAAAAATAATAATAGGTTTTCTATAAGGATTTATGTCACAGTGGTAGGGGATAAGTGAGATGTATCTCACCTTTGTGCTCTATGAGCGTGTGAAGTGTCTGGGAAGTGTTTAGGTTGCAGCTAGGTCCTCAATCTGGCTCTGCTGCCCTGCAAGTATAGAGAGCCAGCTGATTTCAGTTCCCCGTATGCATATTTAATTTAGCAGTATGTAGCAAGGTAGGGGATCCATTAACTTTTTTATTAAATTATAGATCGAAAAAAATTGTCTGTGCATGGAACAAAACCAAGGGTTGGTTTTTGATAGGATGGTTGTGCCTTGCTCAGCATATACTGCCTGACCTTAGCGCTGTCTGGAGACTGAAGTATGGGATTTGATTTGTAAAGGTCTGAGATCTTGGGAAAACTCCAGCAGAGCATTTAAACACATACATAGTCTCATTAAAACAATCTGTTCAGATGTGGAAATGAATCTGCAGTGTTATCCTTGTCCCTGGGCTAAATACTCCTCTCCTACATAATAGTAAGAACGTGGACTGAGGAGCAGAGTCAATTATAGACGGGCACGCTGTCCCCGGGGGAGCGAGGGGTCGTGGAGCTACCGAGAAAGCAGGAGGGCAGATGTCCTTTGATTAATGGGACACCCCATGTATTTTGGGCATCTGGCAGGCAGGCGGATCGGCACTGCTGCTGCTCAGGGACCGCGGCCCCGGGTCGATGCCGTAATTGCTCGGCCCCTGCGTTACCACCCAGCCGCTTGCCTCTGCCGGAGGGGGAGCGGGAGGCCCCGGCGGCCCCAGTGCTGTGGCAGGCGGCTCTCGGTCCCACTGCAACCCAGGGCGAAGCGGGCACCTCTGCTTCGTGCCGGGCATGCCCTCAGCTCAGGAGTCCCTCACTGCTGAGGTCAGAAGGATGGTTAAAAATACAAGTTCCCTGGACTTGGCCATTGTGCACCTCCTAGGATAGAGAGTCGCGTATCAGCATTTATTTGCCCGAGTGCACGAGGAGCAAAGGTGACCCAGCCGTGGCTCTCCAAGGAAGCCGTTCCTCAAGGCACCACTTGCAGCCAACACGGGTCCAGGAGAGGAGCCCGCAAGCCCAGCTGGGCGCACGCTGGGGACACTGGCTGCAGCAGGACGAGCGTTGTACTGCAAATGAGTTCCCATTTTTTCCCATCGCTTTCCTAATGCAGGTGTGTTTTGGTCCCCGTAAAAAAAAATTACTGCCTTGTAGTTAACCAAAATGCTACTTCAGAGAGCAGAAAGAGAGGACACCGTTTTCTCCGGTACCTTTGTTGCCCAAGTGAAAAGCTGGGGAAGACAGATAGGTCACTCCGTGTACGAACAGTGCGCACCATTACCCTATTTCTCTTAAAACATAATACGGAAAGGGAAAAAATGCAGATGCAGCTTGCTAACACGTATGTCAGCACTTACTTTTAAACTCTAAATAGTAGTGGGTATTGTTAAATGTGAGTAGTGGGGTATTTGCTTCCCTGTATTATGTATGTGGAATTACTTACGCTGTTGTCTTTTGTTAACTGACTTATAACTACTGACATTTTCGTATTCACATAATTAAATTTTATAACTAAATAGTTGATTGATGTTTAACTTTTTGTGGTATAACAGGAATGGATTTAGGTTTTTGCTCATTCAAGTTATTTTTATATATATTTATATATATATATATTTATATATATATGACTTGGGGCGTGTTG
>JAVJGI010000057.1:2173185-2281268 GCA_035590275.1 Ibycter americanus | reverse complement strand
GTTATAGAACGTAATATATTTTTATATTCTAGGAAATATTCCTGTTTTCCTTGAATTCAGAAACACCAGGATGTAAATCCCAGCAGACCTCCCACTGCTCTTTTGTAGTGTGTGCCCTGCGGGCAGGAGAGCCCCTGAGCCACGGCGGAGGGTGAAATAAATGAGGGGAGGACATCGGTGGGCTTGGCTGGGATGGCAGCACCGCCGCTGAGAGGGCTCCCGGGGGTCTCCCGGCACAGGACCCCACATCTGCCAGCGCCGGGCTGGGTTGGCGGCCCCCGGGGCTGCCGGCAGCTGCTCGCAGGTGCGGGGCCGGCGTGGGGCCAAGCTGCGCAGTCGGACACACACAATAGACACATCTTGTCCATGGGTGGAGGTGGTTTTTTAAGCGGTCCCCAGGGGAACCGGGCAGACAATGGCTACCTAAAGAAGCCATAGGGGCTTTATATGAGAAAAAGAAGCATCTGTTTAAGGTCTAGTCCTTGGAGTGGCTCTATTCAACCTGCTGGAGATGGGCTTGTCCTTTCTAATTGCCCCTCGCGTTGTTTGGCGGGAGCATAACACTTTCTGAAAGGGAAAAGGAAAGAAAGTTGATTTTTGATTTTTTTACTTTTTGTGTGTGTGAATATGCGGCTTTTGCTGAGTTTGTTTCCATGAGTTTTCCGCTTCTTAACTGCCTGCTGCTGTGTCCGACGGTTAACACCGCGCTGACAGGAGGGACGCTGCAGGAGTGTCTGCAGCAATTGCACATCTTTCTTGCTGTCCCTGAACTGTGTAGCTAGCTCTGTCCTTGATTGCACCAGCAGAAATATTGACTGAACCCCTGGTAACTCTTCTCTGCTCATGCTATTGCTCAGTTATTTGCTGGGGACTCTTGATGACCGCAGACCGGCTGGATCAGGATCAGGCCCAACACATTGGGGGTTGCAGCAGCGATCAGTGAGAGAGCTGCTTTTTCATGTGTTTGTCAGGTAAATAGTAAAACGCCCGCTGACTCTCCAAGCTCTGGTTACTTTTAATGCCCCCCATAGCGAAGCTGGGGCTGAGGTGACACAGCCCTAAGCTGTTCCTACCACGTCGCAGCAGGAGCAGGAGTGCGGGTGTTGGCCCTAAGAAGGGACCTGGGTTTCTTTGAACCTTCTCCCCTGCTGCACTCAGGTACAGCTTATTTCTCTTCCCACCCTCTCCCCAAGGTATTTCTTTGTCAGCCCTAGAGCAGCATCACACTTAGGACATATACGGAAGTGCACAAGGGGCATAAGTGATGCTGAGCCATTACACCAAAACACTGCTGCTTCCCAAGGAGGTTTAGGATGAGCAAGGAGGCGCTTGGGACCACCCGGCTCCAAACAACTTCTCTCCTTAAAGCTCTGCTCTGGGCTCCCAGGGTGGCTGGTGAAGCAAGACAAAAGCATCTCCAGCCTGCCTGGTGCTGAGGGGGGGTGAGTGCTGGAGATCTCCTGGGCCTGGTGGGCATGGCAGGGGGTTTCTCCCAGCCCAGCCTCCCCCTTGCTTCCTGCCTCTTTGAATTGCCTTGTGTTCAGGGCTTGAAAGCCCTTCAAAGGTCTATGAAAGGGCGCGCCTTGCAGCGTATTGAAGTTAAATGAATATTAATTTCTATTTGCATTGTGTCAGCAGAGCTCCACAATTTGGGATGATCAACAGCTCTAAAGACTTCTCCTATTGGCACCCAAAAGTGTAAGCCAACAGGGTGTGCTGGGGACTGTTGCGCGGCCGTATGGGTTGGTCTCCCCCAGAAGAAGGTTTCCTGTGACCAGCGCTGTCCCACTGAACAAACAACATTTAACAGTGGAAGAGGCGTGCAAAGAGTAAGAGAAATTTTCCTGGGTCGCGTAACAGACCAACCCAAGGAGCAAACTCACGACTTTTCTATCTTCTCCTTCAGTACATTGCATTTCTCCCACGTACGCTGCCTTCTCACCGTGATTAGTACATTGCTAAACTGCTTTATTTCTGTTCCGTATCTCCTGTGAAATACTACACATGCTCAAACCTCTTTGTCAGAAAGAGAGCTGTGTGGCTTTATTGTGTTTCCCACACCACCGTGGTTAAATAGAATATATAAAAAGTCCCTTTCACTTTGCTAGGAGATAAGAATATTCTTCTCTAGTGGATGCTGCAGAATGCCGTTTTAAATATTTAATTTGCATTTTTGTTCCAAGCTTAATGATAATTTAAAAAAAAGTCCCTACGAACAAAGGGGTTGCTTGACAACAAGAATTTCTTAGTGCTAGCGAACATGTTTATCACTGGTGAAGCAAAACAAGGAGCTAAGCACAGGCTTTGTGTTGAGGTTTGTCTGTTTGCAACAGGAGCTTGAGGGTTTTTTGGTGCTTTTTAAGACAGTTGGTACACGATCCTTCCTCAAAAGGAGGTCTGAGGATCTGCAAGGTATTTTTTTTGTTAGGCATAAGTACTGACCAAATGGTTTGGCAGTTGTTATTAAATGAGGAGGGATTAGGAAGTCATGCATACACTTCCAGAACAGGCTGCCTGTCCTTTTGACTCTTTGCCTAAACGAAGTGCTGTTTCCTTGATGGGACTATTTAACTCTTTAAACTGAGAATGGAAATTCTTCAGCTAATTGGAGGTGGACACTGGCATGAATGGCCTCAATCCGCTTACGCTCTCATTAACATGCAAATTGAGGTTTCCTCTATCACCAACAGCCTTGTTCCAACAAACAAGAAAGAGCTGAACTAAGCAGGGCTAATCTCACTGCCCAAATTAGCAACCTCAGAGCAGGGCTGTTTGGAGGTGGACTGGAGATCAGATGCGAGTCCTAATGAAGAGCATAAAAAATTCATTGCCTAAACTTCAAAGGCGTAAGTTCAGAGTGAAAATAAAAATATGTTGTCCCTGTGAACTTCCAAAGACGTTTTATCACGGTTCTCGTGTAGTAACATGACCAAAACCTGCTCGGGGTTGGCATGTGCGTGGTGGGCATTCACAAACACGCAACGCTGTTGTGCTCGAGTTTAGCAGATTTGGGAGTTAATCCATGCATGTGAAAAGCTTCATTGCTTCCTGGTTTTATTTATAGGAGGCAGCACAGTTATTGCCAGTGCTAAAAAAAGCCTGGCTGTTTACCCCTGAAAATGCAGATCATACTTTTAGCCTTCGGAAACGAACTCAAGGAGGTGCGAGATGGGGAAGCAGCCCATCGTGTCCGAGAGTGCCCCTCGCAGCTATGGGCACAGACCCCTTTCTCTGACCACTTGCGTTGCGTTTGACGCACCAGGTCTCTCAAATCTAAAAATTTCTCACAGGTTTCATGAGTTGAGGCACATTCGTCACCTCTTTATTCTTTACGTAATGCTCTTATCCAGAAGGATGTCAGGGAGTTTCACGCGTCTTGGGATAACACTTTGCCTTTCCGTAGCACAAGGGTTCTCCAACAGCATGTATTTCTAGCACATTTACTCGCAATAACTTGTTGTAGCTCATTAGAGCAGCTCTCTGCTGCGGTGGGTAAAGACCGGGACCACACCTGGTGGGTAGGGAGTGGTGGCCTTGACTTAGTGTTGTCCCTTCAGCCCGTTGCGTTTGCCTTTACTCCAGAGTCTCATGATTTCTTGATTGTACTAGAGTTGGCCCTTGTTTTTGCTTACGCCTGGTGGGTGGGAATGTTGTTTCCCTTACGACATTGTAAACCAGGGGTGTCTAAGGGGTCCTTGACACCGTGTACTCTGATGAGGCTGGAGGAGGCTGGTGCAGACCGTGCGAAAGCGGTTTTGGCAGCGCCCCAGATCTCACTTGGCTTGGGGAGCCCCCGAGAGCTTCACAATCTGGAAAACTTCAGTCATCTCAAAACCGCTTATATTAATCTCTGACCTCTCGCTCGACTTAGGGAAGCGATAAAACAATTTCGTCTGAGGAAGTAATGCGGTTACAACCCTTGAAATGATGCTAAGAACATTTAGGAGTAATCTCATTGAATCTTTGGGAGGGCTGACAGCTGGAGCCCAGCCTTGCGCAGGGGAGGGAACTTAAGCAGGAAAAAATTGCTTCAACTTTCCAGAGGTAAATCCTAACAGGCTTAGTAGGAGAAAATAAAAGCAATTCATTTAATGTTACACTCCTTTAAATGCGAAAGAAACAAGTGGGGACGGAGGAAAAGGGGATCCAGCCTTTAAAATTAGCCAACGTTTCACGCCTTTTTCTCCTCACCGTCCTCATTTGCTGATTTCAGGCTTGTCAAAAGCATCAGTTTGGGCCTTCAATCTTGTGACAGCAATGAATTTTCATGGCAGTCCACGTGGCCTTTCGACGCGGGGTACCAGCCGGCTCTCCTTTGCTGGCGGGGCTCGGCCAGTGCTGGGGGGCCAGAGAGGCCGTGGCCAGCCCCACCCCCGCGCTGGTGTGGGAGAGGCCAAATTAAATTTCCAACAAGGAAAATGAGCGGAAAATTCAACTTGTCTGGGGTGATGGGGGGAGGACGGCTTGCTGCCACGCTTGTCAGGTGTAAGTCTCTGATGGCTTTTCCTGATTGGCGTCGGCTTCCGTCATTATAACCCGACCCAGCTCCCTCAATTTGTCTTTGTGACAAAAATTGCTATGCAAAATAATAGTGTTGCTCCCCTTAATTAATCTGCAAGATAGCCCTGCACGGAACGGGCAAATCTGAGTTCACAGTCAAGGTTGTATTTGTTGCCAAGAGATGATGCGGTTTTTCATTCTGTTTTGTTCGTTATTTGAAATAAATACGTACAATGGAATGGTGTTTTTGCTTTATGGTGATAGCAAGCAAAATAAAAACAAATTATTAGCAGCAAGGTTAGGTATTTTGGTAGAAAACTACTGCAGGTTTTAATTAGAGCCAAAAACAAAAGGCATAACAGTAAATAGTGGTTGTCATTGATCAACAGTTATTATTACTGTGTCTGTTAATAAATGCTTCCCATTTCCCCCCCCCTAAGAATTGTTAATGCAAACTTAACTTTTAAAGCACGTTCTAATTCCCACGAAGTTTTCATCTCGGAAATACTGTGAATTCTGCGGAAAGCTGTAAATTCTGGAGAGGGCCTCATCTTCCGCAGGTGCAATGGCACAATTTTCACCCTGCTCAGCTGGAATGGGAAATAACTGATCCCAGCTTTGGGGCAGGGGGGGCACAGCCTGTCGGAATTTGCCTTCTTTCGTCGAGACCACTACGCATAAGTAATAGCAGAGTTAGGTAGTTATGAAATGCTGCTTTTCTGGTAATAGAGAAACACAAAGTGAAATATTTGTCCTTTGAAGTTAATGGCTTTTTTTGCCATTAACCTCAACGACAGTACGCGTTTTTTTCTATGGCGCTTATTTTAAAACTCATTCATTCCTTCTCTTCTATCATAACATAATGAAGAAAAATGCCACTTAACTACTAAACCTCTGTCTTACTTGCTTTGGAAGAAAGGACTATGCGTCTTTAACATCGCTTGAGTACAGCCTCCTGCAGGGTGGTAGGATACTAAAATTCAGAAAAACCTTCCAGAATACCTGCTTGTTTTCCTTGCTTGGGCCCTCTGGTTCCAGTGCTGCTGCGAAACGCTGAAGCATGATGTGAATTTCAAAAGAAAATCATGAGAAAATACATTTGCGGTCAGCAAGCAATTAACACGCACAGATTTTTTTCAGAGGGGGACTAATTCTTTCCTTTCTAGTTCATAACCATTTAACATGCTCTGTTATAATAAAGCAATGTTGCTGCTTCCACCCGTTATAATCGACAGTCATTATCCTCAATTCCACAGTGCTTCAAATAGAAACCGAGTACTCCGAAGATGAAAAACTGCTGGGTCCACAGCCAAGTTGCAAGACAGTAATTAATGATCTTCATATACATCTCCTGAAGCAATAGCACTTGGGGCTCCAAAGAGACTTTGTGTCTCAAGCTGAGAGACTTGCATTGCTACTTGCATGAAAAACTTTCCTTGAATACCCAGCAGTAAGCTCTTAGCATCGCAGAGGGCACGCACCGCCCTGATTTATTATTGAACTGGTGTTCAATAATGGAAGGCTCTGTGAACATTAGGGAAATTTTAAATTCACAGGTTTCATGACCTCCAAGCGCTAAGGCTCCTTGGTTGTTTGCCCAAAATTAACAGCAGATGTTACCTCTATCTGCCTTGTGTTCAGTAGATACTGGGGGGGTTTCTTGTTTTCCAGAGGTGCTGGGATGCTGTGGTTCTGCTGTGCCCAGCACTGCTAAGCCTGGTGTACCTCCAGCCACGTGGAGCTGGCTTGCAGTCATGGCAAATGTTTTGCTCTGTTATTTGGTCGTTGTGTAGTGTGGTGTGGTCGGGGCAATAGTATTTTCATCCTCTGGTTGAAGCACAACTGACTGCATGAAGGAAGAAAATACTGTGCATGGTCCCCAGGTACCTGGAGAAGCAGCGGTGGGGACCACTGCCGGCCGTGCACTGTCGTCATCTGGTCTTTGCACGGTGTGCAGGACATGTGGGATCACTGCATGGTAAACGTGCAAGATGTTTGCCCTCTCACTCCAGAAAACAGCTGGCAGAATTGTACGGAGTGGTGTTTGTGACTGACTGTGGCTGTGTTTATGCAGAGATGCTGCAGAAATTGCAGGCTGATGGGAGCTACGTTACTCCTTTAGTGCAGAAGACCTCTCATCCCACTTGTTCTCTTGACTACTTTGACAGAAATCTAAATTTCACTGATTTTACAGTTTTCCCTTGTGAAATCCAGACATGCATTTGCTGGTAATTCAGTAAAACTGTCAAAGACATGAGCATCCTTTGAAGAGTTCTCATGGTGCTTTATACACCCCGACAGAAGGGAAGAACAAATGGCAGTACTGAAATGGGACTTTTCCAGCTCCGGAGGTTCAAGGTCAGTTTTCACATCCTATTGACGTTAGAGATAAAAGGATCATGTGGTAACTCTGGCACTTAAAATGTATAAATTGGTTCCATTTTTTACTTGCTTTCTTAGTTTTAGGTTACCTTAACTCTGAAAAGCATCTTTGAAGTGGTACTTTGGAAGGCCATTTTTGATGATTGACACAGCTCCTGTATCACACTCCGGCTGTTTACAAGCTCAGACTCACTTATCCTGTCCATCCTGGGAGCTCAGAGCAGATTCTTTGCAGCTTAAACGCTGTCGGTGGTGGTGAAGATGCTGCACAGCAGACTTCATTCGTTTTGGTGCTCTAATCTTCTTTATGGGTGGATCGTTCCGCTTGTTTCCTGGGCTGACTCTCAGCAGTCCTCGCTTTGGGGAAGTCTTACTGTAACAAATAGAATTACTGGAAGGGAAAGCCATGGTGAGCGTTTACCTAGAGCCCATTAAAGTCAGAAACAGGTTCCTCTGGGCTTATGGGATGACACCAGGACACTGCTCAGTTAGTACCTGTGCAGCAGGATGGTGCTGGGCAGGAGGAGAGCATCAGCTGCAGAGCGGCAGTGCTGGGAACGAGGCATCCGTAATCACTGAGGCTGGACTGCAGAATTATTTTCCAGAAATGCATGGTTGCATCCAGTCCGTCTTCAGGAAATGCTGAAAAATAATTTTATTTTCAGAAATGCTTTCCCACTGTTGAAAGAGCTGATGCTCACAACACGGCTTGGCTTTCCATCTTCCACAAAAGGGCATAAAACAAACTATGGGACAAATTAGTAATGCCAACCCAAACCAGCCCAGTTTATTTTGCACCTCCTGCCTTCCAGAACAATAGCTTCTCACAAATTCAGGTCAGCTACAGCTTATGGTTTGGCTAAGAAGTGCATTTAGATACGGAACATAGGATGTAGAAAGTACCTGAACATATGCATTATTTTAAAAGCTTTAAAAGTTTAATTTTCACATCTTTCGATGAAACTTGTATTTCAGTTTGAGCAGCGCTTTATGCTTAATGGGAAAAAAAGTCAAACATAAAGGATAAATAATTTAAATGTGTAATGAAATACGCAATTTTGGTGAAACAGCATTTCACCTCAATGCAAAATAAATGTTTGAGGGACAGCAGTGGGAGGAGCTCATTCAGCAAAATGCTTCCAAGCTTCCCATTTCAGTTCTACTGGAAAACCTTTTTTTACTTTAATTTTAAATTTTTTCACAGCAAAAACTGAGAAATCTGTTTCCCCGCTGTCTCTGGGGCTGGCGAGAGATGCATGCCATGCTGAGCACTAACATCTTTGACCCAGCTATCCACAGCGTGGACTTCATATTCTTCTCCTGCTCAGTCCAATATTATGTTTGCAAAAATTTTTTTCTTTCCTCCCATAACTAAGCTGTTAAGCCAGAGCTGAAGAATAAATACCAGCAACATGCTCTGTTAGCTTGAATTTGATCTTTGCTGTCCTAACATGCCTGCAGTGGAAAATCAATAGAAGAAATAGAGGGGAGCAGGAGAGACCCCCCGCAGCGACGTGGGGAGTGCCTGTGTCTTCAGCGTCTTTTGTTATTCCAACTATCCATAAACTCTGTGTCATGTTTCTAGAATATTGTAATTGGTGTTAGTCAGCATTCATGTTCTTGGGTACATATTTTGAATGGAAGAAACAAAAGAATGATGGTCTTTTCAGCGCTTGCTGTTAATTAATTACAGAGTAGGACTGGTTCAACAGCTCAACACGTGAACTTCCCCTTTGCTATTGTGTAGACTTCTGCGCGAAAACCCCTTGCAGCGCAATGGAAAATAACTTCTTAATTTTTGTAGCGTTTACTGTTAAATTATACCCCTGCACAGAGCTCTGTACTTCACAGCGTAATAGTGTATATTAATTAAAAGCTCAGTGTTTTCAGAAAGTCAAATTTCTGTACAGACTTAGCCGTTTTCTGCAGACAGTGGCACCAGTCCCATCAGCTCGCTTTAGCAGCTTCCCACCGAGAGGGTTTCATCAGTAGTTTTTACCCCTGTTTCAGCATCACAGTGACTGATCCCTCAGTATTTTGGAATGCCTATAGAATCATGGAATCGTTTAGGTTGGAAAAGACCTTTAAGATCATCGGGTCCAACCGTTAACCCAGCACTGCCAAGCCCACTGCTAACCCATGGCCCTGAGCCATCGCTGTCATCGGGGCTCCAGCCCCATCGTTACTGTGATGCTGAAGCACGACGGGTGCCCTGCCAGGTATCTGGTGGGGTGACAAGGCATCGCAGTCGGCTGGGGGGTGTGTGTGTGTGTCACTGAGGACACTGACTCAAGCCTGGGGAGCACTTTATTACAGTTAGGGCACTGCCCGTTAATCTCCTTCCCTGGAAGGAAAAGCATTAGGAGGAGAAGGGCCGTTAGGGAGGTTTCTAGGCAAGGAATCTGCACCAAGAGAGCAAAAGCAGTCAGAAGAGAAAATCTTCTGACTGTCTTTCCCTGTTGATGGTTTCTTGTTTGCCCCTCAGTGGGATTTTTTTCTCCATCTCCTTATCTGTGTCCAAGTTATATGCCTCTCCGGAACTTTTCGGCAGCCAGGTATAGCCTCCCTTTAGATTGCTAGGTGCTTTTTTGGCAGTGGTAAAATTGCACACAACTCTCTCTGTAAAAAGGAGAGGCTTGCAGTGGCTAAAGGCGTAGGGAGCTTCTTGGGGAGCATACAGAGAGGAAGGGGAGGATGGAATGTCAGCCTGCTCCTTCCACCTCATCCTGCCTGGCACTGGTTTCCATTTCTGCCAGTCCCCTCTATAGATTTATTTCACCAGATACATATACATGAGAATTATTTATAGTATCATATAGTATATAGTATACTCTCTCTCTATATATATAGTATATACTATATACTATATATATAGTATAGTATAAATATAGTATATATTTATCAAATGTATCCAGTCAGTCAAATATGATGGAGTTTCTTCATTCCTACTCTAACGAGCACTGTAGCGGGAGGTGTCAAGACTCTGGAGGAGATCTAGGATCTGCAGTCGCTGTGTGTAGCACCATTTAATTTTTCAGGCTGGAAATTATTTCCAGTAGGCTGTTATGCAGTCATGGAGCATCATCTCAAGAGATAAGTCCCCAGAGTCTGCCTTAAGAACTGTCTTTATGTAACCTTTAACGGTCTGTTGGGGACAGAGATGTTTTCTTCACAAGCGTGTTGTGCCATGTCCCCCCTTTGCAAGGGGATGCAGCACCGGAGGAGCTGTGTTGGCATTAACCATCTGCAGGAGCATCAAAGTTTCCAGCTTGGCCATGGACTAGCCCAGCCAGCTCCTCCTGTGCAACCCTGCAGCAGGCATCAGCTGCCTTTGGAGACACATCTCTGCATCCTAAGAGACAGCAGTGTATCCTCTCATTAAAAAAAAAAAAAAAACAGAGCAAGCAAAATCCCCTTTGAGTTTCTGCACGCCAAAAAATCAAGTAGTCACCTCCCACGAGTCTTTTGGTTTCAGTGCTGCTGAGGAAATGTGAGAGACTTCAAATTATGCTCAACAGGCTTAAACAGTAGCTTTTAACTTCTCCAAATTTCCACCAACATCTAGGAAGAAAATTAACCTTCAAACAGAAATAAATAACAGTCAGACATCGGGCTTTTCCAGTTACCTGTTGTATTCTCTTTTGCTTTATATTCTCTTTCACTGTATTCTTCTTTTCACTTCGAGCTTCTGTCCAGAAGGTCTGACAAGTAACAAAATTACCGTGTTTGGATTATTTGTAGACTTGGCAGAATTGAGAAAGTCTCTTGATGACCTTGTTATAAGAATTCTGGCTAGGCTGTATAGGTAAATGCTCCATAACAGGGATCAGATACATTTCTAAAAGATTTCTGCGTTTAGGAGCTTGAGACCCAAGGCTGTTGATGCTGAACGTAAAAATGTCCTAAACCTTGTGGTATCTCAGCTCTGTTGATAGTCAGGGATGATTTCGGAGCCTAATTTTTGCTCTGTACTGAAATTCTTCACGAAAGGGGTAAGAAAAAGGGAAATAGCAATCCCTCTTTATGGACCTGTAAAGAGCACAGCACAGAACAACGACAGGGCTTCAGTGCATACACATGCATTGGCCAGGGCAAAATAAAAATTGGTTATACAAATCATGATGTTGTCTAAGGGTATCAGAAACAGTGTAAATTGAAAACAGAGACAACACCTGCCTGATGATTGCTGGCCCTGTGTCCTGCGGTGCAGCATGGCTTTCACTCCAATAACCCCCTCCGGATTGGGCTTCTCCATCTATTTAAAGTGAATTGTGGTTAAGCATTCCTGTGCTCCTTGTGGCATCCTGAGAGCTTGCGACGTGATAGTACCTTTTTCTTTTTTTTTCATAACTCAAAGCCCTGAAAAAGGAGGCACCAGGTGACAGGGCACTGGAATGATGTGGAGCTGAGGCCTCCTGTGGCGCGACCTGAGATGCAGGAGAAAGGCACGTGTGGGAATGTGCATCCCCAGGGCATGCCAGAATAGCCTTGGAGGTATTTCGAGGTAGTCAGGAGGGGAAAAAAAGGCTTTTTTTTTCTTTTTCTCTTTTACCCTAGTGCTTATCAGCAATGATCCTTAGAGCGATTTATCTGCAGATTCATAACCAGACTTCATTTTGGAGGGAGTTAGTGATTTCACTCCAAAAGTGTCCCCCAGTGAAGCAGCATCTCTGCAGTGTGGCTGACCAGGACCAGGGAATAAACCCAGGAGCAACATATTTAATGGCGTGTAAATCTAAATCCCCATCATACACAGGAAAACCTACTAGAACTGACAGAGCAGCCTAGCTGCAGCAAACTAGCCCGAGCTGTAAAGTAACGATTGGTAGAAAATATGGGGAAAATCTCATTTTACTCTCTACTGGATGGGCCAGTTACACCAATGATACGGTGGCTTCAGCAGCTAAAGATATGGGCAGTATTAAATACAGATTATAAGGTGTAATGTGGCAAAGAAAAATCATTTTCAATTTAGGAAAATTTTGTGCTGTGTGATTCTGCAAGGCTCTGACCCCAGCATACCAGATATTGAATCACTCCCCGATTATTTGTATTTCAGGTGACACAGAAATTTCAAAAGGGATTGTGCTAAAACCCCCTTTGCATTCAGCAGTGCAGGACCCATCCACCGATGGGCACCAAAGCGGCTTTTCTCCGGGGGCTGAACAGACAAACATGAAGGTGCCTATCAGTGGGGCCAGCTGCCGGGGCGCTGGGAACTTTCCTGGCAGCTCAGGGAGAAAAAACACTGTATTTTTCTCTTTAATCGTGGTGCAACGTGTGAGGGCTAATGGTTTTACCACCTGACCTACCACCCTGTGTATTTGGCTGGGCGGATAAGCGAAGGCACGTTGAAAGCCAGGTTTGTTAGGGGGTTGCTGGTCGGCTCAGCTCATGTGCCGTGCCTGCCCCTCCGAGGCTGCCTTTGAGCCGTGGTCCCATCCTGCTGCAGAGACGCAGCAGGTACCGGTACCCCAGCAAAGCCCAAACCAAAGTTTTTGTCCACTTCAAAGCAGCCGCATTAATGCAAAGTTTCTAAAAAGGTCTTATCTCAGCCTTCCACAAGTTGAGAAGATGATTTTGTGGACAGAGATGGATGTGGTTGATGTACGTGTGGTGTTAAGTGAAAATATAAGTGCTGCATATTCTGGTAGTGGTAATTATTTGCTGTGATAAGGATAACACTTCTCTCAGAGCACTGGAGATAGGGACATATTTTTCTCGAGGACAGTGTTTCTTTGGAAGGGAAGATCTTTCATTGAGAAGAAGTTAAGTATAGCTATCTTGTCGTAGTAATTACCCAGATACATGCTGTTATAAATGAGTCCAGAATCATCCCCAAAGGGATGATGATTCAGAGACAAACAGCAGTTTCAGGCTACAGAACCTGAGATCTGTAGAGTACCTCCATCCAGTGCCACATGCATATACATACATATCCAAAAGCAAAAAATAGGCTTTCAAGTAATCTGACATTTTCTAGTATCCCAGATGAAAACCTAAATTACCAGATTTTATTAATATAATTCTTTTTCTTCTTCTTTCTTTCCCATGTTGGCCATGCATACTTGGACTTGAAAATCTTCTGTAATAGGAGTCTCATTAAAAATCCGTCCTTTTTGGTGAGCATTTCTCATACTGATACATTCACACTATCATAAAGATAGCATTTCCTAATAGAAAAAAAAACCAAAACCTGCTGACACTGTTGAGGACACTTGTCTCATGACCAGTCATGCTGCCGTACCGGTGGCTGCAGTGGTGGGTGGCACGACCAGCTTTTGTAGCTGGAAAGAAATAAGGCTGCTCCGTAACTGCCGCGGGACCGAAGCTCAGATGGGATCTGGGGGCCCACTCGGCGCTCGAAATTGCGATGACTTACCGCGGTGCCCGGCAAGAATTGTCTTGCACTCAGGGACATCGACACGATTATATTCATGCTATTTGTATTGTTTGTATTGCCTGGCAAAGGACCAAAACCAGATAGACTTCGTAGGAAATTTGTTTCCACTCTGGATATTCAATCTGTTTGAACAAATAAAGCCGCTGGAGGAGTCCATCTATATCCATCATCTCTCGATGGTGCCACGTAACATTTGCTCTGCTCATGACAAGCGGGAGCTGGGTTTTCATTTCCAGCTGCCGGCTGTGCACCCTCTTTCAAGGGGCTGGATGGAGGTCATGCAGTCATCTTTTTCTGTCTGTGTATTTTGGCCACCAGAAGGTAAAGATGCAGTAAAAATACACTCATTTCTAAAGCTTTTGGGCATCTGCGGCTGATTTTCAGAAGAATGGGCAATTTTGCAAGGATCTATTGCAAAATGTGTCCTAGATACCTACGTATTCTATATGTGCATTTGTTGTGACTGCGTATGCTACTTATATATATTTAGAGGCAGACACCAGTTAGGTGTCCCATTTAGCTGGGAAATCTTATGCACAGATGCCCTGTGCATGTAAATGTATATTTTTCTATTGCAGCGCTTTCAGTGCCATTTTAAAATTGCTTGAACGTATTCATTATTTCCTAGTATTTCAAATATTTCAAAGGAATCTCAAATTGAATAGATATACAAACTGTAAAAATAATAATTGCATTCCTTGTTCATCTTTGTGCATGCACAAGTTTTCAGATTTGTGGTTTTGTACTTTGAAACCTCGGTCTTTTATATGAAGATATTATTCATTCATGCAGTTCAGTCATTTAGTTGTCTATTAAACATGCATCCAGAAAAAATTAAAGGGAAGTTTTTTAGAAACAAATTCGGTCTGGTTGCAAACACTGTTTTGTGAAAAGCTGTTTCAATGGTAGCCTTTGAAGTTTCTGTATCTGCTGGGAAATTATGCAAGTCGGGAATTAAGATACCAAAACATGGAAGAAATATATCATCACGGGTATGCGAGGCTCAAAAAACCGTTGCCTGTGGACGGTTCTGGCTACTGTGCCACAGAACCCGGGTGTCGATTTACTTATCTGCCAGAAATCCCTTCCAACCCAAATGATCAGTGGTAGCCTGGCCAGATTATTTACTGATGCTCTGTTTCCCATTTGTACAGCAGAGGTATTAAGTTTTACATCTTTCATTTTTTTCTTTTTTTCTTTTTATTGATGATACTCTTGATACTGTTGCTATAACATCACCTGTTTCAGTCCATTATTTTTTCCATACGCATTGGTAGTTAGATGTAATATTGTTATGCCTCTTAGGATACGTAAAATTGATGAGGAAAGTGGGTATTGCTTTTTTCTGTGATTTGCATACTGAATTATGAGGGTCATCGCTTCTTCCATGAAAGCATTTCCTTTTAGCCGCGATATTTACTGCAATTCATTTAGGAAACCAATAGCTCTAATTTTTTAGAGTGAGGTGTGGGGTTCCGACCGCATGACTCTAATTAAATTCAATAGGAAACTTTCAATAATTAAAACCTATTTTTCATTTGAGTTGCACCTCCATCGCAGAGGGAGCAAAAAAACTAATTAAGAAGAATTCTGATTCACTGAACTCTTGCACGCCATTAGACCACTGATTAGCAGAGTTGCAGCAATGCGAGCGAGTGAAACCCTCTCACCCTGCTCATTGCTGCCAGAGACAGGGATGAAAGGATAAAGTGAAGGCTAAAAAGGAAAGGACAGTATTGCGACTACACTGACATTTATATATGAGCTAACCTGAATAAACTAATCATTTGGAGGAACACAAGTCAGTGAATATTTAGCTGGATTGGCTGCGAGGAGCACAGAACCCGGAGCTTATTTAGGTTATATGTACTTAATAAGTCTAACTGGCCTTCCAGCTTTGCCTTGAACTGCCATTAGTGCGGTAAAATTAAGGTTGTGATATTTAATTGGAAAGACTAAAGACTGATCCGTGTCTTTACTCTTACTCTAGTATTTCTACTTAAGGGTATGTAACGTTTGAAGAGATTGGACACATTTCATTTCTCTGGAAAGGCGTGCAGTGGAGGAACAGTTTTGTTCTTGCTGTGAAGGTGGGAGCCTCATAATTCATGCAAGAGGTGACATTTTCACCATCAGTCGAAATGGCTTGTTTTACATCTGTACCAGAAGAAGATGAGCAGAATGGTTTTAAAACCTTGTTAACCTCTCATGTAGGAGCACATTTCTGTTTCAGAATAATAATAAAATGTTATCCTTGATTCTTGGGAAAGCTGCAGAAATCCTGGGGAAAGAAAAAGACGATCTCTTTTCCAGGCAGGTGATGGTTGGAGGATGTGATGGGAAGACACATGGAGTCAAGGCAGCAGGTTGCCTTGTGTACCCCCAGCGAGTCGCCAATGTGTTTTTTCTAAGAACTCAGTGGATTTCGTCTCTCAGGACCAAATTTCTGAGGTTTCCGTGCCCATGAGGTGATGACAAATATATGTATCTGTAGATATGAGGTAGAATTACTTCCCCCTCCAGCTGGACGGTACAGGAAGGTATCCAGGTTTTATGGTGAACAGGGATGTCCTGCATGGGGAGTGGGTCTGGGTGAATGCCCACTCTCCTCCTTCCTCTCCCACTGCCCAGCACGAAGCCTCATGGAACCCTCTCCAGCCTGCTCCCTAGTCCCTGCCAGCATTTCTGGGCTCGGTGGGAGCACTGGGACTATGAGAACAAAGGACAGGCGGAGAGAAGCCGCGCCATGTCCATGGCTTGTTGTACCTGCTGCTTTTGGATGCATTTCTGCACCAGGGAACACCTGAGCAAAGGTTTCCCCATGGCAGGAGTGCACCGGCCCCACAGAGGATCCCAAGGCAATGAGGTGAGTGTCTTCTAGAGTACAAAAATTGGGGGTTTGGCGCTGACCCTCAAATGTTTCCAGGTGTTCGGGGTTTTATACTTTCTTGGGGTAGCAGATTGCAGCTAATTATATTTGTTGGGAGTTGAATTATATAAGCAGAGACCCAAATCTCTCCTAATTGTGTTCATTTGGCATGGCTTTGGGCTGCTTATTAAATGTGAAACCCCACTGCCTGGCAATTCTAATGTTGCCCCTTCTCCCGGCCCGGAGGTTTCGATGGCAGAAGGAATCCTTTTGCAGTCCTGTCACCAGTCAGGGATCCCTTCATTTCTATGCTCAAACAAACACAGCCAACCATGGCTGTGACTTATATTTTTCATTGATGCTCCACGAAACATCTGAAAATCAGTTTCATACGATTCCTGAGCTTTTTACATCTCATAGCTGGGAGGTGCAGAAGCCCGTACAGGAGGAAGGAGCATCTGCCCCGTGTCTTTTTGGGAGAGTATTGCCAGCTTTGATTCCAGCCTGTCCTGACGAATGTATGCCACAGTCAGAACATCGCTGCAGCTAATATGATACAGCTGTCATTGCTGTAATAACATTAAAAATATAAGCTGTAATGATGACACCTGTCATCTCTGCATCGCTAGCAAAGACCTGCCTGAAAATGACCCACATTTTCTAACAGTCCATGCTGACAAAACTAAACCCCTGTGATCGTCTTCTCTCTGTGACCTTCTCAGGGGCCATTTTTCCCCCTCTTCATGATTTCCTTTTATCATGAATTCAAGCCATTAATGCTGCTTTTTATACATACATTTATTCTGAACACTGCAAATATTTTGACAAGGTATTATTCTTTCATAAGGTTTCTGTAAATACAATTAGACGAGGTATAACTCAGAATGATGGTGGTCCTTCCATGATTTTCTAGACTTCCCATGGGTGCTGTTTAGTCCTTTAATTGCTTACTAATGTAAAAATATCATTGTTAGTGTAGTATAAATCATGACAATTTTGTCCCACAAGAGGCTAAGAGCAGCTCAAGATGCTATAATTAAGATATACTAATAGATCCAGCAATTTATATAACAGCAGCTTTTAACAAGGTTGAAAAATGGTATTGCTAATATTGTACCGGAGACAGAAAAGACAAAGAGTGGTAGTTCTTGTTTGCCATGATAGGGTGGTTATCTGAGTTTCAGTACTTGCGGGGGACATCATCTGGGAACCGTTAAAGCTGTACGTGTGGATTTTTCTGAATATACCCGTGTGCGTTTGGCTTTGTAAGTCTCAGATATCCTTTAATAGGTGCATTGAAGGCTTTGAATTAGGACCTCCTGAACTATGTCAAAATTATTCTGGGTATCTCCTTATAGGATTAGAAAATGTAAGCCTTGTGCTCTGCCTGAGGATTTAAGATCATTTGTGTCACTATCAAGAAAGTTGCGACTGGTACCAAGAAGTGAGACTTTTGCCACAGGAGCGGAGAAGGCGGCGAGCCAGGGGCTGGCGTCGGCTCCCCCACGGCTGGGAGACTCGCAGGGGTCTGCTCCCAAATTCCCCCCCTGTACCTGACAGCAGAACCTGACCGTGTTTCCTGGACCTGCAATAAGCACGTTCCTTTGTCTCAGAATGAGCAGAGAAACCCAGGAGCAGAGCAGATACTGAAATTATACCTCTTTTGCCTGAAGGCAGCAGCCCCTCGGCTGGTTGCTGGCGGTGCTCCGTGCCCACCAGTCAGGGGTTTAAGCCCCTGCTTTAGGCAGGATGGCTCCAGACCCTCCCCGGGAACCAGAAGCCTCCAGGAGTTTGGGAATCTGAACCGATTCCCAGTGCTGTCACGCAGCAGCGGAGCTGGGATGGGGTCCCTGTCCCCAGGCTGTGCCCTGGCAGGCAGAGCCAGCAGGGAACTGGGGTGTCCTGGGGAGCACTGGGGAGCACTGGGGTGGCCATGTGCCGTGCAGGGAGCAGCTGGGCTGAGGTTTGCGGGGTGCCTCACACAGGGCTGTGCACGTCTCACGTGGGGCATAGGAGCAGTATCCAAAATATTAAGATATTAAGAGCCAGTGAGCCTGTATTCCCCAAATCTCTGCAGGTATCTAGGGGCTGGACACATTGTCGCTGGCATCACAACTACAAATTGCTTTTACAGCGTACCTTAAACTGGCATTTTGTAAAAATCTATTAACAATTCGTGGAGCAGCCTTGGGACTCCCTTTTCTTTCCTTCTCTGAAAGAGGACTACAGTTACATGCCAGCTCTCGTTCCCTCTGGACCAGCAAGTCTTGACATTTTTCTGCGCAAAGCTGAATGATTTCAGAACGTAGTTGGCGAGGGGCACTCGCCCTTCTTCTGTACCTCGGGCTGAGCAGCAGCCTGAGACCTGGGGATGCTCCTGGCACCGGGGACTCACCCACCCAGCTCGAGTGACCTCCCCCCCTCCAAACTATCTGCCTTAATCGCTTAGATTTCTGTATGGGTTTCTGTAGCCTAAATGATGGGGTTTATGGTGCATTGTCAGATTCTTTAATCACCGTGAAAATATTTTACGACAACAAAGGTGGTAAAACACCAGCGTTGCGCGAGGTAGCAGTAAATTCGGGGCTGTAAGAGTGACTACGGAGAGTTGTATACTTTCATAGATGCCTCCCTGGGTGGTGCTCTTAGTCTGTGTACCAATAAGAGCAATTTTATAACTTAAAAGCAGTGGGAGTGAAGTGACTGAAGTGGACGGTATATCTCTGACTCAGGACATCAGTCCTGTAAAAGCTCATTAAGAAAGGCTCTATAATTTCAAGGCAAGGATCGCAAACTCAACAAGGTTTTATTTTATTAAGAGACGGCTGGATTTTCTGTGTGGTTTCCGGGATAAATGGAACTAACCCAGCTACAAAGAAAGTCTGGAGTCACAGGGGTGATTTCTGTGGTTGGGATTGTCGCGTGGCCACGCTGTGTTTCGGTCACCAGGAGCACAGGGCAGCACCACGATGGGCTCATCTGCTGGCGGTGGGTTTGCAGCTTGATTTGTGCCCTGTTGCTCTTGAGCAGCAGCTTTGGTAGAGACTGGAGCCACCTGCCTCTAATCCGTGGTTACCTGCAAGACCTCCTGGCATTGCCTGCCAAGCTGCTTGTGGCCAGGTGAGACTTGTCCTCCATCACACAGTGAGTATTTCAGGCAGAAACTGGCCCACTGCCACCTCTTCTGGTCCTGCTGTGCTGCCAATCCCTGCTGCTATGTGAGTATACTGGAGGGACTCATCCCTCATCCTCATTTATAATCAAATTGCATTTCAAATTAAACTGTTAGTGTTTACAATTTGTAATGTCTTTAGTAATCTTCAGCTTTCACTAATAATTACTACAGTTACGTTTTCTGACTGTTTTAAGGGATTTGAATCCCCTTGTTGAAGTGAGGAGCACAGGAGCGAAAGTTACTGAGTGATGCTTGGAAGAACCGTGAAACCGAGTATGCAGAAAATTTGTTCAAATGCAGAAAAGCAAAGACAGAGGGAGGTGTTTTCCCTTCTGTTTGCTTTTAATTATGGTGAAACTAGGTGTTATTTGTTCTGTGAAGTTAAATAATGTTAGAAGTTAAATAATGTTAGACCGACATATAGGTGATATTTAAGTTGAGGATATTCCTTTTAAGAGCTGTGTAAAGGTAAGAGATTTCATAGGAGCCTGTCACGAAAGGAGTGGTTAGGTCGAGTCACTTAAGGAATTACCACCAAAGAGTTTAAGTGAAATAAGTTTAATATGAATATGTGGAAACGCGACTACACGAGCTTTGATGGCAAGGTTTGCTCTATTACTTATTATATGGAGTAAATATACAGAGATAAATCAAGTTGAAATCAGATTAGAATAGAGTTGGAAACAGTTTCTAAAGGTCAAAGGTATAAAAGGATAAAGGAGATCCTCCCATTGAGTAGACCCCTTTGCTTTCTAAACCCTCGCAGAGTTTAGGTGCAGCTGGATCTATTCCTAGTCTCAGACTTGGGCAAAGGATTAAGTCTAAAGGGTAGAGAGAGAAAGAGAATGTTTATTCACGGTTCATAAGATTTCAGTAGCAAATCAATTTGTTTTAAATCACAAAATTGCATTAACTACTTCAAGCTTGCAATGTGTATTGCAGCAAAGGTATGCCTACTAAAAGTTTACCCTCAAGTTCAGTGCAATACTCGGGTCTTGTGCCTTTGCACTCCTCAATGGGCGAAGGGTTGAGCCTCGAGGAGCTGGGGGATCAGCCCAGGCCCTGTCGTCGACTTGCTGTGACCATCCCCCTAGTACTGCACACTTAGTGGTTGTGAGCTCTCAGCAGCATCCTGCTCAGAGGGAGATGCTGGACACAGCCTGCAGCGGTCCAGGGCAGCTCAAAAGGGTCTTACTTTAGGACCACTGTTTATAAGGCTGTGAAATGACTGGCTTTAGTCATCAGCAACTTTCCATCTCGACTGCAACCTGAGCTGGTAATTTTCTCCAAAATTCCAGGAAAAAGATATTGTTCCACTCAGTTGCCCCACAGGCTATGATCTGGTGGGAACATTCTGGGGTTGTCAGGGAATAACTAGTTATTTCCATTCTTCTTCCCTGCTTTGACCAGTCAACGGGAGTTTCCAGCACAGGCAGAGCCACTCTCTCCCTCAGTCAAGTAGAAGTTACTGGTACAGTCAAGGGGAGCTTAACTGCCCAACTCATCACTCAAGGCAGTGAAGCCTAGCCACCAGCTCCCAAGGTTGTAGAACAGCCCGGAGAAGGGAGAAATGTGCACCACTGCAGAGCCCTGCACTGATTTTTAGTCACAACACTGAATAATTCAACTTCTAACATCCCTTGGTGAAAAAGCGTATCCTGATATTTTAAGATTTCATGGCAAAATAATCCTGGGGGCTTTGAGTTTCGGGGATGCGTAGGTATGAAACGCTCTCCTTTTTCAGCTGTGTGGCAGTCTGATTTTTCAGAATATCTCTCGATGAGTTTACATGAAACTTAAAACCAGAGAAGCTTGTGGGTGTGTCTGCGTAGACTGTGCATCCGAGCATCTCCTGCTGGGGCAGGGCTGGGGCTGGACCACAGACTCGCTGGAGCCAGGAGGCGTGGAGGGATGCTCAGGGCTGAGCCTCCCTCTGATTTTTGCGGTGGTATTTGCACTTCATTTCACTGAACATATATATCTGATTCATTGACATCTGTTAAGGAGGCAGTGGAGAGTAAGCCATGCATATGAAATTTCAGCGAATAATGTCTGCATTTCAATGAGCCGGAGCTGTTGTTACCTAGCCATTTATTATGTGGCCTTTGGGGCTCTGACAGACAACACCCAATCTGTTTCTCATCAGTTTAAATTCCAATATTTACTTACAATTGGTTCACTATAAAGACTTTCCTTAAGGTTGTGCATGTCAGCTTCATGATGAAAATGTCTCCTCTCCAAACCAGGTCTGCAATTGTTTTGACATTTAGATATATCAAAGAGGGAGTAGCAGAGAGGAGCTGGAGGACAGAAGCTGATGCTGGGAGCTGGTGTGGACATAATTATGCTCTCTGCTGCCTCTGAAGACAATAATAAAGGGCCCACAAACTTCAAAAAGAATAAAGACTGGCCTCAGCAGAGGTAATAGGTGTTGTCAGGTGCTCGGTGTATTTTGGAAATCCTGATAAAAACCAACCATTTTAAACAGCTTTTTTTTTTTTTTTTTTTTTCTCCAAAAGAAATAAAACCAGTATACTTCAGGAGGATGTTATTTAAGGTGCCAGAATTCATGCTTCATGTCAGGAGAGACAGGAGCTGGTGGGGTAGGGATGCAGAGGTGTGGGGATACAAAGATACTGGGGAGGTGGCATGTGTGTTCAGGATTTGGGGAGTAGCTGCAGCCAGAATAAGCCACTCTTGCAAAAAAAAAAAAAAAAAAAGAGCAGGTTGGACTCTGAGATGAGTTGTGTTGTTTGGTCTGCCTTGTTCCCAAAGTATTTTCAGAGATAGCACTTGCATCCCTGTCCTAACTCATGTTTGGTGGCAACCGCCTGGGAATACAAAATCTGTTCAGCGTCTGCGTGGTGTTTTCTCAGTTGCCCCGATGCAATCTGGCTCGGTGTTGCAGGGTCACTCCCAAGTACAGGGCTGCTCACATTGGTTTCCCACAGCAAAAAGAGCAGCGAGACAATCTTGGAGGATGCAACAAGCCAAAAGGTGCCCGGAGCTTCCAAGAGGTGCCCAGGATTGCCAAGCGAGGAGCAGCTGCGTCCAGCACCAGTCGCTCTGGATGTAACTTGCACCAGCGTCTGGGGATCCTTGCGGCGAGGAGGCATTTTGCCTTGTGGGAGTAGTGATGTACGTGAACGCCCTGCCAGTCTCCCTGGGACTCTCAGCAGCAGGTTATGCTGCAATTTGCTTGCAGTGGAGTTTCTTTCCCCTTGTTTCTTCTGAACTCTCAAGCACCATCAGCTGTTGGAGCAGACTGCTGCATGGGGCAGCTTTTACGAGACCTGCACAGTTGATATTAAAGTCCTATATTGTTTTTTCTTTTTCACTAAAAGTGAAAAAAAGCGTTGCAGTAACGCTGCAGGCTGGTAGCCAGGCTTTCCCCTGATGTTTTCGTGTCAGCTTGCCTGGGAAAGTGGCCTCGTTGCTTGTGATACCAAAAAGCAGGCGAAGCAAAGAACTGGGGAATGGATTAGAGGCAGCACTAGTTCTTTGACAAGGGAATGGTTTTGTTGATGGGAGTTCCCTGCAAACGCCTGCTCACTTTACCAGTGATTACTGCTATGCTTCAGTAGGAGATTTTTCCACCTGTAATGTGTGCCCCGTGTATAGTGACAGTATAATATTAACATAATTGTCATTAGTTTTCCTGTCTCTCCATGCTGAGGAGTATCATTGCAGGTGACAGAGAGCAAGTGTTCTGGTTTCCTTTCACCGACTCAGCAGAATGACAACATACCTTTTATTTTCTCCATCCTACATGCACAGTCGATGCCTGTAAAACGTCTGCAAACAATGCTGCGCAGCGTTCCTCCGGTAATGCATGGCTGCATGTGAAATATTCATGAATTACAAATGAAGACTCGGAACAGAGAATGTCTGACTAGGTAGTAATGGATTAGCAAATTAGGATGTGATTTGTTACATAGAAATTTGCTTCTTCCTATTTAATTTATAGGATTTATCATTTTGTGAAGGAGGCGCTAGCCCTTAAGGCCTAATGTAAAGTAAAATAAAAGAAAATGGTTTTACAGATGTCATGCATGATACAATAATGGATTTTTGCAAGGGGAAAAAAATATCATTTATATATTCCTCATACTATGAAACTAAAACTCCTTCAGACTCTCGAAGTTGCGTATAAGCTCGGGAACACAATGTAGTTGCGCTCCCACATGGAATTGCTACAGTTCTATGCCTGAGCAAGCAACAGCTGAACGATGAGGATGCGCAGACCAGCATTTTCTGAGGTCTCTTTTTTTGGAGTGTCATGTTAGAGAAATCTAACGTATAGACTGACAGAAGAAACAACCATAACTCCGTTGGAATCCAATGTGCAGGAATCCTACTGAGCATGACTTGAAAGAAGGGGGTTGAACATTTGGGACCATTTTCCGTGCAAGACAACGGGAGGGTTGGAGCCACGTCTCCTGGTGGGCTCTGGGTGCTGTAAGCAGTGCAAGGTCCCACTAGCTTTGGGTGACAAGCAGCGGAAAGTATGGGCTGTGGGGTCTCTCCCAGTCCTGGAAAGGATTTCTTCTCTCGTCCTCGCTGGACCTGCTGTCTGCCTGCATCTGGATCTGGCCCCTTCCATTTGCAGTCATCGCATCTCCTGAGGCAGGGTTTGGGGTGTCCCGCGGTTGCGGTGAAGCTTTCAGCTCAGCTCTCCAGTTTGGAGAGGTGCTTTCCTGCCTCCTGCATCCCAGTCTGGGCGCTGCAGCCTGTGGTCTGTGTCTCTGCTGTCAGATCTGGAGGTGGTTATTTCTGGACCACCAGAAATCCTTCCCAGCTTATATATATGGTTATCCTAAAAGGAGAAGTTCTTCCATTTACTCTGAATTATGGAGCCTGTGTTTTTTGCCCGGAATTGTTGTGATAGAGTATTGCCTTTTGAATGGGATGGAGGAAGGGAAAGTGAGTCGCTCGCGTGAGAAAATGTCTTAATTTGTGTTTGATACCATTAAATTGCCAGCAACAGTTCAAGTGAAGCTCGAGACTCCTCCAGAGAATTAGCAGGCACTTGCGGTGGCACTTGTTTCAGGGTTTCTCCGGCGTACCGTGAGAGCCCAGGCACTAGAGGAGGAGGGTAGCACCGGAGTCGGGACTCGTCCCACTTTGCCGTCTCTGAGGCTGACGTGGCCGTGGGCAAGCGGTTTAACCTCTGCTTGCCAGATCCTCTTCTCAGAAGTGTTGTCAGCACTTAAGATCGTTAAATGCTCAGTGCTTTTGTGAGAGTGCGTTATTGCCCTTGAAAACCAAAGGAACAGTGTTCATGGCTCCATTTTTAAAGACCACATTTGCGTGCCGTTTGCCTAGCGTGGCATCTCTGCCCAGTGGTGGCTGCTACATAGAAACGGAACAAAATATAATCACAATGTATATGGGTCAGCATATTAAGGCATATTTTCAAGGTGGGACTTCATCTGTGAGCAGATGGTGGGTGCTTTTGTCTAAACCCCTTGAGCTCTCAGTGGAGTAGGGGTTGCTGACAACCCTCCCTCCTGCCTCTTTCTTAGACCTCGTGGTCATTTCACCAAATATAGTGTGTTTTATGTAAAGCTAATAGTGTCTGTAGGGAAGACTAAAGGTATCCCCATCCTAGTGGCGGTGGGGTGCGTTTATTTGTGGGTGATGTGGGTATGGGCACTCCCTGGCCCTGGAGAACTGAACTGGAGGTACCCGATGTCCTGATTTTGGCTGGGATAGAGTGAATTTTCTTCTTGGCAGCTGGTGCGGTGCTGTGTTTTGGGTTTGGTGTAGGGACAATGCTGGTAACACACTGATGTTTTCAGTTGTTGCTGGGCAATGTTTATACTAAGTCAAGGACTTTTCAGTTCCTCAGGCCCTGCCAGCAAAAAGGCTGGTGGGGCACAAGAGAAGTTGGGAGGGGACACAGGCAGGACAGCTGACCCGAACCAGCCCAAGGGATATTCCATACCATGGGACCTCATGCTGGGTGTATAAACTGGGGGGAGCTGGCCAGGGCTCGGTGATCGCTGCTGGGGGACTGGCTGGGCATCGGTCAGCGGGTGGTGAGCAATTGTAATGCGGATCACTTGTTCTCTTCTCTCCCTTCCATTTGGATTTTATTCTTCTCCCCTTCTCCCTCCTTTTCATTATTATTGCTATTATTATTAATTTTCCCCTGTTTCATTTTAATTATTCAATTGTTCTTATCTCAACCCTTGAGTTTTATATTCCTTCTCGATTCTCTTCCCCATCCCTCTGGGGGGGCAGGCAGGAGTGAGCGTGGGGCTGCGTGGTACTTGGTTACTGCCTGGGGTTAAAGCCGCGACAGCCGGGCAGCTGCCAGAGCCTTTGGGCTGCTGGAAAGGGCGATGGGGCCAAGGTCAGCCTCGAATGAATCCAGTTCAAACTTCTGCGACAAACGTGAACTATGTGGAAATCTCAGCCCAATGATAGTTTATTCGTAGATGAAGAAAATTATTTAATCCAAGCTCATTATGCAGAGAGGAGGAGAGAAAATACTGCTTGCTACATGTAACGGTGTAATATTTTTGCAGCACGCTTGCAGGGGCCTTACTGCTGCCTGGCTGCACGGACGTGATATTGCCTGAAGTTTTATATGCACAGCATGGCTCGGTACATCATATACTTCTGGGGAGATATGGTGGGGCCCTGGAGGTGTAAATTCCAACATATTCCAATTTCTGTGTTCCTATTAACCAGGCCTTGGGGAGCTTTCTGAGCACCTGAAAATATCTTTCTTTCTCCACCTTCCTCACGGGATACGTGCCACCTTCCTGTTTCATCCTCCCCCCTTTAATGACAGACTTCTGACGTGTCTCCAGCAGCCAAGTTCAGCCCTGCAGTAAACCCTTTGGCCTTCGCAGTTTCATACCGGGCATTCATTTTGTCACTAGGTGTCAGATAATTAAGGGAATAATTATATTATTGTCATTTCCCTTGGAATGGATAGAAGAAAATTCATTTTTGTGATCTGCTCTTTGTTGGTTTTCAGGTTTTGAGCTTCGTGCTTAATTCAGATTTCTTTCTGATGCCGACAGGTAACGTGCCTGTCGTGTGGTGCCTTTCTGTGGGAGTGCGGCTCTTTATTATTGCGAATCTGTCATTTATGTAAATCCTTCCCCACATTATCACTTCTAAGCGGGGGAGAGGATTCCCAGCTCCTGGAATCAGTATCCTGCGGATGGAGACGACCTAGGTATGAAAGCGCCCGAGACAGGTGGGAATTCTTGCACCTTTATCTGCTCTTTGCAGCTGAATTTCTCCGGGGCTGATTCATGTAGGTCCAGGAGACTCTGTACTGCTTTATAGCTAGGTACCGCTGTCAAATACTTGCTCGGCTGACAAGCTGGCAACTTCTAGGTTTTGAAGGATACTAAATTCAATTAGAGTTGCAAGATCCCAGTCTGTTCTCTATGCAACAGTGACTGCATCAATCTATCTGGATTTGAATGCTCTTTCCACTTGCACATACTCACGATATCCCTCTCTGACACTTTGCCAGCATCTCCCCGGTTTCCTCTGATGCCTGCCGTTACAGATAGACTAGCGAATTTCTCAACATGCCAACGGTAGATCCGTCAACTGTTTCTTCTTCTTTCAGCCACAGAGAGAGAAAAAATAGCTGGGTGGTAGAGGCTGTACGCAGCGGCAGTGGTTGGGAAGAGGTATCCCAGGAAAATGGTTATTTTGTCAGAAATAGCACAGCAGGAATTTGATGTAGAGGCTGGGCAGGGGCTTCTGAGTAAGGGATTAATTCAGTTGCGTAAACCTAGGGCTGATGGCTGGTTCTTCACTGCAGAAGGGGTCTGGGGGGGTTTGGGCGCAGGTGAATTGCTGGCAGACCTGCAGCGTGGTGGAGCCGCCCCATCCCGTTCTGCCTGGGCGCCCCGCTGCACTGCTCCGACGCAAGGATGCCAAAAAGTAGCAATCAGCTGTTCCTGAGCAAATATGTTTGACACATTACAGAAAGCACAGAGCTGTTCCTCTCCAGCCCTATTCCATTAGTGAAGCTACATTATACACTCGAGATCCGACATTAGGTTTTCGCAGTCCTATATTAGTCATTTCTGTTTTGCTCAGTGACCTGGAGGGAAGAGATTCGCTAACTTGGATGAGCACCGGGGCTGCTTTGGAGTGGGCTGCATCAGGCTTAAACGTACCATATGTGCACATGGACGTAATTGTAGGCAATTACGGGCTGTTCTGCTGCTGTAGGAGTTTTTCCTTGTTCCTTCTTTGTCAGCACAGTAATTGCTGGTTTTACCCTGTGGTGGTGGTTGTTGACCCAAGCTGCCCCGACCCTCAGTACCTCGGCACTGCCTGGTCCCGGGTGACGCCGCGAAGGGGGTGGGAGTGTTGCCACCGCTGGGCATGGGGACAAGTTGCAAGAAGCCTTAAAGATGTGCTTTTTCTGCGGTGTTGTGTATCCCTATGGCAGTTTAATTCCTTGGCGTCTTTGGGATGGGCTGAGCCTCTGGGAGATGCTGCTCCTTTGCCCTTCTGTGCTTTGGGTGCTGTCCTGTGAAGTGGGGGGCTCGGGTTGAATCCCCAGTTCCCTCTGTGCCCCAGGGGGGTTCCCCGCTCCCAGGATATCGGACCTTCCCAGGCTGTAAAATGGGATCTTTATAATATGGTGAGTTGTACGGAGAGAGAGATGGATGGACCTGAGGGCTGTTGTTTTAAGGATCTGAAGAGCTGTACTGTGTTCTGCAAATTGGCCTGAGCATCAGAAATGATGTCCAACTGTTTCTCATTTTGAAGAAAAAGGGGGAAAAAAAAATCAACAGAAAGAAAGAAGCTGTGAAACATCTGTGATACCTTAGATGACTTGCTAATGCATATGCCAGTCTGTTAAAAAAAAAAAAACACCAAACCAAAAAACCCCCAAACATTTACAAAAACCTGCAAATTTTGCTGGCAGGTAGGGTGGGCTGAGGCTCAGGTGCCCCCCCTGCCCTTTGCCCCCAGAGACCAAGTTCACATCTACAGCTTGGAGTTTCTGCAAAAATTATATATATTCACGTGCTTGTAGTACCTTGTCTGATGTTTTTTTTTTTTTTTTTTCTTTTTCTTTTTCCCTGGTCCTTCAATCGAAAACTCCCAAGGGATGAGCGCTAAGCCAACAGTTGTAATCTTGCCATGTTAATAATTTGTCTGCTTTTATGGACTTAAGGCTGGTTAAATAATACTGATTTTGAAAGCACAGCATGCAGTTTACAATGCTTCAGCTTAATGTTTCTCTGTTTTCTGTTTCTTTCTGTGTGACACCTTTACCAATCCTTTCCCGTTGTGCAGTTTGAGTTCACTAAAGGCATTTTCACCTATTGCACTGAAAAATCTCCAGCGAATAAGTACAGGCTGAATAAAAACCTCAAGGTTAGATCCAAGAGGATGGTAGCATCCGTGCAATAATTATTAAATGATTAATGTGAATAATGTTCTCTGTAAGTGAAAGATTTGGAGGTGTATTATTATATTAGCAGTGTTTGTAGCAAAACAGGTAATAGCATCCCAATTAATGTCACAGTGTGTGCTCATTAGGTTTTCAGCTGATCTTAGGAAACGTCATTCTTATGACAAATAAGAACTTTCTGGTGGAATAGTAATAATATTAATAAAAGAACTGCCCTAAATAAAGCCTCGACAGAAATACTGTGTAGGAAAAGTAGTATATATAGCTAGTCTTACTATGCTGTCTAATGCTTTAAAGATTTACGCTGAGGTATAAAATATACTAGGGCTTGTCATGTATTTCAAAATAAATGAGTTGCTGCAGCCCCATCGGTGGAGTGTGAAGCCCAAGAAATGAGGGGGCAGGTGCCAGATGCTGCCAGGAGAGGACTTGGGGTTCTCCGCCGAGTTCCTCCCAGGTCAGGAGCTCCCAGGGTGGCTCGGTACCACAGGGTCTCGATGTTTGCACATTCCTGAGCTTTTCTTTCCCCCCACTGAGCAGGGAAACAGCGTAAGCGATTTGTCCAAAGGCTTTGTCAGCGACAAAGCTGGGAATAAAACCCAACTCTCATTTTCTAAATGGCTTGGAAAGTAAAATGGAAAGTAGGGTTAGCAAACCTGCAGGTGTCACCAGCCTGGGCAGAAGCTTGGAAGCGAGGAGCCAGACTTGCTGCTGGAATGATAGCGTGGAGAAGTGGTGCCGACTACGCAAGATAAAGTGGGAGAAAGGGCAGAAGCCGTAGGGAAGAGCCCCCCAAATGCATGGGCACAGCTTGAGGTGGGTTTGTGCTTGACAGCGCTGATGCCAAGAGAGGATCTGGGAGAGACGGTGGATCCCGTAACCGAAAGCATGATGCTGTGTGAAAAAGGCAGATATTGCTGGCTTGGCTGAAGCGCACGCGTAGCAGCACATGGCAGGAGTTATTCCTCTCCGCTTGACACTGATGAGGCCTCAGCTGGAAAACTGGGCTCAGGTTCGGGCACTGCACTTTTAAACTCTGCAGGCAGTCTGCGGCACTCCGGGGAGTCTCCGGAGGTTTGGGGAACCATGACCTTTAAGGGAAGGTTTAAACTCTGGGCTGGTTGAGCTAGAAACTGAAGGTTGAAGCAGAAGAAGATCTTGCAATAAAGAAAATCCTGCTGTAGAGATGATGTTGCCAGTTATTTTCCATATCTACTGGGGACGTTGCTGTAGGAGGCCAGCTTAATGACCAGCGGGGTTTAAGCTGGATGCTAGGCAAAAGTTTTCCGAATATAAAAATAATCATAGACTTAAAAAGTCTAAGAAACTGTTCTTAAGGACAGGAGAGGCAAGCGCTGGTCGGCAATGCTCCCAGGTCTGCTGCTTCCCCCCAACGCCCTGCTGAGGTGCTTTCTGCCCCCCCGTGTCCATGCTTCTCCCCACACCACCTCCAGCGCTTGGGGCAATCGCTGTGTAACAAGAATTTTGTCAGCCACTTGAGTGGCTGCACAGGCCAGGATTAATTGTGTTTGTCTCCGTGATAGATGCTTTTCAGCAAGTATTTTCATGAGGGAATCGGCAAATTAGACCACAGTGATCTTTACGCTTTAAAAACGTGTCATCAGGAAGAAACCTTGGTGCAGCTTGTTGATGCTGCCACAATTAATGGCTGTGCTAATTTGTCATCTCTTCTTGCTCTCTCTCTAACCATCGCTGTAACTTCTTGTCCCTCCCGCACGCCCTGCATTTCAATGAAATATTCAAGAACAATCACAGGCGATAAAATGCATAGGTAATCTGAAGTGACAGTTGTTGTATGTGAATCATTGATATTTTAGATAATTGCATTTAAAGTCCAGTCTCATAATGGTTTGTATTGATTGAGGGTAGGTAGCCAGATGTACTGTGGAGCTGCACTGGCAGCTGGATTTCAGATAGCAGGAGAGCTTCTCCATCTGGGAGCGTTAAAAACGTCCCCCCCCCCCCCCGGGGGGGGCTGGCTGCTGGCAGGGCAGCTCGGCCGCGGCGCCTCCATTTGGTGCCTCCGTGGATCTGAGCAAGACCTGTCACGCCGAGCAAAAGTTCAGGGATCCTCAGGGCATTTTGTAAAACGTCCTGTTATTTTCAGCTTTCTGTGGGCAGCTGGCTCTGCAGCTGCAGCGCGGGGAATTAATGTGCTGGTGGGCGAATGTGGTCAACAGGATGGGTTTTAGTTGTCACATGCTGTAAGTGTCACTCGAGTTTTTAAGGGCTCTTGTGAACGGGTACACCTACGCAGTATGTATCCGAAACGTTTTTGTTTAACTGAAAATGATAACTCTGATGGTTAAACGCCTTAGACTAGAGGGTTGGTTTGCTTCTATTCAGTGGGCTGTAACACTGCGATCTCAGGCTTCTCCATCAGCGTAATGTAAGGTGATGCGATGGAGAGATGCAGAAATTTTGTCAAGGCTTTAGTGTTTGCCTGTGACCGAGATTGTAACGAGCACAGGGCTGTCTCACCATCCCCGTGGCTGTCCCTTTCCAACCCCTGCACCGTGCTGCCTGCTTGTCAAAGCAAATAAAAATTGAAGATGTCCACAGCTCAGGTACGTTGAGAAACAACTGACTTGTTTAATAACGTCTTTGATTGCAGTTCAGCTGTCTTCCTTTTTAATGCAAACCAATCAGGTTTAACTAATTACATCAAATGTGTCAAAATCTGGTAAGCAAGAAGATGGGAAACGGGATGTTATTTCCCCGTCACTTTTTTTTTTTTTTGAATTTTCAAAACACAGCAACGCATGTTAGTGGAGTGTTTGCAAATACGGCGCTGTCAGGAGAGCGGGCGGCAGGCGGGAAGGCGGAATGTGTGGCTGTGCGTTACTGGAACAATTAATACAGTAAATGGCAGATGAAGTGAGGGTCACAACAGACTAAATCAACACAGGAGATGCTGCATTTATTACCCCAATGTTGTCTTGTGAATAAGTGTTATTTCTGGGATGAGGAGCTACAGAGAGGCTAAAAATTGTGTACTATAACATGGAAATATAGGCAAGAAGAAAATAATGTCCTCGCATACGGCTGCAGGGCTGCCATCTGCCATGCTGGGGGTGAAGAGGGGTTTGCTGGGCTGAAGTGGAGCTCAAACGTGTGATGCTGGGGCAGGCAGGGGCTTCTTGCCCTCAGGGCTCGCCCTGGGGAGACGTGGGCTGGGGCAGCGGTGCAAGGGGCTGCTCCGGGGCCGCTCTCGCAGCGCAGAGGTGTCTGTGATGGGGGTTTATATGCTGAGCTCTGTACAGATGTTCGCCCCAGCCCAAGCCCTAGCTAGGCTGTGAGCCCAGACAAGAGAGCTGCACCGTCCCTTAGACACTTCCTATCACTCCAGGACTGATTTCCCCTCTCCAGCTGCAGCAAGATCCTATCTTCTTGATCTTCTCCTTCATTTCTACGCCCTCTCCCGTGCAGTGGCTATGCTCTTCTGAGAGTCTCCGTCACTGCCCACCACGAAAGACGTGTGCTGCGGCACAAGCAGAGGTTACCAGTTCTCAGGGCTCGGTGAAGGTGTAGCTCTGTCCAGCCTGGGTTTGGGAGCTCTAACAGGATAACCAGGCTCCAGATCGAAATCTCTGTAAAATGCTAGCATCTTGTGGAAATCTTAAAACTTCTTCAAACAGCCATCATGACACAAGACCGCTTGATATGAGTCTTCCAACTGAGCATGTGGAATTTTAGGTCCTGCCACGAGTAAAATGTCATTTTTATGCTCCTCTGAGGTGCTTGAGCTGCCTTGGACTCAGCTTAAAATGAAGACCTGGAAATGCGTTATGTGCACCCGAGATCTCCCTGTCTGTGTCCCTGTCACCCCCCCCAGCACCGGGACATAGCTCCACTCGGCTGCAGTGGGAATGAACTACTTAATTTCTCTCTTCCTTGATTTCCCTATATGCCCAAGAGGATTAATGATAATAAAAGCTGCTTTTCTCACAGCACTGTCCCGAGGTTCAGTTCATTAATGTTGATAAAGCACTTTGGGTCCTCCAGCGGGATGTGCGAGATGGAATGAGGCAAGAGGGGAAATGAGGCATCTTTATTTTAAGCTGTTGGTGGCGTGTAAGATGTCAGTGGCAAGAAAGAAGGCTCTTTGTCTCCGTAAAATGCTCCGTATGAGAAAGAAAATAATAAGAAAGGCCCTTTTGGAGAGTGACTTCTCAGGTATTAATCATAGTCCAAGTATTTACAGAGCATCGCTGTCATATTTACTTTCCATCTACAGTCTATCTTTTGCTCACGCCACTGATTAATTGCCTGTCTGGACATCTGAAGTACTGATCAATTGATGACCTGAATGATGACCCAGAAATACTAACTAGCATGCCCCTGTGCTTAAATGCTGTTTTTCTTTTATATGCAAAATAAAACCCTCACCAGGCATATTTTGTGGGCAAACCCAGAAAGTTTTCCTTTGTGTTTCATATGGGATTTTGCTCCCTCGCCGGATGGATAAGGCAGATTTTGTTTAGAAAACAAACTACCAAGAAATAGAAAATCGTCACCCTTTGGGTTTTAAACACAAAATCTGTGTATGCTGTTTTGTTTTATGCAACAACAACAAAAAAAATAAAAAAAAATTACTCGGTGTGTTTTCCATTTGATGTATGACTCCGTGCCTCTGTGCAGCCTGTCGCCCTCCCATTATCAGATGTTAATCTCCTATGCCAGTATCGCAGGAAGAAAGCGGAGAGCTGTATGCAGAGCTGCAGAGGAGTGTGACAAGGAAAAATAACTCTTCGCTATGCTTTTATAATCTCCCCAACCCGCTCTCATTCCCAAGGAGAAATTAAAGCAGCAGTACTCGGGTGCCAACAGGAAAGGAGACAGTGTTTAGCTACTTTTGCATCATTTTGGTCTCTCTTCTGGCCCTCCTTCAGGGTCCATGCAGGTTTTTAAAGTGGAGTCCTGGTGGGATCCTCTGCTGCAATTCTCTCTTATCGTGCGGTGCCTAAATAATGTAGAAGTGAGGAATGGAGATAATAGGACTGCTGACATCTGGCTAATTGCCATGCCGGCTGGGGGCTGCCTGGCAGCTGAGGGAGGCATGATTTGGGGATGAAGAACTTCTAGTGAACCGTGATGGACAGAAGCCATCAGAGAGAGACAGACGGAGAAAGAAAATACATGTTTTTTCTTTCTAAATGGGTCTCAGTGGTAATGCCATCACCTCTGGTATCATGCAGCTTCAACCTATCAAAGATAACAGCTTCAAGGATGGGAAGGTGCGGCCACTGTTTAACAGTTGTAATATACTGGCTTGCAATTGTTGCTGCTGAATTTCAGCATAAAGTCAGGACACGTCACGTGTTTTCTGCACATTTTCCTATTGAAGATTGCAATTAGTAGTGGGAAAATTCAAGAAAGCCCCACATCATTTTCTGTATCATGGTAAGAATTTGGTGGGGTTTTTTTTCCCCCTTTCTAACGTAATTTCAGACCAAAAAATCCCCCAGCCACCCCCAAAAAACCCAACTATGCCTTTATAAATTCACTTACCCTTACAAATGGTGACTGTGGTTTGAATGACTGCCTTCCCCTCCTCTCCCTTATCCTTCTCTTAGATTTGAAGCTCTTCCAGGTAGATGTAATATCTCTGTAGGCGTTTGGCCTCTGGAGCACGACTGTGCCATTACTATGAATAATCTTTCATTTTTAACTGTATGCATTGGCAGAAATATGTTACCGTTAAAAACATGAGTTCCATTTACGACTTTCTGCGACGAAATTTTAAAGGAGCTTGAAAACCACCTGTGACTAAAGACAGTTATTTTGGGCACCTACTTTTGGAAAAAGTTGGTTGAATGTGGCGAAATATGTGTCCTGTCATTGATTTTATAAGAGAAGTCATTATGTCCAAGTGAATGTAACTCTGCCAATGGAGATAGAGGCTCTTCAAGATGAGCAAGCTGTTTGGAGTAGAAATATTATATAACTTTTCTGGAAAAGATCCAAATTCTCTTTTATTACTTTCATTAATTTAATGAGGTCGTTTCAAATCAACCCAAAACTTCAGTACAAGCACTGAATTTATTTCAAAGGGAATAAAGATTCTGATATTGTATTCAGGATTTCTCATGTTGCCTGGATATTAGATACTATTGCTTGGGGCGTAATTTGAAGTCAGTATGATTTTGGATGGGCTGGGGACAGCCAGCTACTTTTGTCTCTTAAAAATGTAGTAGTGTTGTCAATATTCAGGACTAGATATAACATTATCTACCGTTTCTATTTACATATGCTCAGTGAATTACCGAAATTTTTCTACTCTTCTACAAAACCTGTGTATTTCTGAAGAACGTTGTTGTACGGCGAAGATAGAAAACATCTGGGAAAAGCAGCAGTACTTTGCAAAGTGGTGGAAATGTATACGTGCAGCGTGCACGCAAACACCCACTTACTTGTACACACATACTGCTGCGTTGTAATTCAACGTTTGGGTTTGATGATGGTTAAAATTTTAATGTACGGTCTCCGAATATACAAAATGTTCAGAGGGTAAATCTAAACTATTACCTTTACATTATGAATGCCGCTGGCTACATGTTTATTGTGCAACTTAATCTGGAAAGGTTCTTTCATGAATTTTCATCAATTTTTCAACAAAGCCCTGTTGCAAATGGTGAATTATGCATTAACATATGTTCATGCTAATTTATACAACGCTGACAGCTTTTTGGCATTGGATCAGTGACTAACATTTATATTTCTAAAGTTTATTTATTGATAATATCAAGGAAATTGGGACTACCATTCAATAAGAGATAAGGCATCTTGTCTTTGATTGCTGTTGGGTTTCTGGACAGAGCAATGAGTAATGAACAGAGTCGCGGACACGTTTGTGGGTTCGCAGTGCGGACCACGGCTTTAACAGATGTCAGATGCCTGAGTTATAAACCAGGTATCAGTTGGCAGTGTGACCTATTTAACTTCATAACGTTGGTAGTTTTGTTTAGCGGAAGAAAGTAACGTGCCTGTCAATGTAAGGAGAGTTTTGATGCTTTGAGGCGGTGCCGGACACCGCACCCCTGGATGCAGCATCACTTGCTCCTTGATCTCTGCTGGGTTTTTCTGCCCTTTGCCACGGGGCTAATCGCAGTTTTCTGCAATTTTAGGAAGAGTACGCGGAATTGCTTGTTCTCCATGTGACAAATTCTGTATGCTGTAAGCTAATGGCAAAACGTGGACTCAGCTGATGGGTCAGGAGGATGGGAAATGTTGGTAGTCTTGAAAAATATACTCGTTTACTCTCATGCAAAATAGATGCATTTGGAAATAACAGACTGGTAGAAAATGGAAATGAAAAGCAAGCATTTGTGTCCTTCTAATGGGAGAAGAGCTAGAAAACTTAGAAAACAGTGGATTATTTTTTTTTTAAAGTCTGCTTTTGCAATTTTTTTCTCATGATCAACTTTCACTGGCCTGAGACATGCTAGATTTGGGGCTGAATGCTGAACGTAGTTATTTTAAACTGTGCAGAGTATATACGATGGAGAAATTTCTAGTTAATCAAATAAGGGACTACTGCTGTCATGAAATGTTTTTAGCTAATAAGATGGCATGGCATAAATACGGTAAGAAATACTCGGGTAGCAGACCAGAGGCACACTGAGATAAATGCCAGTATCAGGTATGCGTTATTGCAGTCCATTCCTTAGCTGTTCTAATTTGATGATGAGTAGCCTTGTGAACCGCTGGATCAATGGATAGATTGTTTTGTTCATAGAGCCCAGTTCCCAAGCAGGAGTTTAATTTTTTAAACTCAAAAGTCTATTAAAAAAAGTCAATTACATTAACATTCATACATTTCTTTGGCTCCCTAATCTGTCACCACTTAAGACTCACATGCTCTAAACCCCTTAGGACATTCAAATAACTACCCATAGGTGGGAACAAGTTTAGGGGCTAGAGAGAGAAATCTTGACCTTAAAAAAAAAAAAAAAAAAAGGATAGCATAAGCAGACATTTAAGATGGAAAAACCCATGCTAGGATTTTCCAAGGAACTAAAGAGCAACTTGGGCACCTCTTCCCATTCCATCTTCTTTCAGTGATATTTTAGAGCCTAATTTCCCTAGCTTCTTTGGAAATGTCAATTATTGACTTTAAAGTGTGACCTTGTGCATTTGGGGGAAAAGCACCATCCTCTTGTCTAGTGCTGTTGCAGTCTGTAGCACAGTGAATTATTGGAACATTTCTCATGGGTTTATAGATGCTTGCCGCAGTACAAATGAATACATCCCAGTCTCAAATTTAAATGTAAGGGCTTTATTTCGTTTGGCGCAGGGTATTTAGTAGCTGCAATTTTTCCTTAACACCTTGACTGGATTCTCAGACCTGTTTCTGTCTCAGATTAAATATCTAATGGTTGCAATAGAGGTGTTATGGTTATTTGTCAGACGTGATCTCATTCAAGGCTTCCCTGCTCTTGTACAACACCTCTCCCCCATCCCTCCCTTGCCAGCTTGTACTTATTAATCTTTTCTACCACATGATTAGGTTTTCTATAAATACTCTATAAATAAACATACTTAATGATGCCACTAATGATTAATTGGTTCATAATGGTTTACTGGTCATGATTTATGGATGACAAGTTTAAGCAATTATTAAGCTTAATTATACTTAATCGATGGGGTATTATTCCATTGTTTATCGCAGCGTTTGTTAGCAATGTGAATGAAAATAAATGTGGTAGGAAAACCTGGAGTTCAGTAGTTGTTAAATGGGTGCATTAATTCTTACATGTGTAACTAATTAAACGTACTGCTGTGCACTGAACACATGGCTGAAGGGACACGGGGACTGCACCTCCCATACCACGTTTGGGCAGCAACAGGGAAAAGATTTAAGAGAAATCATTTTGATTTGGAGAAAGAAATTAAACTATATACTGTTTATGCAGGGTATATGTTATATATATATATGTGCATCTCTGTGGATACATGTGTGTATGTATATATACATCTATAAAAAAGTGACCGGCCTGTAATGATACCACCTTTCCTTACTGAGATATGAAATTATATAGCCCTCCTGCATGCATGCTGTTCAGCCATTTGTGACAGTGTCATCTTCTTGGTGGTCTGAAGGCTGTATCGTAAACAAATGGAGCACATCGTAGTTGTCTTCATCCCTCTGAGCATCGAGGGCTTTGATGAAGCCGATGGTCCCTCCTGTGATACATTCAACAGAGCCTAAACTTACCTGAAAACTTAGGTGACACGTGAGGAATAGCCAACGAGAAGTGATACGAATTTTTCCTTTGTTTTGTTAATGTAGAGGTTTGCATTAGGACCAGTATGAGCTGGGATTCTGTGATTTCTAGTACTCCCAGTATTATGCACAGAGTTTGAAGTTAGTGTAAAATACAGTGCTTTGTGCTTGCTTTGTGGGCTCTTCAGCAGCTGTCAGCTAGCGCGGATCCTCGGAACTGTGCTTGTCATCCTCTGTTAAGGGTGACAGACAAATAAAGATGCTTGTTTATAACCGGGTTATTTTTGAAAAGTTGGAATTAAGTCAAAAAACTTATGTTAATTCAGGCTGCAGTCAGAATGGAAGAAAACAATTTGTTTGCCACATAATAGAAGGAAAAATTATTTCCAGCCAACAAGAAAAAGCTGCTGAAAAATGTCGCTTTAATCTAAGCATTGGAAAAAAATCACCAGCACTGAAAAAATCTCCTACAATAAAAATGTTTGAAGGGCAGGTGTTGGAGTACTAGAGGGGAAGTATTGGATCCGTTTGCCCAGGTTTGTTTCCTAATGCCTGCTAAAATGTCTTGTGTTGGACGCTCGGACGGTGCTTTGGGTTGCTCTGCTGGCTGGCAGCAACAATTGGTATGGGAAGAAGTTTTCTGTGTAAATTATTAACGCAGAATAGAAGAAAAAGAAAGAACACCACTCAGCAATTGTTTGACATTTCAAGGAGAAAGGGTTTTATCTTTCTCCTTGTTATGCCGTATTAATTAGTGGTTATTTCTGTGTGTTATCGTGGCATGACAAAATACTGACTCCGTATCACTTGATATTTCAGCGAGTGAACAGCTGAGTCGTTAGGAAGGCAGCTGTCCCAGTCATGAAGCTAAAAAGACCAGAATTTCTCTGCTTTCATCCTTGAATAAGCATTCCCGAAGTGGAACGGTGTCAAGTCCCAGAGGTGGTGTTCCCTCGCAGGTTAAATCCTGGCTGTCCCCAGAGTGGGGTGGGGAGGTGGGGATGGTGGCTTTCCCGTAGAGCTCAGCCCCACGTCTACGGGGCTGCCCAAGGGGATGGCTGGGCTGGGCAATTCTTGGTGGCCCTTTGTCTGGTCTCCCATGGGATTTCAACCTGGAAGGTGCCCCAGGAGCAACTGGGGATCATGGGGCAGCAGTGGCTGCAGAGCCACGGTGTGGGAACCCCAGGGAAGGTCCCTCTGCCCTAAATCAGGGCTCCAGGAGGGGAGTTTTCCGCTCCTGTGCCCACCAGAGCCTGCAGCATCGCCGTGTGCCCAGCAAAGCCCCGCGGGTGCCTTGTAGCTGGGGGTGTCTCTGCCTGCAGAGCCATTTATCCAGTGCAGCATGTGCCCACCGTGCCGGAGTGGGAGGCACAGCATCTTATCAGGGGCTGCATGAAGGAATTGTAGCCAATTTCGTTGTGGAAGCGAGGAGATGATTGCAATCAATAATCAATCAAACCACTTGTGACAGTAATCATACATCACTTTTCAACATGGTTACTCTGTGCTGCTGTTTAAAATTATAGATGCTTCTCTTTAAGCAGATTTACTTCCCTGTGATTTTCTTTTTGTTCTGGAAAATGCCAGCAGACCTGAACTTTTAGGTAATGTTGTCAGCATTTTGGAGCAGCAGTTAAGGGGAGTAACAACAAAGAAATGCGGTTGAATAGAGAGCATCAGGGCTGGGCTCGTTCTTCCTTTGAGGATGGATATCCTCTGTGGCACAGGCAACCTTGGCACCTCGGGCAGAGCTGCACGGCAGCCCTTTGCTGCCCTCCTACAAATGATCCCAGCGTGTCACTGCACACCATTACTCGTGGCCTTAGCCCAGGGATTTTGCAGAGGGGCATGATTAAAATGGTCCCACACATCCATCTGTTTGGAAAGTCTCTGGGGTCTCCTCGGCGCTGACGTTCGTCTTTGAGTTTGGGGAAGAAAAAGCCACACGTCACGGTGAGCCTGCGAAATGCGGCGTCTTGTCTTCTCTGTGTTGTTCCTCCAGCTGTAGGAAGAAAGCAGCGCTGGGGTTTCATAGCCTTCTTTTGGACTGCTAGTAATGAGACTGGATGGTAAACATATTTGTGTCTAGTAGAATATTCTAGTATAGTAGACTAGAATATTACTATTTTTCATTATACATTTTGTGGTGGCGGGAGCGTTTGGCTGCAGTTTTCCCAGTCCTGTCTCTCTTGAGTGCGTGCAAGGCTCTGAGGTATTTTAGGGACCCGACTGTGCTGGGTCACACGCACTCTTTGGATGTCGGCTGGTGGAGTGACCCCTCGGTGCTGTGCTGGAGATGCCTGACCACGGGGGATCTCAGTGCAAAGTCCCTTCTGCAATTAGAACGCTTATTTTACGAGAGCTATACATATAGGAGTAGCTATTGCCTTTCTGTAGCTGGCATTTGTACTCTGGACCATTGCTGGAAAAAACCAAGTGCCTATAGCTAACGTTAGAAAGCTCTGTTCTGATCTAGTCTCTTGGGTTCACATGCGCATCGCTTCCCGAATCAATCCTCGCCGGATTTGAAATACCAGTGTTTGATGTTTATTCAGACTTGATTATGCTGAAAAATTTCAAGGCAAATCTATCCAGCCTTCTAAGACCTGTGACATGGTCACAGTAAAAAGGTGGGGAAAACATTTCTCTCCTTTGGAATAAATAAAACGCATCCTAAGCTCACATCCTCTCTAAAAGTTTGCAGATGAAAATGAATGCTGCTGTAAATATAAACTTGGCATTTATTATTAATTACTCCTATTTTTTACTTATTCATACACCACCACACATTACATACAAATGAAAACCTTCCCCTTAGGAGGTCTGGGGTGCCTCAGAGAGATGCGTGTGCTGTCATTTAGGAAATGGAGACATGAAAAAAGCCTGGGAGGATGAGTTTATTCAAAAAAGGTCATAAGGTAACTCAGTGTCACCTCACCTCTCTGGTGTGGTTTCCTATCTGTGAAATTTGCGTTCAGTTGACCCCTGTTCCATCAGAATGATGGAAGGATGAATTAAGAAGGATTTTTCAAAGGTGCTTGAGAAATTATTAGGAATTAATGAGAATTCTGCAAATTTGAAAGCTCACATCCCTAACTGTTGTGGATGCTTTGAACAGGAAACTTGTAAAAAAACCCTAAAACAAACAAAGAAAAAAAGACGACTAAAATTTGTTCTGCTTTGACAACTCAGTTCTTCAGGAGCCATTTACAAACACGTGGAGATTTTCTTGTTTTTTGTTCTGCTCTCGGCTAGCCAAGGTACCAGAAACTCAGATATTACTACTCATCTACCTTTCTAGGATTTTCCCTTTATACTGTGAACCTGGTCTTTGTCTTCATTGCCTGGAGAGGTTTTATGGTAAACTAAATATACTCAGAAAGTAAAAAAAAAAAAAAAAAAAAAAAAAATTTGTGGTAATAGTAACCAGAGCCAATTCGGAATCATCTCCTATTGATTTGAAGAAGCTGATTTTATTCCTGCAAATCTTTCTCTTACCCATTATATATATATCTCCATTTATCCTGTATGTGCATTAGGACAATAGAGGAAAATCATTAGGTTTCCTGGCCTTCATGGTCAAAGAGATGTGTGTGCGTTGCAATTAAACCCTCCAAAAATAAAGTTTCCTGTTGTGCTATGGCAAAGTAAGCGGAGCTCTTCCTAGCGTCTGTGTTGCCTGTGGGCAGTGACGCAGCTAGCGGAAACCTTCTCCCGTCTGTACGTCTGCTGGGACTTGCACCTCCGAGGCTTCTTGGTGGGCTGATATGACCTAAAACACTCCCAGCGTTCAGCTTGGAAGAGTTTAGAAACTCCTGTTTCCACACCGTTTGGTTTGGAGGCAACAGGGAGGGAAGGCAGATGTCCCGGCGGGGGAGCAGCTTTGCATGATCTCCGTTGTCTTAAAACCCGCACTGAGAAGAACAGCTGCACTGACGTCCAAAGTCATCAACTTAAACCCTTTGGAGACTTTTAACCTAATAGGTCTTTTTGTTTCGTGTGTGCCTTTGGGGAGGGAGATGCAGGTTGTGCCGTACCGCTGATGCCAGGCGGACAGATGCCCTGATTTTGGCCAGTGACAGAGGATGAGGGCTGCTCCTCCTCGTGACCGATAGAAACGATGACTGAGTCACGGCCGAGCTTCTCGGGCTCTTCTCCAGGGCTCCGGCTCCATTCAGATTTCAGTTGTTGTTTGCTTTGGCAGCCGCTTGCCTTGTGGGCTGATCTGATCATCTGTGGTTTTGGAAGACACGTCGCTCTTTGAGAATTATATACCTGGTTAGACTTCTGAAGTGCTGCAAGTCGGTGGGTTGAGAGAACAGAATCAGGAAAAACAAGGGGGGAAAAAAAGATCGGTTCATAATGTCAAGATATATGCGAGATAAGGAACAAAAAAAAGTCAGTCCAGGTTTCTGGTGCCCCTTGTTTTGCGGGTCTTGGTCCTCAACCGAGACTTTAAGGAAGCAATTTCCCATTGACTTGTATTTTAAAAAGTAATTTATTTTTTTTAAAAAAAACTGTTTTTTTGTCATTATTCTTGTCACAGCTGCGCTTGCTTATTTGTGATTCAGCTTACCACCACGTGTGCCGTGTGAGCAGGGTGTGATTTTAATTAACTAGCTGTTGAGATCCTTGAGTAAAAGGTATTGCTGTAATAAAATGTTATTTGCAATTGTCTGTCCTTGCTTTTTGATTTGCATTGGAAAAGACTATTGGGAACAGAGCCTGAAAGAGAGTCTTCATTTTCAATATCAGATATAACAGCGGCGATGACTTCCCAAACGGATGAGTTTCCGTGCTCAGCGAGCTGAAGAATCGCTGGAAATAATCCTGGAGAGGAATGAGACCTTTGCCACTGGTTTCCTAGTCACAGTAGGAGAACAGGAGCCACCTCAAACTGGGTGCACGAGGGGAGGTACTGGGAAAAGGAGTTACCGAGGAGCAGAGGGACGAGGCAAGGAGGGAACGGGTGATGGCTCCATGCTGGGAGGACTTTGTGCAGCCGGTGAGGTGTCACCGCCTTGGTGAGAGCCTCCGCTGCTTCCTCCTGCCACCGCTTCAGCTCTGCACCCACAACCTCCTCAGCAAAGTACCACATTGCCCCTAAAACACATCCTTATCCTCCCGCTTGAGATCCAGCGAGAAAAAGTGAAAACTTCAGCTTAGAAACTTTATCTCCCGCGGGGCTGTGGGGCTGCTCGCAGCAGATCTGAGCCGGCGTGAAGTACCCCTTGGATGTACGGACTCATCCAGCCCACCGCCAGCCACTGCATCGTGGTCCGTTCACCCTTAGTGCTCAAGGGCTGCAGAAAAATCATGGGAGCGTTACACCTTTGAAACCTTCTTAGTATCTGAAACGTTTCTTCCATCCCACCCCCAAGTTACTTATTTATTCAGGTGTGAACTCTGCTCGGTGATTTATTATTTGTCATTTGATTCGATCTTGATTAAAGCTGTAATATCACTATTTAAAGGAAATCAAATCAGTATTGCAATTCTGCAATCAATCATGAGTCTCCATGGGATTTTTTTGCTGGCCTCTCTCCCCCGCTTCCCATCTTGTTGCAAAAGAGCCTTCCATTGGTGCTTGTTTTTATAAAAAGCATTGATCTTCTGTCTTGCATGTGGCAATAAGGTATTTTTTTTTTTAACGCATCACCTAAATATGGGTAAAGCTGGTTTGCTTTTTTGGGTTTGTTTTTTTCTTCTTCTTTTTTTAAGAGACAATATTTTGCATTTATGTAGCAATTTCTGGCCAAGGACTTCCAAGTACTTTCAAAGCATAAATACATTCAGCCTTGCAGAAATCCAGGAGGGAGAAGAGGTAGAGGGGAAGACTGGTCTCCCATGATTTTTATGGGATCTGGAGAAGCCTGGGTTTTGACTAACCAGGAGAACTGATATACATGTTCATCTCCTGATACAGACTTTCTGATTCCAAAAGCCACTGAAAATATCTGTAAGACATTATAGCAGGATGAATATAGGGTATTTTAAATTTTTACTCTGATATATTCAAGCAGGAACCCCAAAAGATCTGGGCACCAAAACTGGAACTTTATTTCCCTTCATACAGAAAAGCTCCAGCACGGAGCAATCCTTATGGGAGATGAAGAAGGGTTCAATTTCTTCATTGCTGTCTAAAAAAAATTGAAACTCACAGTCTGGTCACCTTGCAGCATGTCTCAGGAGCAGGCTGCAGCTGCTCTGCAGGGGGTTGCGTGGAGCTTGGTGAAGCCAGGCACACTCTCCCCTGCGCTGGCAATGCTGATCCTCTCTCCAGAAAAATATTTGTGGTTTATGTGAGCTACGGGCTTGGGGTGAGAATTCAAATGACTATTGATACCGCTTTGGAAGGTACGGAAATCTACTTCTAGTCCCCCTGTTTTGTTGTGTTTTGTCCAGTAACTTGTATGCAGGGTTGGACTCAGGCATTGGAACCCAGATCTTCTCTTTCCAAATAAGTGCCATAACCTCAGGTTAAGGCTTTTCTTCCCTCTGTCTGCTCACTAAACCTGGATTATTCCCAGTAAAGCTGAAGAACGGTGATGCTGTGGGAGAGGGAGGTGTCCAGTCCTCATGGGGCACCCCGGGATGGCGCAGCCTGGCAGAGCCTGCCCTGGTCTTGGGCACTTCATAACGCGAGATGTCTTCTGAGCTGCCGTATAAAACGGGGACTTCTGGTTAGGTCTTAAGAAGAAGAAGATAATCAGTTTTTAAAGGGAAGAGCTTGGGGTGTTAGCTTCAGAAGAGAGTGGCAGGCTGCTGGTAGGACATGGGTGTCCTGGCACATCCCTGAGATCGGATTTATTTCACGGTCACGTCAACATTGTCCCTCCGAATGGTTCAAGGTAGCTTTGCGCTCAGCTATCTCCCCCCACGCTGTGTTTCTGGGACTGCATTTTCTGACACCTTGCTCTCCCCTTGCAATAGAAAGAGATCTTGATGCCTAACAAAAAACGGTGTTGATTTTATTGTGAAAGCCAGGAATCTGAAATGAAAGAGATGCAGGACATTGTCTTGTGGCCACAATAAGAGATGCCTGGGGATCCTTCTAGTCTCGCTAGACTGCTCTTTTTTTTTCTTTTTTTTTTTTTTTTTCCTTACAAAGCACAGTCTTTTCAACCAGTTTCTTACTACTAAAAAGTTCTTCACAGCATTGGTTGTAATTCAAAGCAGTTCTCACATTTAAACTCTGATGCTTCTACGGCTCTGATAGGGAAAATTAAGGCCCCCAGTGATGACTTCTGTGGTGTTTTAGATAATGAGCATAACATGGGGTGAGCAAAGTCTCTAATGATAAAGCAGCAGATGGGACGCTGGGGAGGAGAGCTCCATTTTGCAGATGTGAGTGTGTTTGCGGAGATGGCAGCGGTACACGGCAATTTTGTTCCTGCAGCCCCTGCTGGGCAGCGTCTGAGAGTTCACGGAGATGGACGCTTCAGGCCGAGAGCAGAGAGACGGCTCGTGGGGATGATGGCTGGCTCTGTGCTGCGGGCGAGAGGGCTTACAGCCGAGGGAGAATAGCAGCACGATCAGCAAGAGGCTCTTGGGCTCCAGCATTCCTCCATTTATCCCTGGATCCCGCGTTGTGATCTGCTTGTCCCCCAAACAATAACAATACATAAAGACGCGTCCCCGCGGTGTTAGCGGAGACACAGATCTGGTGCCTCTTTCTCCATCTCCAGCCTGCTCCCACCTCCTCGCTTGCAGCTCTCCCACCGGGCTGCCAGGTAGGCTTTTGCTCTGAGGACCCTGTAGGAGCTTTGCTCTTCTCCAGAGCAGCAGGTAGAGCAGTGGAGAGCAAACAGCTCTGACAGCTGCTGGAAGCAGGTCCAGCCCCGGTGATATGATACCTGCCCGGTCCTGAGGCTGGAGCAGCAGTCAGGAGAGCGGTCCTCCCCTGCGAAGCCTCTTGACGCCTGCAGGGCAATGCTGTGCGTGTTTTTTCTTCTCCTCCGGCTTTCCTCTCAGAAGAGGATGGAGTGCGAGGGCCCGCACACTCATACCAGAGTCGTCCTGTACCCTCCACGTGGTCATACAGACCCCATGCACTGGAGAGACCCCTATGGCTCCGGTCATCCCAGCACCACTTCCCTAGGCATATTTCTGCAGCCCCTGGATAGCGGGATGCCCCAACCCCAGCTCAGAGCACCGGCTCGTGCTTGGGGTCCGCCCTAACCAACCCTCAGTTTCTGCATGAAGAGTGTTACACATGGGCCGGAGTGGGACAGGCGTGTGACTGCAGATGGCCTCGGTTCCTCCTGGCGTAAAAATACAGGTTCTTCTCAGAAACCATTCTGAAGCCTGCTCATAAAAATGAGGTTTTGTTGTTCTGGAGATTCAAGTGCATCGTCTGTCATTCAGAGCCGCACAGCGTTAGCTACGTTCGTGCACCCATGTCGAATAACAGCTTTAGCAAACACAGGGGAACAGTGTCTTTTAGGTAATGGCCAGAAAAGAACAAGTGACTTGCCCCGTATTATCAATTTTTTAAATTAAATCTTTTGTGTGCATATAATCAAGTGGGCTGACTCCCTGGTATTTCATTTCTTCAGCTATAGAAGGATGATGGCTCTTCTGTCCAGGAGAAGAGGCCGCCTGTGTTACTTCGCAGAGAGTTGTGCACGGAGCAGATGAGCCTGTTGCAAAGAGAAGTCCTTCCGTGCTGTAAATAACAACGTGCTTGTATTTTTGCTGGGGAAGTTAAAAGTGATGGCTGCGGTACTCCCTGCGTACAGCGAGGGTGATGCGGACGGAGGGTGATGCGGATGCCAGGATCTGCAGGAAAGGGGATCCATCCCTCTCCCCAACACGAACACGACACCCTGGGATCTGAGGCAAGGCTGGGGACACTCAGAAAAGAGAATCCAGGCTTTTGGCGTGCATTTTCAGGAGGCTGGAAGGGGGTGTAGGAGAGGAAAAACATTTTATATGGGGCCAGGCAGTTTCTAGGTAGGCAGTGGTTTTTTCTGCTGCTCTTTCTTAGTGCTTTGTGGTTGCGTTGGGTTTTTTCCCCCCATTTTTCCCTGGAGATGTCTGTGTCTAGTTGCTGCCTGACACCCTTAACCATTTCAGACCTTTCTTTTCTCTGCTTTTTTCTCCTTCGCATTTTATAGTATCCTTCTCTTTCTTCTGTCACTTACTGTCCCATGAGACTCTCAGGACCCCCTGTTAGTTTCTTTCAGCAAAGAAAGCTTTTTGACAGCTAGTCTGAGTCCTGCTCAATGGTGTGATAGAAAAAAGAAGCAATAATAGGTCGTTTTCTCCCATTTTCAGATCATTTTCCTTGGCATTTCCTTCCTTTTTTCTTTTCACCCCTTCATTTCAAGATGTTCGGCTCCTGCTGAAGTCCCCCCACTGTGATAAGTTCAGGTTGTCATATGGGTAACGCATCCTTCAGGCCAGTTGGTGCAGTAAGCCTTGACACTGCTTCCCCTTCTGCTTTCTCACCCTCATTTAAGGGCTGGGAGAAAAAGAAGGTCACATTGAATTTTATTGTATTTTTATTTTTATTGCAGAAGTATTTCTGTTAAAGAAGTGGTCCAGAGCATCTGTTTGCTGGCTCTTCCTCTTTACAGGGGTAAATAAGTAGTTTTGTGGTAGCTCCAATTTCCCACCTCCCCACCCCCAGCAATAAGTAGCACAACTTTGCAGTACTGATACAGAATTTCCAGCTTTACAAAGGTCACCTCTGTTTTGGGGTTCGTCAGAAATCTGCGACTCAAGAGTGTGCTAGTGGAGAGCAGGCATTTCTGAAGGTGTTAGGCAGCAGCTCATGGAAACCGCTCACGGCCACATAGTAGTATCGTATAGCTGCCTTCTTTCATTGTAATGCCAGATAACACCAGGGGCTTTAAGTTAGTTATCTCTGATGAAACCTCTGAAGATGTCTATCTCCTCACTTCCAAGCGTTCAAAATGCTTCTCATCTCAGAATGCCTGTGCGCAGCTCAAACTCTGTCTTACCCTGTGTTTAAAGATTATGGCTTCATTTTGGTGGTAATGGGAGAGAAAACCCAGGGAGTGAAACATTTTGTAGTTGGTAACAAGTTAAAATCGCAAGCATCTCGCTAGGTATGACTAGGTTTATTTTTGCAGTTTTCCTAAGGCGAGTATCCAAAAATTTGGATTTCAAGTTTGTTATAAGTAAGCGTGAAAATTGCCTATGCCTACATGCCTGAAATTCTTAAAAGCATGCAGACTGGATAGAAACTCTTGCAAAATTAAATTTTGGGCTGATGTTCTTCTCACACTGCTTCCAGTGCTATGCAGATATCATGAGAAGGGTCTCGCTTGTGTTAGTTGACTATTTGCACATCTTGTTTCAGAAAGATACGGAAAGAAGCAACGTCTATGGCTCCATTTTTTAATTCAGCACTAAAACAGCTAATGGTGGGAGGGTCTAAATGGTTTTTAAACTGATTAATCCTACCTTATTTGAGACTGAAATTAAACAAAATGTACCTGGGGGTTTTAGTTGCGGGGGGTGCTGGAGGAAAATAAATACTTAGGATTCCAGTGGATGATCTGTAGGGAAGATAAAGTCCTCAATTAAATTTAGTGAGCAAGATTATTCTTTCCCTGAGAATTCTTTTACCCCTTCAGGAAATATTTGTTCTCTGTGTTTAGCTTATCATATTGTGTAAGATGATTAGCTGAAATGGAAGTTTGTTTCCTATAGAGTTAAGAGCCGGAATCCTGAATGACAACATCTAGGAGCGCAAAGATAGCATTAAAATGAATTCATAAAAAGTATATATAAAAACCATTCCTGTAAAGACAAAAGAACGAGAACAAAATGGGATCCCACTGCTGTTGAAATGGACTGATACACTATCATGACTTGAAATTTCTGCGTTGCCTGGGCTGTTTTCTCCCTGCCCAGGTGGCCTGAAGCAGTCAGGTCCCCGGCAATAGAGGGCACGAGCAGATCTGGTAGGTGGGCATGTTTGTGTAATTTTTCTTTCGCTGTGTCTAATTTCTGATTTCTTGTGAGTGTTAAATATTGGTGACTGCTGGAGCTGTGTTGGTCGTGCTTTTCTCTCCATTTGAATATTGAAAATCAGAAGGCAGCCAATTGTCCTGTTGCTTGAAGTTGGTTTTCTGACAACTTTTGTCTATAAAAATTAGATGACAACAGAAATGAAGTTTTGGTATTCTCTGCTAATCTCTTACTTATTTTTCAAGGCACAGTAGGCTGGAATTTGTAGAATTCTTATAAAAACTTCTGAATGTGTTTTACCTTTGCTGGTCTTGTATTAGCAAAGAAGAAAAACCTCACTCATTTTGATCACTAAAATGAAAAAACTTAGGAACACCAGGATTGCATCTCATGTCTCTTCCTTGAATTTATTTGTTGCTTTACCGTATAAGCTACAGTTCGGTACAATCAAAAAGGCTCGCTGTCCAACAGGTTCAAGCAACATGTTCATGTTAGTTGGGCAGAATATCTTGGTCAGGCTTATTAAAAGTTATAAATGCATCTGATTTTACCCTTTTAAGTTGACTTCTCATTCTGTAGCTGTTTGCCACTGCCCAAAGGGGTCTACATTGTCAGGAGGCCAAAGGAGACTTCGGAGCAAACGATACAAATCTCGACAGCCGCTGATAATTCAATCACCTACAAAACACTTTGGAACCACGGAGGCTGAAGCTGGTGCTTTCTCTGTCACTGAAATCCTTTTCCTTGTCCGTTTTAGAGTACAAGACTCTTAAACATAGAAGCTGTTCATTTTATGATTCTATTATGCAAAATGATGTGAAACTGGTGATTGAAAGCTCCTGTCATGCAATCGTCTTGTCATACAAGATGATTCCTCAAAGATGGGGAGAAGAATGAGGTCTTGTGAAGGTCCTTCCTGACGGACTATCAGGACAGTTCTTTCTGCAGTAACAGTTTGGTTCCGTGCATTGAGCAAGTAATTTTGGAGCTGTGCTATAAATCAAATATTTTATGGCATTGGGTAGAAGGGGAACATTATACATCTTTTCCTACAAAACGGTATTGGCTGGAGTTCAGTCCAGAGTGGCTTGGATCTAATTATAATGCGTTTTAAATATTGAAATAATGTGTTGTGATGGTTGCATAGAAATTTGAAATTAGAAAAATTAGTTCTGGATTCAGTTCGTCTCTCTAATTGTGTACCTGAGATATTTTTCATTTTCTTCTTGTACTGTGTCTCCTTCCTGAACATTAATGTTTAACAGGTAACATTCATTTTGTCTTAGAGAAGTCCTAGAATAGAATTGTGGAATTGTTTAGGCTTGAAAAGACCTTTAAGATCATTGAGTTTGACTGCTCACCCAGCCCTGCCAAGCCCACCACTAACCCATGGCCCCGAGCGCCGCATCTACACGTCTTTGAAATCCCTCCAGGGCTGGTGACTCCACCACCTCCTGGGGCAGCCTGTGAGCTGTAGAAATAACGAGCAGGAAAAGCGTGATTCAACAAAACACTGCACTGGATGTTCCATGTTTCTCATTGAGTTTTACCAGTTAAACCATTTTTTTCCCAGTGGTTTTGGATAAGCTTAGCCTGGCATGCCAGCTTGGCCTTTGCTAATTTAATCGCTATTTCTCAACCACATTTATTTAAACAAGTCAGTTCATAAAATATTACGAGCTACTGACGAACCTCCAATTGTCTATTGACTAATTCAAGAGCCCAGTGATTGCACATCCATTCCATTAGCTGGTTCAGCTGTGCTTGATGGGTCGGCTGTCCTGATGACGAGTTAAATGGCGCTTGCATGGAGGTCCCTGATGGTTCTGCCTGGTGACGTGGAGCGGCAGTTACACATACAACGGGAGCATCCCTGCAGCAGAAGCGCAATGCCAAGCCTCAAATTGATTTTAAATGGTACCGTAGTTTGTTGCTTCTGCAGGAAATTTTAATGGTAAACAAGCTGTAAACAGTTCTGTCCCTTGATATTTCTGAGGAAAATGTCTTTATGAGTTTATTGATTCTTTCTAGTAGAATGGTGCATAAAAATAATGAATAACAATGATCTATTAATTCCTGGATAGTGCGATTTATAATGACCATCTCATTCCAGAAGTGTATTAAGAATTCATACACAATCTTAACATTTTTAAAAGTTTGTCATTTTTTTAAAGCGTTTTTTGAGGGGGAAGTTGATTTTAAATAGCTCGTTGAACACTCTGAAAATTTCTACCAAACATCTTTCGTTCCCCACGTGCAGGTGGCACAGCCGTGTTGAATTCCGTGGAGCCGCGACGCGGGTGGAACGTAGCCCTTGTTCTCATTTTCCCTTTACTTCGCGTTTCACATTGTAAAGCACCTACTCCAACTTAGCAAAAGTTTTTCTGCAGGCATCTTTCTGCGTTCTGCTGGAAAGCAAACATCTCTTTTAAGAGATGTCAGCAATAATTAGAGGCTAAAGGAGAGGTAAGGCTGCCCACAGCGTTGCTTGACTTCAGTTGGCATTTTAGGGATCTGAAAACTTGCCTGTATTTCCAAACATGGAACTGATCAAAGATGTATTTCTCACGTTACATATCAAAGAGTCCAAACTCATAATTATCTGATTCCTGTACATGTAAATTTAGTGATTATTATGAGTGACTGGATCAAATTGAGGTGAATGCTGGGATGAAAGTCATGGAAATCACTTCCCTCTTCTTTGTTGTGCTATTGATTTAAACTGTGGGCGCTTTGGTTTCCCAAATGTAACACGGTGCTAATATTTTCCTAACGGCACTGATACAAACCAAACCAGAAGCCTGAAAAATTCTACACAGTATTCTGCTGAAATGGCTAAGTCTTGCACGGATGATGGTTTTCTCCACGTGGCCAAAGCACGGGTTAACGTGGCATTCAGTTTGGGATTTTTCAGCAGGAATAACTGCATTTCTGCTTAATAGGTTATGACGTGAAGGCTAATTAGGTACAGCATGCATTATCAAGTAGTGACTAGTTAGGCAAGATCAATTGAAGGAGCTTGATCTCTTCTAGGGACACATGTGAAGGGTCGGGCTCACATGGGGAGGACCCTGCATACTGTAATCTGGTATTAATCCCTTTGCCCTAGAGTATAAATAAATAAATAATGTAGGTCACTGATCCACTTAGCAACTGTATGTTTTTAATTCAGGCGTTTTCTTCTTCTTCTGTACGTAATAAACTCACACGTAAACATGTTTCTAATTGAAAACCTTGGAACTGGAACTTTTCTCTTCTTACTATATCGCTGCCGGCTGTAATCCGGTGAGAACATGTATGGGTAATATTTTCAATCAGTGTATATTGAAATTGAAGAACATCTCTCCTTATCAGGGGTTTACTTTTGTTATTTTTGTTCTGCACGTGTTCATGGCCATGCAGTTTGTGTGTGCTTGTGGCCATATTTCGGCTTTTTTAGGTTTTGTGAGTAAAGTTGTAGAAGTGCTGTTCGTTATTTGTTGAGAAATGTTTCTCATTTCCTCTGTTGGATTTCTGCTGGGAAGCAGAGAGGAGGCGTATGGCTGGACCTGTCATTGGCTTGGGCTGGGGTGGGAATTTTTTTAGGTGCCAACCCCTTTCCTCTTTATTGAAGTTCTTTGACCTGGGTTTCCTCAGTCCTGGCAAAGCCCCTTGACTACAATGGTTACTTGTTGAGATTTTGTAGAGTCTTTCTTTCCTTTAAAACATATCTTTGACAGGTTATGTTTTATTTTGGGGTTTTTTTTCCCCTCGAAACAAAGTGGAGATATATATATATATATATATATATATATTTTATGGAAAATTGTTTCTGAGATAATAAAATCCTTTCTTACCCAGCTTCCCCAAGGCTTCTGGGAAGTATCAGTAATGGTCATATCAGCTTCGTTACCTGCAAAGTAACTATTACAGCCTGTACCTGAAATTAATTACAGGCACAGAAAGGTAGCACTGATATTTTATAGAGAAAAAAATGTACCTTTAAAGCTAATAGAAACTGTATGGAGGGCTATGTGAAAATCAAGTTCCTCAAGTGAAAATCGTATTGGCTGCAGCAGAATTCACAACATCTGTACGGTTTCCAAGTCAATTTAGTTTTTTAGCAGTAATTCTTTCCAACATCTTTTTTTTTTTCTCCCTTAGCCCCATTTCAACTCAGACACAACCTTCTTCATAAATTCTTAGGCACAGCAGTAGTTTCTAAAATCCAAAATGTGGAAGAGTTCAAGAATCTCAGGGAGTGAATTATAAAACTGGACAGATTTAGGTTTAACAAGAAATCTCATGGAAATAAATCTAGTCCACCAAGTCAGTGCTTTCCTGGATTTAGAATATTTCAACACTATAAAACTTTCAGAACTCCAGAGCCCTGGGAATAGGGGATGAATTCACTGCAACAACTCTGTTGCTTTTTTTCTGTCATGCTTCACTGTGTTTAAAGATACAAACGGAGAGTCAGTCATCTTGTCCTTTGCTGTCAGGAGGCAGGCTAAAGTTTTTTCTTTTGCGATGCAGGTTGTAATACAGTAGACAATACATCACTGAAGAGCCACAATTTACTGACAGTGTGCCCTCCCCTATTTGAACAGTTTTACTGGCGAATATGCCACCTTTTCAATGAGTAAATCAAGGTGCGTCTCTCCGCGCTAGTAATGGGCTTCCTTGGGTGGTGAGAGTAGCTACCTGTGCTCGGGCACTGCGCCGTCTCTGCCTCGCTCTCTTGCGTTGGCCACCCTTGGAATTTGTCGTCAATGTGATCACGTTGTAAGCTTGTGATACCTGCACGGATTCTGTATAGTGATGGGCTTTTCTCTTTGGTTTCTTCTTCCTGTTTGTTCACGATGTCTTTAATCAGTACTAAGACGCAGTTTTCACGGGAGAAGAAAGACACTGCTATTAAAAATTAGGAAATGGCAGTTCTCTTCCAGATGGTTCTTTCTGAAGTGATACAGGCTGAGGTTGCTGTATTGGATTTGTACCAACGGTGAGAGTTAGGTCTGTAGGCTTGGAAAATTCCTGTTTAATTCCTTGCCATACCCGGACCTCCTCATCTTTGGTCAGAGATATTTATTCTCTTTTTAGGCAGTGAGTAACTAGAATAAAATCTATGGCTGGTACTGGAAATGGAACTCTGGTCTCCTGTCCCTACAGCTTGGAAGGGTGCTGCTTGGATTGCTGTGTGGTTGTCCCATTACACGTGAAGGTATGCCTATGCAGAATGCTCTGCACCAAGTGGTCTTCGCTCTGCTGTCTTCGGAAGTGGGAGATAACGAGATAGCATTTCTGTGGGCTGAGAGAACTAATTCTGGTACTTCTGAAACATGAATACAATTTCTAACTACACTTTTCTACTAGAATTAGTATTCTAATACAGTATCTAACCACAGTGGGCACTGCTTTGAAAGAAGCAAGCAACCAGTAGTCCAACCAAGTGCTAGCAAACAATTTTGGCTGTACATTGCCTGCAAATCCGCTATGGCTACTTTGGGAGTTGTCGGGAGCATTTGGGAAGATGTGGGCAAGATATCCTTGCTAGTGACCAACGTGGGAAGAGCTGAGACCGTTGTAGGTGTCATAGACACTGTTGGGAATGGTACTGCTGCAGCTGCTCGCCCTGCACCGAAATGCAGTGTTATGCAAAATTTATTGTGAGGGTTGAGAACCAGTATTGTCAACGTGGTCCTTTCTGGTTACTGTAATTTCCAAAAGCTTACATCCAGTGTCCTAGATACTTGCCTCTGCCTTGTGAGTGCTCATAATAAAAGTGGAAGGGAGAGTAAGTTGATACTAGTTTTGTAGTTGGCCATAAATTAAAGATGGCTGTAAGATGGCCAGAAATTTGATCAGATTAAAAGAGCAGTCTAGGTCAGTAGCCTGTCTTCTGGAAGGGGAAGCAATGGCTAATTAAAGAAGAGACAAGAGACAAGCTTGACGTGGTCTTGCCTTGGAGTGTCCTCCCTCTTTTTGCAGCTGGCGTGCAGGAGCTGACAGAGCTCAATGCTGCCTTCAATCTGTCGTGTTCGATAGCGTAATCAGATCATAGGATTGCAGAACGGGTTGGGTTGGAGGGAACCTTAAAGGTCACCTCGTTCCAACCCCCTGCCATGGGCAGGGACACCTTCCACCAGACCAGGTTGCTCCAAGCCCCGTCCAACCCAGGCTGCCTGTCCTTGCTTCCACCCTCTGTAGGCTTCCCTTTGGTGTCTGGGCTTGTCCAAGAGTTCCCTCTGTATTTGTCTCATCTCTTCTTCAACCGTTTGGCTCCATAACATCCTGCAGCTCTCGAGTTCCACAATTTAATTATGCATTGCACATAGATATTATTCAGTTTACTTACTTAAAAATCTCAGCAGTGGTTTTACTGGTACCTCTTGGTTCTTGTGTTCGTGACATGGTGAATAATCCTTCCCTATTTAACTTTCCTGAACCACCGATAGTTTTATAAGTGTCCAGCAGATCCTTCCACGCCACTGTTTTTCTTCCATGTAGTCTCAGCCCCTTGAGTCTCTCCTGGGAATGAAAACCACGCTGTATCTCGTACCCTTCCTGTCATCCTGCTCTAATTTCATAAAAGGCTTGGTTGCTGTTGTATCAGCGGTCGCTTTGGAGGCAACGTTAGTCATTAAAAGCATCTTGGACTCCCTCCCTCCGTCTGTTGAATAATCTCTGTGTTTTGAATTCAGATAAGCATTCCGAAGTGTCTTCACTTGACCTCACTGCTCTGTTGGCTTTGTGGAACGAAAGAGAAGGTCCTTTGTACAAGTGTCGTTTTCTGCGGGAAAAGAGAAGTGGTATTTACTGGTAAAGATTTCCTCTTGGTTTTTCTTCTTAGTGATCAATTTTTTCCAGAAGCTTTATATGTAACATACTGGGAAGTAAATAAAAAAAAAAAAAAAAAAGTACATGTCTCGACATAGTTATTCAGTTAACACTCGGTAAAGAGATTTGAGTCAGAGCTTTACATTTTCCATAGGTGGGCAGTTTGGAGACAGCTGTACTGAAAAAATGTTGTTTACAAAGGCGTGTTCAGTTTCTGCGTTCACAAAGTGAAATCTCTCTGCGCCAAATAAAGCCGATGTATTTATTTTTCTCTAGCAGGATAAGATCTCTGTAAAAACAAACCAACCCTGAAATATGAGCTACAAAACCTGAGCTAGTGTGTATCTAGTGATGTACACCCAGGGCTAATTTCCATTCGTTATCCCTCTGCATCCCTTCCCAAGTCCATGGCGGTACCAAACCTTTTCTTCCTTCGCAGAGAGAAGATGTTGTTAATGTGAATGAATGAACCTGTGACTATCACTTCGATAACCTGAGATGCGAAAGCCTCACGAGCTGTCCGGCATTGCTGCTGAGGGCGATCCGTGACAAATGTCACTGGCTTGTCTGACAGCGGCTGGGAAATTTGTAGCAAAACCTAAACTGGTATGTGAGTCTCTTGAGTTGCAGAGCCAAGCCCGAGTTAAAAGACGATCCCATTCGCTCTGTTCTTGTTGCACAATACTTGGTATTTTCCAATTTTTCAGTTTTTTCATATTTCCAATATGTTTCGGCAAGGAAACAAAGAGAAGAATGACAGCCTGTGAAGCAGCATCGTGAGTTCTTTGGCAGGGTGGCTTGAAGGACTGGGTTTTACACCTTCGCGCCTTTCAAGGAGAGCTGTACTGTACTCTCTGATTTGCCACGTAAGGTGTGTTGTCATTACAAAGACTTTATTTAGTATTTCCCGTTGAAACTAAACCCTTACGAAACCCTTTAAGGCTGCTCGTAAGGTGGTTCAGAGCAGACGAAGCATCGGTTACTCACCATTTGCAGCACAGCCTCTGTGCTCTCCAAGGTGGGTGCAGACAATCAATTACAACTTACTCAAGTCGTTATTGATACACAAATAAGGCAGTAATTATAGTTCAGAATTAATTTGCGGGTGGAACAATGGAACGCGAGTGCTGAACGAGGAATGAGAGCCCTGGCTCGACTCAGAAGGGAGCGGGGGGTTTTCCAAGGGGAAGGGGAACGATCGGGATGTTTCCCGCTGCTCTGCTGCAGCACGTGGTTCTGCTGTGTGTATGAAAATTCAGGGTGAACGTTAGAAACGTCCATCACAAGGACCAGGAACCTCTTCAGAAATGTACCTGCTGTTAAGGGGAGCAGTCAGCCTTAAAATGATCAGGAAGGTGGTTGGAAAACAACTGCTGTGGAAGTGCTGGGTGGAGTTTCTGTGTTGTCACTGCAGCTCTGGAGCATTCCCAGACTCACTGTCCTCTCGGGTGTAAGTTTACATCCCCCAAAAGTGTACATCGTGCACAAAAAGCCAGGCTACTCCCATTGTAAGCCAGGAGAGAGTCTGAAATAAACCCTCTTTACTTTTATAAGTAAATTAAACTTAACGTTGGGGAAACAAAACCACGGAGAAATAGGTGGAGAATCAGGTTAACTGTATTAATCCTTGACATTCTTCCAGTTCCAGTGAGTCAGTGGGATAATGAGAGAGATATAAATCCCCAGAGCCAGTTTAAAGAAAAACTGTAGCGTAATGGGCCTGAGCAAGTGCTAATTCAGGCAGTTTGATTCTGATTCTACCAGGTGTATTTTGTGACTCTTTGGATAAATAAGTTATGGTGGGATTTGTCTCATCGAACTTTGGCTTTGACTAGATGGCTGATAGTCTGAGCTTCGTCCGTCGGCAGCGATACGGGTACCATGAAAGGGAGATTAATCCTATCCAGAAATAGATGGGAAACTTGCCACGTGGAGGGGCTTATCTGGTAAAGATAAAGGGAATGCACATCGCTAGCGTACACTAAATGTACAATTTTTGGAAGGTCCTTTTTGCCCTTGGTGCAGTGTTTGCGCACGTTTCATGCTCTGAAGCGGTGATTCTGCTCTCCACGCTTTTATATTTAAAAATTGTGTTGTGCTGCAAGCACAGCAGCCATTTTGCTCTCAGTGTGGCTGCAGCTTACACTGAAGCAGATGCTCTGCTCTTGCATAGTCTTGGCGTTTGTTGTCCTCTCAAATGGTGTCTTGTGTGCTCTGGGTACACCGTCAGCACAGCAGCGCCGGTGTCAGTCATAACGTGGTAAAACAAAAAAGAGCTCAGGACTCCTCTTCCATCCTCATTTATCCGTGACGGGGTGTCAGCCCTTGAAAAGGAAGAGTTAAACGAGTGGTTATGGGAACAGAAAAAGTTTAAAGATTTGTGGACATGAGAAACAACAAATAAACACATGTGATCAGGAACTACTGCAGATACTCTTGCTGCGAGAAGACATTCAAAAGTTGTTACCTCGGGAGAAGTTTCAATCCTGAGTTTTGTTCAAGGTTTTTTTGTGTAACTTCAGCTTTTAGAACTTGCTGAGGTACAATTGTCATTGATTGCTTTGAGGGTCTGCGATTTAGGTTTGTGCTGCTGTTCCTTTCTGCAAAATAAATCTACTAATATTTCACTTATCATGGGGTTATTCTGGCACGTCAAGTATAAATAAGAGCAGAAATTGAAACAGAAAAGAAGATATCTGTTCCTTAATGACATATTTTGAGTTGTTCTGAGGAACCAATGAACCCTTTTGAGATGCAGACTTGAAAGACAGAAATTGAAATTATTCATACACAAAAGCTGTTTTCCCCAAGATAGGAGAAAATGTACCTTCATCATCCAGGAGCGGCTGCAGTCCCTGAAGATGCTGAAATAATCGTTGTTTATGCTGTACCCCTTTGGTCAGGATGCTTTGGGTCCTCAGAAACGGCGGGACAGAGGCAGAACGGTAACAATTATTTTCAATAAAAAGGTGTACGTAGCCAGTGGCACCCACAGCAAACACAGCCTTGCTGTCCCACTGAGTGACAGGCCACCGGGGAGTTCAGGCTTGTATTAAAAATGTGCGCTGTGGCTGTGGTTAAACAGCAGCATCCTGCCGCGAGGTGGATATTGAGAATCATTTTCATTTGAGAGATGAGAAAAACTGAAGCGTGGGAAGGTCGCTCGCGGTGACCCAGGGTAGGTCAGGAAAGCTGAAAAGAGAATGTGCCCTTCCAAGGCCAAACCTTGGGACTGTAACCTGCAGGAATATTTCGTTAGGGAATTTGTTAGGATGTGATCGTGAGAACTGTTTTGGCGATAGGTGAAAATCAAATGCTTTCATCCTTCCCTATTTATTAGATTGGCTTTACATTTTTCTGTTTCTGATTTTCATTACATCTGTCTAGACGGCTTCATTACATAGGATGCAGGCTCTAAGTTTTTCTTCTATACTGTCTGTCAAATGGTGAAAATGGGATATAGTACGTTGGGAGAAATTATGAAAATGTGTTTAGGACATCTAAGCTACCTTGTAGGATTAGAACAGCATAATGCCATTACAGCCGTATCAGGGAAACCCCATTTGAAATCATCTGACAGGGAGCAGGATAGCCATTTAAAAATTTTCGCTTGTTTTATTGCTTTATCACAAAATAAACCACTGTTTCTTTCCCAAACCTGAAACATTTTAAATTTAAATGAAATGCTGCTGCCTAATTTCCCTAATGCCTCGCTGTGGCTTAATGAAAAAAAGCCTCCAAAGGTGGATGGTTAATGAATAATGTTTTTTAATGCTATCTAGCTAATACTGTTTGTGTTTTCATACAATTAACATTTTTTTTAAAATGCTTCTAATGAAGTGAAATATCCTGGAAAATGACTCTCCTGGGCTTGCTTACAACACAGACTTAGCTTTCGGGGGGAGGCTCCGCAGGGCAGCTGCCTGTGCTCGGCAGCCCTCCCTGATTGCCCTCTTGATGCTGTTTCTCCTGTCCCTTGACACGCCAGTACCCCGTCAGGTACCCACCTGAATTTGACAACCTGCTGATTCATCTCTTTTGGGTTTTTTTTGGAAAGAAAAAGGTACCGAGGAGCGAAGGCGGCGTGCGTGTTGTGCGTTAGGGGGATGTCACCTCGGTGCCTGGCAGGAGTAAGCCTGCGGGAGCGTGGCACGTCCTTTCTTAACGTCGTCTCCTTTGGATGTGTAAGTTGAGAATATTTCACCCCGCGGTCGCGGGGATGATGACCGAAAACTGGCTGTTATTTTTAGCGGTGGCATCTGTCTATCAGTACAGCACACGCTAGCACGTGAGCTCTCTGCGATAGGGATTTTTCTGCAGAGAATTAGAGTATGTATTTAAAAATGTTAAAAAATGGGGAATAAATAAGAAAGACGGGCTTTTTTCTGACAAAATTACTGTACGCCTGCAGTGCCCAGAGCCTGTTTCAAGGGCAGCGGCGCAGCCAGAGCTCCCTGGGTTTTCCAGCAGCGCGACCTTCATCAGCGGGGTCTGGGAAAAGCACATCTAAGCAGAGGTGGGTGCTCTGCTGGCACAGACCGAAATGCCTCGAAATTGGTGTCTGAAAGCATTAGAGTGCTTCGGCTTGGACCTCGAACACCATGCTTGATGCAGGGCATCCAAAACAGGGATGCTTCAGAAAGGTACCTGTGCCACCATGGCATGGTTATAGGGGGCCAGACCTGCTGTGTCCTGAGGTCTACAGCCCCACAGAGGGTGGGGGAACCATGTCCCCACAGAGAACCAGAGCCAGTGGAGCCCACCTGGGGTCCATGGCCAACCCCCGCTGAAACGGGGCTGAGGTGCCCAGGTGAGGCTGCTTGGGGCAATTCATCCCCACTTAGTGCTGGAAGGGCCCTCACCTGGTGCCATCTGCAACTCCCAGTCACTCAGCTGTTAGCTGTTAACGAACCAGAGCTCATTAAGGAGCCCTCAGCCACAGTTGGGGGTGGGTTTGGGGAGAAGAAAGAGCGGTTGCACCACGGCTGCTCCACAGCGTCCAGCGGAGAGGCTGTTGGCTGAGCCTTGGTGCTGCTTGTGAAAACACAAGGTAAAGGAAAAAAGCTGCTTTTATTTCACAAAGACTTTTGTTGTAACTTATTGTGGGAGCTGAGAAGCGGTGAGGCGTGGTGGCGGTGGTTTTCTTTAGTTGTGGGTGAGTTTGAGGTGGGCTTGTGAGTGAATTTGCTGAAAAGTCAGTGTTTGCACAAGGGAAACGTGCCCAAATGTTGTGAAGAAGGACTGCGTGGGGAGGAGAGGTGGGAGGGATGCCTTTAAAATAACGACTGTGTGCTGGTTCTGGGGCACTGTAGCCGTGGGGAATTACACCTCTGTGTTACAGCTACAGGGGTGCTCCTGGGAGGGAGGCGAGGTGAGCTGGGGAGAGAAACCTCGTCAGGTAGGAACTGGAGGATTGGTTTGGTTTGCTGGAGACCCCTCGTTGCCGAGCAGTCCCCTTGGTCAAGGATGGTGTTTGGTGGAGGTGGCTCGCCTGAGCTTGCCGTGAATCTGGTGTCTGTCCTCCTGTTTATGTAAAAAGAGATATTCTGCCCGGTCTATTAATATTCCTATTTATTAGTGTTGGGAGGGAAGGTTAAAGTATGCTAAAGGGGTTCAGTGAATGATGCTGTAGTCTACTAAGCAATGTTTTTTCTTTCCTTTAACAAAAAAAAAAAAAAAAAAAAAAGTGATGTGGAGTGGGTGATAGCAGGAGCCAGGCTGGTGGCCACTGCAGCCCCAGGGGGAAGGACTGGTGGGTCAGGCTGTGATGCTCACTGGTGGCTTGGTGCTGCTCCTGGCAAGGCTGTGCTCCGAGGTGGTGCTGGCTGGTGGGATACCAGTGCGTGGGTTGTGATTTCACGTTGGCTTCTGAGCACGCGTGGATTTAAACAGTATCCTCGTGTTGGTGTCGACTTGCTTTGGAGCTGCATAGCTTACGGGTAAAGCTGGTATAAAAGTGTGTCTATTGACAGTGCTCTGAAATGTTCTTTTTGTTTCCACTGGGAGATAAACTCATCAGCAGGAAACTAGTCTGGGAGAGAAGATGAAAATTAGTATTACATCTCCCTGTACAGGTCTTCTGCTCCAGGTTTACACCTACAGAAGCCTCACAGGTGTGGTGCATATGCTTTGTGTAGAAATTGCGTCTGCCTGATCGTGGTCTGCAAGCCTGGACAGGTTTCAGTTGACTTTGAACTAAGTTACACCTGCGTAAAGATGTGCTTTGGTCTTCATAGGTACAGGTCTAAACCTGGATGGAGTCTGAAGTGGTTTATTCACAGGCAAGAAAAATAATTCTGTAAATCCTTCCTTTGGTTTGGAGTTGGTCGCCTGCCTCATAAAAGTATTATAACTATTATTCATCTGTAAGATCTCAGTGTTTAAAGGTGTCAGGTGGTGCTGATTAGTGTAGGACCTTCAGCTGCTGCAGTTTCCACAGGAGGCAAAAAAAAAGAAAAAAGAGTAGAAAAGTGTAGTTTTGGAAAACGAATGTGGCCTGACACCTCCAGAAATACCAGCTTAAAATGTTTTTCATTAGGCCTTGACACGAGATAAATGAATTCACGGGAACAGAACCACAGATGAAACCTATTTCTGCTTCTACAAAACGAACATATAGCATTCTAGAAGCGGAGAGACTATAAATCTCCCCAGAAATGACACCAAAAACCTGCTGCATGTTTTGCAGCTGCTTGTCGGGTTCTGCTGAATTGTGGGGGGTATTTCTGAGCGGGACGGTGCAGGGCGCGGTGTTTTGATGTTTCCTAGAACTGCCCATGTATAATCCTCATTTACTACTTGTCACTATCCTAATCTGAAAAGTAAAGCGGGGTAGCGTGGTGTTTAGTCATGCTTCTTAAATGTCCTTTGTAGCCTACTTTGCTCTGTTCTACTTAATGATATGCTGCTAGCAGCCGCCTCAAACCTTAAATACAGCTCTGAAATAAAAGGACCGTTTTCATTTTCCTGTGTTTATAATGCTGATCAATTGGTGCCTTCAAGCAATTATTGACTAATTAAAGACTATCTTGGTGAAGACAGAAAAAGCATTAGGAGCTCGCATGTGGCTTTAAACCATTTCATAATATTTGCGTAGTGCCGTAAATGGAAGAGCAAATAGAAATTTGTTAAAGCTTTTAGCGATGAAATTGGAGCGCTGGTGAGCAGACAGGACAAATCTGCTACCAAAGTGGGAGCCCTTCGTGCTGCTTAATCCTTTTAAGTGTTATATACAAAATTAGCTTTTTGGCACCGGGGCTCGCCCGTGGAGCTGTGCAAGGATATAGGTCAGCGGATAATATATTCTGCTACCTGCTTGCTTAATTTACGGATGGAATTAAAACTCAGCCTTAGAATTGAATTGCCCTGCGGCGGAGGGGTGTTTGGATCCGAGGCACGCAGTACGATCCTTTTAGAAAGAGGGAAGGAAAAGCAGGGGCAAAAAAATCATCTGCCCATGTTGTGCGGCTTGTTTGGGTGTGGGCACAAGTGCCAAACGTGGATGTTCGAAGAGACTTGATTTCTGGTGGTGTTGCCTTATTTTTTTTTTTTTGTTTTGTGCCAAAGCTCTGTCTTTTACTACAAAAGATTTGCTAAACCTTCCTGACCCTTCAGTCGTAGGCTGTGCTTCAGAGCAGCCTGAGTTGATTTATTATTTTGGTTTTTTTTCTCTTCAAAATCACGGGAAACTTCATAGCCTTTCAGAGTATTAGACCAAATCCAGTGGTTTTCTTCGGAGGTTACGGGGTCAGTTGGATTGGCAAAGCTGGAAGTGAAAGTTAAGAAATAATTAAACCCTTAGATGGCCAAGAACCGACTGACAGTTTTCCTGTTTGTGGCTCTGCTTGGTAAACATTTAAAAGTTGAATCCTCACCAGTATCTTATATGAGGACATACATTAACAGCACTGTGGCTGCTGAAGCCAAGGGTCTGTGGTCCTACCGAATATAATTCTTGATGAGTGTTACGGTGGATAAAGTCCCTGCCTTGAAGAGTTTGGTCCCTGGGTGGACATAAGGGAAGGAGGACAGGATAGCTGGTTATTTCCTTTAATTATGGTAAGTGAATAGTAGGAGATGAGCGAGTTGCTCAGTGTTCCTCTGGAAAAGCTTGTATCTGCACTGAAATCCTTTTAGCCAGAGGGCAGGGTTTCCTTGTGCAACACCATTTCTAATGTGTGTGGTTTTTGTTTTTTTTTAATGGGTATTTATGGACTAATTCAGGATTATTTAAGAATCTCACTGGAGTAAGTGGAAAGAAATTTTAATTCCCAGTTTAGGGACTAAGCCACCAAGCCTTCATTTCTCTAATAAATTACACATTCATTTTTTCTTAATCCTTGCTCCAATTAATTAATCCCAGTATCCTGATTAAAGCACGGCTCAGTTCATTTATCCCAGTCTACTCTGAATGTCCCCTGTGTTTTCATCCAGGCAGGTGGAATCCGAGTCCTTGCTTGGCTGCAGTCACTGTGAAGTTTGTCTTCTGGGGATGGATTGGCTTTTTTTTTTTCCTTTCCTATCAGCTTGGTAGGTGACTTGTAATGGTTTTAGCAGTGGTTTAGTGGTGCTTCACCTGGTCTCTGGTGCACCTGGTGTGGTCTGATTTGGAGGTCTGAATTCTGGAAAGCTCTCTGTTAACCTTCAGTGCAATTTTCCTGACTTACCCAGCTCTGTTGGAACTCAGAGTTTGCACAGCAAAGTTCTTCTGGCTGAGGATTTGCAACTCGAAAGTCCTTTTTTGTATTAAAAATGTTTACAAAAAAGGTTTCTGAAGTAACTTTTTAAAGTGCTTTCGGAAGAAGATGAATAAGTCGCTACACTTCTTAGATGTTCCGCCAGGCTCATAGGAGCAAACAAGCCTCCAGTTCCAGTCTTTTTCAGTAACAGGATGCAAACACTAGCTTAAAATCTAAGATTTTGTACCCAAGAGGGTGTCTGTCATTACAGAGCTACAGGCTTTATTATTAAAGGGCTTGTGTGCAGCTGCATGACTCGCTTTTCCTTCTTTTTCCTAGGAATACTCGGTAAGTAGAAATAAACACTGGAATAAATCTCTCCCTGGTGGCTACACAAACAGTTGTACCAAAAAGAAAACATATAAAATATCAGTACCCATGTTGGTTACATTTAATGTTCCTGGGGCTGTTCAGTTGTTTTCTTCATAATGTAATGCACAGCTAAATTGAGTCCTTAAAAAGTCATTAGTGGACTTTTCAGTAAATGAAACAAAAGCAATGAGAATTATAAATTATTCTTCATAATCAGTAGTCAAGTTTTTCCCAGACAGTTCACCAATTATTCACTCTGTTGTTTTTTTTAATAAAAAGAATATGCATTAGACAAGGAAAGTAGTTTTGCATGCTGGTAGTTGTTGTTTTATATTTATGGGAGATCTGATTTGAGAAAAAGAAAGGAAAAAAAAAAATTGCTTTCCCTATCTTTGTAACATGAGGGACTTTTTATATTTGGCTAAGACTTTTTTTTTTTTTTTAAAAGTAGTTATGTGAAATACCAGCTTCTGGAAAATGGGCATGGAAACTTTCTCAAAAGGAAAATGTCACATATTGTTTTCAGGCCTTTTCAATGAACTCATGGCTTTGGGGGAGGGAAGGTGGAAGCAGGAAGGAAAAAGGAACAGAAACATTTGTGTTGCAGCCACGGGGTTCCTGGCACCGTGTGCCTTAAAGGTGTGCTTATGGTCTCTCTCCAGCCTATTAAAGATAAGAGATGGTAAGGTACAAAAATGGGCTTATAAAATTTCAGGTTGTTCCGTAATATCTGGAAAAAAACCTCCAAAACCAAACAAAAAAACTTCAAAACCCAAACCATTCTGGTTGTGCAGCTGCTCCCCCGGGGCTGCGTGTCCTGCTGCTCGGCGTGGGTCCGAACCAGGTCCCGTAGTGTTCAGCGTGCTTCAGCCTAAACCGTAGTCTCTGAAGTGTTAATTTATTTGTAGATATCCAAGTGCTTTTTAATAATTGATATGCGATAGAGCTATCCCTGTTTCTCTCGGTTGAGGATCTGCCCGTTGACTGTGGTTCCCCTTCCACAAATTGAAGTTGATGAAAGTTGATGACGGTCTCGGCAGAGACTGCGGAGCCCAGTTTTCCCTCGTTTGCTGTCGCAGTAATGTGAAGAACCAGGGGGCTGCTAGTTCACAGGCACTTTAGTGGAAACCATTCCTTTAATTCTGGTGTATGTAGCTGTTAGAATCCTGCATGGATTTTTAGCTCCGAAAGCGTAGATGCATAGCAGAGTCGCAGAGCTGGGATGCTGAAAAGAGACCTTTGGAGACCAGGAATTAGCGTTCATTTTTAACGTGAAATCTTGACGAGGAGCTTCCTGTAGAAGGGTACCATTCAGATATTACATTATTTATGAGGTTAGTTTTTTAACTGGCTGTAATTGACCTACTTATAGAAGACTTTCTGGAAGTGGCATCGTCAGCTGACTGGCAATGCTGCTTCTGAATGGAGCTGTAATGTTCAGCATCACTCCAGTACTTCTTTTTTATTTTTTTTATTATTATTATTTTTTGGTGAAGAATAATTTTTCTTGGTGGTGGGTGGCCTGTGGTGGGAGTCTGGTCAGGAGGAGCCTGCTCGGGAGGGTTTCTTGGGGAAGCTGTTGTACAGCCCTCCAGTCTCGGGCTGGTTTTGCTGCGAGTGCCTTCGAGCACCTGCATCTCCTACGTGCTTTGCCGGCTGGTTGTGGTCTTGATGGATGCGGCTATGGCTTATTTGGATGCTTTGGGGCCGGGTGCCAGGAAGTTAGGGCTAAATGCAATTTCATATACTAACATCAATTTGCTGCGGATGCCTGAGAAACACCCTCTGAAATTTGTGAGCAAATGAGGTTTCATCTCGCCGCTAACAAGGTTGTGTTGCCAAGCCTGTCACCGGCGGAGCTGACCCCTCTGCTCCGAGAGGACTGTTATATTGCCTGCTCCAGCTGGTGCTATTGGCTGTTAATCAGAAGTGTTTATACTTTTTCATTCTCACTTGACTTCCACTTTCCCTGCTTGACTTTGTATTCAGAGTTGGTTCATTATGAAGTATATTGTTCCAACCCTGTCTTGACATTTCACTGTCAGCTGGCAGTGATCGGTCAATATTACTGCTGTCACTTCTCACAATGCAGAAAATATGCTATCACACCAATTAGGATGTTTACTCAATCTTTTTCCTGCACTACTCCTTGCTGGCAAACGTGGCTCAGGATTTTAAAATGGGAAAAGCATGTTAAAAACCCAACTGGCTGGAGTTTCTGAAATAACTGGCATGGTTGCAGCGTTACCGCTTCTGTAGAGTGCGAAGCAAGATGGTGATCAAATTCTGCTCTTGCAGCTTTGTGGGTCTGTAATAAATCCTCTGGGTGCTATTTTGCACTCGCTTATGCTCAACATTATCCCTTTTCATGGGGTAAGGGTAGATATTTGCCTCATTGACTGGAAATTAAAACAAATTACAATGGCGTGACTGGGAATAGAATTTAATTTGTTGACCATAACAAGCGGGAATCCTGTTCCCTCTCCCCACTTCAATATCTCATACCTTATTTAATTAAACATACTGATTCGTATCAGCAGTGTGGAGGCAGCACAGGCAGCATGTCCTCGTGGCACAGCGCAGGGCGATGTAGATGACAGAGCTGAAATAGTTTCCATGGAGTCTACTGAGGTTCTCGAGCTTTGGATCCCAGGAGTCTATCTTTGTGGTAGTATTGAGTTTGACCCAGCCTTTGTGTTCTTCCATTTCAGTTGAGGACATAATGAAACAAATGGATGAATGTAAAACATATATGGGTTTTCCTTCCCGCTGCTGGGAAGAGTGTGTGTGGGAGGCAGGGAGAGATCTGCTGTGAATTAGCAGTGAGCCATTGGTATTGTTATCATGTGGATTGAATCGTCTCTCTCCCTCTTCCCGGTAATGGTTGTTGGGTGGAACCACGGAACTTGAGAATAACATCTCTTGAGTGTTGTACTTTATATTTTACATATTTGCAGCAAGAGTCAAAGCAGCACGTTTATGCAAAAGGTGCACTGTGGAGGAGATAGATGGGTGTCATGGCATGAGCTGCGGGAAGCAGTAAAAAAGAAAATCTAACGAATGTATTTTAGAAGCAATCAATGCAACTTTTTATTCTTGGAAAATAAGTGTAATGCCTCCGATGGAAACCTGGGAGTTCAGCTTCCATACCAAAGCTGAGAACCGAGGGGCTGACCTCTTGCTGGAGCTCACTTCTGCGTCTCCATCTCTGTTCTGAGGGTACCAGTCTGTTGGTCACCTCGAGTAAGAGTGACATTTTTTCCAGCCATTTCTTCTCTTACTGCAGCTCGTGTTGGCTGCTCTGCAAAGTATTTCTACACTGCCTGGCTGCTTGGACAAGGTGTGTGATCTCTAGATTGTTTTTATTTCCTCTGCCTGAAATTTTGATGAAATATAATTGTTTGAATTAAATGTATGTGTAGGTCCTACGGATAAGAAAACTGTTTTTTCATCCATCTTTGCAAGCAATGTAGAGTGCATACTTAATTGCCTGTTCCAAAAAACTTTAAAAAAAAAAAAAATCAACAAAAAAATTCCCAAAAGAACAAACCTGAGAAACAAATGAGAGATTGCTTTGAAAATAAACCCCTTCATCTTGAAATGGAAAAGGAAACGGGCAGGAGCGAACAAATATTGCCCTTGAAGTGGTAGAATAAATTTCATGCAAAATAAAGTAAAACTTCCTTCAGAAGGGTGTGCATGAAGCAGCATAATCTCTTATTTGCAGGTTTACCAACCTGGTTGTTTCATTCTTTGTTTACCCACCAGGTTATGAATATCTCCTTAGGAAGGAAAAGCTTGTTTTCTTTCGAGTTTAATGCGGTCCCTATTTGCAACTAAGCGAAACTGAAGCTGTCACTGTTCAAGAGGCAGATAGCGGTGGTTGGGTTTCTCTGTTTGTATGATCGTACGTAGCTCATTAGACGAAGGGGAAACACCGTGCCATTCGAAATAATGAGTTTGTTTAGTAAACCCCTGCATTTTGCAGTAGCGGCTTTGTAGTGCAATATCTCGAATTGTCATTGGCGGAGGTTGCTTTAAATTAACTTGTCATTAGATTGTGCAACGTAACTTTCCTCTAATAACTCATGACAGCGGCGAAGCGTAAATACTTCTCGCCTAGAAAGACACTGTAACCATAAGCTGTGGTACAAAAAAGTTAAACTTTTTACTGGTTTTTACTTGTTGAAGTATTACTGAGGCGGTGAGTCGCTTAGGACAATGAAGGTACACGAAATAACGTAGGATGCGGGTAATAGTAAGCTCAACTCGATAGCAAATGGATGAAATGCCATAAAGCAGGTTCAAACCAGTCCAGAGCCACCAGCCTGAAATGATGTGTATTGGCATTTCTGTAATACACACTTTACTCATAATTCTCCCTGTCTTTAACTGGCTGCTGCCTGGCTCTGGTCTGCCAGCTCCCCGTTTGCTTCCTCGCTCCGCGTCTTTCCTTGCTGTCTCTTTGACTTGATTTTGGATGTCATACAGTGAATGTTACATGATTAAAGACGTAATTGATTAGGGATAATGGGAGTAGTTAAATTTTAATCCAGCACTCCAGCCTGCTGCTGTATCCTTCAGAAACCCAATCAATACAGTTACTTGGGTCTTCTCTGAGGTAATGATATAGGTTGCCATCTGAGGTCAGGGCTCCTGTCTGCTAGCAATTACAGAAAGGCTGCCTGGGACTCTGGTAGCAGTTTATCATAGTAATTGTGATGACTGTGTTGTGTACAAAATACACAAATATGTGTGTGTAAGCGTGCCTTGTGTGGAAAACCAGAACTGTAATTATGTTTCAGGTATGCTAATTAAATACCCTTTAAAGTGCGTTTCCTATTGATTAGGAGGGGGCTCCTGCCCAATTTTTGTTGGCATTGTGTGGTGCTCGGGCACAATGTTTAAAGCCCCAAGTGGGTTAAATCTATTGAATGTGTCTGTATAGCTGCTTGATGATCAGAAGTCCAGAACAAAAATGTGTGTCTGAGAGCAGAGGCAGAGAGTTAGTATCAACAGCTGATCTCTGTTAAAACCTGAATGTGTTTTTCTGCTGTCACGTCAACCACACTTTGCTCACTCCTTGCTGAAATAATACAGAATATATGACAGTCCCTTGACAGGGTCCTAAGTCAGCTGCTGCTGCCTCTCTTCACTTGTTGTCTCTGCTGGAGAATTTGTCATCTCGTTTATTTGTAATTTCAGCGATGCTCAGAGTGGTCCTCATAAGTTCACTTCACTGCAGCTTTTCCGTAGCCCTTATTTCAAGTCTGTTATGTATTCGGGAAATGTATAACTAAGGCAACCTGTCCCAAGAAGATCACGCTAATTTTGCTTTTAATGTGAGGCTGAAGTATTGAATGCACTTCAGAATTGTCTATTCATTAATTGTCTTTCATAAGTTAGGTCATGGTGGAGGAAATACTGCACAGCAGTCTGTTCTCTGTAGACTAGTTATTGGGGATGGTTACAGTTTACTAAGCACCAACCAGGTGTTAGTAACAGGGAGCTATTTTTGTTGCTAGAGTTTTAAAGCGAAGCTTTAATTGCTTTGCCTGGGGTTCTAGTATCATTTATCCCTATTTTAAAGATGAAGAAAGACTCCTACAGAAATGAAATGCTGGTGGTCACCTCAAAGTCCAGTGGGAGAGATGAAAATAAAGGATGTCTTTGGAGACTGCGAGACATCAGTAGTTGGCATCAATAGCCAGGTTGTTTCTGAGGGCTTGTATGTGGCCGTCACTTTCAACGTACGGTAGGCAAATAGTTGAAGAATGCAACGGTGGTCATCAGTCAGTGACTGCTTCACTGTAGGCTAGTTTGGGCTGGGAGGCACCGGGAGGTCATTTAATCCATCTTCTGCTCAAAGTCCAGCGATTAACCAGCTGGGTCTTCAAAACCTCCAAAGACGGAGGCTGCCCAGCCCTCCTGGGTAACCTCTCCTGCTGCCTGACTGTGACTTCTGCTCGGAAAACTGCAGTGATGAGTGAAGTGCTGAAATGCGGGGAACTTGTTAATGGTGCTTGTGGTGCTGAGGTTTTGGTAGCCTGTGATGAAGTGTTATCATAAGTACTTACACTGAGTTGCAGTAATAGAGTATGTGCCTGGATGAGAGACTTGCTCAGCATCCATAACTTCCTCTGGGGTCATCCAGGGTTCTGGGATCCGTCTTGTATTCCAGGAGTTACTCATTAACCTCTACTCCACCGGGAGCTGGTACTGCAAATTACTTTGCGGAGTTTGTCTTGAAACAAAGATTAAGTACACAGTCCTGAGAATTGAACTTTTAGGGCATTTTCATAACTGGAGCCAATTTTCTAAATTGACAGAGGTCATCATAACTTATGTGGAGTTCAACTTCTAGTAACAGCATATGAATTATCTGTGTTAAATTCATGGCAGTACGTTGCTTTACTTCATATTTTACTAGTATAGGCAGTTACATAAAATACATACAAAGATACCACCCTCTTATTGCTTAAAAGCAACATTACGTGTCAGTTAGTAAATGTTGGTGGGCACGAGGGAAATAGGGAATCAATTACTTAGTTCCCTGTAGATGCTAGTAAACAAAAAAAAACCCCTCAAATGGAAAATAGCATGGCAAACAGGAGGAAGAAATTCCTCAGAATATTTTTGAAGAATGTTAATTAGATCTCATCAGAAGACATAAAAGATTAAAAAAAAAAAAAAGAGGGGGGAATTAACTGATAATGCTGAGCTTTCACCTCCTCATCTTATGGAAAGGCACGGATTCAGACTGATTTCCTTTATTTTGTTACAATGTCAAGCAGCATTGTTCTTTATCCCTGCAAAGCAAACCGGTGTTTGTATATAATGATGGGAAAATACTTTTGCTTTTATTTCTTTATTTGAAGGTAACAATAAAGCTGTAACTTCAAAATAAAAACATTTCTCCTTTAGCAGAGCTGTAGGTTGGTTAAGTGGCTCTTTCGGGCTCCCCTGAACCCCAGGCAGCTGGGGTGCCTCATCCTGCGCGGTCCTGCCGTGCCTGTGCCCCGGCGCTGAACAGTCCCTCCGCCGCTGGTTTCATTAAGAGCTGAGGAGGCTGAGTATCTGTCAGGAGTGGCTCAGTATCTTGAAGAATAGTCCGTTAAGAGCTAAATCCTCCTATCCAAACAGCAGGGTGGATCGCAGATAAGCAGCTCAAATGAAGGATTATCTTGGCTGCAATGCAGACAAGTTGATCTGCAGGATGCTGCCATGCTTCAAAGAAGGATTAAGGCTGCTGGTGCACCATCTCCGTGGTGGAATTGCTGTGGATTTTCACCTGTTGCGTTTATGGGCCAAACTCGGATCAGAGTAGCCAAGCTGTTTAATTTGGTAGGGTTTCTTGTAACCCTGACTCATGTGGGAGCTCCTGTCGGATATGATACCGTTGATGCAGAGGTCTGCCAACGTGGCTAACGGTCTGATGGGAAATGGCAGTCTCAAATGCACGGAGTGACATTAAACACTGCGTGTGTGAAAGTTCCGTTGGGTCATATTTGGCTTCTGATGGCAGTGGCCAATGGAAGATAGTGAGGAATAAGGCATATAAATAGGAGAGCATTAGGAAACAGAAGTACCCACGCGGCTGGCTGGTGTCCACGTACTTGCACGCGGTCCTTCGGCTGCCTCGCCGTGCCCGCTGTCGTACCTCCTATGGATAACGCATCGGGGGGCGCTTGTTGGAAATACATATTCTGACTCCTTTTTCCTTAGGGAAGGGTGAAGGGGAGAGTCCTTCAATGACAAGCGCTAGGTTTGGGGTCGTTCTGCATGTGACTTCTCAAAAAGCCGTCAGGACCCCTGCAGGGCAGCACCCAGTGGGCGAGCAGCCCTTCCCGGCATCCCGAATTACAGCCAGGTGCCTCCCAGCTGCAAGGAGCGGGGCTGGGCGGGCAGAGCGAGCCTGGCAGCTCCGACCTTCTGAAGTCGCCACTTTTTGCAGGACTTCAGCCTGAAATGCTAGCAAAGTTCATTACCTGCTGCCACAGTCGCTTCCACTGCCTTGATGGCGTGCTAGGAGAGGGGTTTGCTATTGCAACTGTGTATCTGTAGCCAACTCTTAAGTCTTAGCATGGGTTTTGAGCCATTTTTCATTGCATGTTAATTTTGAGTGCAGCAGGCTTCCTGCAGCCCGCTAAGGAAGAGGTGTAGCGGTGGTTCTCTTCTTAATCTGTAAATTCTATTTAATGTTTTCCCAGTGCCTGTCGTATTTACTTGCCTACTCCCAGCCCAGCTGTAGTGACTGAAGGACAAAACCAAATTTATCCAGCAAACAGCAAAGTCTGACAAACTCGGGCTGGTTCACGTTGATGAAAACCAATGTATCTACTTCTGTCTTGCTTCTTTACATCCCTTTACAAATTCGTGTCACTAAGAGGTACCTAAACTTGGTGTTGGTTAGTTTGGTATAACGCTGCCTCAGAGCTGGGCTGCAAGGCTGCAAGCGTGCGTTGGTGTTACCCAGCTATATTAAAGGTGTTCTAGGAGTCAGTTTTATACAGAGAATAAATTCTGCTCTCGGATATATTCAGAAGTGCAGACCAACCGTGATAAATGAAGAGGAAGTAACTGCTGGGAAACTTCTACCAGAGTTCTCAGATGGCCCTGCCCAGTGTGAGCTGCAGTTGATGAGAGGCTATGGACATTCCTAGTTAATTGCTTTTTACAGTCCTCCTGAATACTTAGGCTGAAATAAAAATTAATTGGAGCAGCTCTGAGATGGTGTATGAAAACTATATTTTCACTGGGCTGTAGGGAATATTTACTATACAAATATATTGATTTAATTTGAGCTGGGTGTCAGGAAAAAAACCAAGTAGCAGGAGAAAAACTAGCTTAAAATAAACTGTTCTTTGGTAAGCACAGAAATGCAAGTAAATGAGTACTGGATTGGTAAGATTTGATGGTTGGGTTTTGGCCCCGCCCCCCCCCCTCTTTGGTCCCTGTCAGACTCAAACCCGCTCCTGTTGTGAAGAGTCAAAGTTTGTGCGAGGGAGTGATGCTCGTAGGTAGGTGACCAACTGGGGAGATCTCAAAATCACAGGTCTGCTCTGGTTATTTTCACGATATAGTAAGCATTAGGGGAAAACAGAGATGCATAGATTTATGTTTGGCTTCTACTAAATGCTTAATTTTACTGTTAAGGAATACTTTGCTTTTAATTGTTTTTGAAAGCAGCCAGCACTGAGATATAAAGAAGAGGCAAAGATGTATAAATTAATGTGTAGTACTCAAAATTCATGTAAGCAATACATAAGAATTTCAGAAATGCGTGCCAGAATTGTGAAAAAATGGAAAGATGAAAACAATTTGTACTAAAAAAAAAAATATAAGCGTGACCCTGGAGGTGGTGGAGTCACCAGCCCTGGAGGCGTCTAAAATATGCGTAGGTGTAGTGCTGGGGGCCGTGGTTTAGTGGTGGACTTGGCGGTGCTGGGTTAATGGTTGGACTTGATCTTAAATGTCTTTTCCGCCCTAAACATATTCTGTGATTCTAATACAATTTACTACTTTTGAAGATGGTTTGGTGAATGGCTTCTAGGTAAGGTATTTTGTGGTTTTTTTCTTTTACTCTCTTGACACTTTTCTTTTATTTCAACAGTTATAGTTGCAGTAGAGTGGATCACTGTCTGTAGTAAAGTTTTCACTTCTCCCTTGTTCCTTTCCTCCTATGCCCTTGCCACCCTTCCTTTTTCCCTTCAGCTTGGGTTACAAAGCTGTATTTGTCCTAGTAGCAGAACAGTAACTGCTGTCAAAAAGGTTACTATCATTTCTATGAAATACTCTTTAGAAATAGTTTAAATATGAAGCCTGAGGAGCTGTTTCAAAACCAAAGTTCTCACTTTTGCAGGAAAATAAGTATATACCCCTGTTAACAAAACTGGTGTGTTGACTGTAAAAGGACAAAAAGACAATGTGGAACTGGATCGCAGTTGCTACTTCAATAAGAAAACGCAGATGTAGTAAGAACTCTTAGTAGAGTTGTGCCAACTTAGGATCGGTGATGGAACGCAACAGCCACGCCAGCATCCGTGAGGAGGATGCTACTGAAATACTTTTTCTCAAACACGGGCTCATATTAAAACAGCTAAATAGAGGGATGAGCTCTGTCTTGTTCAGTAGAAAATGTGTCACTTAAATGTCAGATTTCCACCTGCCTGACAATAGCTTTCATGAAAATACATTGTAGCCCAAACACCACTGAAATGTTAATTCTCAGCTTAAAAACATCGAGGCTTCAGCCATAGTACATGTGTACTGGTGTGGAAGTTTGGCAGGGAAAGGTGCTTGCTGTCTTCTGGGACAGTTCAGGTCTTTTGAAGGTTGGTCTTCCTCTATAGATGCATGAAAGAAGTTGAGGTAAATGGGACTGGTTTCCCGAAGCATCTGTTGCTGTTGAAAGCTGATTTCTCCACATCAGTTACCCTGGATCCGTTCTATTCTAGGCCATTGGCACGTGATTATTTATTGGATTTTTTTTTTTTAATTTTTGTTTCCCAGTGTGACAGCAGGACAGGGTAGGGTTCTACATGAGAACGCAGCTTATAATGTCATTAAGCTTTAGAGAATGTCCTACTAGACCAAAGTTTTTTTTAAAACTGTATTACAAGACATTCATTTAGGTTTTGGTTGACTTCATTGAGTATTACGTTGAGATCTGAGATTTTGAGTAGCTTACGAAGTTGTGGAATGCACTGGTTTATAATTTTTTCGATGTGTAAATTGCAAGGCCTTTATTATAAACAAGGGTGACCCGAGACCACAGGCTGGAAGGCAAAGTTGGAATAGCTGCTGACCATTGAAGTGCAGAAAACATGACGGAGTTGTGACCTTCAGACGTTCAGGTGGGGGTGGTCAGCAGCCGAAGTAATGAATTTGGAGGGCTTTCTCAGGGGTGCTAGATTTAAACTATTGGAAGGGATCTCCAGCGAAGGTAAAGCCCACATAGGGGTGGCCAAACTGTGATTCTAGAAGTTGGTCAATTAACTTGGTGTCTAGATCTTGTTGGTTTTATTTTAGTTGACTGTAACTGGGACTTGGGCATCTGGTTTGCACGTAGATGCCTCAGTTACACCCCAGCTTTGCTTGCTACAGGTAAAAGATTCAAGCTGCCGAAATCTTTGTTGTTCTGCTGACTTTGTGATAAGTGGTTTTTCCTGCTAGTCTGTCTTGTTATTTTTACCCGTTTTGATTCTGAAGTCAAACTTTTCACCTTGACAGACGCTTTTGAACGTAGCGAGTCAGAAATGGAGGGCATGGTGTGGTACAGACCTGTAGTGAGAGGCAGAAAAAATAGAATCTCTCCAGAGTAATAAAATGCCATAAATTGTTTTATTTGGGGGGGAAAAAAGGTAACTGTTCAGTTTCATAATTATTTTTATATATGCTTTTAGCACTTTTAAAACGTGTGAGGAGTGTATATTGTCAGGTAGGGATGTGTGAAGAGATGAAGGGCGGTGGTCACCGTCTGCCTTGGTGGAAGGGGATCTTGATGGGGAGAGATCGGAGACTGACAGCTCGCCGCTGGGAGCGGGCTCTGCTGCTGTGCTATATGCTTTTGGTAAAGACCGATGTGTAATTGTCAGAGGCCAACGTATGCATCCATGTTGATTACAAGTAAGGAAGTCGGGGGCTTGATGCTTGTGGTCTGTTTTGGCAATGTCGTCACCTGGGAAAAGAGAAAACCCCACAAAATACTCCTTGGTGTTCAGCTGGGAATATGATGCTGTTTCAGGGACAAAAATGAAGCAGGGGGGGAAGATGCTTTTCTGGGAAGCTCTTCTCTGAGAACAGAGGCAGTATTCCTTAAGAGGGATTAGCTACTTCATGTACCTTTGAGAACCAACTAAATAACCAGTGAAACAAACGACCATTAAGAAATAAGTGAGGCTGGGAAAACTCTACAAGAACGTGCAGAGAAGTGAGGATGCTTTGTATTGCCACACTATCTTCCCACTTAATTGCTCTTGACTTAAAAGGACAAATACCATGGTATCTACTTTTAGGGCTTTTTGTTTTAGATTTCTTTATAACTGGCAAATTCAGCAAGCTGCAGCCGGGCATGTTTGTTTATGTGGTTTAATCTCATTACACAGTTCCTCTGCATAAAGCCTGTAAGCTAACGGTTTGTAACGGGATTACATACATTGGCTTATTTTATGCAATTTTCTAACAAGGTTATTCAAGGATACTGTATTGCATAGAAACTTTTTTCTAGTAAATCTATCGTTTTGCCTTATAGTCAACCTTTCATTTTTCTGTCTTCAAGTTTGTTGTTTCCCTCACCTTTCTTCTTGTAAAAAAAAAAAAAAAAATAAAATTCTGGAGTCTGGCAGCACAATGTATCATCTCTTCATTGCAAAACGTCTTGAAGGCTTATAAAGTCAGGGAGGACAGTGGAATTAATCAGTGGTGCAGACGTGTGCATTACGTACGGGGGGAAGAGGTCCCCCCTCCCCGCCACCACGCACAAAGCAGCGGCCGCTCAGGTAGCGCTGGCTTTTGTTGTTGCACTTGAATTTACTGGTTTTGTTCAGAGAGGCAGAAAATGTGTTGCATCTCCCCATGGTCCCCAAACAGAAATTTTGCTTTGAGGGTAACAATTCAGCTCTGGCATTAGGGGAAGGGAGCACCACCCTGAGAAGCCTAAATCCATGTAGTAAATCATGAATATGAAATTCTCCCAATAAAGCATGTTTAAGTGCTTCAGTGCACTCTGTTAAATGAGTGCATCCTCATAAATCCCGGCAAGAATTAAATGACTCAGTTGAGACTTGCATCCTGTAATTAAAACTGTGAAGGTTCCTCTAGACCTAAATATAAATTGACACTTCTATTTCCATCTTTTATGTGCCCATATTTTCAGAAGTGAAAGATGCCTGTGTGTATGGGAATGGGGTAGTAGGAAATGCCTCTCTCTACTACCAAGCATTTCTCAAAACGGCGACAAAAGGTCCTGACTGCAATCCCAATAGCAATGACTTCAGGTACAAAAATATTTTTGTAACAAGGGAAGTGTGAAAGCGAAAACCTCTAAGGATAGTGGAGCCTCAGGTCTTTCAAAGAAATGAGAAATATGATACTAGTATGGCACTGTTTGAAAGCCCGGGGATATTAGTGGTCTTTAAACTGGGATCTTAAAGGAATATGGCTTGCTGCGAAGGGCTTGGAGGGCAGAAATTGCTTTTTGTGCTCCTGGATAAGCAGCCCTTGGAAGCGCTGGAGCATCTTTGTTCCAAAGCTCCAGAAATGCCGTTGGTGTGTAACAAGCTTGACCCCTTCGTTTTGTGACGGGATTAATAACCATGGAGATTTGAAATAATCTCTCTTCTTATCAGCCATTCGCATGCTGGCGGGCTAATGATGGGTTTCATTCCTGACCCAGATGCCGCGTGCAGGGTCAGAGGATATCTCGGTTACCGTGTACTCGGTGTCCTTCGCTCCTCTTCCACGGCAGGAGAGACTGTTTCTGCTGGTGGGTTTTAACGTTGCCAGTTGACTTCTGCAGCGGCTCCTCTCCGCCGCTTGCGGCGCGGATGGATGAGATGGGCGGCTGTTGCTTCCTAATGCACCTTTCTCTCTTTAAAATGCTTCCAACTTTCAGTCTTTTTGCCTTGACAGTAGATCCGTCAAAAGTCTAATTGCAGCTGGGGACACCCCCCCGGTTTAATTTGCAAAAGCTTGAATTTGTTATCTTACCAGGAATAAACGTTTACCGTATAAGCTGCCCTGATAACTCTGGTTTAGTGGCTGATTAAAACTCCATCAGTCATTTCAGAAACCCAGTCTCCTTCCCTGTAGAGCAGCGCATCTTGTTTTCTGCTCAGGCTTCTGCACAAGCGGAGGAAGTTCAAGGTGCCATTCAGACTTTTTCAACTGGAACTAAGTCTTTCGGAAAAATAGTTAGGTATTTCAACCTTACTTATTCTCCTAAACTCCTCTTAAAATAGGTTTGCTGCTTTGGGGAGAACGTGCACAACTCTTGTTTTCCCCACGTAACGGTAGAAACAATGAATTGCGTGAGCTCTTCAAAACTTCGTCCTTGCACCTTCCTGAAGACTGTGAAGACCTTGGGGAGAGTTAAAAATGGCCAAGTTATTCTGGAGGTTCATTTAGAGAAAGTGAATCGGACCACAGTAATTATGTCACATTGTTACCTGGCTTTTATTTGGCTACAGTTCATCTGCTATGATAGATGGTATTAAGTAGTTTTATTGACAATGATCTTGAAACACATTAAAAACCTGTTCCGTTTAGTGTTTTGTATTTAAAATATATTTTTCCAGACATAGTCCCTGATTTACGAGTTTCATTAAAGAATGTGTTCTGAATTACAATGAAAATAATATTAAATTGAAATGTGTTACCCATTGTAGTTACCCATATCTGTAGATTCGTGATCTCTCTGTACACTTCTGGCTCAATGAAGAAATATAAGAAATGTATTGGGAATATGTCCTTTATGGTTTTGGTTTCTGTCAAAGAGCTCTAGAAGGTGTCTCAGCTTATTAATATCAATTTTATTACATTCATGGAGCTCCAGAAGTTTATTTTGAGAGAATTGGCACCTAAACCCTGTACTTCTGTGTCCGAAGGACACTAATGAAATAAATCACAGAAATTTCCTGCTGGAACCATAGTATTGTACAATGCTTTGGGTTAAATTTTTGTAAGTATTTTTAGAAGATCTTTGCTACTTGTTCTTTGGAGTGCCATCTCTAATGTTGATAGATATCTTTCAACATTGTAAAATAAATCTTAATAGCTTTCATTTCATTAATGGCAATGTTTTTATGCTAAAGGAATGGCTCTCAAAAATGAAAAGTATGGAAGCTCCTACTTCTGTCTTCAAATATTTTTTTGGTCTGTTCTCTTGTATCACTAAAGCGTATATATTTTTGGCGTATTCATATAAGATTATGGTAAAACCGCTCATTCGGTGATTTGGGCACACTGGTTAACTTCTCACACATTAATATTTCTTTTTTTTTTTCTTCATATCATACTTGTGTTCTCCAGGAGGTTCCATCTGTAATCTCTGTTCTGTTGTGATAAGGACAATACAAAATACATGGAAAATGAGAGCATTTAAAACCAAAATTTTTTTTTTAAAAAAAGCAGAGTGACCAAGTCAAGTTGATAATAAAACACGTTGCAAAAACAATTGCATCTTCCTATTTGGTTTTCATCAGGCTTCTCCGTTACTGCTAGTGGGGTGACTGGCAGGCGTATCTTCCCGAGCGAGGGATGATGTTTTCTCCAGCCAGCTTCAAAGTCATCAAAAAATGTTAGTTAAAGGACTGTTGAATGACGTGGCAGCTTCTGAGCGTCCCCTCCTTAGCTTTGCTATCTCCCAAAGTGGGCACTTTGTGTGTGTTAGCTCCTCTGGTGAAATAAATGTCTGGAGAGGGTGACTCTGCATTCAGCGTTGCTTTGTTCTGCTACAGATCTTTAAAACAGTTTGTCTGATTCCATAGATCCTCCGTACCCTTTGCAAAAGTTGTTCGTATCTTCTGTAAAGCTTTATGATTGATTATGCTAATCTCTACATCCCTGCTTAACCATGCTGGTTTTTGTTGCCCTTTTCAATTTCCTAAGCATAACTACAATGAATTTCAATTGAACCCATGCCAAATGTCAGCTTAAATACACAATTTTCCATCCTCTCCGTCTTTTTTTCCCCCCCTCATTAATACAGCACAACACATCTGTGAAGTTGTGGGTTTGGAGCCTGAGCTCAGGCTTATAAAGATCCTTAAGATGGATCCTTAGTTCTACCTTATTTGACCTTAATCCATGGTGCAGCTCTGGATTGCCATGGTAATGTTTTGGAAGAGAGTTGAAGAGCGTCTGTAAGCAGCCTGGGAGCACTTACCGCGGATGAGATGCTAAAAGCGCGGTGGTGGCTCTGTGCTGTAGGTCAGGATATACCAAAAGCTGTTTTCTTCAGAGTGTGTATGTGGTTTGCAAAGGGATTTAATTCTGTGGTGCCAGTGATGTTCCTGCATACTTTTTTTTTCCCCTGGTATAATTAATATATCTTGAATAAAATGCTGATTCTGTTGATCATTAATTTTGAAAATGTTATAGCGGAATGCTTTTCTTCAGGTGCTCCTCCTCTCTGGTTGGGGAAGGAAGGGTTCTTGAATAAATCAAGAATTAAATGGTGACATCAGTGTATTTCAGTTTGACAGATTATTTTAGCAAGCTGTTTGCCTTTAAAATTAGGACTGTTTTATTTCTGCATTATTGTTTTCAGACTGAGTTCTATGGAAGGCAGATACTTCTAGTTACAGGTGCATGCAGAGCCTAGCATAACTGGAATAGAGTGCTCAAACCAGCAAATAAAACAAATACTGCCTGTTGCACATGAATCTGTTGCTTTGGGCTGCTATACTATTTCAGTTAATCCGTGGTTCATTTTCCCCGTTGAAATGTCCAGCATTGGCAGATGCTTCTACTGGGGGTGGGGGGGGACCCCTCTCCTTTTGGGTTCTGTCTGGATGACTAACTTTTCCCGAGAAATCATCGGAAGAGCAAGAAGGTCTTCATTGATTTCCAGACCCTTCGAAGGCGTCGGAATGATGCAGTAGCTGGTGTGAGTGCCGGTGTGTGAACAGTCTAGGTTGTGCGGTATTTGCGGGGAGCAGTATTGCTGGTTATACATTTAATTTGATGGCTACTGTTTGAATTATTACTGTTTGTAAGTTGCTCCTTTTGGCAGGGTATTGTCAAAGCCTCATGATGTAGATGTGTATGTGCAGCTATAATGTGTGTAGCTTCTGCTGGGTTTCTGGTATTGGCCCATGAAATACCTGTCTGGAATTTTGCAAATCCATTGTCAAATGTATTAATAAATCTCGTAAGAAAACGATCGTTGTATATATGGGGAGGGAAACACGAAAACCAATGTTAATGTGTTTCATAATAAAAAGTGTAAGAGGTCAAATGTCAAAGGTTTATTAGCAGGTATATTAAAAATCCAGTTTATGAGCACGTGTATTAAAAATCCAGTTCGGTGCCGGAGCTCAGACCCTGACGACAGCTCCTGCCTTCTCTTGCTCCCATCTGCAAATGCTTGTCAGTGTTCCATTCAAATTTAATATCTAGATAGGTGCTAACGTTCTTCTTCCAGTAACACCACTGTCATTTTGCATAACTGATGTGCCACACAGCCGTGTACTCGAGAGTTGGTGATGTTTCTTCCCCCGGTGAAAGGGTATTTCTGCATCAGCTTTAGTCATCACTCCTCACGCAGCTTATGTGGTCCTGACCCCTAATTTACATGTAAAAGGACGAGTGACTGGAAGCTGTATGGGAGACTGTAGTGTTTCAGAGCTCTGTGTGTGTTTATTAATGAAGAGCTTCTTCACAAGCACTTCGTAGCCTTGTGCTGGGACTGCTAGTCCATACTATTGAACGTACATTTATTGAACATAAATGGCTTTGCTTGATTCTCTCTGCCGTTACTGAAATGTGCTTAAGCCATTGGAAGGTGTGGGTTTGTAGGTCCTCCTGTCTGACCGCAAAGGACACCCAACCAGTAAAGCCCCAGCCAGAAAGCGAGTCTTGGCTCTGTAGCTTGGGCTGCACCAGGCTTATAGCCCTTGTGAACTGGATCCGAGGGGAGGAGCAGAACACGCACGTACACGCATCTGCTCACGCTTGCTTGTATTTGCAGCTGCCTGGGTGGGTGCTGGCATCAGCTTCTGCCTGGTTAAAGCGGGCTGAACTGCTTCGTTCCTCGTTCAGCAAGGGCAAATTCTAAAAATATTTAAAAGATGCTAACTCGCTCCTTTAAGTGGATTTTATTTTTTTTTTCCCCAAGGAAGTCTGTATGGTGATAAGACAACAGAATTGTTGTCTCTTGTCCGAGCGAAGCAGTGCTCAGTGGCAGAGCTGACACAGTGGAGTGTCCGGGAAAGTCCGTGCCGGATCAGCCTCACCCCCCTGTTCTCCGGTGGCACCCGGCTCTGGGAAGGCTGGAGGGTGCCGGCTCCTCGAAAGCTGGAGGAACGCTTGGTGGTTCCCCCTTGGGAGCGCGGATGGAGGTTGGTGGGTGCGTAGAGCTCTTCCATATTCCCTGGGGCCAGAATATTGGTGAGAGGAAACGTTTGCAGCGCTTGACAGAGGTGGCTGCTCGCAGCCCGCCGTCAGCATTGCTGTGTAGGAGAGGGGTGTGAACAGGCGCCTTCTGGAAGGGGGAAGATGTGCTGTGGGAAGGTTAAATGACCCGATGCAGTGAATTTGAGACGCACGAGGTACTGCTGCGTCGCTGTTTAATCGAGTGGAGGATGGTGCTTGGAGTAAAAAAAACCCACCTTGTTACACAGTATTGAATTGTTGTGTGATTTTAGTTTATTTTCCTATTTTTATTTTGAAGGCAAGACATTTCTCTAAGCCTGAATTTCCCCATTATTCTCCCTGGGGCCAATAATATTTCCCTGCGTCGTGGAGGTGTTGCAAGGCTTACCTAAATAACGTTGGTAAACTGGCGTGTAGGTGAGGAAAGTTAAGCTTGGTCGGCGGCGAAGGTGCGAGGCTATGGCAGCCCAGCGATCAATCTGCCACATCACGTGGACTCGGGGGCAGTCTCTTCCTCTCCTTCTTTCAGTCCTGATGTTTCTTTTTTTTTTTTTCCAGCTTACCGTATTTTCTGTCTTCCATAGAAGAACTTGGATAAATGCAGCGTTGTGTTGAGCTCAAGTATTAGAATTTGCATATAAGACACAATTCTTTTTCTTGCAAGTTTTGCTTAGCTTTTTTTGTGGATTCCAGATACTTTTACACAGAATCTCTCCTGACAATGATAAAATATTCTTGTAGCCTTGAGTGTTTTCTTTGGATAGTTGATTTCTGGTTGTCCTCTGCTGTTTCCATGGCTTGAATTCATTGAAGCTCTTGAGCAGTGGAGGGGAATTCAGAGACTGTTTCTGGTATCTTCACAGTAAGCCATGATGAGCTTACTGTCCTTCTTGTTTTTTTCCTGTCTCCTTATTTTGCAAATGGGAGTGGAGATTGCTCTGAACAATGGGGAATTAATAAGTGGAACATTGTTGAGACGCACGCTGCAGAACTGCTTTTGGGGCCATCTGTGAAGCACTGCTGAAGTTTGAGATCCCTAGGACAGGGCAGCGTACGTATTTCTTAATTCTGTCTTTGATCTTCTTGAGGCGAAGCTGAAAAATGACTACTAGAAGGCTTTAAAATTTCTTTGTGCTATTGCTGATTTTTTTTTTTTTTTTGTTTGGGACAATCATTATAGTGTTAATTGGGTGATGCAGGAATTAAATAGCATGGCTTCTGCCGTCCCTGATATCACTAACTTAAAGTACAAGCAGTAGTGACCAGAGCTTGGAATCCATGGGCTTCTCTTGAGCAATGCTGGAGAGCAACAAGACAACCCCTAGAATTCCTGCATGTGTGTTTGTTTTATGTGACAATATGACACTAAACTGAGCTGCAAGGTCCCTCTGTTCAGAGGTACGGCTGCAATTACGAATTGGAACTTTGATTATCTCCAGAACTCAAATGACTTTCTTGCTGCCTGACCAGCAAGTTAGATTTGGGGCTGTTGTTTGCCTTCCCTCCCAACGCTGATCAATCCCTTGCCATATGCAGCATGGCCTGATGTCTTGTTTAGGCAAGGTAGACTCTAGTGGGCTTAATTAAACACAGCTGATAAAGTGTTTAGTTCATCCCAGTTCATTGTTTGCTGGTTCAAAAGTCTGGATGTATTTTAGACTCCGTGTCAAGTACGTTTTTTTTCTTTTTTTTAATAGCGTTTAGTTACAATAAGGTATTTCCCAGGGAAGTTAGTTGTTAGACCTTGACTAATGCCAGTTATCCATGGTGTCTCTGGGAAGTTAAGTCACGTCTTAAGACTTGCATGGTATGTAGGTTTTCCTGCACGGGTAGACTGTACCTTAGGGAAATAGATACTTACAAAATTTACTAGGGCCTTGCTGTAGATTAAACCTGCTAGCAAGAGCAATTTCGACTGTTGTTTATAATAGTTACCAGAAAACGTACTGTATAAAATGTTCAGTATGTTTTTCCTAATCATCCACTTGCATAATTATGTAGTATGTGCATGGATGTTTTCTCTTGAGATCCTTTACAGAGCATTTCAATCGTCTAGAAATTCTGTTCCTTTGACATTTAAAGCATTATAAAACAGTAACAGTGCTCTGCTGGCAGCCCATGCTCAGAGGTTTGTCTAGAGCTCTTCGAAGAGGAGGAAAAAAGTGTCTTTTAGCACGTACAGTTGAGAGCAATAGCCAACAGATCCCCTCAAACCTCTCAAATCGGTGTTTTCTGCAAGTCTAGAAACATGCATAAGAAATCTGCCAGCCCCTGAGCGGTAAGGGATTTTTATATTTTCTTTTGGTCAAAGTGGTGTTAAAAAAAAAAAAAAAAAAAAAAAATCACTCAAACAAGGAGAAAAATCAATGTATCCAGTCAGTATTGGTGTCTTGACAAATTTAGACTGCTTTGGTCTTAATCTGTGGGGTGAAGCTGGAGCTGGAGCTAGTTAGATGATGCCTATGGAATACCCCTCGGCTTTTGTGCAGGAGTTGATTTTATTTCGGCATAGCCTACGCGCTTCGTGCAGCGCTGCTTGAGACTCCAGGAGGGTTAGCAATCTCTTATATTTTGACATGGAAAGTAGGGTGCATGTGGTATTATGCAAATTAGCAGGCAACTAAATTGTCTATCTAAATGCCAAATCCTTTGCTAAGTACAGTTTGGCAAATGCACGTGGCAACCTGCTTTCAAGGGATCCCCGCTGTGATCTCTGAAGCGGTGAGAGTGGAAATATCCAAATTGTGTATTCTTAGGCTGAATAAATGTCAATTCCCAGGGTTTCTGTTATACATCCAAAGGCACTCAAGTGGTTAAATGACCATGTCTATTGATAACCATGGAATTTTAATATTAGCAGAGGGAGATATTTTTAAACCCCTTCTGGGATACGGAGCAGGGGGTTTAAAATAAGTTTACCTTTGTGCTTAAATAATGTTGAATAAAGGTTTTCTCTTCAGAGATCTTGTTAGGCAAGCTTTTTTAACATTACCTCTAAACATAGTCTCGGCCTTTGAGGACTTGGGGGAAACATGAAATGTGCCTCATATAAAAAGAAACAAAACAAACCCAAAAAAGCAAAGCATCACCATCCCTGGATAAAACCAGAAAGCAAAACCACCAAGGATCTTAGTGCAATTTTATGAACAGGAAATAACCAGAGTTAATTTAGCTTTAAACTCTTCAGTTTTTCTTAATCCTTTAAATCAATACACTAGCTTAAAGTGAAAATTTGCAATGTAAATATGATGTTGCTTTTGTATTTTGCTATTTGCTATTAACTTTTTACATGAACTGTGCACCCCGCTACCCTTGGGTTAGTGTTGTAGTTAATTCTTCCTTAGGGTACGTTGGAAAGAATCCCTTATGTGTTATCTTTATTGATGTAACTATGAATAAAATCACATTGTTGCAACTTTGGGGCCATACGTCATTAAACTTTTATTAGTTGATTATTGCTGACTAGAGCTTGATAAAATACTGAACTAATCAGATCCATTTAATATCAAAATACAATTCTGTGCCTAAGGTTTTCTGGAACATCACACAACATAAATTATGTATACAGTTCTATCCCAGTGATTTTTGAGAGATGGCACCATCTTGTTTCCTTCTGTGTTTTGGGACAATTGCTACAGAATGAAAGAAAATGAGGATGTGAGGGAAGGAGCAGGGAAGAAATTAAAAGCCAAGTGGGAAAGCAAACCCCATGTATGGTGTGAGACGCGTTTGTTGAGCACGCTCTTCAGCCTGTATGTCAAGCGATTCCCATGTGACCTGCACTGAAACCAATTGAGCTGTGATGTATAGTTATGCATATGCAATTTTGGGTATTTCATCCTGTATCTGTAACTGACAAATCTTTCACTGAAAAAAAAAATAATAAATATCCCTGTTATCGTTTTCATGGGGAGTGCATGTTTTTCCTGCACAATTTGATTCCTTATAGCTCATGCCGCGCTGAGATGATGGACGTGTACTGGGGGATGCGTTAAGCGCTCTCCTCTCCTGAAACCGGTTGCCCGTTACTCGCTGGCTCAAGCTTTGCATTTCTTCTGCCTCTTAAGTGCCGTCAGCCTTACTGTAATTGAGGGGAAAAATTATGGTTGGGTTTTTTACTAAAGGTAATGGCTAAAATGTTGCTGTTCCAAGGAGCCAGACTGAGTTTGTTGTGCACAAAAGAAAACCCCCAGGAAGCCGTGGTCCCCCACCCCCCCAACCCTTTATAATATTAGGGCAGACCGGAGGCTTAATGGGATTTTCAGTCATTGTTCTGTGTGCGATCGTGCTCCTGGCTGTTAAATCTCGATGGGAAGGTAAGATTTGTCACAGATGCTCAAAGGATTGTTCCATCTAGGGCAGGCACTTGAAAGTAATCCACAGCATCTGTATCCTGGTTTGGTGCAAAATAGGGAGACGGGAGCACCAGAGAAAACAGCGTTTGAGAGCTGCCATCTGGATGCTGCCTTGGTTCGGAGGCTGTAGAGAAGAGATATCTCACGGGTGCCTTAGTTTTAATTATTTGAGCATTATTTATTATCTATGGTGCTTATTGGAAGGTACCAGTTCCGGAGGAAAACTGTCCCTTTTCCCTCTGGCAGCTTTGAGGGAAGGAAGGAGAGATGTACATACCTCTCTGAGCAGAACAGGGTCTCATTTCTGAGTCTCGGAGAGCAGTTATCTTCTGATAACTGATCAAACAGCGCCCGGCCTTACGCTGCAGGTGATGTGGTTCTGGGTCTGTTGAGATTCACCCGTTCAGCATCGCCACGCTGGTGCTGTTTCCGAGCTGGAGACAGGGCGAGATGCTGCCAGCACTGCGGAGGGAGCGGACGGTGGGAGAAGCATTTTGGGAGATGCCTGAGCCTGTTGCCAAACCTGCCTGTGCGCAGCTTCTGGGCAAGGGAGGTTGGGTCCATTTGCGGAGCTTTTTCGAAATGCCTGGCTCAGGCGTATGCAGATTTAGCATCCTTTTTTTTTAAAAAAAAAAAGTCCTCCTTCTATCCAATATTGACAATGATGTCTTTATTGGTATTGCATACTTAATGCTGGGTTATTATTACTTTGTTACTTTTTACCATGGTGAACATCATAGAGAGCCACAAGCCTGACTTGTGGGTGGGCAAAAAGGTCCACAAAGGACTTTTTTCAGCTCTCGGTGACTTGAGAGGCAAAATGATGGCAAGAAAGGAGAAGGTGCCAGAAACTGGTGAGTTCCTAAACCCAACACTGATGAGAATGTTGTGGACCAACAGCTGGGAGTTAAAATGCGGGTGTCCATCATGCTGGTTGTTGGGAGGGTTGCTGTGCTCTCAACACCTGCCGGCTGCCTTGCACCGTACACTTAGTTCAAAGTCAAGGTCTTGGCATTAATAAATCGCTAATTGAATGACCTTTGTTAGCTGAACAGATGAGGAGATGAAGCTGTCTCTTCAGCCTTAGGATCTGAGTGGTATCCGTTATTAAACGCCCTTTTTAATGGAAAATAGTGTATACCTCAATATAGAGCTGTGGGTTTTTCCCTGAGATTTACAGATGCGCTAGGAATGGACGCAGGTTGGAAAAAAGTGGGGAAGATGATGACATACAGGAGTGAAACTATTTATAGATTTCAGTGGCAAAAATCTCATTGTAAACTTGGATTTGAATTTCATGCAATTTCTCCAACTGAGCAACTGTTCCGTATTCCTCCTTCAGTGTGCGAGCGGCTGTAACGTCACACGCAGTCGTTCTCAGCTAGTTGTCCTTAGCTGGATTTTCAATTTTCATCCCTGGTGTACCTGCTTGTACGTTATTCCAAAGAACTGGTTCTTCAGGGTACAAAGGCAATCTCATCTCCAAGAACTCCATAAATTTCAAAACGAAAAAATCTCCAGAGAGTGAAACTTTTAGTCTAAAAGTAGCGTGCTAAATTGTAGTCACTTTACGTTTGGTGTGAAATCCTTGAATCCTAAATGGGTATCTGACATTACTATTTATAGAAAATTGAACTTGAAATACTTTAGTGACCGTATTTAAAATTTTCAGATGTCTCATTTCATATTAAGTTTCAACTCTTATTTTCCTAATTAAAAAAAGAAAAAAAATATAATCAGATGGAGATTTCACTTCTCGAAGTATTTTCTCAAGCAAAGGACCCTTACCACCTGTGCAACAAAACTGCTTATGTTGTTTATTTTGCAACATGCCATAAATACAAATCTGCCAGCCTTAAATCCTCCATGCGTGACTGCAGGAATAAATTTTCTGTGTTGTGTAGTGGAATTGAAGCACTCATAAAGGGTGAATGCACCATGCTGAGCAGTTGAACCCTTGCCTTTTTCCATTAACCCATGTACCTCCTTTTCCTTTCAAACAATTACCTTGAGTTTTTTAAGGCTGATGCATTCAGTGCTATAAATTAAAGCTCATTCTGTGGAGTTGTAGGTGATGAAGCCAGAAGACCTCTTATTTTTCTTCTGTAAACCAGAAAGGTTTACACTCCAGGTGATACAATGCAGGAGAAACTTACTCAGAATTGTTAAGGTACGCAGCAGAGAAAACGTAGCTCTGTTCTGCTCCCCAGCCCCTCTCTCATTTAAATAGTTTATGCGCGTATTCAGTGAAAAGGTGTCTCTGCTATGTGTCATGTAGTTATAAAGCAATAAAGAGCAAGTATCATAGTCGGAAAAGCTGCTGTTATTGTAGAGGGAGGCTGGAGCAGAGGTAGCCGCTGGAGTGGGTGTTGCAGCTGGTTGAACCTGGGACCTCTGGGACCAAAGAACTGAGCATCAGCTGATGGAGCGCAAAGATGAAACCCCTCATTTGGCCGGTGTCGCTTACCCGTATTTTGTTGACTGGATGTGGGAGTAGATGTTCAGGATGTGAATGTCTAGGTGCTGGTCATTAAAGCTCGACACTTCTACCTCTGCCACAGGTTTAAACCTGGTGTGGTGCCAGGAACTTCAGTCCTTGTTAGAGAAGTATGTTCCTTGTTCTTCGTGTCTGAATTTTTTAAAGTGCAAATAAACAACAGCCTTTATGTTCATTCTTTATCATTATGGTCTCCTAGCAACAGAGCTTCCTCTTAACTGACCCTTGCCATTTCGGAAGGTTTGTATCCAAGATGCTTTAAATAACCTTAATTCTTCTTGCGGTTTCCGAAACTTGTACAGAGAAAGGTTTGATTTACGTTTGATTTCCCAGGAAAGGATGTGTTATTTGCTCAGACTCTTGTCAGGATAAACCAATCTTATTAAGCCATTAGTTTTGTGTAAGGCAGTTTCCCCAGAAAGTTGCTCACTTCATAAATATTTCAGGTATGTGGAGGTAGAAGGTCTTACTAACTAAAGCTCATTTTCTGTTGATCATAGAAACAAATTCTGCTGGCAGCAGCTGGGACTCTGTGTTACTGGTGTAGGTGTGCTGCCTGTAATTAAGGTTATTCAAAGCTTGCCATTGCGGGATACGGTGTTTTGTATTAGTCTGTTAAACTCTTCACTGTGTGACTTGCGTATGTTTCACTTGTTTTGTTCTGGTTTTGTTTTTTAACTTTGGCTGGTTGAAGTTTTGTTTTTATATGGTCTCTGTAATAAACTGGTGTAGGCAGGTAGTGCAAGGTCTGGGTCAGGTCGTCTTCTGATTTGGGTCTGACTTAGTGGTGTAAACCCAAGATTAAATCTCTGAAACTGTTTTGGAGGGTTAGTAATTAATCTAATATGATAGTTTGGTTACCTTTGAGTAAGGCAATATAGGTGCAAATCATAAACTTAAATCTGAAATAAATCTATTGACTTTTTTGGACTTACCGGTGTAGGTGGGATCAGACTTGTGGCTCTCGTGGCTGTTATACTGATTAACTGTAACTCTCAAATAAGGAAGGTTGCTTTTTTTTTTTTTTTTTTTTAGGAAACCTTTTATATTTTATTTGCTCCCACTGCTGCTTTTGGGTTGTCTTTGTAATGGAATTAAGTTAGCAATGCTAACTCTGTGTAGCTGAGAGGTGTGTTAGATCATGGTCATGCTGGATGGACCGCAAAGCTACTTGATCTCTCTGAGTGTTGACCAGGTTCTGTGTCGCAGTTCTATCCTGCGCCTTCACCACTGAAACCGGAGTACTTTTACGGGTTTAAAACTGATTCTGTGAGATACTACATCCATATGCTGAGAGGTAATGCACCGCCGTGCAACCATACCATCGTAGCGGTAACTCACCGCTATGCGATCCCCCGGAAGGGTGAGTGAGGAATATAGAAAGGAGTTGTTTTTGCAGGGAACACTTCAGAAAAAAACATAATAGCTCTTGCTAGAGCTGTGGAACTGGTAAGCCTGTTTATAGAAGCACCCGGCAGTGTTCTCCTCCCACTCAGGGACATACCTCTGGCCACTTGCTGGTGATGCTCCTGAGCCACGTGCAGCTGTGTGGCTGTTGCATGTTGGGCAAGTCAGCGGCGTCTGGCTGGGGGCTCTGGCAAGGGAGGATGTGGCTCTGCTACAGGTCTGTGGGTTGGTGACATAAAGGAGACATCAAACGAGTGTCTTAACGTGACTGTTTTCAACAATTCTTAGCGGATACTAAAGTACCAGCTAACAAACTAGTGCAGAATATATTGGGGTGTAGAATACCATGTCTATTTAAAAGCATATAAATTAGATAAATATTTTTGTTATATTCCCCCCCCCAACTAAAATTAGATTGACTTTTTTTCTGGATGTGCTCTAACACTAAAATCGTTCCTATAAAGAATGGAGCAGGGTCTTCAGCTTTTCCCGTGACAGTGAGACATGCACAACTCTAGACTATGCCAATCCCTAGAGATCCGGAGAGAAGCAGAGACAAGGGGGGTGGTAGTGAAATAACCAGGTGCCCGGTGGCCCCGTGTAAGTGCCAGGCTCGTTGTAGGATGGCTCCGAGAGGTCCCTGCTGGAGTCTGTTCGGGAAGGGTTTGGTTGTGATTGCCCAAGTGGAGGAAGAGGAGATGAGCTCCGTAGTTAGTGAGCAGTGATGAACCTACTTACAGCGCGAACCCCTGGCAAATGCAAGGACGAACAGTGTAGTTGAGCCTGAAATGAAACCCGAGTAAATCAGAGGCCATTTACACAACCTTGTGTTTGCTAGAAAGTAGGACGTACACCAGCAGCTTACCCTATGTCTGCTGGGTATAGAAACGTGTTACATTGAGGCATCGGACTCTTGATCAAGTTATGCTAACTAGAACAAAAACCTGAAATATTGGAAGGTATCTGCAAAATGAAAGCTACCTTTTCTACAACTCTGTAGATCAGGAAATGTTGGAGTACGTTAACGGTGCAGGAGATTCGATCGTGGTAAGGAATTGAGGGCTACTGGATCCAAGTTATCCATTAAAGAAAGGAGGTTGGGTCATAATATACAACACTTCTGTGGTCGTATGAAAGCCGGTAAGAGCTTTTTATTAGATAACTATCTCGTAAATCAGTCCAGTAGAACAAGGGCCTCAAACCTGAAATCTTACTGACACCTCTTCATTGCTATTCTCAGTGATATATGACATGGGCCATTAGTTTAAATGCAGAAAGTCTTCTGAGATGGTGCTGGTGAAGTTGCACTGCATGCATCTTCATCATGCAAATGTGGGTTTAAAAAAACCCCAACCACAGCCCCACAGTCAGGATGCAAAAGTGCAGCTATAAATAAACAAGGAAAGAGCCACCAAGCAGCTGCTCTCTCAGCACTGCATGCTAATTAAATTCCTGACCCGGGGAGGTTGGCAGGTACGCAGCCGTGGCTCCGGCTGTGCTGAGTGATGGCATTACCTGGGAGCGCTGCCCGTCTCCTGGCATGCAGGGAGAGCGGAGGAGGCGATGCGCTCGCTTGCGAGTGCTGAGCAGCCTGCACGGAAGGCCATTAATATTTGTAGTGATGTGCTCGTTGGCGAGGGAAGAGCGTATATAGAGAGAAGCTGATGAGTTGCAATGTTTCTTTGCTGCTCTCTGGTAGGGTTTTTTTTTTTTAACAAATACTGTTAAGTATGTATGGTGTTACCATTCACCAAGCTGTTTTTTGATCTGGGGGGGGCGGGGGGGAAAGTAATTTGTTGACATTACATCAATTATAAAATACTTGCCTTTGAGAGCACAAATGTAATCATGTTAAGTTTAATTACATAGAATTAATTCTACAAAATATTTAAATTGTTGTGTTGAATTGTGCAGCACTGGTTGCTGTGCATTTTGTTAATGTGTGGAGCAGATGTGCATGAAAGAGTCTGGAAGTCATCCAGAAGTTGGCAATTATTAACTGGGTAATCTGATATTGATTTGCTCTAACACGGGTTAACATACGTACGTAAATGCCAACATATGCATGGAGAGTGGATAGATGTAGACTGTACAGGTAGAGAGGATAGAATTCCATGTAATGATTTAAATTCTTAGATCATAATTAGCATCAGTGTGAGTCCGCGTTCCCAAGAGCCGATCCCCCTGTTCTGTTTGCCAACACTTGGCGTTGTTGGTTTTGGATCCCTGTCTGATGAGATATTTCGTATTACAGGATTATATGACTATATCTGCAAAATAATACCCAGTGATAGAGTATTAATCCTATTTGAAGGTGCTGAGAGTTTAGGTGACCTCTGTGCTGTTGAACTGGACACCTCTATTGAATCAGAGGGATCGGAACCTTACCTCCTCCTGCAAACTTCACTGAAGGTCCCTATAAAAAATATATGCCACCATTTAAATACCCAGTGAATTTAGGTTGTCAGATGCAGCCAAATGGCAAAATATTGACCTGTAACGACTGCTGCAGGTGACATGGGGAAGGGAAGGGGCGAGTGAAGCGAGTACTCATGTTTTCCACCGCGTGGGGTACCAGGTTGCATTCCGTGTGGGGCTAAATGGTCTCTCGTTGAGGACGGGTTGTGTGACGGGGGGTGAGTTTGGCTACACTTAGAGCCCTGTTACTCGGGTTCTCATGCAATTCGGTTATGACTCCTGCATCTCTCCACCTGAGAAAGGAATGGGGCCAGCCGAGACTGACAACCTTTTCTCCCCACGCAGTCTGAGCAGCAGCTGCTCTTCCTTCCTTCTGTTCTTGCACTTGCTCCCTTGCAGCTGGTTGCTGCAAGACTGAGATGCCTGGAAACCAGCCATGGCTGGCCACAGTATTCATTGCCCTCTCTTCTTCTCTTTAGTATTTAATGTACTCTTACTCTCATCCTACTTCCCTCCCCAGTCCTCCAGGATGCTGTGAGGAGCATGAAAAAATAGCTTTGTTCTTCCTTTTAAACAGGGGTGGGGGTAAAGCCTGCTGAGTGTTAGTCTCCTAATATAAATCTAGTATTGACCCTTGGGGTGGGTGGGCAGGTTGCTACTGGGAGGGACGGTGGCTGGGTGCCTGGGAAAGCTACTGGCTCCCTGGCTTGGGCAATGAGAGGTGCTATCTTTTGCTTTTCCAGCAGCATGGATCTGCGTCCCTGCAGCGCTGACGGTTGGGCACGAGGGGGTAGAGCTCATGTCCACGCTGCACCGTGGGTCCAGAGGAATGATGTGCAGCCATCCATCCCTCTATCAGCTGTGAGCAGAAGAGGTATCTGCAAAGGGCTGTGTCCTGGCCTAGTGCAAGAGCAGTTGCCAAGACCTTTTGTCTGCTCTGCAGATCTTCTGCTGCTAAGTGTGGACCCGTATTCTCTCTGTTGACCTCCCTTGCGGTGTGGCATGCCAGAGAGGTTCTGGTTAATGCTTTACCAGTGGGATGCTGCTATCCCAGCGTGCCGTGTTGGTTAGTGGCCTTTGAAACACTGATGTCCCAAGAAACTCCTCATTTTTACCATGCCCCCAAAACTGCCCTTGGTGTGGTGGTGGGACCCTGCTGCACAGCTCCTGGGCAGTGCCTGGCTGGGCTTTCACCAGCCTCTCGGAAAGCACTTTTGACGCTGTGCCAGCTTCGAGCCGTTTGCTTTGTTCCGTTGGGTTGTGAAGCTGTGGAAGTTGGGTGATGTGTTTCAAGGTGAATATGGAGAAATGAAACTAGAGCATCCCTTACAGCTGTATCTCATCTGGCTTTGGCATCAAGGTGATTTCAGTGTTCCCTGCTGATAGCAGGCTCTCCAGTCAAGGTGGCTTGCAGGGCAACTTGAGCAGGTCTGTAAGGCTGAGTCTTGGTCCTTGAGACAGCATTACCGTTAGCTTTTGCCTGTCCTGAGCAAGATCTCATTCGGGGTGAACTCTCTCGTTATATCACCCTTTCTCAGCAGGGTTCCTCTGAGAGCAAAATATCTTTGCAGTTCTCAGTCTTGCAAACCACGTCGGAGCACTGACGTGGTGTTGGAGATGCTCTGAGGACCTTTGGCTGGTCCCCGCGCTGGGGCAGGCGAGGCCAGGTCGGCAGCTGAGCTGCCCGTGGCAGCCCTGTCCCCGCGGCACACGTGTGCTTCAGAGCTGGCACTTAAGCAAGGAGTATCTCTCCTCCTTGAATATGCATGAGGGTAAGGGCCTGTTTCAGAAATACTCGGTATGCAAACGTAGAAATGCGAGCCGAGCAGCTGGCTGTGGTAGCTGGGGGTAAATGGGACGAGCAAATGGGAAATGGTTGTGGCTAAGTGACTTCTTCATGAGGTGGGACTGATAAAGGCTCGCTGGTGTCAAGGCCATGCTGGAAAATGAAGTTTACTGGTTATATGACTTGGACATATGCATTAATGATTCATTTGCCCTGGAAAATTTGTAAGAAACTCTGATTAGTGGAAATAGTATAGGATTAGTTCAAAGTAAAAAAACCCCACAACTTGCATCTTTGTAATACGTCCTTTGGAGGAGGCGGGTTCAAGTACTTAATTGACGTTGGGTTTTTTTTTTCTTGCAATAGACAGTGAATGTGAGTCATAATTAATGTTCTCACCAAGTCTGAGAACAGGATAGCAGAGTCTTCATCACACATCTTGAACAATTTCACTGAGATCAAAGCTTCATCTTCTGTTTAACAAGACAAATTAATTTCCTGAAGAATTTGTCAAACGCCCTGTGATAGCATTTAGATTTGTAGGCCTTATAGCAATATTAAATAATTAATTAGTCAACAATGTATTATCACTAGGGCAATTTTTGGATGTACATTATTACTGTAAAGAAAATAGATGTCTGGTGACATTATTCCCTAATGTCCTTAAGTGGATGCTCTGTGCTCGGATCTTCAGGTACAGAATCAATCATTCCAGTCACAGAAAACAGTGGAAAATCGGTGGCTAAGCCTACTTTGGGGTGGGGGGGACCACCTCAAAACCAGGCAGAAAATCCCAAACACATTTAGTACAAGGCATGTAGCCTGGAGATTCCAGTTTCTGCTTATATAGGAATTAATTGCATCAACTATATAGGCAGAGAGTCCAATATCAGACTTTCTTCCCCTTCGAGTTGTGTTGGAAGATACTGTTTCCAAATCAACTTACGGATTTTTCAGAAAAATTTTGAGCGGTTACCCTACTGCAATGGATGAATTTGACACTGTTTCAGAAAGGGCAGATTTAGGCTAACTTATGATACTGGTTTTTTTCGAGATTATTTTTTTGTTTTGCTTTGTTTTCCTGTTAGTGAAAGAAAGAATTTGGTGTAGGTTCTTTGGAATAAGGTGTGATGTTCCCATTAATATCATGGAGGTGTTGCCAGGTTGCTGTTCAAAAGCGTGCAGTAGGTGTTTTTTTTTTCCACGAAGGACTTGATTTCAAAATCGAGCTCAACTTTAAAATATTAAGAAGCTAACATACCAAAATTCCCCACATACAAAAATGTTAAAAACCTTTGGGATTATTTTTTAAGTAATTGAAATATCCTGTATAAAACTGCTGCGTCTTAACTGACTATTTTTGCTTGCTTCTTGCAGCACAAAACTGATTTTGCTCTTCTATTTACCTGCAAGTCCCTCTCCCTGCTGATAACTTTTCAACATGTTGTCCAATTTCAGCCAAACTTGACAGTCGACCAGGTGTTTAAGAAATATTGAGTTCCTACAGAATTAATGAAGATCAGTAGCTGAGGAAAGGAGAGATCCGAATCATTTAGGTTGGGAAAGATCTTCAAGATCGAGTCCGACCCAGCACTGCCAAGCCCACCGCTAACCCGTGGCCCCGAGCACCACATCTACATGTCTTTGAAATCCCTCCAGGGCTGGTGACTCCACCACCTCCCTGGGCAGCCTGTGCCAGGGCTTGGCCACCCTTTCAAAGAGTCACCAAAGGGTCAGGGTTGGAAGGGACCTCTGAGTGTTGTGCCTGAGGCAAAGGCAGGACCAAGTGTTTCAGTGATGCTGGGGGACAGTAGCCCAATGTCCCCTGGGTGTGGGGTTGGCCGGAGACCGTGGTTGGTATCCTGAGCAAAAGGTGCTGACGCTTTGAGAGGCAGCTGTGGCGCTGGCTGGAGGGGGAGAGCTGGGGTATTGGAGGCGAGTCAGTGGGGAGAGGAGGAATTAATGAGGTGGCGGTGTAAGAAAATGGGATGTAATTTATCAGGAAATTAAGTTCCTAGAGTTCTGGTATGTGCAAAGCAATATGTTCATATTGTAGTAATGTACAGCGTTGCTCTCCTTCCGTGATGTGAAAAAGAAAAAAAAAGAACAACCCTTGAAAATGAAAAATGAATATATTTAATTCTAAAATGTCAGGACATCTTTTGATACGGGAAGTTTGGGGCTTTTTGTGGTGGTGGTTTTTTTTTTGGTTTTTTTTGTTTGTTTGTTGTTTTCTTCTGAAATCACATGAAGTTTGCGAGACGTTCTGGATTTGATGGGATTAGAATACCTATGTAATACACATAATTAAAAAAAACCAACCCAACAACCTCTTCATGGCTGTTTTTGACAGTCCTGTTTGCATGGGCGATGGGTGCTGTACCTGCACGGTGTCCCGTGGACGAAGGCTGAGGAACAGGTTAACCTGTGCAATTCATTGCAGTTAGTCCTGCATGTCTAATAAAGTTAATGAATAACTCATAAATATTCTTTCATGTTCCTAATAAAGTATTATTGTATTAGTAGCATTAAAAAGGTCATAAAGATTGAGGGCATGATCCATATGGAAATTACTGTAGGAACTGGCAATCGGGTGCAAACCCTGAGGACTCTGCGTGGGGTCCTCAGGGCGGAGGAGCCGCGGTGTAGTTAACCCGCTCCCCTCGGGGGCGTTACGTCCTGGTGGGCTGTGGGCAGCTAGTAGAGCCAGGGGAAAACTGATCATCGCCTTTGTGTTCCTGTCTAAGTAAGCCAAGTTATGGGGGTGTTAGGTTTTTTTGTGGGTTTCTGGGTGTTTCCTCCTGTACAATATATTCTGCTATGTTTGGGAAATCTGTGGGATGCCCAGTGAGTGGGAAGTTGAAAAGTAATCTCAGGATATGATTATTTTAATCACATTGAATTTTCGTTTTTGTGAATGGCTTGAAATTTCCATTTGGAAAGACTTCTTGATTTATCTGTAACTTTTTCTTTGGTATTTTAGGGGGAAGGGAAACTGAAATGTGGGGGTTAGGGCACAATCTATTTTTGGCAAATGGAAAGGCTTTTTATTTTTAAATTAGGAAAGTTTTTCAAGGACACTATTTTGCTTTGGCCCCACGTTTCTTGGGAGAACCAAATGCTTTTCTGTCTCTAACCTCTTTGTTTCTGTTCCTTCTGCATACTAATGCCTGTGGCTGTAGACTGCTGGTAATTTTCTCCTATTTTTAGCCAGGCCATGTAGCTGTTAAGTGGTAGCAAGATGCAATGCTCTTGGGTCAGGCTTTCTTTATGTATACATGTACGAATCAGAAATGACTGTATTGACTAATAGGGAGTGCAGTGTTTTTATGGTTTGAAAGCTTTCTTTAGTTTATAGCATAAAGCGGATGACTTTTTTTTTCTTTTCTTCCATTCTTATATCTAATAGTTTTGGTTAAGCAGAATTCTATTCCAGTTTACACAAGAAGTGGAGCAGACAGGTTGAAAGATGCTCATCTGAGCTATGAGTGCACCCAGTGATGGTCTGAATTCTTTCCTGTTCCCCTGAAAGTTGTCTCCAACAAGAAGGAGCAATGGATTTTCGCTGCCGTTTTGCATCTGCTTGACACCTACTTTGGCTAGGGCTCCTCTATGCAAGCCTAATGTCTCAGCAAATGAAGTACCAAATATTTAAGTAAATGTGTTAGCTGGGTTTTTGCTTCTTTTTTTCAAGTATCTCCTTTTTTAAACGAGCATCAAGACTGAGTGCTACACTTGCCCATGGAAACCGCAAACCTGCGTTAAAAGCCGTGAGCATATGGCTTAAAACTCTGCTTAGACGTGCAAGTCTTGAGCCTAGAAATGGTTATTTACAGCTCTGTCCTGGTGCTGGATTTCTTATGATTTTTTTTAAATTCCTATTCCAGAGGATGCTTCTGCTAGATCTCGGCGGTCTCTGAGGCAGCTGTGGGTTATGTGTGTTTTATCATTATCTACGGAGCATGGGTAGGAGCCGTCAGGACAACACCCTGGCAGGAGGTAGCATTTGCATCTCTGCCTTTGAGCAGCACCGGCGTGTCAAAGCTCATCTCGGAGCCCCCTCCCTCCGTTTGACAGTTGTGGCAAATAAGAACAATTTATTCCTGACAGCTTTAGTAACAATATCAACTAATTTATGCAGAACTTCTCCTGGGATAATTGGGACGCGGACATGCTCTGCATAAAAGCCAAGGGGTATGAGGAGACCCCTGGCTCGCCAACTGCTGCTCGGGGGAAGAGGCTGGAGGCCAAGCAGATTGTCCCTTTTCAGTAGAAATTAAGGGTGATAAGGAGGTTGGGAGACAAAGAAGGGAGCCCTGCGTGGGTCATCTGTCAGGAGCCCTCCGTAGAGCTGGGGGGGAAACAATGGGCACCACTTCAACTCAAACAATGCGACTCGGAGGAGTGGGCGGCTTTGTTAGAGAAGGGCGCAGAAATGTTGGCGCTCGAGCGCTTTCATGGAGAAACACCTGATTTCCTCCTCTTTAATTTAAAGCTCAAATAAAATTGAACAGAAACCTTTCTATATATATATATTTTTTTTTTTTTTTGTGTCTTACTTTGGAAAGATCAGCAAATAAATTACTCTGATTCTGGCTGACAGTGGGGTTTGTAGGAGGAGGACACACTGTGTACATGGAAAAAGTGGCAAAGACGATGATGCTGGTTTAAGAGATGATACTGAAAGTTAAACTTTTAAAAACACACTAGTTCACTGTAAATTCTCTCTGATCTTTGGAAACACTGAGCTTTATATTTAGATATCAGACACGATGAGACAATTTTTCCTTTATTTTTTCTGAGAGATTAGGTCCAGATCTACAGATGGTAAGTATTTGCATAATTCTGAAGTCTTAAGTATAAGACTTCAACTATGCTAATTTACACCAGCTGAGACTCTTCTGCTTTTTGTGATCCTGGAAAAAAAGGAAGCCCAAATCAAAAAACCTAGATAAAAAGAAATGGGGACGAGAAGAGACAAGGTTAAATTGAATTTAATCTGCTGTATTCGATGGGCACCTGCTGATTTGGAATTTGTACTTGTTGTTTTGTGTTAATGATGTGTTTATTACTTTGCTCATAAGCTGATTCAGTCGGCTTTGACTCGGAATTTTCTTAATGACTTTTGCATGAAGAATTTTACGTTTTAAAGGGCATCTATGCAAACATAGTGTTAAAAGGCAGTGAGAAGTTTTTGGAAAAAACAAATATCCACGTTTCAGCTTTATTTTATATTTGTTATTAATCCAAGTGACCCAGAGTCAGGTATTGCTGTTTCTTTTTATGAAAAATTAAAAAAAAATGTTGAGCTCTTAGAGTTTTTGAAAAACAAGGTTAAGACAATGGACCCTTTTCACTGGGTCTTTCTGCTCGTAGGCCCTGGAACAGTAATCCCTGGGGAAAGGACTGTCGTGCCAGTCACCCGAACTGAGTGACTGTGTCTGTGACCAATTACAATAGGACGTATGTGGCAAAATATCGTATCTCCGGTTCCTCTTGGTTCCGTCTGATGAGCTGATTGTCTTTGTTCCCTGGAATATGCTAAGGGTGATTTTGGAGCTTCTCTTCTATTGTTTCTTTTTTTTTTTTTTTTAAAAAACCAAACATTAAAAGGTCTATAGGTTGGCATTTCTTCTTCTGAAAGCTGCTCGTCCTTACAGTGGTGTTATTTAGGTATATGTCCCAGCATTTATTTCTTTAAGCAGGGTATTTAAAGAGGAAAAAAAAAAAATCTTAATGGAGAGAAAGGGAAGGAGGACTGGAAACATCAAGTTTTATATTCTTACCCTATAAACAAACAGAATAATCTAACGATTGCTGTAGGTAATATTAAGTGGTTTTCTTGCAATGTTAGGGGAAAAACCTCAGATTTCCCCCCTCCGCTACACAGGCTTACCCAAAGAAACATATAAAAAAATTTATTTTGGAGACTGAGCTGTTGTCTCGTGCTGGTTCTACAACAGTCCCTTGTGTGAGCATCGCTATGAGCAGGAGGCGCCGTCGGTGGAAGTCGGGACCGATGGCCCGTGTGTGAGTTGCCCCGTGACCAGGGTCCGTGCCCGCTCCGTGTCTGTGTGCAGAGGAGATTTGGGCAGCGCTTTCGCACTTCTTACCTCCGCGCGCGGGTAATAATTATCAATAACCGGTGTGAGAGACATGGAACTTTTTGAGTGCTTTTCAGGACCCAAGGGCAGAAAGGGTTATGTTTGTATCTGTAGATTTATATTCTGCTTCAAATCTGACCCAAAATACTGCTTTTCCTTTGTTTTACCCTAAGTTGTAGGTCTTTACACCCTGGGGATCTGCACCGTGTATATCAAGAGGAGACAGGCCAGCTACATAATGCAGCATTTTTGTTTGTTAAAACAGTATTTTTCTATCTGGAGCCTTTGGGAAGCTTTTTCTCCTTCTTTAGCCCGTAGGGGGGAGAAAAATAATGTGAAGGCAACAGATGCTGGACACTGATACTGTGTAATCGTGTATTTCACGGCTGTCACACGGTTGTCCCTGCGGGAAGCGCACGTCGGTGTGTGCCCGACAGGTGAGGTGGAGGGGATGCTGGAGCCCGCTCCCTGCCTGCGCCTGGGGGGAGCTGGTGTCACTGGGGCTTGTGGCATCTGGGTGTGGGGTTGTGGTGTTTTTTTTTTTTTTTTTTCTTTTCTTTGCCCAACACTTCACCAGCCTCGGAGCGTGTTGTAGAGATGCCTTTCCTTGGCCCTTCTTCCGAGTGGTGGCAGGGTTTAAATATATGATAGAGACATAGAGCTTATCAGCAAGGTGGGGTTGTGGCACTCGCTTCCTCTCCACGCTTCCAGGAGAAACATCAGCGGGAGGGAGCTGTGAGCCCAGCTCAGCCATTTCTTTACTGCTGACACTGTGGTTTTCCAGTAATGATTAAATATCTTCTCTGTAGCTGGAAGGGTGTGATGGCTGCCTGTTCGGAAGATGAAGCTATTATGATCAATTCTCAGGCTGAACAAAGTGGCTTGTGATAGTGTGTTTGGATAGCCTGACGCGTTTGCGTGTGTCTGGCGAGGGGAGAAGGAAAGATCAGCTCTGCAAAGAAACTGCATCCCTCAGTTTTGATTTTACACATGAGAGGTTCCTATTCAAGCATGTGAGAATCTATGAATGTTGGCGTGTTGTTTAGGGAAAAAAAGTACAGTAATTTTCCCCTTTTTCTTTCCCTCCTCCTGCCCCGCACCTCATCCAGCTCCATCATGCACAATTATTTTAGTAGCAGGCAGACTCTGTAATTTTCAAAATACATAAATCAAGAATAGTGTTAAGAATTGGTCTGTTACTGAAGATACAGTGAAAACAAAGCAGAGGCTGGACTCAGGGTGGTGGGTTTTTTTGTTCTGGGTGTTCTGATTTCACTGAAATGGGATGACCCACTTCTGTGCATCGTAGGCTTCTGTGGGTTTTGATGTTGTTTGCATGGATTTCCATCCCACGGTTGCTCTACCATGGTGCTTTCCATGAACGCTGTTGTGGGGCAACTTGAATCTTCTGTTTTCCATCACTTACAGGCATAGTAAGGGTGGTGAGGCTTGGCTGGAAGCGGGGCAAGGGAAAATACTGCTCCTGTCGTGTCGCTCATGACCTTTGAAGGTGACGCTGTGCAAGTTCACTGTATCTTCAGTTTATGAAACTGTTCTTTAAGCTTTGGAGAAGTAACTTGGCTGCTGTATCTGAAGAGATTTATGCACGCGGGTCTGCACAGATCATTTCTGATAGCCGTAATCCTATGTTACAAGGTTTCTGGTGCTGTTTAAAGGAAGGAAATGCCTCCAGTAGTTACAGTGCCAGACAGAAAGGGACATGTCTGCGTAGTAAGATTTATTTGCAGGTCAACTGCTATACAGTTGTACCACTTTACCTTTCAGAAAGTGAAGTGGTGATTTATTGTGGGGTGTTTTTGTATGCACCAAGTATTTTTGAGACTAGAGCCTCAGAGAAGGGCACTCTATATATTTACGTTGGAAAAAGTGACTTCCAAAGTAAAAGTCAGCAAAAGATTTAATTAACCTTTTCACTATAAATCTAACTCCATTGATTGTGTTTTCCTTCCTCCTCCTTTTCCTTTCTTTCTTGTCTGTGTGGTAGACCAGTTTTGTTGCCAATATTTAGATATTGCATGCATCAACTGCTTTTGCTAGCTCGAGCTCGTCTCGGTCTCTGAAACAACGTTGGTTTTTTTCATCTCTGGATCTCCCATAGTGATTTGGGCTGCTTTATTACTTCTTCTAGTCCTGATAAATTTTTAATTGAAAAATCAATATAGACCCAAGAATATAGGGTCACAGAGAAGTTTTGTAACCTATCAGGGATAAAACTTTAAATATGTTAGTTTTACCTCAGTACTGCACAATTTCCCTTTGAAAGAATATTATTTATGGGAGTGAAGGAAGAGAGGTGGTGTGCTCTGGCAATTGGAGTCCTGCTTTTGGAGAGCTATCAGAATTATTTAATAACATTTTGATTTGTTCCTCCATTTAAAAATGCTTGAGTTTCAGTGAGAATTAATGCATTGAGTCCTCTGCAGTTTCCTCCGTACCCATTTATGATGAGCTGTGCCATCAGTGTTCAGCCAAATACTTCTCCAGAAATCAAGCTGGATCCCACTTAGGCACCTGCTGAGCTCCAAACAATATTTTGATAGCTTTCTGTATTAACCCAGCTCTCTTACTAGATGATGCTGGAAAACAGATGCTTGGAAAACTGGGTGGTAATCGAAGAGCGTGGCGATACCTGGTTTGCGTGAGTGGGTTGAGCAGCACCAAAGCAAGACACAGCTGGCAGAGGGGTTCTGGTGTCCGCGCTACCTGCATTTGGGAGGTTTCCCATCAAGTAGCTGTAGTCTGACCCCAGGGCCCCCATGCCTGTGGGATGCTTGCAGCAGAGCTTCAGCTTTAGCTTCAGCTGGAAGGGATCCAGTTTACGTGCTTGAAGACTGCTCCACCATGTGGATCGAGCACAATAGGTCTGAGATGCAAGGAGCTCTGAGAAGTGCTGTTGAGTGCAAGCCAAAATGCTAATGTGGGTGTGCTCCAGCTGTCCCCAAAGTACCAGCATTCCCAGAGAAATCCCAGTGCTGTGGGAGTTCAGCTGACTTCTGCGTCTCCTAACTTCTGCACCAGATGAGCGATGGTTTGATGCAATACCATGTATGTTAGGGTTTCGGCTGTTAAAACTTTTTTTCAGATGGTTACTAACCCAAGAAAACCAATGTTTTCAAGCTAGATACATCTCACTTCAGTGCAATTTTTAGAAGTGCTGTCTATGATAAATTGCTGATCTTTTTATTTCTTTTAACTGTAGAGGTTCAAAAGGGTATGACTCTGCACATATTTGCACTAATATCAAATATAAGAATTGATCTAGTTTGGTGACCAGGCATATAACAAACTGAATTATGTTGTAAACTCGGGTTGGTACGTCTGATTCTTCTTCAGGCTCAGTAGAAGCTTCAGACAGGAGCTGACTTACGGATTCTGATCAAAATCAGGTGACAGATGCGCAGGCGTTTTATTGCGATCAAAAATTGCAGAGTATGATGATTCAGGCGAAATAAAAGTCATGTCAGAAAGATGTCAAAAGCTTAGCAAGTGCTTCCAAAGTTTTGCATGAAAATGGGGGAAGATATTTTTTTTGGCTGTTTACAGTAGCGGGTTCTGAAAGAGTTGAGTTTTGTTGGCGGTATATAAGATGCTTAAACCTTTACTGCTCGTCTAGGAGGCTGCCCTTGAATAAAGCAGCGGTGTGTCTAGCTTGCCCTGTTGTTTCCAGAAATCAGTCAGGCACATTTTGAAGTCTGCGCACAGCTCTTTGGGCAAGCTCCAGCTGGCTCGGTGTGAAGTGCCTTGGAAGGCCTTCAGATGAGTTCCTGTTGGTTTATTCTATTTAAAAGCCAAACCCGGGAGTTCTGGGGGTGCGGGAGTGCTGAGCCAGCTCCGCTGCGGTGGGGTGGCCAAAGGCGGGCTGCCCTACTTGGCTGAGCTGGAGGAGAGGCAGAGCCCTCCATGCCAACTTGTTCTGTAATGTGATGAACTGCCCCGCAGAGCTGATGGTCTTTTTCACGAAACCCGCAAAAACGACACTAAGTTAAACTGTACGTAGTCCATTTTTTTTATTTTTATTTTTTCCCCTCTATTTAGGCTGGAGTTCACTACCTGTGCTTTCAACCAGTTTTGCCTTAAGGACTTAGAAAGTTGTAACTAGCTTTCAGATGGATGCTTTCAGCTTTGTAAATACTGCTAATATGCAATTAGTAACTACTAAGTTAGAGCTGTTTGTATTCAGACAGGTTTTTGAATGGGAATGTCTGGAAGCTCAGCTTATCTCGCAGAAAGAGTGCAATAGTACAAATTTAGTTGTAATGAAATTGTTTGTTGTGACTTGTTCAAACATATTTCAAAGAGCCATAAATAAGTCTCATCATTCCAGCAAGGAAGCTGGGACCTGTTCTGTGATAATGATGTCAAGTTGTAAATTGTAAATCTTATTTCCTTAACAGTAACGGGTTTTTCTTCTAATAAGCATTGCAAACAACTGTTGACCAATTACTGAATGGCTTTGATCTGTGAAAGACTGCTTCAGTTGTGTACTCAGTGATGCAATTCCCTTTGCTGTGTGATGCTTGACTAGAATTTGAATAGAATTTCTCCTGTAAAAGATCCTCTAAATGCTGTCTTTTCTCCTGGATCTAACAATAGTTTTTCATTCACCTGCAAATTCATTTGTGCGTGCCTATATATTTGAGAATCCGGGTAAAGACAGTTATTCATGCTCGACTTGTAGAATAACACAGTGGTTTGAAGGAGAGAAAAAGTCTTCGTGTCGAAGTGACAAACAGGGTTTGGATGGTGTGTGTTTGGTGGCACTATAACCAGTAATTTAAAAAATGTGACGGATTTCTTCCTTAACTTACATCTTTCATTATACTACTTCAAAGCTAATTTCTTTCTTATTTTCCTGAATAGTAACTTCCATTAATTTCACTCTAGGTAATGATACAATTATATGTAATCATTGACACAATTCAATATGCAATACATCAGTTCCTTTGTGCAGCCTTTTCAGCTGCTTGAATTTGGACGGGTTCCATCTCGTGCGATGCCAAGAGCAGTTCTGGAGTCTCTGACACTTTGTCTGACAGTAGTCAAGACTAGTAAAGCAAGGTTCCTTGGCACTGGTTATGCAGACTTGTCCATTTTGTAGGTGTCGATTTGACGCTCAGGAGAAAGGGATGAGCTGGCTAAAAGAATTATTTTCCATATGAACTAATGGCTAAAGTGTTCATGAGAGATAAGTAAGGATTCATCTGGAAAGAAATCTGGAGGTGCGGGCGGTATATCTGTTTCAAGTGCTAATGACAAAAAATTTCCTATGCGTTCCCTTGAGCTATGATTTTGAAAATAAAAAGTGAATATTGATTGGGTAAATCAAAAACTGTTTTTGGTATTTTTTAAATGCAGCCCATGTCGGGCTGGCCTTGCTGCATGAATGAGGACTGCAAGACTGGTTGCTAGTTTTGTTTATCGGAACCAGATTTTGCCTGGGTTATTCAAAAGGAGTATTCAAAAATCGAATGGTTTGGGTCGGAAGGGACCTTACAGCCCACCCGGGCCACCCCTGCCAGGGGCAGGGCCACCTCCCGCCAGCCCAGGTGGCCCCAAGCCCCAGCCTGGCCGTGGGCACTGCCGGGGATGGGGCACCCACAGCTGCTCCGGGCAGCCTCTGCCAGCGCCGCGCCGCCCCCACGGGGAGCAGTTTCTTCCCAATATCCAGTCTATAGCTCCCTTCTTCCAGGGAGTGGGTTTAGATTAGATTAGATATCACTTACGTGATAAAAATCACTTAGCACAGATCCGTATCAAATAAAACCTAAGGTTACTAATGAGAAGGCATGCTGCTGAGCCCCAGAACCTCAACCTTTCTCCACAGGAGCAGCACCTGAGCTCACTGCAGATGCCTGGGTGTAAGGGGGATCAAAACCAGCCTCGGCAGAGGGGATCTTGGTCCCGCAGATTGCAGCAGTGCACGGGGGATGCTGGGGGACTAGCAATGAGATCAAGGTGTGGCTAAATGGAAATCAATACATGCACAACTGTCTTGAGCTCCTTGAGGAATGTAAGTCAGGAATCTGGTGGTATTTGAAGAAGTCTATAAAGTGGCAGCGTCAGTGGCATGGGAGCGCTGGGGAGTCTCAGGCGCTGGCTGGCAGATAAGGCGATAATGATCCCTTGCACTACGGGAAAGAAGGAAACCGTAAAATCCATCTCCTTTTCTTTTCGCATGTTGTCTGATGCCTTTGATCATTCGATCTCAGTGTATTCCTTTATAAGGCTTGCCCCTTTTAAAGCTACCTTTGATACAATGCTGTTCCATGCTTCAGTGGAGTCCCTTGTACGCGGCGGATGCGCAGGAGCTGAATGATCTGCCACCCACCTCAGCCCACAGGCTGGATTGCTCCGTCTCCAGCCCCTTCAGAGGTGGCTAGACCTCTGTTTTTGAAAGAATTTGCTTGAAAACGTTTTGCAATCCTTTTTGTTTTTCCTGTAGGTGGTTGTTCAATGCTGTTTTGTCCTGCCAGGCTGGCTGCTCCTGGCTGGGACACGCGTGTTCTTTGCTGGGTACAAGCCTGGCTGGGCGGCCGAGCCCGGAGCGCGGGGGGATGGAGTCACATCCTGCTGGTGCTGGGCACACGGGGGGTCCCCA
>JAVJGI010000057.1:2155728-2172686 GCA_035590275.1 Ibycter americanus | reverse complement strand
GGGCTCTTCTCCCAAGGAACAAGCGACAGGGCGAGAGGAAACGGCCTCACGTTGTGCCGGGGGAGGTTTAGGGTGGGCGTGAGGGAAAATCCCTTCACGGAAAGGGTGGCCAAGCCCTGGCACAGGCTGCCCAGGGAGGTGGTGGAGTTACCAGCCCTGGAGGGATTTAAAAGTCACATAGATGTGGTGCTCAGGGCCATGGGTTAGTGGTGGTCTTGGCAGCACTGGGTTAGCGGTTGGACTTGGTGATCTGAAAGGTCTTTTCCAACCTAAACGGTTCTGGGATAGCTTGGTGGGGATGCGTTCTGGGATAGCTTGGTGGGGATGCGTGTCGGTGCCTTGGGAGCGCTGGTGCAAGGAAGGAGTGGGCTGGGCTTTGTAACCCCAAATACGCTGTCCGCGGAGCAGCTAAGCTAGGCTGAGAGAATTAGCTCTTAGGAAGAGGTTTGCTTTTCTGATAAGGTGCTGATAGTTGAGACTTGCTTTTTTTATTGCTCTTTTTCCTGATGGTAAAAAGCTTCTTACTGGTTTCCTGGGAATAAGAGCCTTTCTATAGATATACGGGGCCACTTTACAGAATTTAAGAGCTGCTTCCAAAATAAGTAACAGCAGCCTTCCCCAGCCTATGGAAAGATGCTCAATTTCTATGAAAAACTGTTGTTTGAATAACTTAAATGAAATCCTGTTAGTTTAGCTCCTGTGAAATTCCGTGGGTCAGTTCCACTTGGGCATGATGACCAATATTGTGCTTATTTCTGGGAAACTCGCAGAATGAGCAAATTTGGTCCTTCAAGGACGGAACAAATGGTCTGTAAGGAGCTAGTGCAGCTGGTGCACTGAAGGGCAGCATTGGCATGGGGACTGGTTCCAGCTTTTAGACTTCTGCCAAACTGCTATCACAGCCCTCCCTCTGTGATGAACGCCTAGATTTGAGGTGTTGGGGACCTTTCAACTCTGTTAATCAGCTGCTAATTGAGGTAAAATCCACCCTTGTTCTTGAAGAGGCAGCACAGAGTTGAGTCTGCCTCGCCTTGCTCTTGGGGGTGGCTGGCTCATGAGCAAGAGCGGTAATCACAGACTCACAGAAGGGTTTGGGTCCGGAGGGACCTCACAGCCCACCCTGGCCACCCCCTGCCAGGGGCAGGGCCACCTCCCGCCAGCCCAGGTGGCCCCAAGCCCCAGCCTGGCCGTGGGCACTGCCGGGGATGGGGCACCCACAGCTGCTCCGGGCAGCCTCTGGCAGCGCCGCGCCGCCCTCATGGGGAGCAGTTTCTTCCCAATATCTAATCTAAATATTTTTTTTTTCAAAAGGGAGGAAGAAACTGGCTCCTTCCAGTAGGGTTTTGGCAAGTACTGTGGCTTCTGCCTGCCCCAGTAATGCTGCATCCCCGGCTGGGGCAGAGGTGGGACCTCCTTGGCGTGCCTGAGAAGCTGCAGATTGTAGGGCTAATTCCAGAGAGAGGGTAGCTTCCTCTGGCTTTGTAATTAGCAGCCAAACAAGGGGAAGCTAACTTGTGATCAGCTTAGGAAAGCTTCTGCTTTGGTTTGGAGTGTTTATCGTGGATATTTGGCTCAGATGGGATGGTCCTGGAAGTGTACTTACCTTCTACCAGTTGATAAAGATTTGTTTTAAGAACTTGAAACAAAACAGTTTTACATTAAAAATATGAGATTCCATATAGTATTAAGCATTGAACAGAAAATATTAACCTCAGTAGGGCCAGTTTTGAGGCGATATTTTTTTTTTAAAAAGATCAAATTTGCTCTCTGTCTTATGGTCTAGGTGTGTCTGACTCCATTTAATGACAAAACCAAAAGGAGAGGGGTCCATGTAAACAACGTGGATTTTCATAGCTGTTCCTGTGTCCATTTCCATGCTGTTACACATCTGCTTGTACAATTTCTTTTTCTGATGTATTTGTATTGTGCTTTTTTGGTTTTCAGGTATGGGTTTTTTTTTTTATTCCCCCCTCCGCCTTGTTAGGGATGCTCCTGCATCCTTCTCCCCTCTTCCTCCTGAAGAGCTAGGTTGGTGGTATGGGGATGCAGTCATACTACCTGCTGGTTATTTGTTTCCCAGCGCTTTATCTTTTCTATGCATTTTTCAGTAGTTTTGCTGTTGACAATCCTGTGAGGAAGGATGGCTCTTCTCCCTGAGGCTGTGGAGGGGCATTACAGTAATAAGGTGGGTAGATGACAGCCAGGAACAAAGAAGGGTTTGGACTGAGCCCCCCCAGGAGCCTGAAGAAGTGACAGTGGTGCATGTCCCCGGGCTGCAGTGATGCTTGCTGGGACATGGGGCTGCCTTTAGAATAAGCAAAAGCCACAGGCTTAACTCCAGGGGAGCAAAAAGTCCTCTGCTCACAGTCGGGCATCCAAGGTAGAAGCATCCCCGGCTGGTGTTTCAGGTATCGAAGTTTTGATGCCTTCTGAGACAGAGGGTGCTGGTCCAAAACCTGCTTCTCTGGCGAGTGTTTCTGGTATGGAGACTGAGGTGGTAAGGGCTTATTCCTCGTGTGTCATACCTGAGTTTGCTGCGTTGCTGTTTTTGATGGATAGCTTTGTTGCTCCAGAGTAGTATTGCTTACAAAAATCCCCGCTGCTGCCACCGCTGTAACCATCGTTTCCACTTCGTTCTTAGTTCAAACCTGGCACCTGCCAAACTACTCAGCTATTCGGGTGTGGTGTGATGCATGTAAAGTTTGATTTTCTAGGGAAAGTTACAGTACAGAGAGAGAAATTATTCTGAGGACAGATGAATCTCTGACTGGCATTTTACTACGGGATTTGACTGTTGAATAATAACCTGGTTAGTAAGAAATGGGCTTGTCACTCAGCAGGCTGCAGGAGTTTTCAGCATCTCTAATTATGAAGAAATTCTCTCTTCCTCCCAAAATCAACTTTCTGTAGTACTTGTCGTCTAGGATGTGTAGCATTTAGCGTGTTTTAGATATCCTTAACACAATGTTATTTGGGCTTACTTTGACACTTGTTGCCTTAGCAAACCGTGTATTTTCACTGCATTTAATTAAGAGAACTAATGGCCATTTCAGAACTATGTATTTATTTAGTCAGTCTTATGTAATATGGTGCAAAAAAAAAAAACCCCGACCGTGCAACAAGCCCTCTGGGACTGGTAATAGGGAATTAATGTTAAGGCTGTAGCCCTGGAATAAAGAACTGTTCCTTTTTTAAAACTAAAAGGTACTTTGAAATCATGTTGTTTCAAAGCAGCCTGCTTTTTGTTTGCCTTTAGGGGTACTAAAGCTGCATTCTGCAGAAATGCTGAATGTGCAGGTTCCCGTAGAAGGGTTATGTGTGAATTGCAATATATTACACATCTTTAAAAGATCACAATGTCCATTTACTGCTATGTTTTCCCAGCAAATACAAGCCTTGGAGTGGCACCTCAAGCACTGGGATTGTGGAAGTCCAGACCTCAAACGCTTGCTATGCTGTATGTGTAGGTCAGAGAAGAGGTTAGGGTCCTGCCTCAAGTTTTAATTCCAACCTTCTTTGATGTTTACATTGTGATTGTTTTTTTTTTTAACTTATTCCTGACCAGTTCCTCCTTTGGAAGCTAAAAGGTGACAGAAATTTGGTCAATAAAAGCATCAGAGTTATAAATTCCCAGATCTCTTTCCTCTTTGGGTTCATCAGCAAGCCCTGATCTTCAGAGTATCCTGGTGATGTTCCACTCTGTGCTTGACTGGGTGTTAATTACTAAGAGAAGAAAGGTATTACAATTCAGCTGGTGGGTGATGGTGCCCTTTCAGTGTGGGATGAAGGCGCTGCCTGGCACCTTCTTGGCATTGGGTTGTGGTGCCCCTGAGCTCGGAAACTCTGATTTGCACCTACAACTGCAGAAGAGAGAGCTGCTTGTGTTTGGGGACAGCTGCCATCTCATTCTGTATCTGGGATGGCTTTCACAGAAGCCTGGAGCAAGGTTTGACTTCATACTTTCTCATTTATCTATCTACTTAAGTGGACCTCTTAATTAGTCCTGTCTTAATTACACCTACCTTAATTACACCTGGTGTAGGTGACTGCAGTCAGCTGGCTTGGCAGGTGTTCAGTGGACTTGTGACCTGTTGAGCCCCTGACATGTTCCAGCTGTTGTTTAAAAACATTTTGCTTAAAAGATCTGAAGAGTAGTTTCACTTGACAACTTCTCATTTGTTAAGTGACCACTGCTGGCACTTTGTTTGCTGTTCCTACCCTAGAGATTTCTCTCATCTGTCACTTTCTGTCTGTCCTAGGGCCCGGGGGTTCAGATTTTTCACATCTCTCTTCTTTAAGCAAGATGATAGAGATCCAGAAGTTCAATGGTCAGTGCCTTTGGCAGAACGCTGCGTTATCCAAAGGCTCCCGGCCGTGTCTCGGAAGCAGATTCACGCTCTGTGTGCCACGCCAGTTTCACAGCCCCCCAAAAACTTTGTTTTTCACCTCGCCGTGGAATGTGATGTTTCCGTAGTGAGCGGTGAAATTCATTCTCCATATTTGAGCGCAGGGTTTTAAGTATAAACCCCAAATATTCCAGGTTATAACATCGGAGTGATGTTAAACATTATAAATCGTGGCTTGGCTTTTTAGAGAGCTGCTGCAGACTGTAATTGCTGGATGCTTTTCAAATCCTGCCATAGATTCTCCCTTCCCACTGTCCTACAGGTTGCCTCACTAAGTCATCCCAGCTGCTGTGAGCTGGGTTCTCCACTGCTGCCCTGTGTAGTCAATCCTACCGGTGTAAAGTGGATGTCAAGTATTGCCAGCTGGTCTGGTTTCCTTCTTGGTGAGCCCAGATCACTACTGCCCCATATCCTCTGCAGTTGTCCACGTAAGTGTGAAACAGGTTTGAAACATTACCGGCCATATATTATGTTAAAGCTACTTCTCTAAAGAACAATAAATCCATTGGTGGGGAAGCAAGGGAGCCAATTACTCAGCATGATTAAAAGCAAACAAATGACCTATAATTGCATTTTATAATTAAAAATTCACTACATATTAATGTATTTTTATTATTGAGTTTATTAACACTTCATAAAACTGTATAACATGCATTACTAATAGCTGCTATATAATTGCCATATATTTTAAATTTTCAGCTCTAAATGTTTTTGAAATGGAATTTAGTACAAAGGCAGATAGTGGTTTTGGCTAGATAATATCTTACGACTGTGCGGCTCACGCTGTTATTTCACTGTCTGGCTATTCAAAGGACCCAGCAGTGAAATATGTCATCTCAGACTCTGGCCATTCCTTCTGATCTATGTCATGTCCTTTTAAAAAAAACATATAAGCTCTGACTCACGAAAGTTCCTGGCAGTGACAAGACCGCTATATTACTTAACATCTTTCTTCAGTGCTTGTACATCCACATATTGAATAGGTGGGCTCTAGCAGAGCTGTGCATGAATGATCTTGGTGACTTATGTGCTCTAAGGTGCCTTAAATGATGGGGGCGGGGGGAGAAATAGTAGCGATGCAGAAAATAAACAAGGTGTAGATCCAGAGTTTTGGAAAGAAGTGTCCTGGGCCTTAAGGTTTGAGACATCTGCCAAAGCAGGCAATTGTAGAGCTATGAGAATAATGTCTAAGGTTGCTCAAACCCCACGCCGTGCGTGCCCGGGACTTGGCTGGGGTAGGGGAGAGCAGTGGTACCAGAAAGCTGGTGCTGAGCTCAGGTTCATCCTGCATCCGCACAGGCTGTGCCGCTGGCCACAGCGGGCAGCACCTTGAAATCCCTGGGGATGCTCCTGTAAAAATCTCAATAACCTTAAATTAAAAGAATCATTCAGCCAGGGAAAGAGTGCTACCTGTATGAATTACCATTTTTATGGAGGGATGTGAGTAAAGCTGAGCATTTCGGAACATAATGTTTGTAAAGCATGGATTGTCCCCATCCCAAATCATACGAGCCGGAAAACTTGATGTCTCTTCACCCCCTGGGATCTAGCTTGATTACAGTGATGGCACTGGGGAAGATTTAAAACTGCAGCTGTTCAAGTGGTAAAAACATGCCTCTGACTGAACTGTATTGAACACATGCATCTGCATATTTATATCCAATTGAAGCTAAATCATAAAACAAACACAATGGTAAACATTTTTGTGGTGTAAATGTTGTGATACGATCAACAGCTACTCTCCTGAATTATTTTCCTAGATTTTTCGTGAGAACTACAGGCATTTCTAACTGAATTTTCCAATGTGACAGATTGTTGTCGTGGTTTCAAGTTTAACTTCAAACTGCTTTTGCTCTTGCATTCAAATACTGTATGCAGATTTCGTTGTCACTAGGTGTATTTTACTACTTAAAACATATTTCTGTGCAGTGAATGCACTTGCATTACAATAGCGGCGGTGATGCTGCGCATTTTGCTTGGAAAATATGCAGGTTTAGCATTTGTAGTAGCAGAGGGAGGAAAGAAAAAAAAAAAAAGGCACTTAGACACACTTTCTTCTTCTGACATCCTATTAAAATGGAACAAAATGTTCCTTGTTTCCCTGCGAAGTGTCCTGAAAGCCAGCCTGACTTATGCCATCGTTTCAAGCAGCCACTTCATCACCTGTGCGCTACAAATGGCTGTCCTGCTCGGCAGATGGTAGGTGTGAAGAATGGGTGATGCAGTGTGAGATACGCTGGTGTTGTGTCATCTGCGGATTCCCTAGAGCCAGGCTGGAGCAGGAACAGATGGATGATCCATCCTCTGGAGCAGGGATCAAACACTCCCTGATCCGGCTCCTCCAAGGTTGATGGCCAAATGGGCTCTGACTTTGTTGGCTTGCTGTAATTGTCCACCCTGGAAAACCAGCTGCCGGGAGGTCTGGTTTGGTAGCTCCTGGAGGTTTGGGGCTTGGCAGATGCAGTCAGGGTTATCAATATTCAAGTGGACAGGTCAAAATAGAGTATTTTGTTGTTAAGTCTCCTTCTTGTAGTTGCCTATCCTGCTTCTGCTGGTTGCTTGTGCTTGATTCCAAAGAAAAAAAGTTTAAAACCCTGCAGGATAAATCAGTACTTAAATACTTTCACTAGCTAGTATTTTTATTATAGCATTTTGTATGACAGCTGAAATCAATATCATGTGATACACAAAAGACTAGAGTAGGGAGGGAAACCAGAAGATGCATCCAAACTGAATAAAATATGGTTAGCTTTTTAATGCAGCTGACTTCACAAAGGAAAAGGCGTTGAATCCAGATTTTGCCTAAAAGTGGGGTCAGATTTTGAACAAACAGGAGGACTAAACCCCGTACTTAGAGGAAAAAATGCAAAAGCTGAATGGATTAAATTCTCATCCGGTTCACTGGAATAGGCACTCACATCTCCACACCGGATTGTTAAAAAGTTAAATTGAGGCAAACCCCCACCCCACCCAAACACCTGTTCTAAATGACCATAGTTTTAAACTTTGCTTGCAAAGGAATGAGATCTCTGCCATGAAATAATCTGAAAAAATATTTATGTACTGAAATGTAAAAATAAAACTAAATAACCATTAGTCACTGAGGAGCAGCATCCCGGACTGCTAGCAAGCTGTCTGTGCCCTCTTTTTGTCTCTGTGATCATGGGGATGGTTGGAAGGGGACCTGGGAAACAATACTCTTGCAGGAAAACTGAGGTCTGATTTTTTTTTTTTTTTTTTTTTAAAACAAAACAGTTAAACTGGAGAACACAGACACTTGTTTTGTTGCGTGCAATGAAGCTTTGCACAGAAATTGCTGTAATTCTTAAAGATAGTTAAGCTATATAACTACATATGCTTTAAAAAAACATAAATTCAAAAAGTCAAGCTCAGTCTATGATTTCCATAGCATTTTTCTTGAGTGGGGAACAACTTTTTTTCCCTTGCCAGGAGCTGTGCTTTAGGGAGCCAGAACCAACTCTGGACCGAAGCTGTGGTCTCAAACGGGCCGCGTCCGTGCTGCGCACGTGGTATGGTGGCTTCAGGATTATGTGAAATTAAAGTCTGCGCAGCACGTGGCATCCGTACCGCCTCTTGCGAGCAGTCTGTTCTGCAGGAATCTAGGCTGGGTAACTTTTCTTTTGGTACCTATGGTAGAAAAGGCTTTCTATGGGGCTCCCTTCATGCCACCAGCCACCTTGAGGTGGCATCACATAGGGGGTCTGCTCTGGCTGCTTTGTCCCCAGGGCTCTCGTGGTGTCCGTGGAGGCTGTGTGCAGCCCTTGTGACTCGGTGCGGCACTAGGCAGCTCTGGGTTGTGCCGCACTCAAGATGTACAGGTTAATGCAATGTCTGTTGGGGTACAACCGGCTCATCCTGCGTGTAGTGAAGTCTTCCAAGTCTCTGCCTTTCCCAGGAGATCTCCAGGGTAGGTGTGTTAAAGCCTTTGCGGGCTCAGAGATGCATGCTGCCTGGCAGAGCTTAAAAAAAAAAAAAATATATATATATATATATAAAAAAATATCTGGCTGAAGAACACAGACACCATGCAGGATGATGCCTCAGCGGGGTGTCTGACCCCAGGCTATGGTCACCACATGCCATGGCAAAAGCATGGCCAGCTTGCAAACCTGGCCAGGAGACACTTGCCCCAGTGGCACTTGCTGCACTTTGCTGCTAATGGTTGTGTGTGATGAAAAATACAGCACTTGGGAAAAGATACAGTGTAAGTAGAATAAAGTCTTGTTTGTTATTACAGTGGTAGTGTTTGTATTTTTAAAGAAGTCCTACCTGAAATTTGCTTACAGAACGGGGGTTTTGAGGGGATGCTTCTACTTAATTGTAGAGAAACATTTGTTGCTCACAGGTGTTCCTGATCCAGTTGTTAAAGAAGTTAAAATATGAGGCATGGCATTTGCTGGCTTTGATGTGATTACCCTTCAGATGGCAAGGGCAGAATACTAATGGGAAATGATTATAGATGGTCAAATTGGGGAAAAAAAAAAACCACCCCAACACACCAAAAAACCGAAAACAAAACCTCTTTGTACTTTTCGGGTTTTTTTAATGTGGCTGCATCCGTATTTCAGGCAGCAATGGCATTGATTTCCCGCGGCAGAGGAGCCCTGCGCGGCCGGCTTTCCGTGGGTGCGCGGGAGCAGCGGGTTAAGGAGCCATATGTGCTGTAACTGCTCCATTACACCGGCTGTCACTCGGAGAACGCTGATGGATACTTATTAATGTAAATGGTTTTCCATTCTTCCTATCTTTGTTCGGAAAGAAACCAAAGCACCTCTATTCCATGTTTGTTTTTTTTTTTTTTTAATTAATTGGCATAATTGGTAGAAATGGGCCATTTGGGAGTGAAAACCCCTTTAGTACCTAAGTGAAATTACCAAATACTGTTTATCTACACAAGTGCCAGTAATTTAAATTAAAATGTTTAGTCCTAACCTTTATTCTTTCCCCAGCAAGTGATTTTATTCATGTGTTCTTTCTGTTCTAGTACCCTCAAGTTCTTGTATTTCATGTCTCCCACTTGCCCTTTTATATAGGAAGCCAGAGACCATCAATATTTACATACTTTTATTTACATATAGCAGCCAAGGAATATGGGGAATGGAGTCTCCAAGGGCTTTGCCTGCAACGTGCTGGGCTTTGAGAAGGCTGTGGTGGAACTCACAAACCAAAGGAAAAAAACTGTAACGTTTAAATTGGTTAATTAAAGATGGAGCTTTTAAAGTGATGGTGTTCTTCAGGAACAGGCTCATGGGGTGTTTGATAATAATTCTGGGGAAAAAAAAAAAAAAGAGAAGAAAAACAAACCAGGGGGACCAGACTGAGCTGTGGTTGTGTGGACCCTGACTTCTCCAGCTGCTCGGTGGTGGTTCTTCTGACGTATGTTTATATGGCAGAAAGGGGAAGGAGTACTGATGGACTAATAATTTTGTTAAGTAAATGATGATAGCGTCTGAAATGACATTTGTGCTGTGATTTAAAAAAAAAAAAAAGCACAAGCCTAAACCTCTTTTGTTCTGCTTTTAATTTATGAATCGAGTTCAAAACAACCTTGTATGATTCATTGCATCCCCCTGGCAAGGGAAGCGCCACGGACTAAATGACACCCTGATCTACTGATCACAGGGAGCGACGTACTCCTGTGTTCATCTAGCTTCTCAGATATTTTTTTTGTTGTCTTGATAAGTGTGAAGTGTTTCTCTACTTCTTAAAGATTATGAAGATTATGTTGATTTTTAGATGCCATGTGCTAATCGGCTTATTGAGCATTTATGAGTTTTAATGAAGCTGCAGCACGGTGTTACCCCAGTATCCAAGCATCGGATGGGTTTCTCTTTTCCTGCTGGGGAAAGATGACTGTCTTGTGGGAGGATGATGTGTCCCGTCTTTAAAGGGAGATTTTTAATGACTGGGTTGTACCATGAGTTATGGAAATTGGATGTGCAGGATGGGATGTCATTTCAAGTGTGCAGCTACAGTAAGCAGACTATAACGGGCTCTAATTTCATCGATTACCGCAGTTAGTGTGAACTGAGGTAGACAACTTAAGAAGTTTCAGGCTTGCACTCTGCTCTTGGCAGCTGCTTTAGTTCAGCATTGTCAGGTTGGTGACTTAAGCCTGGAAAGACACCGTCCCCAGTTGCAGAGGTGGGCTGGGAGGTGGTCGCGGCGGTTCACAGCGAACAGCACTGCTTTGCAAACAGATTGCTGCGGAAAACTTCAGAAACTTTGCAGCCGGGAGAAGACGTAGGGTGGACTGATGCCCTGAGGGTTATTGGTATTCAGGGCAGCCGGGGTAGCGCTCGCGGCTGTGGCTCAGCTGCGGAGCACTGCTGCCCGCTTTCTGTGGGAGGCTGGGGAATAAGGTCCGTATTGTGCGCTCGCACGGCGCCCGCTACAATGGGGCACTGTGGGGGGCTCCAGGGACCACTGCAGCCGTGGCATGTGCCAGTGCCGGAATTTGCATTTAAAAGAAGCTGTTACCGATGGCAAAAGGTTATGGAGCGACGTCTGGGGCTGCCCCCCAACTGTCTTTCAAAGTTGGTAATTGTGTTTTTTACCACTTCACTGAAAACGATGGCAAACATTTCCTTCTCCTGTTACCTGCCTCTCCTATAGCTCAGGGCCTGGTTTTTTTTTATTTTTTTATTTTTTTTTTCCCCCTAAAATCGTGCGAATTGAACCCTTGCCCAGCTCAAATCAGGTGGAGAGCTGGAAGGCACCAAAGAGAAATGTTAAATAAGACCTGTCTTGTTCGGGCTGGTTGTGGGAGTTTGCTGTCGGATGTGCCAACGTGGCTTTCTGTGGCTCGGCCAGGATTTGTCTGAGCCAGCAAACAAGGAGCAGAAACCAGTCACAAGCCGTAATGGCAAGAGAGATGTGTAGAAGCTGTAGTAGAAAGTAAGAAAAGCAGGTTGGGGATGGGTTGCGTGAGGGGAGGTGGAGGTTGGCTGTAGTCCCTAAAGCAGTTGGCACGTTTAGTTGTTATGTGCTTAAACACCAGCTTATTAAACCGTGGTACAGTTTGTAACATCATTGAAGTAAGTAAAGAGCCTTTCTAATCTTTGGTAGAGCTGGAGAAAATCCTTTCACACAGGGTCAGTGACGCTTTTTGTGCAAGCCAACCTCCTCGTGTAAAGGAACGAGCGATCAGAAGCAGGATCTGGGGAAAAAATTCTTCCTTCTTAAACCGCTTCGACATTCTCTTGGACTGCGATGCTTCATGTGGGCCATCTGAGCAACTCCCGCGTTTCCTGGAGGACATGCAGCATCTATCCCGATGCAGGCTTTGCCTCCGCCGGCTGTGCATCTGGGCTGGTGCCTCGGCTACAGCCCCTTTGGGGGACCAGGGTCTGCGCGGTTGTGTCTGTATATTCCTGTGGTGGGTTGCGTTTTTTTTTTTTTTCCCCCCTTCTTTTTTCCAATTTACAAGCCTTGGTTTGTTTTGTATTTCCTTTGATCCTGCTTTTTATCCAAACCTTCCCAACCACAACCTTGAGTTTTGATTTTTCCCAGAACTTCAAGTACAGAAACAGGGCAGACGTGTGGCTACAACGTAAACCTGACTCCCGAGTTAAGAGATATAAATACTACTGGTATATAGCCTCCCCCCCGCCACCCCCAGAAATCCTTGCCATGGAAAGGCGTTTAGCTGCCGGGGTGGCCAGGAGCAGGCACAGCCTTGGCAAAAGGCCCCAAAGCCGCTGCCCCATCTGCACGGTATTATCCACATGAGTAGGTTTTTTTCATTGAAATCAACAGGACCGTATGGCAATATTCGGATCTGAAATTATTTCAAATGGCTTCCCATGTAGTTACAACTCTATATTTACAATCTTGGTGATTTCAATTTGGAAACTCGTTCAAGTGAATAATATAATGCCAGACTGCTCCTTCTGTTTTCCCTGGGAGCTGGCAAACTTCTAAAATTAACTTTATTATGAGGAAACTTCTCAGGTTGGGAATAGGGCATCGGGGTGTCTTTGGATTTATTTGCTTGGCGTTTAAAATGGAGTGGAAGTTAGTATTGCACAGTTTTAATAAGTGACTGCATTTTGTGCACAGACTTCTAAGCTTTTCCTAGTCTCAGAAGAGATATTTAACAACTGGGTTTTTTGCATAGTAATTCTGTTGTGGCTATACGGGTGAAGGGCTTGCCTTCCTATGGGTGCTGTGCTGCTCCTCTTAACCCGACTGTTCTTAAAGCAGATGTTCAGCAGAGCTGGACGTGAACTTTTGTATAATACACTGAAGAACGTTATGTCTGAGGGTCTCGAAGAGCGGTACGGATACAGCTCTATTTAGTCATTACAGAAACAGGTTAGTGAGACAAGAGAACAGTGTCCGTGATGAAACCGGAATTGCACAGCGAGCTTGGTGCGTGCCTTCCAGGCGTTTTGAGCCTTGGTGCACACCAGCTCTCGGGCCAGCTTGCCCAAAGACAACAGGACCCTCTGTCTTGGGTGACTGCAGTGATTTGACAGCAAGGTGTTTTCTTCAACAGACCCACTGTAGGAATTGGGCATAAATCAATGCAGTCGGTACTGAGCCGCTTGGGTTCCTATCAAGCATCTTTGTGCAAGTAGCCAGGGAAGCTGGGTGTGAGAAGTCCAGCTTCTTGCATGGCAGAGGACCACGGATCCCAGCCTGAGAAGGGCAGGAGAAGGGCAGAAGGGCTCCTTGTGTACTTGTTCCTTACACCAAGTGTGGTGGCCAGTGCTGGGGTGGATACTTGGTGGTGCCTTGACTTTGCTTTTTAACTGTATCTGGGCTTCTTCAGTGCTTACTCAGTGGTGGTAGGGGGACCTGAGGGAGTACGGTCAGACTCCTTCGTTGGCCACGGTTAGGTAAAGGACAGAGAAATGATCTGGCTCTTGAGGGGCTTGAGGAGAGCGTCCTTCAGCTGCTGTGATCGCCTGGAGGGAGCGTCTTCGCCTTTACAGAGAGGGCTGGGGAGAGGGAAAGAGATGAGTAAAGCACGGTGTAAAAACTATTGGTTGAAGAGAGCCTGAGACTCCTTGTCCTTTGGAGGACAAGTAGCTCAGAGCTGAATTAAGGAGGAGAAAATGTCCCTTGAGTGGAGTTATGACCGTTCAGCAGGAGACGCGTACACCAAGAGAGGGAGCGGTAAACCGTACCCAGGGGTTTCCTTCTGCCTCTTTGCTACCATTGAAATACAGCATATGTTCAGGGAGCGCACAGGAACAAAACACTGAATAAAAGCTATACCCTTCCTTACAATGTGATGAGAAACTTTGCAATGTGTTAAGGCGAATCCACTGCTGTGGTGTGTCTGGAAGTGAGAGTGGCAGAGGGCTTGTGCAAAGTGTTTTGGTTTCTGAGCAGAAATGGTTTGCTTTTCCCTACAGAAACTAATTTTCCTTGAAATCTTGCTACTAACAAGGAGAGAGGTGGCTGCTCCCTCACAGAATAAGCCCTTGGGATGCCCTGTCCCCTTCCCAGTCGTAGGTGAGAGCGACCTGCCAGTGTTTGCTGGAGGTTTGCTTTGCTCAGCCACCGGAGCCCAGGCAGAGGAGCTCTGCTGTTCCCTGCGCTCAGTGAACAAAACTTGCTGAGTTGGTTCCTTTTTCTTTTTTTAATTCTTTCTTTTCTTTTTTTTTCTCTCAGTTAGGAAATGCTCAGTCAGTTGGTATTCGGTAGCTGGCAGAGAATGAGGGGCTTTGAAGATATTTCTGCCCGAAGGACAGGTGTGATGAGAAATACCATATGTGGGTGGCAAAAAGCCAATTCCCAACTAAAAACTTTACATCCCGCAAGTAAACCCATAATGACAGCTTGGGATGTTACTTGGACGATGTCTCTCCTAGGCTGTATGGTGCCTTTTCAATACAATGGCATTTAATGCTTTTTCGTTGGAACTTTATGACTTTCAGAACGACTTCTGAATATTGATCCGCCACAGAAGTTGGTTCTCTTACTTTGTGGTTTTCAGGGAAAGGTCTCCGTGTCATGATGCGGACTTCAAAATATAGTACTGAATTATATTTTGGTCCAGATAATTTGTGGATGAAAATTAACATCAATGTCAAAGTCAAAATGTGACCCACCATGTATCAGGCTTAATTTCCAAAACATACGGAACTCAAGTTTTAGTTGCTGTGAAACCAAAATTATGCCTCTAGCACTGACGGAAAAAATAGAAGTAAGGGATGTAGGGATATGCTTAAATTAGAAGGTGCTCAATTGGAGCCAAATCCAATGTACTGAGGCTTGTGATATGTGACAAACTCCCAAAAGAGAGGTTAATTTTCTAGCTAGTGATTTTTCTCAGCCTTTTTTTTTTTTTTTTTTCTCCAAGGTCTGGATTCTTCCTCGACTTGAGGGGGTGCCAGCTTTTTTGTCTTTTTTTTTTTTTTTCCCCCCCAACTCATAAAATAGCTTAGGCTGGAAGGGACCTCAGGAGGTCATCTAGTCTAGCCTCTCAATTTTTCTGTTACTGTAGTTGAGACAGACATGGAGTTAAAAGAAAGTAAAACAAGGAAACTGTGATTTATTATGAAACTAAATGGAGTGGGTTTTTTCTGCTGGGAAGGCTGATGCATTAAGGGAGTGTGATGGGAGCAGTTTGATATTCATTGGTTATCCCTCACAACAGCAGTCTCGATTGCTCTCGGATGTTTTATGACTCAGATTATGCTCAGATTAGACTTTTTTTTTATCTTAATTCTTTTGGGTTTTTCAAAAGCTGAAATGATGCATTCAGGGCACACAGTCCATTGGCTTTGCTGTGTGCTTCCATTGTGCAAGGAGGGAAGGGCTCTACATCTGCAGTGAAGTCCCCATTTGTTTCTTTAATGTTCACATACATTATTGTAGCACTGCAGTTTGTTTCCTTAATGAACACCATTCTGGTGTTCCCAGAAGCCTTTCACTAAATAGAAGTGGGAGAATTTTAATTTCAAGGATTGAACGAGAAACTGTCCGTCTTTGTTTTGTAAATGGGAATAGAGAGAACATTGTAATAAAGAGATCGTGTGCGCGGTAATGGGAGGAGGATGCCACCGGCCGATTTCCTTACCTGGGGGGTCTTGGGTACGCATCAGGAGATGTGGGCACGCTTGTAAAGTGTTTTCTGGTGTCTGCTTGTGGGGCCCTGGGTGGCTGCTCTGGGCTGTGGGACCTGCCCTGGCAGAGGGGCATCGTGCAACACGGGGCACAGCGGTAGCATCTGGTATGTTGAAGATGCTGTAGAAGGCTGCAGATGAGATGATAACCGAAGACTAGAAGCAGTCTTTGTAAAGTCAGTGGAGTTTGCTGCTGGCGAGTACGCGTGCGGTATTTTTGGCAGCAGTATTGCCCAATATGGTGCAGGAGATAACCCGCTCCCCGGGTCGGATGTGCCAGATCAGTCCCGCTCATCCTTCAGTGCAAACACGGCTCTAGTTTCTAACAAAACCAGGAGAAAACGATTTGTCTGTGTATCATTAACATAATTGATATTTATTACTTTCTTTGTAAATTTCAGAGTGTGTTTTGGTTTCAGATGCTGGGTTTAAATCACACCCGCAACAGGCGCTGTTGATGTGTTTGTGTCTATTATATTGTCCCGATAAGCTTGGGCAATGGTTTTCACCTTCCTGATGCGAGTTATTGAGATTGATTGAAGCTCTATGCTTGTCCTATCCAAAATACTATGTAATTAATGTTTCATTATGCTAATGCATGCAAATTGAGTAGTATGCATTTGATGGGGAGGGGAGAGAACAAAAAGGATTAAAGAGTTCACCCTAAAGTACAAATTAATTTATTGCATTACTAAATGGCCTCCAAGGAAGGAGGAATGCATTTAAGAAATGAACAAATAGGAAAACAAAAAACCCCCTGTCTAAATGTTTTGTCTTCCCAAGAAGTGGGTTTATTCTGAGCACTGCCATGTGTGTTTGAGCAGCAGTGTTTGTGCTATAGGCTGGTCTGAGCTAGGATGCTCTTAAATTTAGCACAGAGTTCTCATTCATGGAGTCTGTTTTTTGTTTGTGTGTTTCTTTTTGGGTTTTTAATCCCCTTCACTCTCGCTTCTTCCTCGGATCTGTTTTCCCTAAATGCATCACCATTTCAGGGGGAGGGGGAAAAAAATAAATCAAACTGTTGAAATACTGGCTTTGTTTTTGCTCCTTCTGCCTGTCTCTCTGGCTTAAAGCTCTTTCAAGGGATTTTCTTTTTCAGTAGCTAATGTGTTCGTTTGATATTTTAGCTCTGTATCTCTCTTCATTATTTCTTCATCCTGCTCTTTATTCTTTTTCTCACCTGACATCTCTCTTTCTCCTTTACATACCTTTCCGTATCCTTGACCTCTCCAGCTATTGCTCTCCTTTGTCCATTCATCTGGGCAGGGATGTCTCTTCTGTTGGCTTATGTCGCCTTCTTGCAGTCTGACTTTTGCCACAATGACTGGTAAAAACCTGCCTCTGACCAGATCTGTGGGCCTTTTCTTGTTTATATTCCACTCAACTCTACCCTTTTAGCCCTCTTCTGCTTGGCTTGGATTCAGTGCTGGATTGATTTCCTCTCCCCCCC
>JAVJGI010000057.1:2120934-2155161 GCA_035590275.1 Ibycter americanus | reverse complement strand
TATTGCTACAGGTCCTACTAAAAACTCTGTCCCTGTCTTTCTTCTAAGCCCCCTTTAGGCACTGGAAGGTGCTCTAAGGTCTCCCAGAGCCTTCCCTTCTCCAGGCTGAACCACCCCAACCCTCCCAGCCTGTCCTCGCAGCAGAGGAGCTCCAGCCTCTCATCATCTTCATGGCCTCCTCTGGCCCCGCTCCAACAGCTCCATGTCCTCCCTGTGCTGAGGACCCCAGAGCTGGATGCAGCACTGCAGGGGGGTCTCACCAGAGCAGAGGGGGAGAATCCCCTCCCTCGAAACCCATCTGTGGGATGCGGCAGATGGAAACGCTGTTGGAAGGAGGCTGGAGCTTTGATGAGTCAATGTAGGAATATCTGTTTCATAACTTACTAGATGAGGCTGTGTCACTGTAGGTCTCCGAGACACGAGAGCGGGTGTTGGCAGGCAGCTTGTGGCACACTGTGGTGGTCGGGATGGAGTTTCAGCCCTGTTCCATAGGGCCACGTTCAGCTGACTCCTCAAATCCACTATTTTGGAACGCAGACCACTTCTGATCGGCAAACCTGAAATCTGTTGTGTCTTGGACATCCATTTAACGGTTGTGAGAGTAATTTCTTTGTCTGAAAGACAGTTTCTGCTGGGGAGAACACTGAAACCAGCAACACGCTGGTGATGTGATGTACCTTGGGGAAACGAACGTAACGCAGCCTCCTCTCTGCTGGAGGCTTCTCCTGAGACCTGTTTGAAAACTTAATGGGATTTTTCACAATTATGGTAACAGCCTAGTTGGTAATACTACTTTCAGATGCCTGGGAACAATTATTCTCCGGGAGCTTGCATGTTGGCTATGCTTTTATATTTCTTTAATCTTGAGAACTATGTTAAATGTGATATATGGGAAGTACCAATGCTGGGCTTCTGTCTGTAGGTGCAGCGCTGTATCTTTTTTTTCTTTCATTGTGGGACTCAGATGCGAATTGGCAAGTGCAGGTACCAGTTGTCTTGAGGGAAGCTGACAAAACCCAGCAAATGATATGATTTTTCTAGTAATGTAATTAAAGTATTTGAAACAAAAGCACATAGGGGGGGAAAAAATGCACTGTCAAGTCAGTGCAATTAATCGTTCAGCGGTCTTCTCTGGGTGTTCAAAATGAAAATACAATTTGCTGTTGTCTCTGAGAAAACACCAAGCTTTATTTGGGTTTTGCACAGATAGCAGCGAGGTCTGCAGAGGCTGCTACCTGAAGTTCTGGAAGGCTTTGGACCAGAAGAGATGCTGTTATCTTCCTGCTGTGAGCAAATCTCAGTCCTCCCCAGATACTACCCATATTTTCAAATGTAGCCAAGTACCCTTGTGCTGTGCATCCTCTGTGCTGGATGCAAAATGATGCTCTCGCTTTGTTCTAGGGATAACTGGATCTTCTCCATGTGTTCCCATGAACTTGTAGCTTAAATCGGTTTATAAGCTTGAAGAGGTGGTGTGTACTGCAGGGCTTGTTGGTTGGGGAGACTAGATTTTGTTTATCAAGCTGAATTGGCTCAAATGAGGCACTGAGAATCGCTCGTACTGCGCTAAGGCAAGCCTGCCCACACCTGGCACCGGGTGAGCCGCTCGGAGGCTGTGAGCTCGGTCTCTCCAGAGGCTGCCACAGACCGAGTTGCACTGAGTGCACGAGCATGGCAGGCAAACCGTGGGTGCATGGAGGTAAAATAGTTTTATATCGCCTAGGCAGCATGTCCTCTCTGCCCACACCAGGTTAACGGCAGGCAGCTGCCGGCAGGCTTGGTCTTTATTTCTTCAATAGTTGTGCTCTTGCCCTTCTGCGTCGTGCTTTGATGTTCGGTTACAAGGAGCCTGCTCTGGCCGAGAAGAGTGGTTTTCTTTTGAAGGGTCAGTAGGGCAAGCTGGCTCTTGTGTCTTGCCACTTGCTGGAGCCGAAGCGAGGGAAGGCTGGGGTGGAGGAGGGGAAGGAGTGCCCCTTTCGCTGCACCGTGGCCAGAGATCGCCTGGGGTCCCCTATAGAGCTGTTCTGCCATTGAGTGGGCTACCCCCAGTATCGTTGCTGGGGAAGGAGTCAGACCCTGGGGAAGGGTCCAGTCGATAAGTGCTTTTAGAGCCCTCAGCAGTCAGAGGGATGGTGGAAAGGAGCATCTGTGTGTGTGTGCGTGCTTGTTCCATCAAAGTTCGTTTAACATCTGCAGCCTGGCTAAATCTGAGCACCGGCTGTGTGAGGTGATGTGGCAAACCCATGTGTTGCCTGAGGGTCGCTCGTTCTTTGGGCGAGGAGAAGTACATGGGAACCTTGGCTTGTTTGGGTTGATAATGGGTTCATTTACTTTTGTTTTATGCGGCAGATTCTAAAATACAAGGGTGGCTTGAATGTGGGACGCGGGATGATGGATCTACTCTGTGCTCTTGGACTTGGCTCTGATAAAGCCCTGTTTCTAGGTGTCGCTCATCAATCGTGCCCAGCAAAAGTTCTTTGTAACTGATGTTTTGGGCACTCTGGAGATAAGCAGTGGGGTACTGCGGTGCGGAGGCACTACCCTTAGCGATAACCCCATAAACACCTTGGTTTTATCAAACTAAAGCTTTCAAGTAAAAATCAGCCAGCCGGTTGCCACATGTTCGTAACGATTCAATGGATATGGCAGAGTTATAATGGAGTAGTTGTTACAAGCACTTTTACCTCAGTGCAGTCCAAAATCCTGTGATGGCACAACTTAAAAATTCAATCATCTGGAACATCATGGTAAAGTCCTGATAAAAATTACATGTTCATTTTTACATAAAAATTGAACAATGCTTCAGTGTATCGCGTGCTTGTGTTGCGTTGTACGTTTCTCGGAGCAGGAATTTTTTATTTTGGCATCTGAACATCAAATGCAGGCAGGAGGCGAGATTTTCAAAATTTCATAGAGCTGAAATGAAATATTTAGCACCCCAGAAGGCACATCATAAGTTATAATAAAAACATTAAAACAAGAGTTTTCCTCTTTAATATATGTTAAGCTTCGTATTAGTGTATTTTACGCAGACAGATAGAACTGTATGTATCAAGTTTTGCTGTATATGCTGTGTTACCTAAGCATGTAAATAAATGCTTATTAGCCTGTTCATTAAGCTAATTTATGCAGGCTCTGCAGATGAAGGGGGGAGGAAGAAAAATCCTCTGAGAAAATGTGTACTCTGAGTGTCCATAAATACACTTCATTGTAATAGACTTAGTTCAGCTACAGTGCTCTGCTACCAAATTTCAGTTAGACTGGGGGGTATTTCTGCATTCACGGGTTTCAAATGGTCTGTGTGCAAAAGTCTTATTTCTTAATCTTTATTTGAAAAAGAAGAAGGCTCCAGGGGTGGCCCAGTCAAATGCTTTTGCGACTGTGACATCTCTTCCCTCTCTATAATGGAAGCAACTGATGCAGAACATGAAGGGAAAAAACCCACCCTGGAAGATTACATTTCACAAAGCCGGAACAGCAAGTGGAGGATTCAAAGCAAGGGACTGATTAAGCAGCACATCAGAGATCATCTTTTAAATGTTAATTTCTTCTGTGGCCTGGAGAATGATAACCTTGAAGTTACTCTGATGTTACCTGTCAGGGTGAGAAGCCCATTAGTTTGATTCCTGTATCACAAAGCAGATCATCGCATAGGGTAACGTCTCGGTGGCTAAAGCAGCGAGGCACCGGCGATGGGGGCTTTCAGCTCGAGTTTTCCTCTTTTATTTGGCTAAAGGATGCGCGGGCTATTGCCAAGGGCCCTCTCCTTGACCTTGGAGCTTCAGATATCCGAGTGGTGCTACAGGCATGTTTGACACGGATGTGCCCGGAATAGCTGACGTGGTAGCTTTGTGTGGGAGGTATTTAACCTTTACAACGCGTCTGGTCAAGTTCTGTAGTTAAGCCATGGATCTCATAAAGCTGTGTTTGTAGTTGTTCTGCGCGGGCTGTGGTCGGAGGGAAAAGGGGAGCCCTACGGGGACCTGGGCTCTTTGGTTTCAGCAGCCTCAGGTTTGCAGGACTCTTAACATCCTTTAAGTCCTCAAGTGTGAGAGTGCTGGACCTTAAACGAGAGCTGTGAGCGTGCGTGTAGAAGGTGAAGCAGCTATAAGGGCGCTTCCCTTCTCTTGTCCTGACTTGTAAAGCCTCTGGGAGGGATTCCCAGGGAAGGCAGGGTGTCCCGAGGCAGCTGCAGGGATGTCCCTGCTGTGGTGCAGGTGGTGGAAGAAAGGGTTAACCGCTATGGGTGTAGGTCGGTTTCTGCAAACCGCACTAGGGGACATCAGCCTGGGGCTTGGGGTAGATGTGAACAAGGGCGTTCTCCCCAGCTTGGTGACTACTGAAGTCCGTGGCCTTTTCTTAGTTGTTTAATGACTTGGAATTCTGAGGGGTTGCAAGTAAGTGCCGATGGAAAACTAAAGGTGTTGGCAAAAATGCCAGATAAAGGGAGAGACCCGCTCCCACTGAGAGCAAAACCTGGGAGTGGAGAACACGAGCACATTTTACAGCAAGTTTTAGAAGAGCTCTTAATGTTTGTTTCTCCTGCCTGGCTGCTGCCTTTTTTTCTTTTCTCCTTGCCTTCTCGTTCAGTTGAGCTATCGCAGTAGGGATTAAATTCTGGGTTTAGCATCTCTGCTTTCAAATGGGTCTGATTCTGAGTGCGTACGAAGGTGGCCAAGTGGCTTGCAGTTGCAGCCGTTTCAGAGAGGAGACACCGTAATGTGCGATGGCAAAGAAGCTGCCTAAGGGCTGGGAGGGATATTAAAGAATGTTTTCATTATCTTCACCTTTCCAGCTTTTTTAAAAGCCATGCGATAGGTAGGTGGAGAGGCAGGTGGCTGGCCTCTGCGTTGCAAAGCTGATATGCAGACGGGAGAGCGAAAGGCTGCTCTGGCTGCCTCGGTTATGACGGTGGGCAGGATTCCCCCGGCACGGGGTGATGGCACCCCGTGTTTTGGAGGTGGCACTCCCGAGTCTGCACGTCGTGAGAAGAGAAAACACGCTGCAGCGAGTGCCCTGGGAGGAAAGATGTCCGTAAGCTGGAGCGTTGTTTTGGTCGTGTTCTTGGGGCGAGGGGAGTTTTGGCAGCAGGGACCCGAGGGGTCCGTAGCAGCAGCGCGGGTGTGGGGGGCTCTGCCCCCCTTCCTCGGCCGCCGGAGCCTGGGGGGCAGTCGCACGGGCGGTGGTTGGCTGGGGCTTGGGCACCGACTGAAATCCTGGTGGTTTGGAACGGGATAGGTACTATATAGGAGGGAAGCGATCCAAGGAAATGCATTTTAAGTTTGCCTTAAGCCTCAAAGTAAATGTACCATCAGGAAAAGTAGGGGGAGAGATCGCAATCGTCGGTGTTTTCTGCAATTCTTCCCTAGGCTCAGTTCTGTTTCAGGGGGTGCGTGTGTACGTACACACCTAAGCACGCACTGTCGTTAGTGAATATACAATGAATACAGAAATCTTCACTCAGAAATTACCATTCCCCTGGGAAGAACCCCACAATAATAAGAAACAGAATTTTTTTTTTTCAGGTGGTTGTTGCGTTGAAGTAGTCTTGGAAGTTGGGTTGTGCCTTATGGCCACTTGTCTGCAGCAGCAGCTGAAATCCCCGTTAGCCTGGTTAGAGCATCATCAATGTGCCTGTCATGAGCTGTGCTAACAGAGCTTGGTTTCTTGTGGCAAGTTAAAAACTCTTCCTAATTCAGTATGTGGATCTTTGTTGTTTCTCCAGGTGTCAGTCCTTAGTTTTATGCACCTAGAAGGTAGGTGTGGTGGGGTCTGGTTGCATTAAGCCTGAGATTTCTCTCCCTTAATTCAACAAAGGCTGAGTTTGTTTATCCTGGCGTATATTGTGAAATTATTATTATTTTTTTTTTTTAGGTGCTGAAATAGGTTTATGTATAAGATGTAGGGTGTTCCTTCTTATACGCTGGTCTAGAGGAATCAGGTTTAGTGTTTGCGGCTTGAGGTAGAAATGGAGGAGAAGATCCTGTGGAAGTCAAGGGTGCAGTAAGATGACGTGGTACTGGGAGAGCTCTCCAGGCTGCCCCGACTTCAGGTGTAACGTTGCAGTTGGGCTCTCCAAACTGACCCATGCAAATAGGTAGTAATGGGGTTTTCAAGTACTTCTCTACCTTTTTTTTTCTTCAGCACCAACATTCTACAAAAACATGGCTGTCAGATTCTTACCCTTCCAAGTAATGTCTTCTGAAAAGACATGGTCATTTTTCTTCCATTTTTAAGGTGTCACCATTACGTCTATCTTCAGGAATAATATTTCCAGGAGGATTTGAATTTTCCTCACATTCAGAAAGCCTTCCAGGTTATTCAAGCTGTTAGGTTCCTTGTAGTAAAGCAATTCAAGTTAAATATGCCTTTTGCAGAGGATGTGAATAGCTGAAATTGCAAGTGAACTGCAAGGGTAATTGCATGAAAAGAAAGTTAATCTTTGTTTAACTTCTGTAACTTCTGCATTTGCTGCACTGGAAGCTGTCATAACCCCATTTCTCCTGCAGCAGTGGATTATTTACTTGTGATAATAGCCACATAAAATCATTAACATGCTGTCATAAACAGCTGTGTTAAACTGTGTTATAAGTCTTGGTGGCATAAATAAAATGTCCAACCAGAAGCTGTGATTTACAAACAGAACGCAGTTGCCTTTGGGAGCAGGGAAGGTAACACGGGTTTAAGATAACTCCTCTTTCACCTGTTGTAAATATACTTCTGTTGTGTTACCCGTGTTCTGGAGCCAAAGTGCCTTGTGCCGATGTGCAGTTTTGGGGCAGAATTTTGATGTGCTTCTTCCAGTAACTGAAATCAGAGCATTAAGACAGATGAAAAACAAATCGGGATTAGACTGCTCTTCTCGCTGTTATTAAACGATACATTTTATTCCGAGTTCTTACGGTGCTATTGTTACTGTGCTTGAAATACTCTACAACTTGAGGCTTCCAACTCTTGCTTTCTCCTTTTGCTAAATCTTATTAATTTGTTTGAAGCCACAACTTTCTTTTTGTTGTTTGTATGCTTTGAAGGAAAATCTGGTACCTGGCCCCTTCAGTTAGTGTCCAGGTCGGAACGAGGTACTTGACAATAAAATTAATTTCTATAAAGGAAATACTGAGTAGCTGTTCATGCACTGTTTATACATATATTCATAGAAAGCTTTGGTTTGAGGTACAAAGTAGAAATAATATTTTTCTTAGGACTAAAACGTTTTGTGAATCTTTATCAGGATCTTTATCATGTAAGTTTTTGTTTTCACTCACTAATGAAGTAAAAATTCATTTGATGAAGAGGAAAAAAAAAAAAAAAAGCCATTTTTGCATTCGTATGCAGCTGTTCCAAAACTCCTGTGCTGGAGCACGGAACAGCGGTTCTGGCACTGGCACGGAGTTGGGAATTTGGGGAGCAGCCAGTCTGGGAACCAGAGGTGTCTCTCTAAACCTGGAAGCACTGGGAGGTGCCCCCCTGTGCGGGGTGTGATATAGGCAAGTCCGTGATGGGTCAGAAGCTTTGGTTTTACTACAATGCGGTGGAAACTGCTCTGATACTTTCTCACTCGAGTGTAGTCACTGAGACTTGAGAAGGCTGCGTTGTCTCAAAATACAAATTGTGTGTGCTTTGCCTGTTTAGGAATTACTGGGAAATGCTTGATGCAATAGAGAAAAGGACCCATTTATGGTATTTTGAGCTGTGCCCTTCACTGTAACTGCATCCACGTGTTCTGAAGCTTTTTTAATGATTTTTCTACTCTTCAGTAGACCCAATATTATAGCTCTGCTCTGAGAGCATCTCCCTCTGCCTTTAGAGCCTGATTTATCTCCTGCCCACGCAGAGTTGGTTGGTGCCCTGTTACCAAAGTGATATGGAAGAATTGGCCCCTGTTTTTGCAGCAGGTGGAAATCTCGGGTGTTCAGTGCCGTGGTGGGGATGGTGTGTGTGCAGTCGGCGCTCAGCACCTCCCCTGCCTCTTCGCTATACAAAGGACCTGCTTTTCCTTTTCTTTCGCTGCTTGCTGGAGAGCAGTGGCCAGACTGTTCATAATGAGGAGAACATTGTTCTGGTGAGGTGGAGAATGATCCACCAGGTTTAAGTTTCTGACGGATGGTCAGGCTGCAGGCTCGCTTGCTTTCCTCCCCCCCCTTGTTTGCTAAGAGCAAAACCAAAAAAAACCAACGCTGTTTTTGCGCTGGTCGGTGAAATGCATCTCGGTGCACCTCGGAGTAGGTCCTGTAAAGCAATTAAGTTCTCCAAATAAACCTCAAGAGGTATGGTGGGTTTATGCTAATCTCCAATGCAGGCGTGTGTAGTTCTACAGATTTTTAGCTTTGCTTTATCTCCATGTTTTACACAGATAAGATCTATTTATCTACAAACATTGGTTTTGTAGTGACGGGACAAAAATATAATTTATGCTTGGTGGGGTTTTGTGTGTGTGTGTGTGTAAACAATTTACAGAGAAACAGCTTAATTTCTTATGTTTGCCAACTGTATCTATGGTGCCTCTGGGGGTTGTACAGCAGCTCCTTATACTGAGTTTCTGTATCTAATATTGTATGTTTCCATAGAAATGTGCAGCCAGTATTTATGCCTTGTCTCTTATGGTTTTGCTGTTTCAGGTTCACAGATCAAGACTTTTACATCGTTGAGGTTCTTGACTGAGCCTTCTGATGCTGTCACCATGCGTGGAAGCAACGTGCTGTTGAATTGCGTAGCAGAATCAGACCAAGGAGCCCCAGTTATTAAATGGAAGAAAGACGCGGTCTTCTTAAACCTGGCGGTAGACGAAAGGAGGCAGCAGCTGGCCAATGGCTCGCTCTTGATACAAAACATAGTCCACTCCAGGCACCACAAGCCAGATGAAGGTGTCTACCAGTGTGAAGCATCTCTAGAAGGCATCGGAGCTATCATCAGTCGGACAGCTAAGGTCATGGTAGCAGGTAGGGAGAAACATTCCTACTTCTTGGATTGCTAGAAATACTCTTTGTGAGAAGTTGCCTTTTTTTAAAAAAAAAAGGCCTAAAAAAAGTATGTAAAAAGCACTTCCAAGTGCTATGGGTTTTCTTTTTTTTTCTCTCTTCAAAAGAAGTAAAGCTAGATATGACAATTCTGCGACAGTAATTTATTTCTGACAAGGTATTATTCTTGTTTAAATATGTCTAATCACCTCTTTGTTGCTTTGAGTTATTTGCTGCATATTTATTGTCTTCAAAATAGGTGGAAGTTCTGAAGTTAGAAATTAACTGCTTTTCTTGAATTGAAGATCACAAAAAAAGCACCAAACTTCTGTAGGGCACTGAATGCACAAATTTTTATGGTTTGGGGACTTTTTCATAGACAAGAACTCATTATGCAGCTTGCTGGAATTGGCAGCCTCTTTGTATTTCCTTTAAAGCACTTGTGTAAGTATATGGCAGCGGGAACAGAAGTTTGTTACCAGGCATCTGAGAACACTTGTGGCTTCTCATTGACTTAATGTAGATATCTGCTGTGAAAGATGCTTGTCTGATGTTTTCAAGGGGTCTTTTGCTTCTCCATCAGCCTGTAGAGAAGGATGTAGCGGGTCCTCGATCATCTAATTACTGGGGAGAAAAATGTTTGGGAATCCTTCAAGTAAAACCTACAAAGGAACCCCAAATCATGTAGTAACTGAGACTAACTAGAATGGGCTAGAGTTCAGCATAATTTTCTTTATGGTCATTATTTAAGAATGTTGCTAGTTCTAAGGGGATGCTTTTTGTTTCTGCTCTGTGGATGGATGGGAGCTACTGTGTATCGCAGATCACTGACTTAAACTTGTTAAAGAATGCCCTGGTGCCTTGCCTTGACGAGGGTTGAGCAGCATTCACAGGTGCTACCTTTGTAACCTCAAGAAAAGAGAGTAAAATGTTCTTTTGTGTTGGGGAAAGGATGGATAATTATTGCCTTCAGTGCACAGGTGAGCTCAGAGTTGTTCAGGCGCATTGGTTCCGTGAAGGAGCAGCGTGTGTTTACGTTAAGGGAACGCTGGAAGGCAGGCTGTGTTGAAGCTCTCAGTCTTACCTGGCTGTGCTCACACAGCCCATCAAGGAGATGCACTTTTCTCCGAGCATCCAGTCTATGCTCTACCTAGTCTTGCTGTCCTGCCACATTTTGAACAACACGGGGAAGGAAAATAAAACTGAGGTTCAATGCAGTTCGGTCCAGGAGCTCTATAACTTTTTGCCATCCTGTATCTTCCTAAACTCTCACCAGTTCTCCTGGGAGGGAGCCCAGGCAGCTCTCTTCTCAGCTGGTTTCTCCAGTGTCCCTCATGAACTCCGTGCCTTTTCCAGTCTTAGGGTCCTTTAAACCGAAGATCACTTCCCTTTTTCCAAACCCTTCTCTACCAGCTAGAAAAGGCATATTTTTTTCATGGTACCTGATCAAAACAGCTAATAAGAGTCTCTGCTCTTTCCTAATCTGTCTCCTTCCCACTGCTTTTCTGTCTGAATATCTGGTCTTTTAACCTCATGTCCTTAGCAGCGCATGTACTCCTGTGCTATCATTCCTACCCAAGCGATGGGGAGCCCCACGGATACGGAGAAATCGGTCATTCTGTTATCAGGTCTCGCCCTCGGAGGGAGCCTGTGGAGCTGCCCTTTACCAGGGTGGGCTTTTTGCCAGTTCAAGTTGTTACTTGGCCTTGATGATGGTTGTTGGCAACCACTAACAACTAAAATCACTCCAATTATTCTTTTTAAAGTGAATGCACATATGGGAGTTTCCTGTTGTGCTGTGCCCAGCTCTGTAATTTTGAGCTTTTCATAGGAAGAACCATGCTTTGCATGGCGGCTCCTGATCCCTGCGGTGATGGTGGGAAGTTTGGGGCGGGAGGGGGACTTACTCTGCTCAAGAACTGGAGCTGAATTTCAATTTGGCTGAAACTGGAAGAACTGCTAATGATTTCTGAATTGGCAAGACAGTGAAAAGGATGAGAGGCAATGTGCACAAACTGAAATAGTGGATATTTGCTTCAGTGTAAGTATTTTTCCTCCCAAGGGTGATCACACGGTGAAATGGGTTGCCCAGGCATGCTGTGGAGTCTCCAGCTTGGAGATACTCAAGACCCAGTTGGACACAAAGCAGCGCAACCTGCTGGTAGCTGCCCCTTAGACTATCTCTGTTAGGGGCCTTCTGACCTTGATTATGATTTTTAATTTTTTTTTTCTGATTGTGTGAAAATGGTTCATACTATAAGGTGGCATTTAATGCGTATGACATTTAAAATTGGCAACAGCTTCAAGCAGAAGCGCTGCTTTGCTTTCTGAAGGACATGTATTCCTGAGTGAGCAGAATTTTTGTGGGGGTGTTTTTTTTTTTTTTTTTTGGAGGGAGTCACTATGCAATGTTGGCAGAACATCATTGACTTAAGGCACTGGCAGATGGAAACACGGCAGAGTAAAGGGAGAGGGGGCAAGAGGAGAAATGAAGGTCTCACACTCCAGTATGTTGTGTTAATCATTGCTTGGCAAAGCAAATAAACTTCCTATGTTCAGAAAAGCCTCCTTGTACAGAGACGAGGATTGGGATAGGGTAGAGCTATGTTGAACGTTCTCACACTTGAAAACGGAGTCTTTCTGATCCGTTGCGTGATGTACAAGGTATCGCTGCCAAACGGGCTTTGTCTGGAGAGCCTGATGCTCTCATCCAGAGAAGCTGGTGGTGGGACATGCGACTGTGCTTTCCTGATGGGTGGAAGACTGTGTTGATGTCAACAGGACGTATCCTCATCCTGCTCGGTCTCCCGTTTCTGCACAGAATTTCAAAGGAAGAATCGTGAACTTTAATATTTCAGGCAGGTTTTAGGAAGAGATTCTTCCCCTGAATTACAGTCTAATCTTGGGTAGTGTCGCTTCTAAACTATGGGTCTGTTCACAGCATTTTAAATACTCACTGTGCTGTTTGGCAACGTAGAATACATCAACATTTATGTCTTTGGAGGTTAAGATTGCCACGCCACTGGTATGCATAAGGGGCATATATCTTTCCCTCTCGCAGTAAAGACTCGGAACGTGATTTCACCGTGCTTTTTAAAGCATTAACAGTCAATAAAGCAGTCACCGCTAAAAGGTAACAGTCAACTCCGTGCGGAACAGGCTGCTGAGGGGTACTGAAAGTATATTGCCCTTTTAAAGCCCTTCCCCTTACGTTTTCATGGCTTAAAGTACTTTTGATAAAGAAAATGTAGCAAATGAAAACTGGTTTTAATCAGTCAAGGATTTTATGCATCAAGCCTGCCACGTATGGGAAGATACACCGCTTGTAAGAACTTCTCGAGGGTCCTTACGGCCCTGACGTGCTCTAGCTGTAAAAGCATTTCAAGCTGAAATGGAAATGGGAGCACTGGAGAGAAACTAAAAGCTGCTTCCCTCTCCAGCATCTTAGTAAAACTCCCAATTTAACAGGCTACTGATTATTGGTATTTCTAGTAATCGGTAGGATTTCAGACAGAAACCTCGCTAACCTCTCCTATGTCTCTATTTATAGACTGTTGCAGGATCAGCCCTTCAAAGGTTCTGGCTTGACTGTTTATCTGAAATGCTGGTGTTTCAGAGGATGATGAGCAGTGGAATCCATGGTTCCTTTGTAGGGAAATTCCCCCACTTGAGCATCCAGCCCGTTGGCGCACACCAGCTCTGTGATGTGATGGGAGAGGATTTTTTTGTGTGTGGTCACGATGACTTAGAACTAGAAAATGATTTATGTTGAAAACTATTTATAATAACGGTTTTCTTGTAAAAAAAAAAAAAACAAAACAACCACCAACCAACCAAAAAGAATGGATAAGCTACGGCACAGCTATAGATACGTTGAGACCAGTGTCCTGGCTTTGGTAATCACCAGTAGATGTCTAGAGACTATAGGAAAAATATATATCCATATAGTCCATCTGAATCCTCTATCAGTTGCCAATGCAGGCTGTGTGTCACTAAATTCTTAAGTCATAAGTGTAGCACCTGGGCGTTTAGGTGCCTTTTAATTTTTTTTTTTCCCAACAAATTTATCTTAACCTGCATATACTTCCAGCACTCCATTCCTTGCATTGGGTATATTGCCACTAATTCAGTCCCGGCTGAAATCAGAGGTTATTTTGGAGGGGGGAAAAAACCCCACAACAAATAACCACCTAGAAAAATAGTTAAAACATGCTCTGTCAAAAGCTGAAAATATTTCCGATCTGATGAAGTCAGTGGAAAAGCGCAGCTGGCCAGTGATGCCCTTTGAGCTCCTGAAAGACTTAATTTTGTGAAAAAGTTTTACCGTGGTGGCACCTGCCGTGCAGTCTCCCTAGGCTTCTCTCTCGTTGTGGAAGAAACTTCCACAGTGGTTAATATCCCAGGAAGAAAAAGCAGGGAATTCTCAAACTGTTACTCCAACCACCTTTATTGTGGGGCTGAACTGTGTGTGTTGAGCAAGTACCACAGGATAAAGAAAACACATTTGTCATATGTCTCCTTCGGCTGAAAGTCAGCCTATACGCTCCCAAACCCCTGTCAGCCAAGCAGCTACTTACTTCAAGACCTTTAAATGATTTAAAAATATTTTTAAGTGGTGTTTGACACCATCGGTGTGTTCTTCAGCTCTGAATGTGCGACTGCTGCTCGTGCCACAACGTTTTATTGGGTGGTTTCATCAGCATTAGGAAAAAAAAAAAGGTAAATGCAGGGAGTGTTTTGGAATTGTGCGGGTAAGAATCAAAACTTTGCTGTGTGCTTGTCCAGACGGAGCACCAGGAGACTCCAAAGAGACATGGTAACTGGACTGAAAAATTACAGCCCTGTATTTCTGATGGTTGCACCTTGGGCTGTACCGCTGGTGCTGTAGCAGCACTGCCAGAGCTCAGCAGAAGCCTAGTTGGTAGCTGTTGAACCCAAGGTTAGAGCCTTGCAGATTTGAAGACATTTTAATCCCCACTTGGAAAGACAATGAAGCTGTAACACTGAATTATTTTTAGGATATTATAAATCCATTGGTAATTCTAAAAGATCTATTTAAGTGCACACAGAATGGCTAATAAATTAGGAAATATAATCTCAGATACGATTGCCTACCAGTATATTTGGATTTTAATGACCTCAGGATGAAAATGAATGAGTGACACGAGGAGGTAGCACTTGTAAGAAACGATGGGATAACATGGGGAACTTGCTATAACAAGATTTAGGAAATAGCGTATTGGACAGAGAAAACAACATGTGGTCTAATGTGGTGCCTATTTCTCATCCCCGGATCTATCATAGTAACTTTTTTTTAACAAAGGAAGAAAATGACTTTCAGACATTAATCATTTGGGAGGTATAACTTGATCTATAACAACTAAAATTAGTCAATACTGATTTAATCTTTTTATTCCTACCCTTTTTGATACCTAATCACAGGAGATTTTACGCTATTTAATGTGAGTTCATAAACCATAATAGAAGTAGTGAACAAAACTACAACAAACTCCATTTCCCCTCCCAAACTCATTTTGGATCTCTAAAAATTGATTTTTCCTGATAAATGGCAAAATAAAAAGAGGCAAGTCTTTAATAACTGTAGGACAGATGTTATAGCTGAAAAATGTCGTTTACAAGTATTACCCCTTGACAGGGAATTCAGCGAAACAGATGGATGTTTATGAACTCGGCCAACAGGTTTTTTCTCTGATATGCCTTTTAATATTTGCATTTTATATGACTACATAGAGCACGCACGGTGTGTTCTGGGGCACAGAACACCACTTCGGAGCCTGTCAGGAATTGGTTAAGCCTGGTGGTTAAAGACTAACTGATTTATATCTTTTTTTTTCTCTTTTCTTTTTGCTACATGCCATAATAATAATATATGCCTGTGGGACTGCTTTTTACATCACTTGATGACCTATATTGCTTAATAGTTTTTTTGCTTAATGGAATGACGATTCCTGAGTGCTCGCTCCATACTATCACTGCTGAACGTTCCCTTGTTGTGTTTGTAAGACCCACATGCACTGCTCCAACAAATGTGTACTCTGTCATGCTATTAAGGCTCATTAGCACATTTGTATTTAAAGAGAGATGTGAAAAGTGAAAGGAAATATCAGGCAATCGGGTAAATGTTTGACTCTTTACATGCCACACTCATCTGGTTGCAGGTTTTCCTACTGCTTTGTGCATTAGATGCACCTACTTTCCCCAATGTAAAAATGGGGGTGCAGGGGACTAAGCAACCAAAAAAAAACCTGACCACAAAGCCCAGTGTATCTAGTAAGGTAGTTGTCCTTTTGCTGTGATCGCTAATTTATTTTTTCCCCCCCTTTAAATGGTCATCTTCAACATCGTTAATGGTTATTGCTTTGACGGTATAAGGTGAAGAGCTATGGGAAAGGTTTCTGTTCTGTATAGCCACTCTTGTGCAAGAGGCTTTGGGTTGCATCCTTAATTCTTCCATCCATTTGTCCCAGCTTCAGCCCGGTGGAGCTCCAGTGGCTCCTAGGTGTGTCGTGTACTTTCCCCCAGTAAGCCGTGGTGGGATCTCTGGTTGCAGGGCACAAGAGCTGTAGGTGATGGTTTTCCTCCCTTGGGAGTAACTTCTATGGAAGAAGGCAAGATACTCCTGCCTGTATTACTTTGATACTTAATTGACCGTTGAATAGCAGAACGCTTATCTCGAATATCTAATCAATTAAAAATTCAGGAATAAGTAACTGGCTCCTTGTAGTGACTGGCTGTTCCTTGTAATCACGGTTCCCACAGAGCACCAAAAGGTTTTGAAGAGAATTAGCAGCTTTTCGTGATAAGTATCTACTGACTTCTAGTGCCGAAAGAAACGTGGCAGCCAGCTTCTGCCCCGTCACTGAAAATATCAAATTATGCGGTCTGAACAGGTAGGAGTGGAACAAAGAAGCTTTGGAGTATTTGGAGCTGGCCATCGAAACCTGTTGGGTGGAGAACCAGATAGAAAGGGGGCTTAAATGGCAAGAAGCAGGGAAGGCTGAGCTTTATACTGGTTATTATTTAGATACAGTGTAGTGTAGATACAGTACAACTAATTGGATATTTTGTGTAACCTTTGCTTTAAGCATGCTATTTTAAATATTTAAAGGTAATAAAAATACTACAGGTTAATTAAACAGGTATTTTATTTTGCTATTAAAAAATTATTAGAAGTAAAGTGCCTTTCAGTGTGCTAAGAGTCCAGCTACTCGGGTGTGCCTTGGAGGTGAGGGTAAGGAGGAGCATGTCCGTGGTAGCTCCGTTCAGGTAACACACAGTGTTGGCTTCACGCGTCGCCTTACTCCCACTCCCTGTACGTCCTCCCTACTCTTCATTGTCCTGGGGCTTTTCTTGTTTGTGGGGGTCTGGTTTTTTGTTTTGTGGTTGGTTTTTGTTGGTTTTTTTTTTTTTCTCCCCACAGAAAACCAACCTTTCTAACACTTTACCTTTCCATTAAACAGACTGACCTGCTCCCCTCCCTGCTCCCCCTCCCCGTGTGGTCTGGGAATAGCTCCACCCTGACATTCCCCCAGTTTCAAAATAAGTACTGAAGAAGTAGGCCATGTCTGAAGGTACACGTCTGTGCTGATATTCCACCTTACGTTCAAGTGCCTGAACACCGACATGATAATGACTAGAAACGCTTTCATCACCTTTTAATTTTACTTTTGTTGTTGACTTTAAAATTACTGTGGGGAGCGACTGGGGAGCAGCCGGCTCCCGAGGACCGCTCCAGTCGCGCATCTCCTGATGTGCATCCGTGCACGTTGCTCTTGGGTACGCTTTCTGTCAGGAGGAGGAATAATTAACTCTGTATTTATACACAGAAATAAAAAGCTCTCTGTTCATCTGTATTAATGCTGCAGGTCCTCCAGGACCCCCGAGGCAGCGGGCAGAGGCATACCCAGGCGCTGGCTCCCATTCTGTCACTCCGGCAAAGGTGCCTCTGGATTCCTAACCATCAAGGCTCCGCTCTGCGTTCCCTTCTCCTCCCTTGTGAGGACTCAGGAGAAACTCAGTGCTGGGTAACAGATGCTTTGAGCCAAACTTGCTCTTTCAAAAGCTTATTTTCCATTTACAGCAGAGCAAAGGGTATTCGGCAAGCTTGCATCAGTGCTCTCGACTGCCTGTCCTAAATGTCTTTCTCTGTACTGGGACACCATGTTTCATCCTGCTTTGTGTCTCCAGTTGCTTGGTGCTGGCTCTTGCTGGCTCGGCCCGTTGTTGCCCACGAGCTGTGCCGCGGGGATGCCGCGTAGCCAGGGACTGGAGCTCTGCTGGGAGCTGCCCCCACGGAGGTGCTGGGACAATTAGTGCTGTCGCCTCCACACGCTTGAACTGTAACCGTGCGTATTTTGCCTGCCCACGTAGAATCATAGGACTGTTTAGGTTGGGAAAGATGTTTAAGATCGAGTCCAACCGTTAACCCAGCACTGCCAAGCCCACCACTAACCCATGGCCCTGAGCGCTGCATCTACACGTCTTTGAAATCCCTCCAGGGCTGGTGACTCCACCACCTCCCTGTGCAGCCTGTGCCAGTGCCTGACAGCCCTTTCCATGAGGATATTTTCCCTCACGCCCACCCTAAACCTCCCCCGGCACAACGTGAGGCCGTTTCCTCTCATCCTGTCACTTCTTCCCTGGGAGAAGAGCCGGACCCCCCTGGCTCCAGCCCCTGTCAGGGGGTTGCAGAGCGATACGCCGCAGCCCTCCCTTCGCCCCCTCCTTTGCAGCAAGATGCCCGAGTGCCGAGCCAACGCTGCAGCGAGCGCTCTGAAGCCGTGCCCCTCCTGTTGCATGTATTGTCTCATTGCTTCACCTTCTTCTCCTGCCCACCATCCATCTGCGTCTCAACTTTTACAATGAAAGCAGGAGATATTTTTGGACAGAAGGAAGTTTTTAATTTTTGTACGTGGTCTTTTCCAAGACGGAGGCTGTTGTGCAGTGCTGCTGTTCGTGGTTGGCATCGCCCCATCGCGCGGTGTGGATGCGCCTTTATTCTTGTTGGCCGCTCCTGTGCGTACGGGCGGTGACCGGCAGCGTTCTGGTGGCAGCAGCTCTGCGAGGGGATCGCCTGCCTCTTTGCAATCCCGTGTTTTCGAATGCAATGGCTCAATTCCTGGGGCTTATGATACCTAAAGAGCTAGGGTACATGGGATCTTTGTAATTTTTTTTTTAAATGGACATCAGTGAGCTACTAACTATTCCGCTCACAAAAATAGAAATTTGAAAATCAGTAGCTAAAATTATGAAATTTGTGTCAACACACTGATTCTTTCATAATTTTCAATTTCCTGAGTGTATCAACCTGTAGGAAAGCGGCATTCCAGAGGGGAAAAAAGTGTTTGAGAAGTGCATTACTGTACAACGCTCCTTTTATTTGTGTGTGATGTGACAACAGAAACGCTGTCGGTCTGCACTGTATTCCCTTCTACTGTCGGGCTGTGACAAATGCTCAGCGGCAACGCGTGCCACCACAGTTCCTGCGCTTCCTACCCTTGTGCTATGTTATAGAAACATAACTTTAATTAGCAAATTTCATTTAGGAAAAAGGTTTTGCTTTCATTTTTAGTGCCTGGCAGAGATTTACTTAGGCTGAACTTGAGGAGATTGGATTGAGAAGGGAGCAGCCTTGGTTAGCGGGGGCATACGTTTTCCGTGAATTAAAATAATGGGGTGTAATAGATCATAGGCGCTGGAGTGACCATCAGCCTGTAGCTCATCTGGTCGGTTTGCTTTCCAGGAGAGCCTTGTTCCCACACGGTGTTTGCTGATCATCCATCCGCTCTGGTTTTCAGAAGCCCTAAGCGATGAGGCTCCTGCAGCCTCCCTTGGGACTGTGCCCAACAGATCTGTCAGGATGGGGTTTTTTTTCTGGAAATGAAACCTCAGCTTTCTTGCTGTCATCGCTTTGTCCTTCATCATGCAGGATGAAGGTGCTGTTGGGGTATAACATTCTAAGCCTGAGAACAAGTGCTTGCCTTATAAGTGTTTTTTTTTTTTGTGGGGGTGGGGGTGGGGGGAGCGTTCTTCCTGGTATAACAGTTCCTTTCCAATTGCTTGTATTCCTACAGACCAGGTGGTAATCGATGCGTCAATTTTGGTCAGAAAAAAGCCTTTGTGACTCTCATCTTGCCAGGCCCTGTTGCTTGTCTGATACTTGCTGAAAACCTTTTTATTCAATGCTGATTTTTTTTTTTTTTCTTTAGTGTCTCTTCCCCTCCCTTAGTTCATCTCCCAGTGGTAGTCACTTGCGTGATAGAAGGACCTACCTGCATCCAGCTCCTGGCTCTGTCAGCTTCCAGTTCAGTATTTCGGAGGTAGTTTTCATTTAGGAGCATTTTTTCTCCTTTTCTTTTGCTGCTGTGAGCAAGCCCTTGCCCGGGGCTGCTCTCCTGCCCTCGGCTGGCAGGGCAGGCTGTGCTGCTGCTGGGTCTTCGTGCTTCTGCCCTTCCTTGCCTCCAGTTGCACAATCTATGTTTTCAGGGGCTCTGGAGTTGCTAGATTTTGTGACAAAAAGGATTTTTTTCTTTTTTTCAAATTAAAAACTGCACTTTTAACATTCCTCATTATGATGTTCTTTGTTGTGTGGAAGTAGCGGTGCTCATACCTGCATTTGCAGGGGTCAGAGTCCTCCTGTGTTTCTTACGAGCCTTTCTCAGCGTGATACACAAGTGTTTGATGCATTTGTCAGCCTGTTGCTACAGAATGTTTTGCAGAAATAGAAGTAATTCTATCAGAAGCAATACTACCCCAGTTTTACAACTGGGGAAAAATAAGAATAGATTAAAATAAAATAAAGGGAAGCTTGCTTCTGTTTAGATGCACACACTGAAATTTGCGCCTTTGAAATTCCTGCTCAGCTGCTGTCTGACCATCATCAGCATCAAGGGAGGAAAGGCAGTGGCGAGGCGCTAGCACAGGTTGCCCAGAGATGCTGTAGATGCCCCATCCCTGGAAATGTTCAAGGCCAGGTTGGATGGGGCTTGGAGCCACCTGGTCTGGTGGGAGGTGGCCCTGCCCGTGGCAGGGGGGTGGAACTGGGTGGGCTTTAAGGCCCCTTCCCACCCAAACCATGCTGTGATGATTGATACACCAAAAGATTTTCTGATGTCCAACCTACATGTTGTCTAATGCTAAGGAATCTGATCTAATTTTTCTGTTTATGACCAAGAGCAATGGAGGGATCATAATTTCTTTAATTACAATCTAGCATGCTAAAAATCTGTTGGATGTCTTACTCAAACCGTTCATCCTTCCTCCTTCTGGACTAAACGAACCTGATTAAACTGAGAAATACATAATTTTCCTAAGTATCTTAATGTTTTTGTTGATTACTTGGGTGTCCAGGCTATACACACTTACGCAGCAGCAGGGTCATTAGTGTCTTACGGCGCAAGGAGCAGGAAAAGTGAAGGATGTTTGTATGTAGTTTAAAAGTATATGTTACGGGGAGGTTCTTGAAACTGTTCTTCTAGGCGATGTGTAGTGGACTTATTACAAGGATTGAAATGTAAACATCTTGCGCGCATGTCTAATATAGTATAAATAATCAGGACTTTTTTCCCCGAGACCAGTAAAACCGGATAATTTTCTAGTTGTACTTATAAGATTACAGAAGAAGAAGGAGTTATTGCTTTGGGAAAGCTGTGGCTACATGTGCTGAAATGTGTTATTTTCTTAACCATGAGCAGTTCAGTGTAATTTGGTATTACATTTCAAACTTGGTGTCATGTAGTTTGGGGTAGTTGAATATAATATCTAGAGTTCACAGTGAACCTAGACTTAAATTGCTCACCCTGCATATCCTGAACATTAGGGACCTGGCTCTCGGAATAGCATTTATAATGATGAATTGGATCCTAAGTGTCGTTTACAGTGAATGGGGAGAATTAAATGCCAAAGGGTGAGATTTGTAGGAGCTGGCACGCTGAATGCCAACGTCTGCTGAGGAGGAATGTGTCTGCAGTCTCATCTCCTTCCTCTACTGGGCTCCGGAGCTGGGGGGTACCTTCTGTACTTGAAATGGCACGTGCTTGGGCATAGGTGGGATGATTGTTCTTGTTACAGCATCGTTAGAGGAAGAAGTAGCCATGTTTGTTGAAGTTCTTGCAAATGAAACGGGAGGTTTGTGTCTCTGACCCGTTTCGGTGGAGGGGCGTGAACCCATTGCCCCCGTTTTCTGGGAGAACATTTCTGTTACCCTGGCCTGAAGCAGCAACACAGTCCAGCCAAAGGCTGGTACCTTGCAGTCGCTTGGGATGGGGCTCATTTTTACATGGTTTTAATGAAGAGTGACTGGAGGGCATGTTGGAGTCTGTCAGGTGTTTGCGTGCTTGGAGAACTGGATGGTTTTGTGAGTTTTGGTTCTCTCAAGGAGCATGAACTTGTGAGTGTTGAGAGAGCTGGGTCTAGCCAGAGCAGGAAGGTTTGGAATATACTCAGCAGGTGTCATTTTAGACACTAAAGTACATTTTCTAGTGATGACTTAGTCATCTATACCACTTAATTTGCTTCAGTGGGTCCTGCAGAATGCTTTTGGCTGGCTCTTTTTCTAGTTTAGCTGACCAAGTTCTGAGTAAGCATATTCTTTAGATGTTTAAGTGCTATTTTGCCTGCGGTATTCTTCTGATCCCCGTTTTGGATGAGTGTGCAGTGCGTTTTAAGATGAATACAAGTGCAGCAGTTTTTAAAATGTGCCTTCACGTGATCTGCTTGCCTTATGCTGACATCTGTATTGGTAAAACTGCGACAATTGCTTGGGAGAAGTGAACATGAAATATTGAACGAACATGATCAGATGGAGGTGGGGGGGAACTGAGGAGTGGGAAGGCTTGCTGGGTAGCTGGTGCTTTGCATCTTGTTTTCGATAGGTCTTCCCCTACTTCTTGATTTTTACTTTTGTCCCTAATAAAAGTAATGAAGATGTGGTCACCTTCAGGGATTGCTTTAGGGTTAATTTAATTTTCTGACTTGGAACAATCTTGTGACCACCTTGCACGCTCTCATGTTTCCAATTTAACCTTTCTAATGGTTTCTTGACCTTGCTTACTTGAAATCTATACACGTTTCAGAAGTGATGTTTAATAAGATGAGAGAAGCTGTTTACAACCCTCTCATTTGTCCTTGATGACCTCTCTTGGGCAAATGAGAAATAGGTCAGTTGTGATGCCACCGTGTCACTACAGGGGAGAGAGATTTAAATTAGCTGGGTCAATCTTCAAGTTCCATAAAACACATCATCCAAGCAATTTAATTAAAAAGGGTCAGGTTTCTCTACCCTAGTTGGTGCCTCTATCCGACCAAGAGGAGTAGTTGATGTATGCGCTCGCTGGGGACTTGATTGACACACATTGCTACAGAAACGTAGGTTTCGGAATTTCTCTGCATGCTGTGATTGATGTAGGATGATTACGGGTTTACAAGCTAAAATGTATAATTCTTAAACCTTCTTATTCCATATTTACCAGCAGATGATACAATCCAGCACTGACAGGGGATTGAAGGGATGACATACAGGTCTCTTCCATCTCTAATCTTAGATTCTATGCAAACCTTTAGAATGTAAATTGGAAGCATGTTTTATATTCGTAAATGCAAAAATACTCTTGAAAAGCTTTCACTTTGAAAAGATTATAATGATTAGCATTTATTATGCTGTTGTTTTCATGCAAAAAAGAAAATCCTTCCCAGATTTTACTCAAATTGAACTTTTGTGCCTTGCATAATAGCCCTGCTTTAATTTGAATAAGATTCAGAATAAAGTGGCCAGATAGGAAGTTAAACACTATAGAGAGAAAAATCCTAATTTAAGCTGCTAAATGCGTGTGTTTTAATACACAGACAAAAATGAGGATGTTTACAAGTAAGTGGTATCACAAAGGGCACACCAAAAAGTCTGGGGAAGAAAAAGCAATTTAGTGGAGAGCAAGATGTTAAGTTCCTTAATTTTCTCTACAGCAATAAAATCTGGTAAAACAAGGTGAGTGATTGCATTCATTTTATTACCGTGGTTCCCACTTGTGTGGCTGTAGCTGAGAGCCTGTCAGCGTTTCCGTTATAAACTCTTATTTTCATGGGTTTATAATTCAGTCCTAAAAGCTCACCTGGGCTGGCGCCTGGCATCCAAGATCTTTAGCCAGAAATGAATATTTTACACATTTGGAAAATAATGTGTTTGGCTAGGTCTAAATTAACTCGGGACTTTAAAATGGACATTGGTGGCCTTCCTCAAGTAGGAGCTGGCGTAGGACGTTGAACGCATCGTTTGAGAGTCGCTCTTTGCGGTTAGCGACTACGCTGACTAGTCAGATCTTACGGAAGAAAAACCAAGGGGGAGAGTCATGCCTCGAGTTATAGACTAAGTAATGAATCAACAATTCAGCAGGGATATTTCAGTTTCCAACCTGGTTTGGTTTTGCTCGTTTTATTTCCCCGTTTAGCTCACTTGAAGCCACCTCTGACACCGTTACGTTACGCTGCGCTCTGTAATGTGGTTTTGCCTGTCGAGGCGTGTGATGGGAACGGCTCCAGCCTTGGGGCTGGACAGTGAGTCGCTGCGGTTTAGACTCGGCTCAAGCAGGGGAAAAAACGAAGTGGTCAAGGTCTAAGAGGATTCTGCCCCCAAATACTCGGTAGCCTGGGGGGGGAGGCAGTGACTGGGAAGGCCAGGCCAGGTGAAATGAGCCCCCGGAGGGTAAAACCTGTCGCGTACTTGGCGATGTTAAGGACCTGGGCTTGTCGAGCAAAGGAGAGTAATCGCGATTCCAGTCTGCTCTCTTAGCAAGATCTACCCTAATGGATTTGATCTGGATATCTGAATTGTGGAAGACGGAATATTTTTGCTGTTTTGGGGAGGTAAAATAGGGATGTAAGTCACTCGTTTAATCCTTTCTTTTGCCTAGCTTTATCCGGGTAGCGTGTGTATGCGGAGTCCTTAATGAATGGGAGGTGTGTGCCCTATCAACTTTTTAGATATTTAGAAGCTAAACATCTGAAATGTTTAGAATTCATAGGACGTTTCCAGGCGCCCTGCGGTCACTGGGCGAGCCGTGGCTGGGCGGCAGGGCGCTAGGACATCGGCTTGGGAATGGGAAGTCTGGGTGAATGCTTTTCGTGTGTTGTCTGGCTTTGGAATTGGAAACGCGCTTGGTTCAGCTTTTTCCACAGTTGGTAAGACTAGAAAGAATTGATTTTTAAGAAGGAGAAGAAAAGAAAATGAAGCGCTCTTTCAAGTTCTTGTTTCCAGAAGCTATTTTTTTTTAAATGTGGACCAGAACTAATGAGCAGCTGTTGTGCTTGGTGAGTGTAGATTATTTTTTTTTTATTGGCATGCTACACTGTGATCAGACATCAAATTTTTTTAGTTATGAAAACCAGGAGTGGCAGCATGCATAGCTGACTGAAATGAATTTATTTCCATTGCAATCCGTCTTTACTCTTGCTAGGCTCTGAGATGCAAAGGAAATGTTTCTGTGCTATTGGAAGTGACCCGCAATTTGGCCAAACTCTCTTATGGAAAAGGATTTTTTTAAAACTGATTTTAATCTTCTTTCCATCTCTGAAGTGTTTCTTTTAATCTTCTGAATGTATAGCCTGAACTTTAGCACTTTTATTTATGTGTCTTCATCCTTTATTGTTGATGAACGCAGCTTCTGGAGGCGGATTCAGCCTGTGAGCTTGTTGGTTAAGGACTTCTGAAACACGGAGTTGCCCTTCCGCGCTGCGAGATGGGCTCTGCTTAGAGGGAGACATTACGGCAAAGAACTTTTTAGGCAATAAAAAATGATGTCAGGCAGGACTGAGCACTTCACAGCCTGGCAATCCCATGTTTGCTGCTGTCCTTTCAACGGGGTTTCATTTTACTATGATTAAAACCAGCCAGTAAACCATGAATATCAGGAGAACAATAACAAGCGGCCAGAAAGAGTACATGGTGAGACACAGTTTATTCAAAGAGAACCCACTTAAAGCTGTCTCTGTGGATTGCTTAGCTTTGTGGCAGAAATGACATAGCAATTGGTGTTGCGCTTTAATGGTCCTAGAGTCTAAAACTGGTGTTCTGGAGCGTGGATCCAAGGACAACCTTGCAGGCTGAGCCGATGGCGTGTGGGCTGGAGGTCCGAGGTGGTGCCCCGTGAGGAGCGGGATGCTTCACCGGCAAGGCTGGGCAAGAGCCAGCCCGCCTCGGCGCGGGAGGCGTGCGGTCTGCGGCAGAGCTGGCGCTGTGCCATGCCGCAGGAATGCAGCCGGTACCCGGGCTGCCAGGGGCTTGTCCCAAGTTTCATGTTGGCGTGCGGCTCCCCTTGCTCTCCGGGGTGGTAACGGTGGAGGAGGGGATTGCATAGGAGCCAGCGCTGGAATCTGTGCATTGCACTTTGTCAAGCTTTTCTGAAAAATGGAGCAAAGGCACTTTATTTTTCCCAGCATTTCCTTTTTCCTTGGGGTAAATTCCCGTAGGTACCAGTTAAATAGGAAATGCTTCAACAGCATGTGCTTACTAGTGCAAGGAAAGCCCTCTGGATATGGGCTTGCTTTGCCCCAGCAAGATGCTTCTGGTTCATTGTTTGGAAGTCTGAAAAAAAATCTTGGAGTACAAAAAGGGAGACTTTAAAGGAATGGAAGGAATGGTTAGAAAGGGATGTTTCCTACCTTTCAGGCTACCCAGGAAAAAATCCTGATTAAAAAAAAAAAAATAAATGACCTTTGAAACAAAGGTTCCTATGCTTAAGCAGGCACTATGTCATGAGGAGCTGTGTCACGATATGCTATAATGTGATGTCCTTTTGCATGAAGGCATGTGCTGGTTTTGGCTGGGGTAAAGTTAATGTCCTTCAGAGTAGCTAGTATGGGGCTGTGTCTGGGACTTGGGCTGGAAAGTGCTGGTAACACTGGGATGGTTTTGTTATTGCTGGGCAGGGCTTACACAGAGCCGAGGGCTTTTCTGCTCCTCACCCCACAAGCGAGCAGGCTGGGGGGGCATGAGAAGACGGGAGGGGGCCACAGCCGGGACAGCTGACCCGAGGGCTATTTCATACCGTATGGCACCGTGGTCAGCGTATGTACTAGGGAGCACGTGGGCTGGGGACTGGCTGGGCATCGGTCGGTTGGTGGTGAGCAACTGTTTTTCATTCGCATCACTTGTCTGTCCTGGGTTTTGTTTCTCTCTTATTTTTCTTATTATCCTTGTCATTACAATTAGTATTGTTTTATTTCAGCTATTAGACTGTTCTTATCTCAACCCATGAATTTGCTCGCTTTTACGCTTCAGTTCTCTCCCCTGACCACCCTGCTGGGGGGAGGGAGCGGCTCTTGGCTGGGGTTAAACTGCGACGAGGCAGGTGCCTGGCAAAAGGTTGTCATTTCCAGTATCTACAGAGAAAATACGAAGTTAGAACAGATCTGCCAAAGGCAGAAATTTGTTTACTGGCTGTATTTTCTGTGCTGCAAACCAAAAAGTACTTTGTCAACAGAGGAAGCCTTTATGTCGTTGCTTCTTGAGAGCAATAATTTTAAAGCGCATCTTTCTTCGTGATTAAGTGGTTGTGTAAAAATGATACTTTCTGACTAAACAGCCGTGTTCTTTAGAAAAGTTGGGAGTTATATCTTCAGTGACAAATAAACGTTTGGTCCTTTCTACAAACTTCAGAAGTGCGAAGCTTTTTGTTACGCACGTGTAAACTAGGAAGAGGAGTGATGTGGTAGTGTGTGTTGCTCAGCAGGACTCGGGTACGGACGTGGTGGGATGATTTAAGTCCGGAGAGTAGGATTTAATTTGCTACTTGATGATGTAGTCATGAAGGGACAAGAGGCCTGGAGTTTGCTGGGTGGGTTGGGACCCGGCCAGGCTTGACCATTTAACATTGCTCTGAAGTTGCGGCTGGTAAAACATCTTTGTACGACCCTTGCTGCTCAAAGCCCTGCGTGTGGCTGATGAAACGGGTGATGCAGGAGGAGGAGAGAGTGCGAGTTGACTTCTCATAGCTCCTGACTGACCCAGGAGATGCAAAAGCTCATGAATTGCCATGACAGCTGGTTTAAAAGAAGCCTGTAGCCACGCTGTGAAAGCAAATAACTCTTTCAGGTGGTAAATCTGAAATAAATGCTTGGTCTCCTCGTAGGTCCCTTTGCACCGGAGAAGCAGTGTGTCCCTGCATGCCACCAACACCGCTTGTCTTTGGAATGAATGTTTTGGGCTTTTTTTTCCCGCCCCTTTGCATGCAACATCTAGCGCCGATGTTTCTGATTCATGATTAAAGCTTTGAGTCACTATGTAGCAGAAATAATACGATATTTTCAAAGGAGGCTATTTCAGGGTGGGAAATCCAGTACAGCTTTCACAGCTGAAGGTCTGTCGTACTTCAGCGATGGGTTTGAGTGCAAAACTACTTCTCAATAGGTTTAGTGTGTTCTTTTTTTAAGAATTTACAATTTTTATTAAGTGTTGAATGATTTGGCACTGCTGAGATGAGCCCGAAGTGTAGCGGTGTAGTACGCAATGAGATGTAAAATTAATTTTATAAAGTCTGTTTCTCAGAGGGTACGAGGTTTTATTATCTACGTCTTATCTGCCAGCAGAAGACAAACACGGGCCGTTCCGAGGCTGTGAGTATGGGACAGCTCATCTGCTCTTCCTGCGGTGCCATATGAACAAGCCAGCAATTTTTAGCACGCTGTCATACATGTTCTGGCTACCTTTTGAGTTCACAGCTGATTTCCAGGCAGGCGGAGTGCGATGTAGGGAAGCATTTTCTGCCTGAAGTCCAAGGAAAAGGAGACCAAGCAGTAAGGAGTAGTTGTGTTTGGGTTTTGCTTGTTTACTGCTTAGCTTGAGAAACTGAGGCAAATAGTGGTGACGTCTGGTCGCCCTGTTTCAGCAGGGCTGCAGTACGTGCCTCCTGGAGAGGCACTCTGTTAGGAACAATTTCATGGGGAATTTTGAACCTGTGCTTCCAAATTATTTTGGTAGGCGATGCTTTACATTTTTTGATAGCGATTTTGTAAGAACACGCTATTGAACATAAGCTTGTAGCTGCAGTAATGCTGACTTTTGGTAAAATTGTAGATCAGTTATAAAATAACAGCTCTGGTCAAAATGCTGAAAGGCTCCTTAAGGAGGTAGGGGAGAGACTTGTTAAATTCTCCTCACTCTTGGGGTGACCTGACCCTGGGTTTCCATCCCACAGTGGCACTGGGCAGAACATCACCGGGTTCCTCTTTTCCTCCAGACCCCAATGAAGAAAAAAAGGAAGGTGGTTAATTTTTTTGATTTCTGTGATAACTTTAATATTTTCCTTAACATTAACGCCTTGTTTCACTGTGCATGGGGAAACATACCAGCAGTTTAAACCTATTTTCTTCCGTATGTTTACTACAACTGTGAGCTTGCGGTCTCCAAGGCACGGTGCGGGGTCTGTGCGTGTTTCTTGAGGATGCCGGGGAGGACGGGCAAAGTGGAGCTGAAACTCCCCAGTTGCAAGCAGGCGCTGGCTCCTTGCGGCACACTCCGAGGTTTCTTGTGGAAAGAAATGGCTCATTATGTACCCGGTAACACAGGCAAAGTGAATGTGTTGGGAGAGAAGAGGAGAAGCCGTGCAGAGGGGAGAGTGCCCTCATTGTGGCAAAGCCTGCAGGGCAGCCCGGTGCTGGCTCGCTGGTGCTGTGCTTGCACATCGCCTTGACAAGAAAATAAAGCCTCAAGACTGTGGACTTGCAGTCTGTGCCCCCAGACAAATCTGGCAGTGCACTTATTTAAAGAAAAATAGAACAAAAAAGGAGGATGGTTATCCTTAAAGTGAGGTAGGCTATTTTGTGCGCGCTGTCTGTGATAGCGTGCAGGGGAAGCTGAACAAAACTCTCCTGCTGACGTGGCTGGGTTATCTCCTGATTCGCCCCGCAAGGAAGGCACGAGGCTTCGTTAGCAACCTGATGCAGGCTTCCCAAAATGCTCCGTGTCGTTGTGGGACTGCCAGTGCTGCGACCTCAGGGAGAAGGAAAGAAAAAACCCCAGCAAAACAGCAAGAAAAACTCCCAAAGAGCAAAACCAACCCCAACAAACCCACAACTCATCATAAAACTTCAGGGATAGGTGCAAATCTATATGTAAGCATACGTATGGTAAAAAAAGCAGTTATTAAAGAACAAAAGGGTGAGGGGAAGGTGGGAGTGCACTACACTTCGGTGGAGGTGTTTCTTTGCTGGGTTACGTGACGGTGTAGCCCTGGTATAAATGTCCTCTTAGGAGGAGGAGTGGAGTCCCTTTGTCAGACAGTGTCGTTTCAGTAGTAGGTTGGTTAATGTTGCTTGGGGAAACCATGATGCTCTGTGGGTTTGTAAAAGTAATAACAAGACATCCCTTATCTGAATTTTAAACACATGTATAATAACAGGCTATCTGTAGCAGCCATGCCTGATTATTACGGTGTTTAAGATGAGTAATTTTATAGTGAAGCATTTGTATGTCCTACATATGTTATGGATCAAGTGCAAACTGCTGCTTTTTTCCAGACAGGTGTGACAGCCTGACACTTTGATCAGCCTGACACAGCGCAGTCATATTTATGGGCTGGCAATCATCCGTGCTGGGGCGGGAGGGGACCGGCTCCAGCAGAGAAAGGCACATCAAAGTGCTGATATCAGCTTCGGAACAGGCAAGCGAGGGGGGAGAAAGGCAGAGACGCTCCAGGCTGCGGGTAGAAGTGGAAGCATTATTAAATGTTGTCTCAGAAATCTGACTTTTCATTAAAATCAGTCAGAGAAAGTCAATTCCCCACCATAATCTTCCCCTCTGCCTCTGGAGTAGTTTTGACAAGATCCGTAATAATCCCGGAGCACTGTGTAATTTTACAAACTCTGACACAAACAAGTGCTTATCCCAACCTTTGGTAGGCTCTGGGGTTTAGCATAGGTACAAGTTTAAGAGTTTAATGTGACTTTTTTTTTTTTAATTATTTTTTTCCATTAGTGGCTAAAGGCTCATCCCGTTATGTAACAACCATTTCTAATCTTAGCATGAAAAAAAAAAAATAATAATTTTCCTTTTAGATGCATCTTCCAGGCCATTGTGGGACTGCCCCAGTTTTTCTCCCAAGGCAGAAATATTGATTTGATGCTGTAAAAAAAAAAAAAAATAATAGCCAAAAGGTCATTGCATTATGGTTGCCATGGCCACTAATGCTTTGTATTGCTAAAACTCTCCCCTGCACTTTGTGGTTGGGAAGTGACTTGTGGCCCCGTGTTATTTGGTGAATGGTAAGTCTATAAACAGGGCTCAGGAGAGATGGGGCCATGAGCCCCGGTGGGGAGCGGGCTGCAGCCGCCGTCTCTCGGCCTCCTGGCCTCTGGTGGCGAGCAACAACCGGGTGGTCGGTCAGAAGAAAGTTGAGGAATTCATATGTATTTATATATTTATTTATGTATATATATACACACACACACACACGTGTATATTGTATTGGAAGAAGAACTTGTGGGAATACTAATTAGGAAATAAAAAGAACCCGACTTCATAGGATGATAGAAGGGTTTGGGTGGGGAGGGACCTTACAGCCCCCCCCGGCCACCCCCTGCCAGGGGCAGGGCCACCTCCCGCCAGCCCAGGTGGCCCCAAGCCCCAGCCTGGCCGTGGGCACTGCCGGGGATGGGGCACCCACAGCTGCTCCGGGCAGCCTCTGCCAGCGCCGCGCCGCCCCCACGGGGAGCAGCTTCTTCCCAATATCCAGTGTAAATCTCCCCCCTTTAAGAGAACTTAAGAGAATCTTCTTTCTGGGAGACTCCCCTGCAGCGGGCAGACCTGTTGCTTTGGCTGAGAAGAGATGATGCTTTATAAAGGGAAGATTTCCAGGAGCAACATGCAGTATTGATGGGGTTTGGAACGAGGGGTGGGGGGGACACAAATGGCATTTGAAAGCGGCTGGCGGGTTCAGAGGCTCTGGGGAAGGGAGAAGGGGAATGAATCACCTGTCGGTTAAAAGAGGGATGCTTTGGATTCATGCCCATTACATGTGCTAGGATATATCTCTAGCTGACGCTTTTTCTCTGAAAGCGATGTCTTATTTATCCTGTGAATCAATAAATATCAAAAATCCACACTGTGTTTACCTGAAAACAGATGCTATTTTGCCACCAGTTGTATCACAACAGAGGATTAACCTCTTATTTTGTGATTCCGAACCAGACTGGGTTTTTTAGTTTGTGAGAGAATAGTTGTGCTTTTTTCTTATCTCGTTTTGAAGTTTTCCAGATTAAAATATTGAAGAACAGAAATCAGATATAGAGAAAAAAAAAAAAATCTTTTTAGAGCATATTATCAAGTGCGGTGCCTGGCTTATGGAAGCACATATGTGCTTGCTTTACACATTTGGAAGATGAAGCAGATTTTGGAGATGCTTAACTGAGGCAGGAGTGTTTCTCTTGTTAGGGGTGGCTTGGGGTGTGTGTGCGCCAGGCTTTTCCAGCGATAAACGGTGAAGGAAACACCTCCCATGGGCTAAAATGTGCAGAAAGGCTGAGAAGCCCCTTCACAAGGGGGCAACGTGAACTTTGGGTTGTGGAACCTTTTCTCAGCAGCGGTGGCATGTAAAGCCATCACCGGTGACCCTAGCCAGCGGCAGCGCAGCCGGACACGGCGGGCAGCTGGTTAACGTGTGCCGGGGGATGGGGGCTCAGCTCGCCCCGCTGCTGCCTCGGACGTTGGAGGGTCTTAGCAAGTCTGTATTTTGGGTCGTTTAGGTGGGATTGTTTCATTAAGACTGATTGCTTGAGCATTAATTCCATAGTGCGTTAGATTTGGAAATGACTGATATTAATTGTAGGCTCACAGCATGGGTTGGGTTGGGAGGGACCTTAAAGGCTGTCCAGTTCCAAACCCTCTGCCACGGGCAGGGCCACCTCCCACCAGCCCAGGTGGCTCCAAGCCCCATCCAACCTGGCCTCGAACGCTTCCAGGGACAGGGAAGAAAAACATCTTTTAAATCAGATTTCCCCTTTTCTGCAGTTATTTGCTGATTTACGTAGAAACAAAACCTGGCAAAGCCTTCCAGAAATTACTTTCTTCCCTCTTGCACGTGCCGTGGGGGGCTCAGGGCGAGCGCCCCCCGCTTTCTCGAGTCGGGAGGAGAAGGTGGGTTTAGCAGAAACCAGATGTGAAGCCAGTGACCGTGGTTAATGCCTGCAGGGCTGCACATGCCAACGTGTAATCTTGTTGAAAACCATAAAAACAAGCAAAATGAACCGATCTCTAAGCTTCCTTTTTAGCTCCTCTTGGCTTTGAGCTTCTCGGTACCCCAGGAGGAGTTTTGTGAAGCTGTATGTGGTTTTAGCAAGTGGGGTATCAGCCGTGTATGGCAACAAGACCCTCTGTTCACCTGCGGGGGAACTCAGCAGGGATTTTTAATGCCTATTTGTAAAAGCACAAGCATCTTTTTGCTGTCGCAAACAACACTGAATAATTTATTTTGGGGGAAAATCAGCGATATCCCTGCTTTCCTAAAGATGCTATTGTTTATCAGCCATCAGTCCCGCTTCCCCTGAACACTTTTCTGTTCCCCCCTTACCAGTTCTCACTAGTGGGAGGAACCAATTTTTTTTCTTTTCCCCCCTGCCCCCCCATTCAACTCTTGCCGGTCCCTGGGATGTCGCGGGAGGTGGGCGCCGGCTGCTGGGATGTTTGAGCCCTTTCCCCACCGCAGTGTCTCGAACAGCAGAAAGGCTGGAGTGCTTTTTCTGATTTGCCACAGCTTAAAAGTTTTGGAATATCTTTTTATTCAAGGACAACCTAACATAGATTTAAATATGGGGTTTTTAAGAGCAAGATTTCTACCAGAATAGCATCTCTTGGACTGTAGCCCGACTGCCTTGCTTCCCAGAGCAGTGCCCCTAGCAAGGGATGTGAGGAGGGTATCTTACAACAAAATCTTCGCCAGAATAGAGGTGCCTCTTCAAAACATTTATTCTCTGATAAAAGAGTCTATTGCAAAAAAAGTGCTGTCTAGTATCCTTCTGGGCCGTAGCCCTTGGGGTTGCAGCTCTCTGGCTGTACAGCTAAATCTGTCAACAGGGATGTTGGGTGCTCTTGCCGTTTTTAGTGTTACTTGAGTTTAACTGTCGCTGTAAGAAGCACGGGGGACGTTTTTATTTTCATATAGGCCTAACGATTTGCTGGCTCGTAACTTGTGATGTAGGCAAATTTGGGATTGCCTGCCTACGTGGCAGCTCCGGAGCAAACCTGAACCCTGGGGTTAACAGAGACCTGGTCGGGAGCTGGATGCTGTCCTTTTGGTGGGGTAGGGTTAATCCAGTGCCCTGTTCCAGCCTGACAAGGCACATACCTGTGGGAAGCACTGCAGGGCTGACATGCACAAGCTCATTTCATCCCATCCTCCCTAACACAAGATGGAAAAAGCAGATCACGGTGGAGCTGAAGCGCTAGTCTGGTATTGCCGGCAATGAATGTGCTTTTGAAGAAAGGCTTTGGTGCGAAGGCAAGGAGGCAGGGTGCTGGAAAGAAGTCTCTTTTTGGTGTTTAATACCGTATACTCAGCTGTGTAACCTTTGTACGGCTGCTGGGGTTGGAGAGACCTGTTGTAACGCAGTGTGACTGCTGGTGAGACCAGCTTTAGACGTGGGGGAAAATACACGGAGCCAGAGGGTGGGATTGTAATGGTAATAAATGGAAGATGCCAAGTAAATTCCCAGTATGCTGGTGAGAGAGCCCCCGAACTGTGAGTTGTCTGTTGGGATGTTCTAATCTCTTACTCCTCCTCTCTCCCGTTTCTCTTTGGGCATTTCCTCGTGACGTGGTTCCCAGGGTGCGCACAGAAATATCAGGGACGCGAGAGCCTTGTTAGCTGGGAAGTAGCTCTGTAGTGCACCAGTCTTGTTTGAGAGCTGAAAAAATCCAAAGTATTGTCAGCTGACAGTAAGGGTGAAATAGATGTCCAAGTCGTTATTCTTGTGCATCAAATCAGATAATACGCAGATACTTGGACGGCATCGTGGCAGGGCAGACGGGCAGTGAAGCTGGGTTTCATTGCTCAGCGGCACTGCTGAAAGCCGGCAAGCACGGAGAGCTGGTGACTGTCCCATGCTGGAAATGAACTCCCTGCAAAGCTGGGGATGCATAATCATAGAATCACAGCATGGTTTGGGTCGGAAGGGACCTTACAGCCCCCCCCGGCCACCCCTGCCAGGGGCAGGGCCACCTCCCGCCAGCCCAGGTGGCCCCAAGCCCCAGCCTGGCCGTGGGCACTGC
>JAVJGI010000057.1:2084516-2114242 GCA_035590275.1 Ibycter americanus | reverse complement strand
TGGGAGAAGAGCCCGACCCCCCTGGCTCCAGCCCCCTGTCAGGGGCTTGTAGGGAGCGAGAAGGTCTCCCCTCAGCCTCCTCCTCTCCAGGCTGACCCCCCCAGCTCTCCCAGCCCCACTGCCCATCCCTGGACACACAATAAGGCACCAGGACATCAGGAGGCAGACAGACCACTAAATTACCAGGGAGCAGGTTACAGAAGGAGCTTGCAGACAAATTGCTTCTCATCATGCCTAGTGATTGCTGAGGACATCAACCATGCTTCATATTTGTGGCTCCTTAAGACTACAATGTTTGATTTTAATTATATAATACATCACGGAAGTGTCTAGCAAGAACAGTCTAACTCCATCCAGCTTAAATCTTCTTAATGCTTCCAACCGTATCATCGCCAGGATGTTCACAGAATTCTGCCTTATGGGTTTAAATATTTTAAGAGGCGGCAAATCATGTACCAAAGTCTTTGTAGGAGTATAAGTTAAGATTATGATATCTATTCTTTCGAAAACAAATACAGAAAGCTGCAGAGTAATTTTGTTAGTATAGTCGTCATTCCAATATTTTGTAAGAAAAGTCACTAAAACCGGTTTTACAACTTCATCTGTATCAATAACACATCTGTACATCATGCGGCTTCATATTATCACCAGAACTTAACAGTGAAGTTTGGTTTATTTGTTTTGCCCAAGCACGGTTTATGTCCCTATAGCTATTTAAAGCAGAACGTGGATTTATTTATTCCTCCCCCCTCCCCCTTTCTCACAAGACTTTTTATTTAAATTAGCAGCCCTTAGAAGACAACACGGAGAGTATATTATTCAAATTCTGAAGTGGTTCATACTCCGAGTTTTTAAATGAGGGGATGTTGCAGCTCCTCACAGGGAATAGCTCCCAATGTCCTTACACATACTGAACATAATTTAATCCCTTATGTAGCCGCACTGAAGTCACTGCGGTGAGGATTAATACTTTACAGAAAGAAAGGTGGCAGAATATCTAGAGAAACATAATAAATGCTAGCTTTATTGTTCTGGAGACAATTTATTTTCTGTAAGCCAGTAAAAGCTACCCTCAGCAGCGGAGGTTCAGCATGAGGTGTTCAGATAGACAAGATCTGCACGTTTGTTACAAAGTAGTACAAGTTATTGTATTTCTTCCTGAGGACTTGTTGAATGAAGACGCATTTACCTTCTGCCTCAGGGGCATTTTTAGCAACTACTGATCAAGGAAGGATTAGGGACTGACTGCGAAGATGCGAGACCTGTGTTTTTGCCAGCTTGCCTCCACCCATGACATTCCCAGAAAACCTGGGAGAATTATTCCTTGGGCTTCACAACACTACCAGAGTTACTGCAGACTAGTGCCAAGACTGGTTTTACATAATCACTTTTTTATCCCTTGGCATTATAATTTAACTCACCTTTTTCTTAGAGGGGGGGAGAAGAAACCAAGCAGTTTATTCATTAACACTAATGACATGACTCTTCTAAGCTAATTAAGATGAAACTGCCCCTTGTCATCCCTGAAGTGATCAAACCATCAGTTTCTTTTCAAGCAAATCTGCACTGAAGGCAAAAATAAAACTCAAATCAACTTAAAAAAAAAAAAAAAAAGAGGGTCCAAAGTCGCAATTTAAAGCCCCTGAAATGGTTGAAATATTGAACATATAGATAAGTATGAATAGCCAACCTGAGCAGAGACCTGAAAGTCAGGGAAATAGGCAAGTAAATGAAAATTTGAGTCAAAAGAGTCATCCTAGGTGTGTGAGGAAAAACTTGAAGTCTTGCCAGTGTCATTACAATGATGTCTGCGCACCCCAGTGCTGGGGCTACACAGCATCCCTGGCTGGATTCTCAGCCACGAACCAGCAAGGGGGTTTGATGTGTGGGAATGTCCATGATCAGCAGAAATTACTTTTTTTTTTTTTTTTAATAAATTAAAAAAAATAATCAGTTCCTACTGTGTTTGGTGCAGAAGGCTCTCAAAGGTCTTTTCCAACCTAAACGTTTCTATGAAAAACCTGCTCTAGGGGATGCTGAGTGCTGTGGACCCTTCATGGGTGTTGAAGGTGCTGTGCGTGCAGGTTTTTGGGGTAGGCAAGTCTTGTCTTAACAGCAGAGTAAAAAATGTTACTGGCAAAATCATCAAAAAGGTTACCAGTCCTCTCTGAGATAAAGAAAAGTGGTTAGAGCTCTAATGAGCCAGATGGGTACCAATAAGTTAATCATCATTGTCTTGTAGTTAAAGAACTAAACATTGACTGTAAATGGCTAAATCCTTGGTTAAAGGAGTACATAATTCAACATATGGAGAGGTGTATTAAATATTGGAAGGAAATAAAGAAAGCTGTGGTATTTCAACTTTTTCTTTCAGGGAAGAATTAACTGCGTCTTCTGAAGTTTGATTGAGTTGTGTTGTGACCTGTAAAGTTGTTCCAGTCTGGCGAAACGCAGGACGGTGTAGGGAAGTGATTTGAGGTGGAGATGTGCTATGTTGGTAGGTGCTGAATGGCGTGTATTCAAAGACATTTCAGAGCTGGTTTTGTTTTTCGGTTTTTTCCTCCTGGTCACTTGAACTTTTTGGCTGGTTTGAACCCGATTTGACAGAACAGCAGTGACTTTAAAGATCGTGAAACTCCTATGACTTTTGATTTGGTTGTAGAGATAAACGGTGATGTATGAGTAGAGGTTTCTCCTCTGTGAACACTAGATTGAAAGGAATCTGTCGCCAAGTTGAAAGCATGATGGTACATGAAGGAGCAGGTATTTTGGTGTAACTCCAGGAGACTTTGCCTTTGGTGCTCTCCCCCTTGCCTGGGTGCTGCATGGCAATTTCCAAAAGTTGAAGTAAAAAAAATATGGTCATGTAAATCAGTATTTAAACTTTGCAAATTGTGGGCTGTGGTTTGATGTGTGGGTCCTGACTCCCAGGGAGCACAGCTCTTCCCTAATGCGTTAACGGGAGAGTCCTTGGCAGAGCCACCATCCTAAAGGTTTGGGTTATTTTATCATCTTCTAGGGGATTCTGGCTTTTTTACATCAGGGAGACGGGAGGTATTTTATCTTTTGGTTTTATTACCTTGCTTCTCCTTTTCTGTTAACTACAGCAATAACTTTGTGGGCTTTCAGTTCTGTTCCTTTAGTGTTTCCTGATGAGGTGAGACAGCTTGGTAAGGACTCATGGTAGAGAGCCGCACCAAAGGGTAGGTTTTGTGTAGCACCACACTCGTAGAATGGGGATATTAATACATTTGTCAATGGAGACTGGTGATAGAAACACTGGCTTTTATTTCTTCCCACCCCCGCCGTGTAATGATTTATAAATGAAAAGCTAAAGAAGTAGTTCACGGGATTAAACAGCATTTTCCCAGGTAGAAGGATGGGTTCAAAAGCACAAATGTGAGAATGCCAGAAGGGTGTTCTGACGGGTAAGGGAGCGGCGAGAAGGACCTCTGCTGTGGTAAAGGCAGGAGGGCGTACGTGCATGGCTCTGGGCTTGATGGGGCAGGAGCTGGGAAGGCAAGGCAGCCGGAGGGGGAAAGGGGGGTCATGGGTGGCTGAAGTTACACAGCAAGGTCTTGCAGTAGTTGTAACCACACATTTTCTGAACTAAGAACCTGTATCTGCCAGACCTAGCAACAACACGTAGATGCGAACTGGCGTTAGAACAACATAATCATACTTCTTTTCTTGCTTAACTCAAACCCGTGGCTGTGTTCCATATTCACAGTTAAAAGAGCATTTCCAATATAAAGAAAATTACTTTTGGAAGCAGGGCTATACAATTACGTGTATTCATCACATGGTCCAGAGTCGCAGAATGCTGCTTTTGCGTATCCTTTCTGGGTTTTTAAGATGAAGATCGCGGCGGTCTACTGCAAAATGTGATTGGAAGCATGGAGCAAAATCAGTTCCCTGCAGATGATAATGGTGAACTCAAGTGGAGGGTTACAGGTGCGGGTTTTTGCTTTGCATTTCCTTGGTACTACTGAAAAAAATGTATTTATTTGTCTCCTGATAACGTGATCATGCTGGAAAATCCTGGCAAATTTTACTGTTTGTCAATAAAAAGTAAGGAGCTTTGTATAGTGGGTTTCCAAATTGCTTAAAGAAGGTGAAGGTCACCTTGCCAGAGGGGGCCAGCAGAAGGGATTTATGTCCCGTTAGCTCTTTGGTTTCGCAACGCCTCTAGGTGAATTTGGGAAATGAAAAAACCTTGTTTCAGATGGGAGAGAAGAAGCTGAGCTCCTGTCCAACAGCCGTCTATATTCTGGAGCCGGGGGGTGGACTTTGAAAACAAGTTTACAAAGCGCTTGGTTCTACCTCAGCCATTCTGACCAAGAAGAGAAACATGGAGAGCACAAGTGTGGACCTGAGTGTGGTGGCTGGAGGCAGGGTAGGCAGTGACGTGGTCCATTTGGGAGCAATACTTTGAACCTCTAATGTTGGCAAAACCAGGTTTTCCATGTCTTTGAGAGCCTGCTGCTGCGCACGGGGTGGGTATGGGGGCTTCAGCGAGCGCACGCTGTTTGCTCTGGTCGGGTGAGTCGGCCCTTGCTGCCGGCCAGGGTGGGATTCCTGCCAAGAGCAAATTGGAAGCAAGCTTCCCTCTTCCCTGTGCCCATCACTATGGCTTTTCTGGAACGTGGGGATTTCTGCGTTCTGGCAGGTGCCAGTAAACAGCATGACTGTATCAGCGTGTTTCTGGCTTTTAATAGCAAGTGAATTGTCACTCCATGGGCACCATCGTTCAGCCGCGACTGGGAGGTAGCTACCCCGTGAGTTAAGCATCTTAAGTGGAAAAATCTTTTTTTTTTCCTTCTTCCTTTGGTTTCAGGGTAGAGATAAGATTCCGTGATTCCTAGGTAATGCCTTTCATCAGGAGACCGTGTATGAGCGAGGTCCCTGTTCTTGCTCCCAGTTGTGCAAGGGAGAGAATGAAGCACGGAGAAGTGACTTCCCTGAAGTCACCTCCCAAACCAAGAAGAAAAGCTAAAGGATCACGAGGGCTGCAAAAACATCAGCCCACAAAACAGCTCGGTGTGTGCCGGAGACACTGCACTGGGAGTCCTCCTCCCTCTCGCCTGTGTACACCAAAAGGTTGCTGGAGCCGGTGCTTGTAGGCTTGGGAAGCTGTGATGGAGGTGTCCTAGGGGCACGCAGGGTTGTTGCTGGAAAAAATGGGATGGCAGGGCTTGGGTACCATCAGCCTCACAGCTCCGGAGCTGCCTGCGAGCTGTCGGGTGGGAGAGCCGCTGGGTCTGTCCCTGCAGCATCGCCCCCGACCGAGTGAGAAATGACCAGGGGAAACCATCACGCTGACAAATTCCCAAGCAGCTTTCATGTAGTATAAATGATGGTTTTGCTTTTTCTCCCAGGGGAAAATCGTGAATCTTCATGAGTCAATTAACACTTTATAAATTATTTTGAGATCAGTGGATAAATAGCCTTGTGTAAATGCACTGTATATTACCTGCAAATGCTAAAAAGATGCCACCATGCCTTTTAACTACTCTCATCCTGCTTTCTCTCTTTGACTTGATTTATTTGCACTTAGCATCCTTTTTGATGTTAGGAGGCCGATTTTGAACAGCTCCTTCCGAAATGCTAAAATTCCCACTTGGGGAAGGCAGGAAAAAAACCTGCTTTTCACACGTTCTGTAATTTTATTTTTTTTTTTTTTCCTACTCGGAGTTGACAAGGCCACTCGAGTTGCACTTGGGGGCAACTTTCTTTATTTTGCACTAAGAACCTCTAGTACCACCATACTATATCCTTGTCTCACCCTGACATATGGAGCAGAGAAATGCAAACATGGAGCATATGGTATTCTCTACGTGGTCATAAAGGAGGAGGGGAAATGAGGATAACTGTGCCGAAAATGTAACACTGCGGCATTCACTGGGGCAGTCTAGTTGGATGTAACCGATCCTGCGCTGCTGATAAAAAGCAAACTTGAATATTTTTATAGTGTAGCATCTCCGACTTCAAGTTACTTATTGATGCTGAAGGCTACTGCTGATTTATCTTAGATTTGTGGTAAAGCATGACAGTGCTGTAGTATTCAACTGGAACAGAGCTAGCAGGTTGCTGCATTTTAATGGACTTTGCTTTCCAGTGATGTTGTTATTGTTATCATCGTTATCTTTTCCTTTCAGAGAAGAGCTAAGCCCTGTCAGAACAGACCATTTTATCAGCATTGGTTTGTTGGTGCTATGGGCAAGAAAATGGCCCATGATAGAAAGGAGCGTCCCATTAAAGTCAGTAGCACTTAAGTCATTGAGACCGCGTACATAAATAAATCAGGATTTGACTCCTCGCATACGAGAGTTTCAAGAGTAGCCAGTGGCTCTTCCCGGGTGCCAGGGCGGTGTTTGATCTCCTGGGACAGGGGTTACTAGGGCACGGCCGGGCGGCACGCAGTGAGTACCGTGGTGGGGCTGGATGCCAGCCCTCCCTGCCCCGCCTGCTGTGCGGCAGCGCGGCGCCGCTGGACACGGGCACGTCGGTCACTCCGGTCGGCTGGGTTTGGCAAACCAAAATGGCATAAGCAGGAAAGCCTGAGGTAGCCTTGTTAGTCTTTACACAGCCCCCGGGGAAGGAGGAGGGAGAGGATGCTCTGTTCGGGGACACGTGCCAGTGGAAGATAAAGCGTGCGTGGAAGCCAGGGAAAGCACTGGGGACTGGATTATTCTGCAGTTTACCTATTGTTAGGTGATTTCTCCTGGTATAATTTTAATACTTTTTTTTTTTTTTTCCCCTCCTATTCTGTTTCCAATTTTTTTTTCCCCAGGCTATTACTAAAACGTCTGTTGCTTGTCTTTAAGGCAATGAATCTGCAGGGCTTTGACTCGCTGCTTCTGTTTTGTCCGTGCTGGACAGACCTGCTGTGGCCAGTAACGGCCGATGTGAGCTGGAGAACAGTGAGGACCAGTTCCTGCACCGCGCTGCGGCTGTACCTGCTTGTTGGAATCATTTGTCTTTCTGCCAATGCGCGATCAAACAAGCCAACGTAAATCATTGTGCTTTAAGTGGATGAGTTTGTCTTTCCCCAGACAAGGCGAGCTCTGGCAGCCCGGGAGGGATGGGAGGAGGCTGAAGAGGCTGTTCTGTCCTACCCTGCAGGTGATGGAGGGCAGCAGGGTGACGCAGAGGATGTGCTCTCCTCTGCCCCAGCTCCTCGAAAGGCTGAAGTTTGAGCTGGGAGCTACCATCCTCCAGACCAGGCGGCTGATGTTCAGCACATCAGGACACGGAGCTGGGCTCCAATATGGCCTGAACTAGCAGCATGGCATATGCTTTATGCATAAATTACAGAATCAAATGGGGAAAATAGGAGCAAATTATGGCCGTATCTGAGGATGTGTAGATTCTGGCTACTTGCTCTCCCAAGCCTGGCTCTGGCGTTTGGTCAGGAGGATTTTGCCAGCGTGGCACTGTGTTAGCTGGCAGTTCTCACCTCTCTTTCCTTGCTCTTCGCTTGTTCTTTCCACTTATACGTGCAGCGCCCTGTGCCTGCCCTGCATTGAGCCGGTCCTCTGTGTGTGTGTGTGTGTGTAATAACAGAGCTGTAACACCCATTGAGGCCCCTGGGAATTGCTGCAACACAAATACCACTGCTGCTAAATGGTTATTTATACACAACGATAGCCGGTGATTTAGGGTTGCCTGCTAATGTTCAATAAAATGCCAATTGGGTCTGCGTTTCTCAAGTTGGTATTTGCCTCTGCCTGCATTTCTTCCAGTTTAATGGCCATGGAGAGTCCGCTGTGCTCAGTTAATTCATTTATTGCACTGTATTTCAGAATTGGGCTTCGACATGCTTGTACCAAATTTGTCTCGTAAAAAAGATGCGTCACGTGATTCGAATGTTTTACTGGCCTACAGATATATTAGTAAATCTGTCAGACCCAAATTACTAGCTGGTTTTAATTGCTTTTCTGAGGAAGCCACTGATTTCTTGCGGGGTAGGGGCAATAGTGATTTTGCTGGTTTTAATGCTCAGGGAAAGAGGGTGGAGGCTGAATCCTAATGTGTGGAAAAGCATGTTTAAATAGATCTCCCATAAATAAATACTGTGGGCTTATGAGGAATTGATTATTGTAGAAAAATATTGCTACTTATAATGGTAAACCAATTATAACCAGGTTCTCATGTGTTCAGCTGTGCAGTGTGTGATGTCTTCCCTAAGACAGGATGGATTATATGCTGTTGCAATTGGTTCTTGAAGGCAAATTTAAAAAAACCTTCTAGCCAATATAATTAAAAAAAAAGATGATTTAGCTAGTTCTTGGTTTTTGGGCACAGTTCTAATAACTTGTGGGGGTGGGGGTATTTTTGTCCATAACCCTTAGCTTTGGGATCATTATCATTAGCAAACAACACAGGGTTTATACTATAAGGGAAAGGATGTGGCAGAAATGAAGGATCTTAAAAACATGAAGCTAAGTTCAAAAGTGTTAGCCAACTGAGAAAAATCATTTAAAATCCCATTTAATGTCTCATTTAAGTCTTAAATTATTCCTGACGTGTGGTTTGCTGCATGACTCTGAGTTTTTTGGATGGGCACCATAGTATCGCGTGTCATCCGTCAGAATTGCTTTTCCAATTACTTTGTCCTCTGTATACTTTTCTCCAGGTTTTTTTGCTGTCAGGTAAAATACCGTGTGGCGCTTATCCTCACGTGAAGAGGGTGAGAGGAAAGAGGAGTTAGGTGTTGGAGGCTAGAGCTGCCCCGTGGGTGCCTTGCCACCCCCGGTAGGACCGTGGTTGACCATGGGCTGAGGGCAATTCCCACCTTTCAGGGATGAATACAGTCGGGTTTGTGGTGCTCAGGTTGCACTGGGACAAATCCACTGGGATTTGGGTATGATAAGTAAGCTGATGGATATGCTTTGAAGCTTCCTAGTGTCTGGAATGAGATGAGGCAGACCTAAAGTGTGTTTTCATGCAGCGCGTCAGGTAATGGTCTAGAGAAATGATAAACTTTTGGGGGTTTCTTTTTCCTCCTTGTCTTTTGAACTATATTGGAGCACTTGATAGAATGAATGCCTCCTTTGGCCTAGTTAAACCCATCACGGATTGAGCTGCTTCACATCCCGTGGGTTTGGATGTCTAAGCATCCTGTTGGTCTCATCTTTGTTAACGATGTAGAGATATTCCTAGCTTATGCTTGTGGACTCCAAGGCTTGATGTCCCTACTCTTGGAAGTTGGTCCAGACGAAGTTCCCTGACCTGTAGCGTCCCTTGAATCACTAGTGGTGCGTCCTGCCCCTGAGGAGCTGCAGTTAGCGGAATAAATGGCTTTCAAAGGTTATTTTTTTTCACCAGGCAGGAGCTGTGGAAAGGGATGCCCACTGAAACAAACCTGTAAAGCATAAACCAGCTGAAAGCAAGTAAAATGGACAGCAGCCAGAACTTCTCAGGTGCTGCATTCGCATCTTCTGCTTCAGTGTTCCCATCTTCATTTGGTTGTCAACACCTTGCACGATCTTCTACATCTTCTCCCAAGCAACTCCAGTGCTTGGGCTGTCAGGCCTCTTTCTCTGCCTTCAGGCATTTGAGAAAGAGCCACGTAGACCTTGCACACTGATAGACAGCACCCGGTGTGTGGGAGAGGCCCTGTGCCTCCTTTCAATGAGTTACAAGCACAAGGAAAAATTTATTTTATCTGAGGCATCTGAAATCTCTGATTCTTTCTTCTTGCAAGAACTTGCTCCACAGTCTGTCCCAGTTCCCACTTGAGAAGGTCTGCTCTTCAGCACAAGCGAGATGAACGCCTGCTGAAGACGGGTGGTATTTGATGACTGAGGGTCTTGAACTGATCTTTTCTTTAAATAGATATCATGAGCCTGCACCATTAAGGGCCTTAAACTAGAGGACTGAAGCCTTGAACTTGATTTGATCTTGTCTGGGGACAGTCAGTGGAGGAGGGGGCAGAGAAGGAGGGTTTTGCCACGAGTTGCGTTAGTAGTAGTTCATAGATGTTCTGGCTCTTCAAAGCACTGTGGAAGGATGCTCTGTGGGCTGGATTAGGGCAGGGGAAGGGATTGTACACACACATTTTCTCTGCTGCCTAAGCAGAATCTGTTCCTCCTGGTAGCAGAGCCCTACCCCTCCTTTCCCTGGACAGATTGACCTTCGGTGTGTCAGGACTGGTCTGTCACATCGGAAACATCTACTGCCATGGCTGGAGAATGAGCCATAGGTCACGTCACGTGAGGAGTTTCAGATGTCTGAAAGCTGAGGCTCAGAGCAGCCAGCCACGTTCAGAAGCCGCGGTGGATGGGGTGTGCACGATGCAGAGGTTTGTGGTAGCCTTACAGACTGCGCTGACTCGTGCAGGGCTGTGCAGGCTCCGCGTGGCTCGTGGCTCGCCCATGGTTGGGTGCCAATTCAACAGGCTTCCAGCTCTGGCTGCTGTTGTCCCCTGGTACCGCTCGGCTCGGTGCTGTCGGGATAACCCAGGATCAATCCCCGCTGGTGGGAGGCTGCGTTGCTTGTTCGTTCTTTTTCCGGAGCTGGGGATGCCTCTGTCCTGCTGGAAGGCTTGGTTCGTTTATTGGAAGGTGCGGTGGAGTTACACCTAATAACTCCAAAGGTCTTTTCAAGGTGGTTCTGAAGTACTTTAAATGAGGCAAGGCGCAGAAATATCGTGTTACATTTGTAGGCCGTTACATCAAGAGATTGCTGGTCTGCTCAGCACATCTTTATACTGCTTCTACGGTGCTTTATGGAAGCAAAGTCACTGCTCCAAGTGCCAGGCTTTAAATATAACGGGCTAAATGATGCTAGCAGCAGCGAGCTCCCGGTGCATGGCGCTCAAATGAGAGAGCCCGCGTTTTTTATTGTTTTAATTAGAGATTTTGAAATATGGCCCTTTTTCGATTCTTCAGCAATAAAAAAAAAAAAAGTCTATTTTCTTCTTGGTTCCTCCCTGTTTGAGGAGCAGAGTTGATGGTTTCATTGGCGACTGGCGGGAAGCCTGTTCTGCTCCCTGGCTGCCAGCCACGGGTGCTGGCAAGAGCAGCCGACAGGACGATGAAGAGATTTACACCCTCTGATTTGTGTATTAGCAGGGGCAAAGCAGTAGGTGGGCTTGTCGGTGGCTGATGGAACTCGAGGGCAGTATTTCTTTTCCCCACGCAGGTGTATTGTACTACTGTGAGCGGCGGGGAGGTACTCCCAGAGATTCAGGACACCCCGTAGGGTCGTTAACAAATATCAGCAGGTTTGTTGTTTGCGGTATCTGCTATGCTTTTTCCACTTTGAGGAAGCAGGGGATCGTCTCAAGCTGAAAGCTGTGGCTGTGTCTTGTAGAAGACACTATATATATCTATATATAGAGAGAGCGCTATAGGTGTGCATCTCTGGAGAGTCGTGTTTTGTCCGTGGCTGTAAGAAGGTCATAGTTTCAAGTCGTAATCTTGCAGAATGACAAACTTGGTCCCCGTGAACTCTGAAATGCTGAAAAAAATCTGTATAACAAAAAGGAAAAACAATCTTGAGGGTTATACTTGAACGATTCGGTTAAAATTGAAATTTCTGTTGCTCCGCACGTATGGTGCACGCGTGGGACGTTCAGGCACAAGAGCTTTGTGCTAATGCTTGGGATCAGAAAGATCTGCGAAGACTAAGCAGAACTGACCATGAAGGCATTGGATCCTTGATGAAAATCGCCCCCCAGCATAAATATATGGATGGAAAAAATAGATTGTTTCCATGTGTTATGCTGAGCAAAGCCAGCAAGTGAGCCGCATAAAAGGTGACAAGTAAATTAGATTTTAAAATTCTTGCAGTTTTGATAATCTGAGCTGACATCAGTTATGCAGGTTAGGGAAAAGTCTCTTTCAGAAAAATAAGTTCATTTATTTCCTGTGATAGGTAAGAGGCATCAAAGGGCAGATCCTGGCTTCATCTTCCTTCAGCTAACCTTTCTTGGTGGAATTAGATTGCTGCCAAGAATTGGGGCTATAATAATTGTAATGGACTGTACATGCTGGGAGAGAAAATTGCTGTGCTGGAGGAGACCTGGATGTGCCCTGGTACTAGAAAAGGGGCAATTTTCATCCCACACGGGATGTTCTGAATTGTCTGTTCATGAGTTACGGTTTCTGTCTCCTCTACGGCGAGTCCAGCAGCACTTGAGCGAGCGTGTCCGTGTGAGGGTAGGGCTGGTGGAGGAGCGCGATGGCTTCTGACCTCTCTCTCTCCATGTGGTTTAAGAGGAAACGTGGCAGCTCTCCTGGCATTGCGTGAGGAACCAGATCTGACAGTAACCTGGCGGGCTTAAAACGTCCTCAGAAGGCGAAGGATGCCTGAGTAGCGGGGGCACCTCCATGGCTAAGGAGCATCAGGGTTTCAACACAGCTTTAAGTGTTTGAGCCCAAACTCTCCCCTAAATCCTCTCTTACGTACTATTTCTATATATACACACACGCGCTATTGCTTTTACGGTCAACTAAGACTTGTGCCTCGTTTCTTTGACTTTGCTGTAAGCTGACCGAGTACAGAGATTCCCTCCAGAGCTGTGCTACTACTTGAGGTCAACTACATTCTCCTCCTCCTCCCAGAAGGAGTGAGAAGTGCAGGGGCTGCCCCTTCCCCTCCTCGCAGCGGAGCTCTGGGGGCTGCCTACAGACCTGGAGGACTTCACAGCAAGGATGCCAAGCTGCATTTGCTGGTATGATAATTGAATGCGAAGTACAAGTTGCAGAAATAATTGTCTCGCCCCTAAATGCGGAGGCTGAAAAAGCGATCGCAGTTTGGTTCTCCTGAAATGAGGCCAAATGCTTTGTTTGGCTTGGAGTTTGGGATGGATCTGGCTGAAAGCATCTGAGCTGCTTTCACTCCCCTGGCACAAAGCAGGATGAGTCACTCCTCAATCCGAGAGCGATGAGACACATGCTAAGAGGAGAGCAGAAAAGCATGTGAAGGAGGTATTTTTAAGACACTTGCTCAATGAATATTAAACATAATAGTGTCTGTTTAAGCTCTTCCTGTGTTATTTTCTTTTTAGGGTATCTGGTGGTGGTCCCGAAGTTTTCGCTGCAGGAAGTACATTTCCAATCCTTCTTCAGTAGAGCCCACAGGCTTGAATTGTGCTTTAAACTCGTTCCCTTTGGAGGGTTTTCCCCCTTTCTGCTGGAAAACTGAGAACTCCACATGAACTGACTTCCCTCGTTCCCCTTTGGCTAATCCCCAAACTGTGTTTCAGTTTGTGAGTACTGCAAAAGAAACTCCCACTCAGTTTTACAGAAAAGTAGGAAACATCTATTTATAGAAGAGCTTGGGAAAGCTCTGTTCAAACCCCGCTTACCTTGGATTTCTCCAGTGACCTTGAGCAAGCAAGTCAGTCGCTGTAGCAGTTTCAAAGTGCCTAAGAAGCCAGAGGAACTCTTCTGAGTTCGAAGCTGCCACATTTTATAAGCTAGTGGGATGCTGGTTTCCGTGGCTTTGCTGCCTTTCAATATTTTTAACCTTTACCTGAGAGATTCAGTTCCTCATCTATGAAGTTGAACTATTATCTCTTGTTTACATAATACAAATTGAAGACTGTGATGTGCTCGGTTATGTACACAATTATTTCTACTAATTATTATGTAAGTGTGTGTGTATATATAAGGCTATGTAACTAGCTGTGCTTCAGTTAATCTGAAGGTATTTGGACCTGCTGGCCCACTGTGCTTCCTAAGTAATTACTTGCATCTCAACAGGCAATTTCAATGCCCACGTCGATCCTTATCTCCGGCAGACAGGGCTGTAGAGCAGAGTCATCCTTGTTGAAGTCTGACTTCTTAAATCAACCTTCCAGACTTTAACTGTGTCTGTTCTCCCCTTGGTTGCAGCCGCTGGATGCTGAGCACCACAGGCAGCTGCGTTTTGGTAACTCCACAGGGCTGCGATGGTGGGTTGCAACTGGGCGGCTGCAGAAATAACACCCGAGACCCAGGGAAAACAAAAGGCAGATTAGAGTTGTAGATGTTTATTTTCAAGGATGCTGTGTTGCTCTTTGAAATTCTCAGTTACTTTTCAATATCTTATTTTTTGATGGTACAGTTCATTTGATGTGCGATAACTATGTTGTCATTGCCCATCATTTATGTACTTTCAGCCAGCCATGCTAACTTCTAGTGAAGTTTGTTCATGTGTATCTCCAGCAGTAGAAATCAAGGCAATTCTATGTTCACATCATAAATCGTAGTCATGGGACCTGTGTATTCCCTGTTTCCCGACATATCTGTACGTGATGTCATCTACCAGCAGGGACTGTGTGCGTTGCAGTCGGAATCTCGGTACTTTGTGTTCAAGGGTGAAGTTTTACAGGATTTAAACAGGCTCTGTGCAGGCAGAACGCGTGCTGAGTGTGGTTTGCATTTAAAAAAAAAATAATCTAGCCTTATTTGTAGTGGTCATAAGCTTTTAATTGATTAATCCCATCTGGGTGTGAATACAATTATCACGTAGTTGCCTAATTTAGATAACCCCCGTGGGTTCCCCAGCCAGGTGAAGGGAAGAGGGATTCACCTCTGCCTGTCCAGAGGAAAGCCCCACTCTGCACCGAGTACATAGGAAGCCTTGAGAGATGGGTGATCTAATTTAGGCATAAAGAACAAATGCTCACACATTAGTGATGTTCATATTTTATTTTTTTTAGCATGAGCATGTAAATTTAATGAAAACCGGGTGCTAATAAGAAGAGATCATCTGTGCTTTCCTGTGTACCATGCCAATGGCTGGAGCAAAGAATGCAGCTGGAAACTGGGACTGTGGAGCAAATTAGCGTCTCTTTGCTAAGATTTCGCGTTTCCTCTGGCATACTTTGCGTATAGTCCCAGCTGCTGGTGGATAAGTACTATTGGAAATACTCAGCTCCTGGCAGGATGAAGTATTTCCAATATCAGCCACAAGTCTGAGGAGCGGGTGAACTTCTCTCCTGTTGAAAATAGGTAACAGTCGATAGGCCTGTGATTATTTGGTGTGTTGGCTTTTGGCCTCATCTGCTCTTGATGCACCAGGCAGGTTTCCATCCTCAGCTCGTCAGCCAGGCACCTTCCCCTCCTCTGCTGGGCACCCGCGCGTGCTGTGTGGCAAATGGGTTTAACCTCCATCTATATAAACCTTAACTGCCCAAATTTCGTACATAAAACATGCAAAAGCATAAAATAGCTTATTAATATTCATTTTATTGTAATATTAAAATCCTTTTGAATCCTTTTCATTAGGCTGACAGACGGTACTAGGAGTGGCTGCCTGGTACCAGAGCGCGGGAATTCCCCGGCTGGCAATATTACTGGATGCACGTTGGTAACTTGATGATTATTTTTTGTTTTCCATCTGATTAGTTTTCTTTTAAACCAGAAGTCTGAGTGTACAGCTTTTTAATCGGTTTTATTTCCTCTGAGATGTATGGCTTCCAGTACCAGAAGGTGGGGTTTGCAGCGAGAAGGGCAACATTTTTATGTAGCTCCTGTTTCTGTGCGCGAAGCCGAATGCCACGTCTGTACTTGGGTTGTTTGGTGAAGCCTGTAGGTCTTGTTCTGATAATTCTGCTGCACATTACTCGGTGCAAATCTTTTTGGAATTGTAAACCGCAGCTAGCGAATGAAAAAGAATACAGAGTGACTAAACTACAGTACCTTTTTGGAAACCAGCCCGTGGAAGAGAGAATTAGACAGCAGTTTCTAAAATATTTACATTTCTCTATGCACTCAGCCATGCTCGCTCTCTTTCCTATTTTCTGAAGCAAGCAGAAGGAAATCACTCTTTTTCATTACCTTGGTTTCTTGCCCTTCAGCTATTATGTGAATTGAAAGTGAAAAAAGGTCTGGTCTTGATGTTAAGTAACCTTGCAGACTTTAATTTGAAACAAACAAAGCATTTAAAGCGGTTCTTCTCAGGGGGATTGTACTGAGTGCTACTAAATTGCTGAATATTTAATAGCTAAACATGTTCCAGACCCTGAGGTCTGTCCCCCAAATGATAAGCCTTTTTATTAAGTGAACTTTAATTGCTTAATAATTGGGTCTTCTGTAAGGAAAGATGGGGATCCTGATAAGCTGCCAAGCAGCCTGCATGGCAAATCGGAGTTGGGTACCGCTTGCAATTACGTTTTCTGAGTAGGTTTGGGTATAACGCAGGGAGGTGCATCTGCGACCCTTTGGCTGCGGAGCAAAGCGGCGCTGAGGATCTGCAAGGTTTAATTCCAGAGTCTGTCACAGAATGTGACTTTCTCAGAACATATTTGCTGGTCTGTTCCCTTGAGCCAGCTCCCGACAAGCCAAACATCTGTGTAGTTTCAAAAACTGTCTTTAAAATAAATCAGCGTAAGCCAGGAGAGCTGTAAAAGACACAGTGATAGTTTTAAGGTCTCATATATTACGGTCCTGCAGAGAGATGAAGGAGTTCTGAACATAACCACGGAAAAAGGTGGTTAGTGTCTTCTCATTGGGACACAGCAAAAGGGTTTTTGCAGCATCCTGATCTCTTATGTGTAGATTTTATGGTGGGTTTTTTTCAGCTTTAAAAGAAAAAAGAGTTGTGATAGCTGCAGAAAGGAGGTGGTGTGGAAGCAGGGCAAGGTGTGATCTGGCTGGGCATGGGGCCGTGAGAGGTATGGTGCTGCTGCGGAAAAAACAAAAATCCCTTTAGAGTGATTGTTTTAGTCCTAGTTTTTGCAGTAAATTAGATTCAGCTGTCTTTCCTCCTGGAAAAATCTGCAGTTTTCAACAGCTTTCCAGGCCTGTTCACACTGTGTTTATCTTCAAATCTTTGGTTTTTTTTTGGTTAAAGTGTCGAATGCTTCTATTTTTCTTGCTTACACCAGCTTTACTGGGGGTGAAAAGCTGTTAGTTGTGCGTCTGTGCCAGTAGCTCGGCTGGAAAGTAGCATCCTCGCTGTAACGGGGAGGTGTGCGAGGGTGCAGCGGGTGGCAGGGCTTGCGTGGATGGGGTTGGGAACCGCTGCCTCTTCTTCCCTCGTTTTGGTCCCTGTTCCCAGGGATAACGTGTAAACACAGCGATTAGGAAATGCCACTGCCCACACAACAGTGGATTCATGTAGGCTTTTTTTTTTTGCGTATGGAAATACCATTAGGAAGCCTTCGCTGAGCCGGTTTTAGTCTTGCTGAGGAATTCCCCTGCTTCAGCTCGTGGCAGCGCTTCACCCAGGCTGGGACATCTCGTCCTTGTAGGTGCTCGGTGAGACAGGAGAACTGAGAGGAGAGATGGGGGGGCAAATATTCCTCACACCGGGAAAGAGGTATTTGAATTGGGGAATGACCGTGGGGCTCCCAGTCAAACGCCTTTCCCAGTACAGGATCACAAACGCCTTTCCCAGTACAGGATTGTTCCCCACTACACTGATGTGCTGAACGTTTGGATGGTGTTTTAATGCCGAGAAAGTTGGGGTCTTTATTCTTTGCTTCCTCGGCTTCTTAATAGCCTGTAATGACAACTCTGTTTTGCAAGCATTTGCTGAATACCAGCTGACATAATCTAAAAGATATTTGCTTTTATATACTTTCTGGGGGCTTTTAGCGTCGTCTTTTAAATTTTTTTCGCTCTGTCAAACACATGGTGCCTGTTGGCACACACTTCTGAGTGATTGTATGTACTGGTATGGCTTCAGATAGTCCTCGAAGGCAGGCACGTGTGCCCAGCTGGGCTGGTGGCTGGTAGGGTCATTTCTAGGGACTGGCCAGGACTAGAGGCAGAGCAGGTCCCCAAAATATGTCCACACCATCTCTAGCACATCCCTGATCCAAGCAGTTGCTTCAGCACACCTTCTTGATTTGTCCTTCTTATGTTTGGCTTGAAGGAGGACTGATTTTTTTTTTTTTTTTTTTCCTTCAGTACAAGTTTATTTATGCTCTCAGTAAATCAACGATGCTTCCAGGTAATAAAGTCCGTGATCTTGACATCATCTTCCACCTGCGCTCTGAGTCTGGCAGACAGTGTCCTGTTTGTGCTGGGTTTTCCTTCTGTAGCACTTGAAGGACGTGGTCCTTGTGTTTTTGCACCAAGTGAGGCTGGGCTGTCTGGGCGTTGTGTAATTAAACCTCCCAGCTCTTCTCTCCTGCCCTCATTAGTCAAAAATGTTTCATGGAAAAACGGGCACAGGCCATTCCCTGTTTGAAGTGTTTTGCTTATGTGACCCGAGTGACTTAGAGGTTTTTTTAAGAGTGTTTTTCCTTTTATTTGGAGGGAAGGTGAAATACAGCAAGATGCGACTGTAGCATTTTCTTAACCTTAAGTAGGTTTAGTTGTGCTTTCCTTTGAATGCCAGCCTGTTCGGAGCAGTTTGGATCGTGTGATAGCATGTCTGTACTTGGTAAAAGTTGTTCCTGAGTGGGTTTGTAAGTAACAGGTGCAATTTGTTACTCTTTATGTTGATAACACATCTTTTCTTTGCTGTTAATGAGAGTAATTTACTAAGGAAAGTGTTAGTCACGCCACTATTATAGCAATCTCTGAGTAGTTTTCAGAATATCACATAATTTTTTTACTTACTTATTTCAGTCTGGATTGTTAGCAAAATCCAGATCAGCATGGAACCAGCATACAGCTTCTATTTTCAGCATCTATATGATTGTTTTTGTTTTTTTTATTTTCCCCGTGCCTTTGCAGGACCACTGAGGTTTCTTTCCCAGACGGAATCTGTCACGGCTTTTGCAGGAGAGACGATTCTGCTGAAGTGTGAGGTTGTTGGGGAGCCCATGCCCGTGGTGCACTGGCAGCGGAACCAGGAGGACTTGTCCCCGAGCCCGGCTGACACGCGGGTGGCCGTCCTGCCCTCCGGAGCTTTACAGATCAGCAGGGTTCAGCACGGGGACAGCGGGGTCTACAGGTGCCTGGCGAAAAACCCAGCCAGCTCGAGAACTGGGAATGATGCAGAAGTCAGAGTTTTGGCAGGTAAGAACCGGACCCTTCTACATCACCTTTTTCTCTGGTTTGGTCTTGTCCTTTGGTTCTCCGAAAGAATAGCGCCCGTGGGGCAGCTAGGCTGATTGATCCTGCTTTCCCTCCAGTTACTTCTATGAGTTTCCAAGTTCTTCTTCACATGGAAGAGCCTGGAGACCTTTAGAGAGCAGTTGGATGAGGAGACGACACCGTAGGGAAGTATTCCTGCTGCCTAACTTCAAGGACCAAATTTAGATCTGTATGAAGCCGGTCTCTTTTTCCGTGGTCAATGGAGCAAGAGAAATACTTCCCATCTCAGCGCACCGTAATTATTGTCCCGGAGCACTCTCTGGAAGAGCTGCTCTCACTCCGTTGACGAGAAAGGCAATCTGTTGGGACTGGCTGCTTGAATGTACCTCCTCAAAGTTAGGCTGCCGGGATACTTCGGTGCCTGGCGTCATCTGCCAGGTTGCCCAGAGCGCGGTTTGGGATCTGACACAGTTTAGCTGTGACAGATAATGTTCTGAAATTCATGGCCCGGTGAGCATCTTGCTCTTCCCTCCTAAAAAACTCATTAGCTTAATAGATGGTTACCACTGCAGTATAATATCGAGAACTGAGCACCAGAAGAGTGGTTGCAAAAGGTATTGCTGCAAAGTCTCCTTCCCTTCCAGTTCCACCTCCTAACGTGTAACCGCTAATTAAATGGGGCAGATGTTGTATTTTTAGAAATTTTTTTTTTATATATATGCATTTTCTAGACAAATGATTTTGGTTTGCATGATTTCTCACTGAGAGGGGATGGAGCAGGATTGTCTAACTTGTGAGATGGCCCAGATGCTATAGGAATCGGGAAGGCCAGGATAAGTCTCAGGGAATGTATCCGTGGAGTAATGCAAGGCAAGCTTGCAGTGTGCATCCTCACTGCTAGGAGTGGTCTGTAGCGCTGGGAGTTACTGTGATGGAGTTTGGGGCGTTACAGTTTCTTCTTTAGGATTTGATACCAAAAAAATGAATGAACCCCCAACCTCTAAACCTAGGATTACAAACCCAAGCCCGTATCCTCACTTTCTGCTGCAGTAGTAGTAGCTATTGATCCTTTTCGGAGCTGCAAAGCAAAGTAACAGCCAGGAGAGCTGGCAACAGGAGATGACCACATCACGTGGAGTTCCCTGTGGGTTTTTTTCCTAGCTTTCTGTGGACCAGAGCTTGCAGCTGGCCTCTGTAGGGTGGTCCAGGTTCTCGGGGTTTCCAGGCTCACCGTGAGCCTCAGACCCCGTGCCATGCCGGTCCTTATGCGCTGGGCAGCACCGAGGCATTCCTGCCTCTGTGGTTAGTAACAGCAATGAGATCCGGGGTGGGGTGGGATGGGATGAATATTTTTTTTTTCCCAGGTGTTTTGATTTAAAATTAAGAAAATCACAAAACTTTGTATTTTAAGGCAGACCTGGAAGATTTTGGCTCCTCAGCTCTTCAGAGTATTGTTAATTTGCCATGCATCTACATTTCTGATGATTTGTGGATGGATTGATGTTTGTTCCTTTTTCCAGTTTCGGTCGTTAACATCCTGGCTAAATGGCCTCTCTCAGGCTGTCTGTAGGAGAGAGGGGAATTAATTTATCTCTTCCTAGCATGTTAAAATTTTATACCAGGGAAACAGTGGAGCAAATAATGAGGAAAATATATAACAAGGAACTAGTGGAGTCTGTCAGACTTTGGCTTAGGGCAAGCAGCACAAGGTCTCATTTCAGGATAATGTGAGCAGACAGCAGCTCTTATAAGAAATGAGTGGTGCTCCTGAAACAAAAATTCAGATCTTACTGAGCCTCTTGGGAATTTTGTTCTCATGTGCACGCTTTGATGGTTCAGAGCTATCTGATACTTCACTGCTAATTCTGCCTCTCCTGTTTTCGCTTGTTGAGAGAAATCTGTCTTCAGCTGCAGCTCTCCTCTTCCATAATTAGTGAAGGCAGAATACTCTTGTTGGCCTTTTTCCCCTGGTTAGTGAGGAGAAAAAAAAGAAAGTCTTAAATCCTATTCAAAGAAATAGGCAACAAAACAAAAAAAAATTCTAGGTAGTATCTTATAATTCTGTGTTTTAAAAATGCTGCTTCTTCCCCAGATGGTGGTTGTGATTTGTTTGAATGCACGGCATGTCCGTTGGGATTTGTGGCAAAACTGACCACAATCCTGGCAAATATTTTCTAAAGTTCTCTACAGCTGCTTCCAAAGAGAACGCAAGTAAGAAGAATGAGGGATAAACATCTTCTGTCATTTAATTTCTTTAGTCGAAGTGCCTGTGGCTTAAATACTTGATTCGGTGTTACAGTGGGGCTGCAGATATCTGTATCTCCTCTTGATAGAAAAATTCATCATCCAACATGAATACGGGTTAGAAAAGCAAAATATTTGGATGAAGGAATTATGGATTTCCTGGACCAAAAAAAGGTGTATAATTCACTCTCTCCCAGACCCAAGCCTGTAGTTTAACTCGCCATATAAATGAGGGAGTAGTTGAGCCTTCATCCTCCATTACCAACAAGGAGTTTGTAGGTGCTCAGTGTGTCTAAAAGGTGGGGCAAGGCACCGGGCGTGAAGTTTTTCCTTTGATAACTAGAAGAGGCTTTACAAGTGACCATTTGTAAGTGTTTCTTGTGTTTGATTCCACCTGAGGAGGCTCTGGAAGGGGCTTGATTCTCCCCTTGGTGCATCCAAAATAAATCTTACAGAGCTCCAGCCTTGCTAAATCCTCCACCAGAAACCGTGCGCCACGAGAACAGGTCTCAAAGAGTGTTTATCGAAAAGCCCCCCCAAACCCAAGCAAAACTCTGGACGAGTTTTTAACATGTCAGGTTTTTATTTATTGCTCTTCAAATTTAGAGTGGCCATTGCAGCTGCCTGCAGAAAGCTCATTTCAAATGCAAGGTTTTTCCACCTTTCTAATTGAAGTGCTCTTCTTTCCTCTGGGGTCTAGAAACTTAATCCCAGGTGAAAAGTTTCAGCAAATACTGAAAGCATGAGGAAATACATATTCAGATAACTACATGCACTCACCTAATTAATTTAGAGGGAATAATGCTACTATGTAAAAAAAAAAACCAACCCAACCAACCCCCACAAAAGTTCTTATACAAACCAGTGTGAAGGAATTAATTCTTAGCTAAATTCATTGCTTCTCGAAATTAATGAGTAAGTTTCTTCGAGAGGTCTGTACACTTTAGAAATACAGATGATGTTTTAAAAGCAGAAGTTGAGTAGTTCGATGCCTGAAAGCTATTAATTCTCTATTTATAAATAATTATCCTGCATTTATCGTTAGCCGTTCTAGTAATCTGCCGCTGTGCTATTGTCTGTCGTGGAGGTTCCTTCTCCGTCCCTGAGCTTGTCTGCGAAGCTGCAGTTCGAGATAACGGTAACAATATCATGTAGTTCCTTCGTATGTAATGCAAAAAGCGCTTGGCTGCTGCTGTGTGATTCAGCCCCTTCCTCGCCCTTGCATTCCCGAGGAGGCCATACCGGCAGCAAAAAGGACCGGGCAGGAACGCATCCCACCAGAAGGAATGGGGCAGGAGAGGGTGGCGGTCCTGTCTGAGTAACTGCGTACACCAGCAGCTGCCCCAGGAGCTGAGGCTTGCTTCCATGCTGAAGCACCTCCCCTTGTTAAAAGAAGAGCAATTGCAGTGTTACTCTTGCTTTACATACAGCGTAACATCGTGGTACTGACGGAGTTTTGCAGCTACCGCTGTTTCACCTTGATTTTCAATAGTCATGTTAATGCAGGAAGCATCTTGTCTGAGGGCATCCCGTCTGGTAAATGGCTGTGTGGGGAACGAAAGGGCTGGAATATACTGAATTACGTTGTTTGGCGTGAGTTTGTTGTTTAATATGAGTTTTATGGTTAAACTTAGCCTTGAGAAAGGTCTGGCCGAGCTGGAGCACGCCGTTTCTCTGAAGCTCAGCCATCGGTTCCTCATACAACACGCGGAGCCTTTATCAAGTGCAGAGACAAAGATTTCTTCTTATCTTTTATATACCCTGGGAGGATCCGTGTGTGGATGTACATTCCCTAACAGCCACTAATTGTTTAAATTGGGTCTTTACCTTAGTCTTAACCTCCACAGCTAGTACTTAACAGTGTTTATTCTTAGATGAAAACAGATGTGGCCCACTTAAAATACATACTAAACTTGTGAATTTTTCTATTTTTTTTTTAATCTAGCCAATTTCCCATTTATGTTCTCCAGCACCTATTTGCTGCGGGGGTGCCTTGCCCTAATTCTGATTAGTATGTATAAAACCCAATCAGCCAACAAAAAGAACCAAAAACACACCCCAACCCTGGCAGTACCAGTGTCGCATCCAGATGTGCAAATCGCGGGGTGATGCACGATGCCAGAGATGGGTCCCTTCGACAGGGATCCGGATGATGGTGTAAGCGAAGCTCATTTGCACGACGCGTGTTTTGATGCTCATTTACCAGCAAGGTGATGCACAGGAGCCTCCGCTTAGAGCGGAGGGTGCTTGGGAAGGGATTTCTGTAACGTGAACGCCAACTGAATACAAGCTTCCAGTTTGAGGCAGTAGTTGAGGGAGTGAGTGTTGATAAATTAATAATAGTTCAGTGAAGTATTAGAGTGTTTACTGTACAGCGCCAGCCTTTTGGTAAACACGGGGGAAATTTCATACTCCATCCAGAAGATCTTTATAGACTTGCTGTTGGCGTGTGCTCTCTAAGCACTTGAGGGGAAAAGGCTCTTTAATCTGCAGGTTTTTATAAACGACATGAAAAACTAATGACTAGAAACCTGAAGCGATGTTCTTGCAAGCCGAGGAAAGTTAAACACTTAAAACCAGTAATAGCCATCGGAACTGTTTATTTTTGTACTGAATCAGTGCAAAATGCAACATCAGTTGCATTTAAATCAAGGTGGGCTTTTTAGTCGCTGCTGCTCCTGCCTTTCAAACCGAGCAACAAATGGATCACAAGCCTTGTCCTGAGCTGCGTGCCCGGCGAAGGCATCCCTTGTGCCGCTGAATTGCTGTAATTTCTAGCAAAGGTTTCATTTTTGTCTCCTTGGGAGAGAACCACTTGGGTGGAGTATGCCCTGTTACAGAATATGCGGTGTTACTTAGCAATAATCTAATTATTCTGATTTTTTTTTTTTAATATTGCTAGTATTTGGATCACCTGGGGGGAAAAATATTTTCCTGTTTGATAAATACATCCTCCTCAGTTCATCTGTTCAAGTTTGAAACTAGAGCAGCAGTGTGGGTGTATTTACACGTGCATGGGTGCTGTCACCTTTCCACGGGTATTCTTACAAGGTAAATTCCTAGTTACAAAATACCCACGTAGTAACTCCCAGTATCTGGGTTATACCTGCTTCCAGCTCCCAAACAAATAGAATTGCTGAGGTCGCTTTGTAAGCTGGCTACATTCTGACTTTTAACAAAAAAAAAAAGGTGAAATGGAAAATGCTTATTAATAATCCTGGGGAATGAGCTATTTTGCCTCTCTCCCCTGGCTAAATCTGATTAGTGCTTAAGTAATCTCTTACCTAATACGTATAAATAGTAGTTTCCCATGGTGGGAAGTGAAAACGAGCAGGCAGGCGGAGGCGGAGGTACCGTCGGTGCATCCTCTTAGCACGGAGCTGATCTGAAGACCAGTGCCATCGCAAGCACAGTGACTGGTAGCTGGTGAAGAGCGGTTTGCTCAGCAGCTGCTTGGCTCCTTGCCCCGACAGTGGTGGCGTTGAGGAAATAACGCGTAAAGGCTGCAGCGATTGCGCGGAACGGGATGGGGTTCAGGACCTGCGTCTGAAGCACTGCTTGAGTTCAGGACAAGGGCCTTAAGAATACTATATAATTTATTTCTGAACATATTTGAAAGCGTGAGTTGTTATTGGAAGGTTCCTGGTGTGTGATTAACCTAACGAAATGGAGCTGGCTTGAGGATGCTGGTGCGGTCAGCTGGAGGACCACAGGCTGGCTTGCGGGTTTGGCTCCGCAGAGAGGATGAAGGCAGTTCCCTTTCCGTTTAATCACAGATCCTGCTCGCAAAGTGCGGTCCGCGAAGAATCCCAACCAGAAGGGAATTCTGTAGTGTTGGAACAGCCTTTGCATTCCTGCTTTGAGATTTGTTTTATACTAAACAGTGGCGCTAGAGCTTTAATATGGAATATTATTTTATACTAATAATAACTATAACAACAGCATACTAATAAGCTATTAGTGACTGTTAATGACTATTGTAGATCCCAAACAGCAGAGGTGACGGGTGCAACTGAAGTCTGCATTCAAGTTTGGCTTTTTATGAACTTGTAATTATTATTTTTTTTTTAGGTTTGTTTCTTTTAATTGCATAAAACACATTGCTTTCTTCTCCAGCCATTAAACCAATTTGCTAGCAAAACATACACAACTGTCTCATCACCGCTACGTTTTGTAAAGTTACTGCTTAAACCAGAACAGAATTCCCCTGTGCAGGAGTCAAATTAGCAGCTAGAGAGAATTTCAGTGGAATAAATCAAATGGCTATTGGGGAATTCCAAGTATATTTTTATGTGTACACCATAAAATGTTACTATAACACCCTGGAAGGACAGGCAGCCTTAATTGGAAACGCCAGCAGTCTGGTTACCAAGAAATTAGAAAAATTTGAGCATTGGAGCAAGTGATCTGGCAATAGTAGTTACAAAATAAAAACCAGAATTTGTGGGGAGTCAAAGGAATCTCAGACAGGGAAGATGGCAAGAATTAGTACAGTTCAGGGTGCAAATGTTTTTCCAACATAGCTGAAACAATGTTTACTAAGGACGGGTGAAAGTGGTAGAACTTGATTCAGTATTTACAGGGCAGAAGAGTTAAAAGCCACCACTAATTTAAAAAAAAAAAAAAAAAAAGTGCCTGTACCTATGGCATTGATTATTTAAAGTTTTTTTTACATTAAAAAATAATATTTAGTACTATTGTGACATGAGTGGCTTAAAGCTTGTCTAAACCCAAATGGAGAAGCTGAGAAATTCTCAGGACCATTAATTCTTGACCGTAACTTTTGAATACTGAAGATTCCAGTGGTCTGGAACTAACCCAGCCCTTGAGTACCTCATGGTCTGATCAAGCTGGCATCTTTGCGACACAAAATAATAGGATGGTCCATGCAATTAAAGCAATTTGATATCAGTGTATGAAAACAGATGATGTCAACGTGATTTTTTGATGATTATTTGTATCATTGTAGTGGATTTCTTGCTAAGACATTAGGGAAATTGAAAATCAGTATAGCGTCTATATGCTACATCAGACTGATAGCAGTCAGGTCTCCAAATAGAAATGGTTACTAAGGAGATACTTTTTTTTTTTTAGGGGAGTCCTCACTAAGAGCCAGGGGGTTGTTCTTGATTCCATACACTTTAATATACCATATAACAATAAAACTGCAATTGAAGGTGTCTGCACAGAGGTGGTAAATACTGAGGAATGTGGATCACTAGATGGTACTTTATAAATGGGTGAGAATTTAAAAAAAAATAATTTTTTTAATGTGATTGGTTCGATTGGCCATATCATAGGAGAGCCTAGGTGACAGTGGGTTGTGGTACGGGGGGGGACGGGGATGGGACTTCCATGCTGAGATCAGGGGGATGTTGCATGTCTGACTCGTGACCACGTGTTCGGAAATTTTGGAGAAGGCTTAGAGAACAGCCATAAAAATAGGATTCTGCCATTTACCATTTAAAAGCTACAAAGTGGTTAGGGGCTGCTACTTGTTTTTCAGTGTTGACTAAGCGAGTCTTTGATTTTTGGTTTTAATTATATATTTTTTTTTTTAACTCAAACCAGACTAGGGCTGGGAGTGACATCTCTCCTGAGTTATATTCATAGGGCTGTATCAAAAATCTTGTTGTAGGTTATTCTCTGCCTTCAGTTACTACCTGGATCAAAGTGCTGCTCTTTAATTGCTTGTGTCTTTGCATCTCAAAGACAACGTAGGTCTGAAATAGTGTCTGCCAAAACTCTGCTGCTCAGCTGAAAGTAAGAGTGGAAATGTGTTACTACTTTCTCTCCTCGGCTGTATTCCCCATTTTCGGGATAGGAGATAATGTAGTTGTGGAGCAGTTCCTCATTCTGTTTCAATTTTGCCTCTAAAACTTTAATGGCTAGAGAAAAAGCTCGCTCCTTTTGTCTTGTAAATACAAACCAGCAGTGTCCCTTCTCTACACCTGCAGTAATAAATTTTATATTATTTTTTTACCTAAGGATCTCAAAGAACAAGTCAAAGCCCTGTAAATATTTTTATCTTCATTACAGATCAGGAAACAGTGTCTCTCGCCAGAAATCATCATTAAAGCTGGAAATAGGACCCCTGATGTATAGTCTCATGTTCCAGCAGCAACTTGGCACAGTTTTCTTTGCACTTTAGTTAATGGATTTTGAAGTTACTGCAGTAAGAAGAATGTCTTCACGCCCCGATGCGTGTCGGGGCTAATGTTACAATCTTTGTGTGTCCTTATTACTTAGATGCTCCTGGTCATGTCACATCCCCCAGCTCTGCTGAGCCAGGCTTGTGGGTTTGGGGAGGGGGGGCAGGAGGGTTGGAGCAGGAAAATGCCAGTAAGAGGGCTGGGAGGTGGAGGCAAAAAAAAAGCTAAATCCCGAAGTAGTCGCCTGCATTCTGGTTATACATTTTAATGCATTCCGTATATTGAGAGATCGGTATCATTTTAATGACAGATTGCGCTAACACCGTTCCCACATAACCCTTGCTTCCTCATTGGGATTAAGTGTTCAGCCTCTAGGCATGATGGTGAGATCAGGTTGGGGAATTTTGCTGGCCTGCCTTCACTGACAGCAGAGAGCAAAATTGGGTTTTATTCGGTGTAAATCTTTATCTCTTTTAATCAAATTTAGAAATGTGACTACGAACACTTAGAGATAGTCCGTCACATTAGTGTCACATTAAAGGCATCTCAGTTCTGTAATTTGCAATATAAAAAGTACTGCAATAAATAAATAAATAAAATTATACTGGCAAAGTACAATATTATCCAAAATGCTCAGAAAAATTTTCATGGGTATGACATGATGGGAGTCTTTTGTCAATTGAACAACACTTACAAATGCGTTATAGCACAAAGTAGCTTAGCGCGGGGAGATGCCATACAACGGGATGCAACATGTTTTTATGAAAGCATTTCCTTCCCCCCCGCCCCCCCCAGTATATAACGTAGCTAAAATACTGCAGTAACATTTTTCTCCTTGAGTGCCGAAGCGCTGTGTCTGTATTGCTGAATCCAAGTGAACTGCTTGCAACTTCATCTGCCTTGGAAGACAGAAATGCGTTGCCTTGAGTTCCGCTTGCTTAAGACCAATTTGGTACCGGTGAAATACATCCTCAGCTCTCGTTAATGCATATTGACACGTATCTGAGGGTCTGAGAGAACGAGTGGAGATTGGCTGTGAAGTATGTTGCCAAAATGTGGCAGAAGCTATGCCTTTGACATAAGAATGAGGGGGGAAAAAGAAATAATTCAGGACCTTTCCCTGCTGCAGATTACATAATGTCCTCAGTTAATCACAAAATATCTCAATTACTCCATTAACCACCTATAAAAAGGAGATAAAATGACTTATCCTAACAAGGCTTTGCATAGGTGTGTATATGTATATTTCCAAATAGCGTGGTGTTCTCGGACACCAGTGTAATGGGGACTATTGAAATGATGTACGCATTCGCGGATCCTATTTGTGGTTTTGAATTTCAGCTGTGTGTCATTGATTTAACGAGCATGGAAAATATGTGTATAGCTGTACCTCATTACCGCACATTGTGTGCTCAAGGAAAGTGCTAAATATGAAACGAGAGGTTTGGCTTTGTTCAGGGAAAATAAGTTCTTGCGGCTCAGTGCTTGATAATTGGGTTTAGGTATAACTGCTCGTTCTTAAACAGTACGATATAGAAATGTGTTTTTAAAAAAAAATAATCAACTAATGCCAGCGATGTGGTAAGTGCCCTGCAGGATGGGAAGCCGGCGTAGCCCTTGCTTCCAGCTGGTCCAGCATCAGGCTCCGAGCGTGGGTGCTGTGAGCGCCGGCAGCGGTGGGGCTGTGGCCTGCCGGGGGGAGCAGCTTGTGCCCCATGGTCCCAGGCGAGTGGTTTGCTTGAAAAGCTAATGCTGAAAAAGACCAAGAGGCGCCCTGTCCCGTCCCCAGGGATGGGGACATCGCAGCCGTGAGCGCAGGTTGCAGGTGACGTGTTGGTGCGTAACAGATTGAATGGTGGCGGAAACCAAGGCAGCGTGTGCGGTGGGGCCAGGGCTGCGTGCGAAGTCCTCGTCTGCTAGAGGTGGTTCGTAGCTGGTTGATTACGTGGGCTTGATTACGGTGTATAAGTACCTTGTCAGGGAGAATACGCTGAGTGCTCTTTAGTCAAGTGGAGCAGGGCTTGGCAAGGCCTTGGGTGCCTGCGGCTGGTGCTGGGGAAGGTGATGGAGCTGCTCATCCTGCGCGGCACGTACGGGACAACCAGGGATCATTCCCAGCCAGCGCAGGTTTGTGGAAGGCAGGTCCTGCCTGGCCAGCCTGAGCTGCTTCTGTGACCCGGTGACCCGCTCAGCGGGGGAGGGGGGGGCGGTGGGTGTCACCCACCCAGCCCCGGGCAAAGCCTGTGCCAGCGTCGCCCCCAGCACCTCCGGGAGCCCCTGGCTGCTGGTGGCCGGGCCGGGGGCACCCTGCACTGGGTGACAGGCTGGCTGGGCGGCCGAGCCCGGAGCGCGGGGGGATGGAGTCACATCCTGCTGGTGCTGGGCACACGGGGGGTCCCCA
>JAVJGI010000057.1:2047613-2067642 GCA_035590275.1 Ibycter americanus | reverse complement strand
GTCCTCCAGGCAGAATTTCAGTCTGCCAGGCAAACTGCACACGGGGTGATTCAAGTGGATTAACAGTTTAATGTACGGGATGGGTTGTTCCAGGGAGCGGCTTGCATGCTTTGGGAAAGGTTATTGACATGTGATCAATTGCTGGGTTTTATGTTGTTTTTTTTTCCTTATGAGATATTAGTTTGGTGATGAATAGAATGAAATTAAAGAAAGAAAAATATAGAGGGGCTGCCATACTTCTTTTTTTTTTCTTAAAAAAATTTTTTTTCTTTGTTTTTAATACTTCCAAGCATGTTGTAGGCTTAAGGTAAGAGTGGTTTCCTTGTTCTTTTGAGGCATGACGATGAGCCTCAGCAAGCACGGATCCGTGCTCTGCCCCTGCGTGGACCTGGCTGAGTCACTGATTGAATCCCATGATTTACTACCTGTACTCCTCCAATTCTTGATGGTTTTATTTGGAACTTTTGCTACTGAATTAAAAAGGTGGCATCAGCCAGGATACGTTTGGAAAGGCACCTCCTGTGAGCAACTCCCAATTCGCTGTAGGTTTGGGGTTTTTTGGCCCCCCTCCTCACGTGCACTTTTCTCTCACTGGAGTTTCTTCTCCCCAGCCCGTTGGATATCACGGGGAAAATACGGAACCGCTGATGGGAAGTGGAGGTTAATGGGAGGGGAGCCGTGGCCGTGCCTTGTCCCCGGCTGCACCCCAGCGTTCCCTCTGGCCCCGCTCCTTCCCACGGGGAAAGCCACGAAATGTCCTTCCACACCACCATTGCGTTGCAGAACTGGAGAAGGAATGAAATTGTGAATAAAAGCAACAAAAAAAGCCTTTATTAGAGATCAGGCCTGCAACAAAGAGGGTAATCAGCTCATACAGCATTCCCCTCACTTCTACCGTGGTTTTAGCTGTTTTCAGCCTCTCCAATTTTCTTTTTGATGAGGTTACAGCAGTTGCTTTTAACCTTAATGAGGAGTGCTGGGGAGGAGGAGAGCTGTATGGAGCGGGTGGTGCTGGCTCATTAACTGACCCACTTGCAAACGAGAGCTGGTCCCTGCTGCCCAGCGTGGGGCTGGCGTCGGGACCGGGATCCTGCTCCAGCGGGAGCAGCCGCTGGCTGCTGGGACTGTACTGGGTGCATCACAGTGAAAATGTGCACATCCCAAAAGCGATTTTTCGGGGAGCCAGTCCAAAAGTAAACCTGGGAAATCCATACTGCGGAGCGGCGGCTTTCTCTCGCAGCTGGCGAGGGAAGGGAGCCTTAGATATACAGAAATCTCACAGGGACATCTATTAATTACACTAGCTTTTAATTATCTGTCACTGATATGTTACATGACCTTGAGCAAGTCATTTACTCTATGTGTGTGTATCTATCTGTAAAATGCTTGTGAATTATTTAATGTCTACATATTGCTTTGAGATCCCCAAATGCAATGCATTATCGTTGCAATTATCAAGTCTGATAGCATGGTGCATGCTGGTGTCAGCCCAAATCTCAGCAAAAAGCTCCGGAAAAGATCCTTCGCTGGTCCTTAACGTACCGTGGGGAACAGGAGAGAGATTGTGCGGCATCCAGGGTCAATAGTTATTTTTCTGTCTACCCACAAACACTGGCTCTTGCAGGGATGCATAGGGGGAAAGGCTCTAGAATATTCTTGCGTTTTGGGGGTTTTCTTGATGAGATGAAGGTTGGTGCCTAGAAGTGCTTATCTTGCATTAACTCAAAAGAAAAACCACCAGGTGTGCCTTCTGAGACCCTGGAAAGCGTGGCTTTACATTACATTCCAATTTTGCATTCCCATTAATACCCATTTAGGCTATCCTTAGGCACACAGGCAACATAGTATTAAAAAAAAAGAAAAAGGAGGGGGGAGGATACAGCTCTGTCTGCAACTTTCTTACAACCTAATTTTCTCTTTCATGTTATTTACTCAAAATTTAGCTAATTGTCAGTATCATATTACCCTTCGGAAAGCCCGTTCTGTGATGCATGTGTTCATATTGCACGGGGGTTGACAGGAATAACATTAATGCATCCAAAGATAAAATTTGACCCAATATGCAATTATGAAACGCTCGTTTGTTCCCAGGGCAGATGGTATGTGGTCAATAACTGTTGTCTGTCCTATAAGTCATAAAGGCAGCAATAAAATAAAATCTTTAGGTAGTTATAAATTGACGGATATGGGTGACCTTAGTTTTCCCTTCCCAGGGTGTCCGTTATCTGCGTGTGACACATATGGCATCCTGCTTCTGTGGTCCCCAGCCAGGAAAACCCATTCAGGAGCCGGATCAATGTTTTTACCTGTTAGAAGGGGCAGGGATGCTTTTATTTCATGCTGGTTTTAACCTGGTGGTCGTACATGAAACGGTATTTTCCTGGGGGAAAATCTCTCTGTGCTGACTTCTCTGCTGGTGGTGGGGGTGTCCCTGTGTTTCACAAGTCCTCCCGAATGCTGTTAAAATAACATTTTAGTATTGCGATCCGTTTGAAAGGCTTATGTTCCCAATTTGTTTATAAACTCTGAAATTCACAGATGTTTACGTTAATCCTGTAATATCCTACACGGTGGTACGACGTGTGGGTCTGTGGGGTTGGGTGGGTTTTATTCGATAGGGCTCCTAGGAATTACACAGAGCGTACTCCGCAGAAACCTGTGGATGAGCGTGTGTGCGCGTTCCCTGCGCAGACCTTGAAGCTTGCCCTCTCTGGATCTGGTTCCAATACGTATTTTTTAACCGCGTAGGCTTTTTGCTGTGAGGATGGACACGTATCACGGCTGCATCTGCTGCCCGGCGCTGAGGTTGCAGCAGCCAGATGGAGCGGCGAGCGATTTCACAGGGTCATTACCAACCTCGCTGAACTTATCAGGGGCTGGCTGCCAGGAGGGCAATAAAGTGGGAGCTGTTATTAGCCACCTGACCATGCAAGCTTCCCCCAAAAAACCTCAAGAGAGTGGTGGTTTGTTTGGTTTGGTTGTTTTTTGTTTTTTTGTTTTTTTTTTTTTTAATTTTTATGATGAGACACAGTGATGCCCTTGGCAAGTTTTTAAAACTAATTTTTAGACAAAAGGGAAATGACACGTAGCATCTGGGAGCAAGTAGCGTTTTGCGATTGGAATTTCTTACTTGATTCCCGGCGTGTGAATGAAATCTTTGTTGATGTGAATTATTAACAAAGTCCCTTTTTCTTAACATCTTTGTACTCGCTTACGGTCGAGGTAGGGGCCAGGGGCGAACCCTACTGCTCTGAGCCCATCTGAGCACCGCACCGGTACCTGTCTCCCTTTCGGGATTCCGTAGGGAGCTGGAATTTAACCACTGCAGAGACAACAGCGGGTTTTCCTCGCAAAAGCAGCATCTCCTTCTCGTCTGCACTGGGGTGAGGGGCTGGCTCCTATGAATCCATGAGGAAAAGGACCTTTTTATGTAGATAAGATCAAGACTTGTAGCTCTTCAGACACGGCACAGGTCCTCCCAGCACTTCAGAAGGATTTCTACCTTTGGAAAGAGGGGTGGGAGCAATGTTAAGCTTTGCTTTTCGCTGGATGTTTTTGAGTGTAACGATGAAAATCTTCATCGTAATTTATAAAACTGAAAACGTGTTTTTCCTTAAGCGAGTCATCAGGGCGCTCGTTAACAAAAGTACATTTAGTAATGTAGTCCATGAAAATAAAATGTCTTATTTTGATTATTTTTCATTTATATAGCGCCGGAGCGGATTGATTAGCAGCTTTTCAGTTGGCTAAAGCTAACCCTAGACTGTGCAAAGTGGGAGACCAGTGCTGCTTTCTGCCCTCGCCCCTCCGGTGGGCGTTCGTTCTTAGCCTGTTTTCCCCGGTCTCTGCTGAGATCCCACTATTTTACTCCATGGATGCATTTGAAACCAAGGGCAACTCTGGAAGTTTAAAGGCTGCTCCAAGTTACGGTGAGGGACGAGGCTACGTGCTGGGTAGCTGCAGGACCGGAGGTTCAGACTGATTAAAATATATTTCTGATACGTTCAGTGCAAAGTGGGGTGGGTGCCTGGGGTGGGAAAGCCCCGCTCCAGCTGCGGGAGCTGTCTCCGCGCCTTTTCCTCGCCTGTTCCCATGGGATTGCGATGATGTAGCATTTGCATGTTTGGTGGCTCGGCTCTTTTTCTCTTGGGAACCATGAACTTCTGCTGTTCTGCGGTAACGGTGTAAGCTGACCTTCATGTGGAGAGCTAAAGCAGCATGAAAATAAATCATTAAATAAGACAAGTAATACCTTTATTTAGGTGAAGAATGAAGTTTTGCATAGAATAACGGCTTCGTTTTTCATTTTTTTTTCTTCAAGGCTGGTCTGAGGGGGGGATACATTGAGATCGTATTGTCTTTCTGCTTGTCAGGCGTAGAGTTTAGAGTAAGATGAGGATACAGAGCTATGGCAAGAGATAGAAAGACAGTAATTTTAAACTACTGTGTTTTGAAGCCACGTTAGGGGAGTTTTAGGTTTTCATGCCTCGTACTCTTTCCAAAGGGTTGTACATTGTAATACTATTCATAGTTTGGGTTTTTTTCTCTAACTTCTTGAAAAATAAGGGTTCTGGTATTTCCGTGTATCACAGAGAAGAGTAGTAAATACATAAATACATATGTATAAAAACATATTCATCTAGAAATCCAATTCTCTTGTCATTTTTAGAGCTGGCGGGACTCCATTGGCTTTGAGTTGGCTTGTGCTGACTCCCTTGAAGGCAGACACAGCCTGGCACATTCACTTGATGTAACTTTATTTTAAATTCACAGTTTGCGCAAGTTAGCAGTGAAAAGTACAAGGGATTTTTTATTTTATTTTATTTTTTTTTTAAGGATTTGAATATATGAGATGACAAAGCCACCCTTTAAGTACATGCAATTGAAAGTCTTCCTGTTCAGAAGGCTGACAGGGTTGGGCATTTGCTGACAGCAGTTATCTTTCTTGGGTCAGTAGAAACACATTCCTTATTCAAACATGCAAAGAGAAGACACTTTGCATTAGGAAACGCTGACATTTCTCCGAGTTAAAATTGTTTCCTCTTGTCGCAAGATCAGCTGTCATCTCACAAAAGGTATTTCTAGAAATAGGGAGGTCATCCCCACACACGGCTCTCTAAACTAGCTGTTTCTGCTGGCAAGTGTTCCATTAGTCCCCGAGCCTCTGCTACAGGCTCATTACAACCCATCTTTGACATTTTTGGTAATGAATGCAGCCGGCTGTGGTTCTTAAAGGGAAAAGCCCGTGTGTTCGAAGCCGACGTTGAAGAGCGAGACCCAGACCCACACCAGCCATCCGCGGCATCGCAGCGCTCCCACGCAGGCTTCCCACGAGTTATTTAGATGCCCGCGTGGGATGATCGGCTTCAGTGCCGGCTGGCAGACAGGACAGCCTTCAGAGCACATTCTTCATCCCAGGTGCCTTTGGGCAAGTGAAGGTCAGGGCTGGAGCGTGATCTTTGCAGGAATATACACATTAACTTTAATTTTCAAAAATTTTTTTTTTTTTTTCTTGCGCTGTGGAAGACAAAGTGCTCTCCCTCCCCGGAGGAGCCGGGGGTTGCGCTGGCACGGGGATGGGTGATGGGGTTTAAATCGGAGCCCGTGATGCCACGTCCCGACGTGCCGTTTGCTGTAATCCACAGAACTTTACGCTTTCGAACCAAACTACTTAGCTGCAAAATGGCTCCTATCCTCTATTTCACTTAAGTTTCATCATTCAGACGAATAAAAATCCTCCCAAGTCAATAGGGTCGCACGCTGGGGTCTTTCCTAATCCTTTATCCAGAGATGTTTATTGAGGACTTTGATACTACTCGCTGATATGAATTCTGTTAAACCCAAAATCTCGTGGACATCCTCGTTTATAGATCTCCATTAGCCTTTTAGGATTTTTCCTCCTTTTTTTGGTTCAGTATCTAACATAAAATATCCTCAGTCTGCAACTGGGGCATTTTGATAGGGCTGGGCTAACATGAAATAATGAAAATGAACCTTTAGAAAAGCATTTTGATCCTGATAGGGAATGAATGTAACCTTCTGAGGTGTTATTTTAAATTATTTTTGCCTGAAGATAGAATTTTAAGACTTTCACGCAGAGCTGGGGCGAAGTACAATACAAGCATCCTACAGTGCAAGGCTGTTCTAGAAAAATCTCACTGGAGTCCCGCTTTGCAACAATTCACAGATGTTTTCTGAAGAAAATAAAAATAATTCCAAAAAATCAAAAGAAAAATTCTGTGAAATGTAAGTTTTGGGGGGAAAGAGTCTGCAGGTTGTTCACGCCGTTTTATATTGCCACAATATAATTAGAAGGAGCGTGAAAACAGCATGTATTTTTATTTCCTTTGCAACCCACCTCACCAGCCTTCTTCATATATGCATGCCTTTCAAATATTCAGTACTGAGAAGAAACACAGAGAGAGCAAATATGGCACTGCTTGACATTTATTGATATATAAAATATTTATAGAATGTATATTTATAGTGCTTGACATTTTACACACACATATATATATGCATACATATTTCCTGTCTAAACGTGTTACATCTGTCTGCTTTAGAGTGTTACGTTATCCGTATTGGTGGTGTCTTACCTGTGTTTAATACTGCATAATTTGCACCAAAGTAATGATGCAATTTACTCGCTTTGATGGTGACCTTAAGAAAAACACAGGGCGTACCTCCCCCGCTGTGGGAATGGTGCTGGTGAGGGCGTTACACTTGTTAAATACAGCTATTTTGTATGAAACTCGGCACCCAGATATGCATATACTGAACATAAATCATAAAAAAAAAAAAAAGAATGCATCAAGCTTTCTAGCAGTCTATAAAAATGCCAGCAATTAAAAAAAAAAAAAAAGAGGGGAGGAGATATGGGGGGAGAGGAGCAACAGTCCTGGTGGAGGGAATGAGAAGCTGCAGGCAAGCGGGGTCAGGGTCCCGGAGCGGGCACATCCTAAAGAATAAGTGGCGGGAATCTGTGAGTTACAAGTCTATAAATTAATTGTAGGCTTCTGGTGACATCGCAGTAAACCACACTAATGAAGATTGAGTAGTTTATAATTTTGTCAGAGCTCTGAAAGATTATATGGTTTATAAACTACGTAGATACTGGTGTGTTTATGTGAGTTTGTTGAATAAATTATGCTAGGGCTCTAGTGTAAAAAAGAAAAAAAAAGTGTTAAAAATTAACATATGAATGTGATTCCATCTTAAATTTTTTTCTTCTTCGTGTTTTTCTTACCAAAAGAGCTTGTTTCTTTTTCTTTGAGGCATATTATCTATGCTGATTCTTTGTAGCTTGGCCACTAAATTACCTCTTTTTGTCTACCTCTAGCATAAGCGACGCTATTTTTTAAAAACCTCTTGATCAGCATCTTCGTTACCAGTGTTCCCTTATGAGTGATATTTTATTTGAAAAAATCATCCACAAAATTTCCTATATTGTGGCTGCGTGGTCTGGAGACCCTAGTTTAATGCCTGTATGGCCACAGAGCAAGAACAGCCCAGCCTGGAGCATTCCCGATCCAAACGCGCGCATCCATCCGAGCCGTTTCGATAGGCAATTAGGCAGCTAAGTTAATCAGGACACCTCATCAGTTTAAATTTGCATGCATTGGGTTTGAGCTGAACTGGATCAGGAGCTTCTAGGTATCTGAAATTATTAAATATATGGTGAAGGAAAGACGGATTTGGAGGAGGAATAGAGAAGATGGGGCAGGGGAACAGCGCGGGAGGGTCCTGGGGCAGGTGCGTGTTGAAGTGTGGGTAACTTGGCGCAGAAGCAGTTGCTAAAATCAAGAAGATGCTGACATAAAAAACTTTGCAGTCTCGCTTTGATCCGCTTGGATTTCGTGTTACACACAGTTTCTAAATAAAATAATCTCATTTTCTCAAAAGTATTTCTACCTTGTTTGTTTGGAGAGCACTCGGGATTAATTGGGAGCGTATGACTGAAGAGGTGATAATGTCTAGGGCTCTGCCTTCGTTTATTTCTAAAGCTTGGAAACTCTATTGTCAATAAAACAAAAAAAAAAAAAAAAGAAGTTTTGTAGTTAAGGTGGTGAAATGCAAACACTGAAGAAGACAATTTTACCTGTGTGCCTGCCATAGTATTCCGATGGATACTGGTTTGGTTGCTTACACCACGCATTCATATGTTGCAACTGTTTTTTCTCATTTTCTGCGTCCCTAATGAGAGTTTTTGGTCTGATGTGCAAAAAACCCACGCTGGTATATTAAGTACTTATATAACAGAGGCTGCTTTAAATCATACCTAACTGGACAAGAACAGTGAGGGGGGTACTTTTGCCCGTTCACTGGTAGCTTGGCCAGTAGCACCTCTTAGTGTCCGACTCCTACAAGATTAAAAAAATCACTCGGGTATTGTAGAAATAGCAACCAGAGGGGAACAACAACAAAAACCAAAAAAACCACAACCCTACTGGGAAATTAATAATTTTGTTTGCAGGGAAAAGTTTGAAAACTAGAAAGCATGAAGCCACGTACTAAATAAGAAGCTTGAAATTAAATCCTGAGTTGCTCTTTTGGCAAGCGGGGTCCTGCTGGAGCTGCGAAGAAACAGAATTTGATGTGATGGAAGAGCGTGCTGTAATCCTTGCAAACCTGGGCTCCGAGTTAGGGATGTGAGGGCAGGCGCGGTTCTAACATTTCTTAGCTTCTGTGCAATTTATTTTGTAATCTTCACCTTCTTTTAATTTAGAGGGTGGGTTTTTCTGAATATTATGGCTTTATAAATATTATGATCAGATGTCGGGAATGATGGCTCAAGAAATGCAATTGGATTTTCTGTCTGAAATGAGAAGTCATGGATGGTATTTAGAAATTAATCTATTCTGCCTTCCTGGCGACTGTGGATATTCAAAGCAGAGGCTGCCCTTCCCCTGCGAAAGCCGGCGGAATGTCCATGGGCTGCGGCGTTTTCGCATGTGTTTTCCAGTACAATGAGGGAGAGGCTCATTAGAAATGTGATGTTATTAGCAGTTTTCCTCAAATTGCTAATTTCCATCATCCTAGTATTACAGTAATGATGAAATTAAATTAAATTAGCATATCATATAACATACTGAAAAACTGTGAATACATTATAGTAATACAAGGCAACAGATAATTGCTAGCTTAATAAGAATTCATTTTCAGCAAAGATAATTCAACCTTTTTCTTCTTCCAATCACTAGGGACGGTTTTCCCGGTTATTGATTATCTCCTCATCTTCTATAAGCCCAGTCAGAAGTCCTTTTGGTTCTGTGGAAATGTCTCTACTCTAAATACTTATACATTCTGTAGCATGTCAGTGGACTTGTCTTGTCCCTGTATGTGCCTGTCCATAGGTTGATTTGTAGGACCTTGTTATGTATGCACTTGGCATCTGATCCGTTGAAATGAATGAGGTTTTATTACCCCTATATTCACTTAGTGAGAATTATATATATATATGTATGTATTTTGTTATACATAAATCTTACCTGTCTTCTAAATTGAGGTTTGCATTCCTTTCATTTGGCAAAAAAGAAGTTAACATCAACTGTTTAAGGGTATTTTCTAGAAAATAAATGCTTTCCCTAGTATTTAATTTTTAATAGGCTCAGGGTTAAAGAGAATAATTTGAATTACAGATATGTTTTCTATTTATGTCTAATATTCTTCAGGCTTATTGAAATGATTTACTTGCTAAGCCTTAATTTATATCCTCTCATTGCCACTTTTATTTCCCCCCCGCCCGATCTTTTTTGCAGTTCCTCCATGGTTTTTAATTCGCCCTGCAAATCTTTATGCCTACGAGAGTACGGATATTGAGTTTGAATGTGCCGTGTCTGGTAAGCCTGTGCCTACGGTGGAGTGGATCAAGAATGGAGAAGTGGTCATTCCCAGCGACTATTTTCAGATAGTGGTAATTATCTGGCTTTTACTTATTAGATTATTATTTTTTTTTAATAAGCTCTGAAATGTATTCTGATACTTGACCCAGTCGTTGCCTTTGTAAACTTACCAGTCTTCCCAAAGAAAACAAAATTTCTGCTGCCTCCTAATACAAGTAAAGCGTGTTGCATTGGGATGTGCTAGGTCAAGTACGTTGACATTGTCTCCCGATTTTAGTGACGGTTGAACAAGGTCTTCTTGTGGAGAAAGAAGCGCCAGGTTATACTCTGAGTAGCTATTAATAACATGGTTTACCATGTGTAGTGACTTCCTTTACCGTTGTCCTTGGTGCACAAAAATAATGGATGGCTTCTCCAAGGAAAGAGTGCTGGGACAGAGGGGTTTAAAAATGCTACGGGTTATTTGAGGTTTTTTTTGAAGAGCGTTGTTGTGCATCCTACCCATCCCCATCCGGGACTCCAATCTCGTAGTTTAAATGCCACTATTATATAGGTGTTATTAGGCAATATTATATAGGCTAAGAATTTACGCTGTGTGTTCTGAAAGGGTTGGTCTCACTGGCCTCTCCTGAATGCCGTGTCACTTGTGAGCCGAGACTTTGGGGACCACCCTGAAACCATCAGCCACAGTGAACATGCCCATAGCCCATGAGACGTGGCTTGGTTCAGCACTTTCTAATTTTTCTCCTTGTAACAAATAATACTAATTATCATCATGTCTTTTAATTGCCTATCACAAAAAAGGGGTTTTTCTAATGCGGTTTTCATGTAGGATAGACTTATTCTGCCATCTAGAATAGCAAATTCAACCTTTTTTTTTTAATTGAGCCTTTTTTTAATGCATCATTGCTTGTTAGAAAGCAGCCAGAAGCTATCCAAAGGAAAGGCAGCTCTGTTGCTGCCATGGTTGTGTGGTGGAGGTGTTAGAAAATCATTTCACTCAATAGTTAATGGAAGGTACATTTCAGCCAGAGCATACTCCTCCCTTGAGATTTTATTTTTTTATTTTTTTTTTTAACCCAACGTAATTGGTTTCTGCTTGTGCTAACAGAAGTTAAAAGTTAAATCTGTTTCAAATGAAGTAAGCGTAGAGTGACCTTTTCTTGAGGATCTCCAGGCCTCGAGCCATAAGGAGGATTTGACCTTCAGAACAGTATTTGTTCAAAGATGCACAAGCTGGAAGTGCTTTTAAATCTTCCCTGCAGCGAAGGGCCAGGACAAAAATCAGAGCAGTGCTCGAGCGACGGCTGTAATTTGGAGCTTAAGCCTCGAGAAAGGTGTTGGGTGGACTCTGCAGGGATGGGAGTTCACCCCTGGGCCATAGGCACCATCAGACCAAGTGCAAAGAGCAGGAGGCGTCGAGAGATGCTTGTTCGTGTGGTTACAGCCCTCGGAGGACCAGGGCTGCGCGAGCTGGAGCTGAGGTTACATACGCAGGACCATGTTTCACAGAATTAGCTGCTCTGGGAAAGTTCTATAATCCGCTTTCACTTTGGATGGTGTTTTTCTAATTAATTCTCTCCCCTTCCTTTCTTTCTCTTTTGCTGTCTCTCTAGGGTGGCAGCAACTTACGGATTCTGGGCTTGGTAAAGTCAGATGAAGGTTTTTATCAGTGTGTAGCTGAAAATGAAGCTGGAAATGCACAGGCCAGTGCACAGCTAATCATCCCCGAGCCTGGTAAGATGCAAAGGACATACAGAATTGTAGATGTAATTAATGCTATTAACATAAAAATCCCAAATGAGCAGCTACTATTCTTTACTCCCTCTTACTTATCCAGCTGGCTGGCTGCAGTTAAAAGCATGGCCAGGCTATCAGATAGGTTGAGGCATTTTGTTCGCTGGGGTGATTACGGATGCTGGCCTTGTCCTAGAAATGACTCTGGAGGCCAACCAGACCCGCGTGCAACGCCAGCGGCGATGCCTTGCCATCTATCGGTCGGCTTTTGTGCTGCTGAACCGTGAGAAGGTGACCGCACATGGGTGAGGTGATGGAATGGAGGAATCCATAAGCGATAGCGAATTCTATCGTCCGTAGTTCTGCATTAAGTTGTGGAACGTTTGTCTCAGGGAAGAGGAGACAGAGAGAGGAAGCGAAAGAACAGTTTGGCAGTGGGATATCAAGGGCAGCCAACCGTGTAGATCAGAAGGTTTGTGCCTACGTGCTGGAAGGATGATTGATTTTTATTTATTTATTTTCTCTGAAATTAATAGGTGTTTAGTTTTATGGACTGCACTGTGCAGCAGCATAAGCGTTTACTGCTTTATGGGTTTTTAAGTAACAGAAAGATGTCTTCATCTGAAGCTAGATGATATGTAAAACATGGATAAAAGCCTTTCAAAGTTTCTGGGTTGTAGATGATTAATGACTCGCACTGAGCTGCGGGTTACACTTGCTGCTTCTCATGGATTGTGGCAGCAAGCTGAGAACAAGAGAACGTGCTGAAGCGTGGTTCCTTCTCCCGTTTGGCTTCGGAAGAGCAGAATCTTGGTAGCCCGCAAATACTTGCTGGAGACAGCCCTGCTGAGATCAATTAGCCAGGCCGGTAGCTCGGACTGTAGATTTTCTTTGGGAAATCCTTTGAAAAGTTTCCACGCAGCATCAGCACAAAGAGCTTTGCCAGAAATCTGGCTGTCTGGAAATAGAGAAATAAGTATGGCCACGGCCCCTGTTCTTGTCCGCTGCAGTAGCCTGACCCCGGGCTGGACGCTGAGCAGGGATGTTTGCTGAGATCCGTGGAAGTCCAGTCCTGTGGGCTGTCGTGTTATGGGCACTGCTATCCAGCACGGTCCCAGGCAGTACGGGGGCAGGTGGCAGTACCACATGGGGGTAGGACCGCTGAAAGCCACAGATCCCCAGTTTGCGAAGCCCCCTCCATGCAAATGCTTAAGGCAAGTGGAAATGGGACCAAGGCTAAGATTTCTCCCTCTGTTTTCTGTCTTGGCCCTAAATGAGTGGCTGAACATGGATTTTGCCCGTCTTGGAAGCTCACGTCCCTCTTCTTGCTTCTCCCTTGTGATTCAGCATTTCCTTCAGCCTGGTCTCTTTCTTTTCTCTCTCTCCTTTCTCCACTGCCTGAAAGCAACTCCAGTGGCAACCGGGGATTTGTCAGAGCCCTCTCAGCCCCTCTCCCCTAGGTGCTCATCCCACAGACACTTTGCAGCCGTGAAACTGTGCCGGTCCCCGTCGAGCAGGAGTAGGAGAGCTGGGAGGGGGGTAAATAGAGAAGAAGCGTAATGTCCGTAGAGTCATCATTGTTCTCCTCCCCCTGCTAGCGTGACCCTGCAGCCTGGGCTCCCTCCTCAGCCTGCTCTGCAGGGCACCATCAGCTGCCTGAGGTCAGTGGTTGGGTACCGGGATGGAGGGGCAGGTATTTATGTGGGTTCCCACTTCCATACGTGCCCTCCAGCCGGTGCAGCGCAGGCTCTGGCCAGGTGGGCATTTCCCTCTGCGGTCACCAGAAGGGACGATGAGGTTCTCTTCCCTGAGGGATGAATGTGAAAATGAGAAGGCACTTACAAACTGGTTCTCACTGGCAGAGAAAGCGTCTCGTGTCATGTTGAGGAGGGCTGGCTGGGATCCTCATCCTGCTCAGAAACAGCCTGTTCCTCTTCAGAGCTCGCTGCGGGAGACGCACGCTTGTTTTGCTTTTGCTTTTTGTTGGTTCTCTTTCTGCTTGCTTTTAAGCTGAATCTCACATTTGGTCCGTGCGCTTGGATTATATTTACCTGCATGAACATCTGAAGGGAGCAGGCGGCCATCCCCTGCTGCAGCGGGGTTTAATCTGGTGCTGGGATCATCCTCGGGGAAAGTGATAACTCGTTGCTGCTCCCAGCTACTCATTGCAAGTGAAATGCTGTCAGTAAATTTTACGCTCTGTGTTGGTGTTTATTGTGTTTGGCATTGGATTAAAATTAAAATAGAAGAAAATGAAAAGAAAATCCTAAAGAGCTACGGGACACCATTGTAAACTGTTTCCATTTCCCTTTTTAAGTGATGGATTACTTTTTTCTGGCTATTTAATCAGATCTTCAAACAATACCACTCCAGTTCCTGGGAGATGAAGGGAGGGCCAGTGTGCACAGATGGTGGAGAAGCCAGCTATAAATACAAATGAAGTGGTGGGGCTGGCCGTGGCGGGAGGAACGCAGCCCCCTCTGCTTTGATCCTTTGGGCCACGCTCAGCCTGAGCTCTGCTGAGTAGCTGGGCTCTGGCCGGGGGGCTCTGGTGGGGGCTCCCCCCATCCCGGGGCAGGCGATGCGCCCGCGCTGGCTGCGTGGGTGTTTTTGGGAGAGCCCAGGGAAGTTTCAGTGTACTCATTAATAGCCATCATCCCTTTCTGGAGCCGTTAATCTAGAAGGGGCGTGAACAGAGACATGTTGAAGGCTTATCTGAGCTTCCTTTTTCTGAAAGCCAGGGTCAAACAAACCCCTTATTAAACTAATAACGATTTTACCCTAACAGTGATTTCTACCCCAAATTTACATCAGGGTAAAAAGAATCACTTCTTTTTTGGTGTGTGTGATTCATAAGACTACAGATAGTTGTTGCTTTTATTTATTGCAAATAATTTGGACTGTCCAATGGGCTAAATATGTTGTGTTGCGGGGGGTTGGAAGTTTTATTCGAGTAGAAGGCTGTAATCCGTCTGGTTGCTCCTGCTCCTGTTGTTGTTACACAGACGTGCGGATTCACGTCCGCTGCTGACCACCTTTAACTGTAGGAACTGAAGCAGCAGCGCATAAGTTGGCATTAAAGCAGGTATAAATGAGCTCAGATTGAGACCAAATATACCCCTTGTTAAGGCTGTGGTGCTAAATGAGAGTTAGACGATAATGAAATGAGAAGTGAAAGCCAAACGGGCTGTGAGCTCACACAGATAATAGCTTCCACTTTTAGTATTCCGGATGTGGTTATAGGATGCTCAAAACTATTTTGGTATGTGTTGCTTGGGCTATAAAAAGCCAACGAGCTCCCTGAGAAATACCAAATTTCAGTCGTTTTAAACTGAGATTAAGACTGGAGAGGCATTGTACTTAGCAGTGCATTATGAATCAGGGTAAAATAAGTAAGTGGTGGTAGATGGGCTGCAATACACGCTGTAGTCAATAAATCAAAGTGCATTTGTGGATTCCAGCCACACTTTGGGGAAAAGGTGCTTGGGATTGTTTCTTCTCCTTTTTCCTTTCTTTCCCATTACCAACCTTAATGTTATCTTCTTACGAAGAGATTGCTCACTATTTTATAATGGGGGGAAAAGAAAAAAAAAAAAAGCAACTTTAAATGCTTCTTGTTTCTGTAAAAAACAAAGCAAAAGATGAGCCAGATGGGAGAACTGAAATCCTTAAATCTCCGACACACACGTTCAGGGTTTCTCAGGCCACTCCGCTGCTTGGCTTCCTCTGCTTCTGCTCCCTGCCTCTGCTAAAGGGCGATGGGCTTCGTGCGATCTATAGGAACGGGTGGTTGTACCGAGCAGGTACCAGGAATAAAGCCTTACCACGTGTACTTCTGGTTACGTGGATTGGGAAACAAATTCTCAGCAAGAAAAAGCAGATGAAAGAGATCTCAGCCGACTGTCTTATTTTTATAACTGTATAAAACCTGTTATTTGCACACCTAGAAAATGAATAGAGAACAGCGTGGTGGTGAGTGATGGACACGCATAACTTCAGATGAGGAGAGTGTCCCAGAGGAAAATCTTCCTATAAAGAACTCCTAGACAGTTATTTGCTTTATGCCAGTGGCTTCTCGCAGAAATATCCTCCAGATATTCAGAAGATATGTGGAGGGATTGTTTTATTCTAGCAGGTGAAAGATCAGATAAAGACAGCGCTGAAATAATCAACTTGTGTGTAAGGTAGGATAATTATTAGCTATGTTCCTGCAGTAAATTCCTTGCTCAACAAATCTTCAGCTTAGGAAGTTGGTCTCTCCCAGAGGCTGGGAAAAGCACTGTAAATCAGGCGTCGCTCTTGGCATTACAAGCGGTAGCTAATTTGGCAAACAGGGCGACAAAGAAAACGCTCCCCTGCGCGGCATCGCTAACCGAACCGGTGCCTGGGCTGCTGGTGCTGCCGCGCAAGGAGGGGCGCAGCGCCGGAATTAGTTGCGGGAAGGATTGCGTGTCCATCCATGGATAATCTCCAGATGTTTGGGATGCCCAAAGATGGGTGTTGCAGGGAGGCAGGGATGCGTACAGAGCGCTGAAGCTCGTGATGGCACGGTCCCCGTGGAGCAGGTGCTGGACTCGGAGCCCCGCTGCTCGGTCTCAGCTTTCTGTGCCATTCGCATCACCGTTCTGGTCACGTACTTCTTTCTTTTTAATTCCTGTACTTACAAGTTGCATAGCTCCTGCTCATGTCAGATTTTCAGCTTAGCAGCTAGCAGATTTAACATTTTTGCATGCGCAAGATCTTCGCAAAGACTTTGCATTTCTGGATAAGACTCTAGGTTGGGAAACCTGTGAATTAGTTTTCTTTGCTAAAGAAATAGAGGTTGACTCAAATAATTTTCAAAGCCCTTCCTCTCTCCCTACTACAAAAACATTCTGTGAGGCACCACTTCCCCTCCCTTTATTATCATAAGTATTATTTAGGATTATTTATAATTACTTATTCCATTACTTCTATTACTTATTACTTACAGTGGTAGTATAGTAATACTTACAATTACTTTCCCATTAAAAAAAACACCACAAAATAAAGTCCATGTCTATGCTAAGAAACCGAGCTTATATTGGCATTAAAATGTAAGATCTGTAGCCCTGGCAGGTCTGTTGGAAAGCCACACCACATATATTAATCTTGCTGATAGGGTTAACCTTAAAATTAGTCTGAAATAATAGCCATGATTTCAAGTATCAGGAAAAACAGGGTGGTTTGGGGGGTTTTGATGTTTTTAACAGTCGGTAAACCAGTGAAAAAGCAGTGCTGAGGAATGCTCTGCACTGGAAATTTTCAGAGGAGGTTGGGCAGGTGTGCCTGTGCGCTATTAGTGCTGTTCCTGCCTTTGCAGGGGAACTGGAATGGGCTGTTTCTTCAGCCTGCTCTTTTTGCCCTGAATTAGAAATAGCAAATTTCACAGAGCTACTTTGCACTGTGTAGGCAGAGCAGAAGAAAGAAGTGAGAGACTATTTCAAGATCCCACCGATACCCATAAATTTCAGAGTAGAATTATATATATATATAACTTTTTTTTTCTTCTCTAACACAGAAAATGTTAGTTTTACTGGGATGTGGAAATGTATTTATTTTCTGAAGGCTTATTTAAGCATGTGGTGCAAGTTACACTGACTGTATGGCCTTTTGCTAAATAAAATAGCGTGGGGACAAATTCCTGCCCTGGACCAGGGACCCTTTGCCCTGCCGAGCTGATGGCTCGCTCGCTCGCTGCCTCTGCTTTGGGCATTGCCGGGTAGCTCTTGGCGAGAAAACCTGTGCGTGGCTCCGGGATGCTGTTCCCGAGGAGGGACCAGGGAGATGGTGTGCGGCGTCACTCTCCATCGCACGTGGTTCTCCAGCACCACCTGAGCAGCCTCAGCACCCTCAAAGCACCTGACACATCCTATGGCATGCAACCCATCTCTGGTTTTGTGCTATAAAAGCTGCACTCTACTGAGCTGCAAGACAGCCCTGAGTATTTAAGATGCTTTGAAACGAAAGAAGTCGCGCAAAGTTGTAAATATCCCTTAGGGTTATGAGGCGCAACCTTCCATGGGATGCAGCTCCAAGGATGATGTGCCATGTAGCCCAGACGTGATCGTTTATTCCCAAAGGCGAGGTGACAGCCCCAGGCAGCGAGGAGCTGTGCCTGGTGGCTCGGGGCCTTGGAGGAATTTAATGTGCTGTATCGTCACCCTGTGTGGAGCCCCACCGCTGGTGCTGGCCAGAGAGGTGCTGCAGGGGAAACTGCTGGCAGCAAAAAGCCGTAAGAGCGCCTGATGCCCAGGGATGGAGAGAAGAATAACCTCCTGAACCATGGCATCAAGGATTTTTTGTGTTGAAACGAGATTTAACGCCTTTATTTTGGTATGCACAACTGGTAAGCGGTTCACATTTATTGCACCGCATAAGCAGTAATCGTCATGATAATAGTAAGAATAAATTTTGTTTGTATGCTTTTATGGGGGTCTTTCTTTTAATATTATGACACCTTACTGGGGATTTATAACAGGCATATGCAAAAATGCAAAATCAGTGGAATGTGTTGCTAGTTTAAAAAAAAAGTTGGCATAGAAAGGCCACCCTAAAAACAGCAGAGGTGCTTAGAAGGCACCTTTAGATAGATGCACTCCAAAGGGATTATCTTGGAAGATTTTTGGAGCTTCCAGTTTTGCAGGTCTTACAGCACAGCTTAGGTAGCCATCTGCTAGGGGTATGTTTGAGCTGGCCATGGGGTGTAGGAAAGGATGAGTTGGGTTCATGAGATCTCGTCTAGTTCTGCTTTCCATTGATCTACGGAACGTTGCTAGAAATTTTGAACTCCAACAGGTTCTGGAAAGATGTGGTTAGAGATGCTTGATCTTGTCTTAAAATAATGATTAAAAAAATTGGTGGCTTTGTTCTGTAAGAGCTGTGATGAATGAAAAACCTGGCGGCAGGGTTTCTACACCACCACAGTCTCCTGTGAAGCTCAGGAGATGAGTTGCTGTGCTGGAGTCACTCTGCGTTCCCCTGACTGAGTGAAATTGCAGTGCAGGCAAAATTTCGGACAGTCCGGGAGAAATTCAGCAAGAGGGAAGCCTTGGTCTGGGGAAAGAGGGGTCGTGTGAGTGTGGTGAGACCAGGAGATGTCTCCTGGTACGAAGTAGGATGTCTCTCCTCTTGCTGATGGATGTATTCCTGCGAAAGGTCAGGTGTTCTGGGGTGAGGTGTTTCTCAGCTGTGCTGGAGCCACCTTGCTGCATGTGAGAGACCTGGCTGAGGTGAACAGGATGAGTTTTTGTAGACAGCTTCGACAGGAGAGGGAGGAGTGCAGCCCAAAATTAACGGTCCTGTCGTGAGTAGAAGAGGGGTGCTTGGAGCCGTTACGAGGCTGAGATGGGAAGCAGCTGGACCTGGGCATTCGCCATCCCTATGGAGCGCTGCGGGTGGGTGGCTGCTGTGCGGTGTGGGAGGCTTCACGGCTTCCACCTGGGCTTTTGGGGCAGCGTGTCTCTCTCGACATCGCTGGTGTCCCCTTGATGGGATGGGCGAACGTGCCAGCGCCTGGGACAGGGAGCTCTCGGAATTTGGGTGCAGGTTTCTATGGCCAGGGAGGAAAGTTCTGGTGATCCAGGAGCTCCTGGGAGAAACTGAAGTTTTCGGGGAGCTGTCATGACTTCAGCAGTCAACAGCAGATGAGTGCGGGACTGGCAGACTGACGTTTTAGAAGCCGTTTTTGAAGTTACCTTAGCCAGCTAAGGTGTCGGTAAGGACACTTGTGCTTCCTGAACCATTTACAAACAAGTTTGTTCTTTTTTTAAAAAAAACCAAATAACAAAGCGTACAAGTAAAGAGTGATCCAAGCACAAAACTTCTGTAAAGACATGATTGAATTCTACAGAAAATACTGAGGAACGTATTGCGTGTAAGAGAAGGAGCTGTTGTCTGTACTCTTTAACAGTAACATAACTATGTATTAAAATAGATTCAGGATAATTTGGGGGGGAAAAAAGGCAGAGAAGAGTAATAATCTCCTATAATGCTATTAACCGTTTAAAATCCAGCCTTTCCCTGATTTTTTTTGTCGTTAATAAAGGATATATGTTGATAAATAATAATCATGGGAAACCGGAATACAATTAGGGTTTAAGTGGTGTTAATTAAAATATCACTTACTGTATAATGACTTTACATGGTAATGTCAGAATAATCACAAGATAGAATGAATAACGGCACAATTAGTTCTAAGACTTTGCGATCTGTTAGAATTTAATTTATCGGAATAGCAGAACTGAAATGACGTATGTTATAAATACGAAAGTGATGTACTTTTTAGTCCTGTATGAGGTTGCAGATAACTGAACATAATGACTTTGTATAGGAACTCTTACTATGAGTATTTTATTGGGTTTGTGGGGGTTTTGTTTGGTTGGGGTTGTTTTTTTGGGGGGGGACAGGATTTGTGTTTTGTTTTTGTTTTT
>JAVJGI010000057.1:2020011-2047513 GCA_035590275.1 Ibycter americanus | reverse complement strand
GGGGGCCGACAGGATTTGTTTTTTGTTTTTGTTTTTTTTTTTTCAACCTTGAAAAGGAGATTTTGGTTTTCAGAAATACTGCGTGAATGACTAGGCTTACATACCAGAAAGCTTTATTTTTCATAGTGGAATTGAAGTGCAAAGAAAACAGGTTTTCCTGAAAAGCCATTGAAGAGTTGCTCATTCAGATTTGGCATAACCTCGGTGTTTTCTGTTTTCACGAGAGCAAGGCAACGTATTGCACAGTGAAGTAACGCTACAGAAAAATCTATACAAGGTGCCGAGTCAAATTCTGGAGAACCTGGAATGGGAGGTGAGGTCAGTGAAGCCTCAGCCTTTGGGCTGTGGGTGTCTGCTGCCCGCTGGACCTGGCAGCCGTGCATCTGCTCCCCCTCCGCTCTGCCCGGCGCAGCCCCCATCTCCTGCTCTCCCGAGGCCAGTGGGATGGTGTTCTTCCCTGCTTTGGGAACGTCGGGCTCCTCACGGCTTGAAAGAAGCTGTGAGTGTCTATATAGCCATACATCTACCTAAGTGAATTTCATACACGCAGAGGGGAAGAGTGGCTGTGCATTGCTCTACGTGTGGAGGTGGTTTGGGTTTTTGTTCTTGGCACATACAGGTTACTTGAGTAGGCTGTGAAGGCGTGATCATCTTTTTCTTTCTTCATTATAAAGGTACCAGGTGGTTAAGACTTTGAAAGAGATGTATTAATGCGCTCAAGTAATAGAGAGCATCAGTGGCAGGTGATCTTGCAACCACGGGGAAAAAAAGAAATGGAACGGGAATGGAGGGAGGCTGCAGATGGTGGGGCTTGCTGCGGCATCGCCGCCGCTGGTGGAGGGGCACTGACTGGCACGAGAGGTGACGGAGCAAGTTTCGGAGAAGCCATGGTCATTCCTGAGCGTCTGTGGTCCCGTGGAGGCTCTGAGCGTTGGCCACAGGCCAAGATCCTTCTGCCCTTATTTCCAGGGAAACATCTGTGACCTGAGTTTCAACAGCTGAAGTTGTAAGGGGGCTTTACTGGACGTGGCAGCCTGTGGGGGCTTAGACTTTCTTCTTTTAAACCACCTGCAGGGAAGGAATCGGGGGGGAAAAATATGGAGAAAAGCCTCAGAGAAGAAAGGCAGACCGATGTTGAAACTGCTGGTGTGACCTTGGTGTGACAAAGGTTTTGTCACAAACCTTCAATAGTATTTGGCTGTTTATCAAAAGTGGCCTTAAAATAACTACATCGGAAAGCGTGAGGTGAGCGTATATTCTATAGCTGGACACTGGCGAGGAGCGTGAGTTGTTCACCTCTGTACGGTTCGTGATCTTCTAGCCTTGCTCCTTTGGCCACCTATAGCTGGGTGTTTCATCCCACGTCATGTCACCTCGCAAGCCAGAGAGCGCTTGATTTTTTAAGTTAACTCTTCTTTTTTGTCATCTGTTTCGCCCCTTTTGCAGGCGCTCATTTTTCCCTAAATGTAACAGTTCCCTTTAGAAGTGTGGATGAAGTTACACTGCGGAGTTCAGGAGTAATAAGGTCAGGGGATGCGTTGTCTGCAGTCCTGAGCGCTGATGGGTTTGTATGTGTAGTGCGCTACCCTGTCACCTTCCCAGCAGAAACCTATTTGCTGAGCTGCCGTTTGATCAGCGATAAGAAAGGGTAAGAAATAGCGGAATGTGTTTGGTTTATGGGGAAAAGAGCAAATTAATCTTTGGGCATATTTGTCAGCGATACTAACTTTGTATCCTTGCTTCCTGGTGGAAAGATTTAGGGAAAGCAACCACCAAACGTGTAAAGACTTACACATGGTCCGATTAAGGAAACAGCTAGATATTATATTAGTTTGGCTTTTATTCGTACCTGGGGCCAATGGTACAGGATGACACGGAGCACGTGCCCAAGATAAAAAAATGTGCTGCCAATATCACTCTGAAGACCAGAATATATTGATTTCATTAGCACCTACAGCTCCCGCAATAAAAGACTGAGAGCTCTGCCATCCCTGTGTACATGTGTTTGCGTGTGCTCTCCTATGTGCAAAAAGTAATTTTTCAGTGTTGCAAAAGATGAGCTGGGGAGATAATTAAAAGAGGAAGGGCAAACTTTGGCTCTTTGCCACCTGAAATAAAATCCGTTTAATTCACCCTGACTATCCTTGTTATAGTGTTAAATATAGACTAAATAGTTTAATATGGATTTATGTAATGAGCTCACAAATTGATTTTGCAGCACAAGCTCAGTTTAGAGTTTAGGAGCAGCCAGTCTCTTGTTAAGATCAAAGCAGTGCTGCTGCCTTCTGACACTGCCGAGCACGGGCTTGGGGGCAAAGATGATGATTTCCAGACGTACACACACACCCCTTCTTTTGGTTCTGATGTTGATTCAAACCTGTTAGGACTTTCTCTATTTGTGCGTTTATATCTGTTGGATCAGAGAGTAATAAGGGGGAAAAATAAAATGTGTGTGTGGTGGTGGGAAATCACAAAAAAAAAAAAAAAAAAGGCCTTTTGCAAGCTCCGAAGGGAGGAAGCAGGCACATTTATTCTAGGAATGCAAATGTCTTATCTGAGTGACAGGGTGGGGGGAAAGAAAGCAAGCTTCTCATATTCTCCCCCTTCCTCCCCTCCGTACCTTCCTTCTCTCCCATTCCCCTTCACCACCATTCGGGAATAATTTCATGCCCCTTGTTTAAACATTAATTATTTAGCTCGAGTGATTTGCTAATAATTTGCAGAACGATATTTCTTGGAAGTTGAGGAGATGAATCCCTGCGATGGTGCATCTTTCATCCACCCCTTCCCCTGTCTGGCTCAGTGGCCTTGGTTAGATGTAATTGTAATTGGTGTCTGGGTTGGGATGACAGTGTCAGCCTATCATTTCAGGGTTTAGAGCTGTACATTGGATAGCCAGATTTGTAATTATAATGTGCTTTGCTCCTATTTATATTCAGCAGCATCCTCGCCTTACTGTTCCTTTCCCTGGGAGTGGAAGATTGGGCTGGGGAGGGGTGGCTTGCGAGCGGCGAGAGCCATTATTTCTTCAGAAAACACCCTGATTCTCTGAGGAGTGGAGGGCCGAGGTGAGCAGCCATCAAAAGTTACCGTTTACCGTCCTGGAAGCACGTACTCTGAAATTGGTCCTGTCAAAATGAAACGTGCTGGCCCCCTCCAGCAGGGGAAAAAGCAGAATTCTCCTGGCGTGAACAGCTGGAGCGGCGTTAGCTGCGCTGCGCCCCGGCCGCGCTGCCGAGCGATGGCCCCGTAAAGCCGATGGTGTGATGGTCCCGTTTCCCTCAAACGTGTCTGCTTTCGGCTGAAATTGCAGGGCCGCAAACAGAGATCTGCAGAAGTCAACAACTTGGGGTGACCGGAGCAGAGATGAGGATCAGTTTCCGTATCTACTGTAATTTTCCTTGCAACGGTAGATGTTAATTTTGAAAAGGTCCGAGGGTTTGATTAGATAGGAGTTGTCCTGCTGGCCTGGTTGAGCTGCCGCTGCCAAGCTGATGGCACATCTCTGGCCGGGACAGCGCTGGTCTGTGTGGCATTTCAAGCGATGGCTTTGCTAGCAAACGCTTAATTGTCATATTTAAGATATTATCCCTTCAGCCTGTTGAAAATTAAGAATAATAATAAAAAAAAAAAATCACATTATCTTGACTCGCTTTGAAGGATTTCTCTTTCTCATGGGTCCACTTTCTGCAAATTCTTTAATATAATTATATTTCCCTCAGAATCGCATCTGCAGCCATCGCATGCAGTGTACGGCAGCGCTGTCTTCTACCTAATGGGATTTGAACCTGTAATCCCAGGAGAGGTGTCTTAATCCTGCTGTGGATTTTGGGGTGAAAGGTGTTTCCAATTCGTTTCCTTCCGTATTCATGGGGCTCCCGTCTGCAGAAAGAAACGTTAGAGCAAAGACCAGGTTCAAGAAATTGACAAGTTTTTTGCCCTTGAATTTCCGAAAGCCCTGCTGAAGAGCTCTTGCCTCGCCCCTGGGCTCTTGTTCGGTGAGGAGGTAACTATTTTATGCTACTTCATTTATACGTGGGACAGCTTCAGTGTGAGGATGAGCCCTCGCCTCCCAGCAGCGCAGGTCTGCTCAACCCACGGCAAGGGGCTGAACTGACAGTTCCAAAGTTCCGGGATTTCATCTATCTAGCTCCTCGATTTAAAAAAAATATCCCTTTAAAAAAAGGTGTAGGGAGAAGTGATAGGTCTAAAAGTTCTTAAAGCACGTACAAGAAAATCAGGGTTGACATGAGAAAGAAAAGAATATTTTATAAAGAGAAATTGTGGAAAAGAATTATTTCCCTCTCTCCTTTTGTCCAAACTAAAAATACACGTATTTCTGTTCTCTCCATCCTTCTGCAGCATCATCTGTTGAGAAAGTAGGGAGGAAGGAGGGTATGTACTTGGTCTTCCCATACGCTTTTTTTTTTCCTCTCAAGCTTGTGACATCTCTGTGGGCAGAATCTTTAAAAAAAAAAAAAAATCTTCAAAATATTGTATTTAGAATACAACTGCTTTGCACCTGAGGTGACAAAGGAATCTGATAGCCAGGTGATGGTTCGGAGGTGCGCTGGCTGTTTATGCATGTGCTGGGAAATAAAGGAACAGGCAGAACGGGACAGGGTGTTGCTCCTGAAGGGTGCTGAGCAGCTCTGTGGTCTGCCACAACATTTCCCCTGTTTCCCCCAGGCCCCTCGCCTGCTCTTGGCCACCCCAAGGGCTCCTCCACCAAGCTGGACGCCCCTCATTGTGTCGCTCCCGTCTTCAGGAGCAGCGAGGGACCCTTTGCTCCCTACCAGACCTGAGCACCTCATGGCTGAAGAATGCTGAGTAAACTACCGTACTGCCTGCTATTCTGGGCATTGATGTCCCACGCAGATAGATTTTGGCTTACCTGTGTTGACCTTAGGTGGCCGTGGTCCTGATTTACAGTGGCCGCCTGGGAAAGGAGTCCATCACCTTGCAGGAGCAAAGCTGTGGTTAAGAGCGATGCCTTGGTCTGCTTCTAAGGAATTCAGACTTCTAATATCCTGACATTTATCTTCCCTTAATCCTGGTTTAAAAAAATCTTAGACATCCTTTGTTTACCTCTTAGTTTTTGCTTTGGGGTTCTTGGGGTTTTTTTCCCCATTATTTGTAAGTTCACATATGTCGGTTTTCTGAGCTGTTCAGAGATATTAACAATTTCATTACAGAAACAGTTGGCAGGATTTTCCCTGCCAAAAGTTAGTGTCTGTCCTTCAGGTAGCAACAGCTGTTCACAATTCTTGTCAGTTAAAACATCTACGGCAGCGGTTTCGGTTGGATAAAGCGAAATTTTGCGAATCTAGTGGTGTGGAAGAGCGGAGGAGAATTTTGAAGCATCTGTCACAGCTGTTAACCCTGGAAAGAAACAGGAGTTGGGTAAGGAGCCTGAGAATCAGGTGGGGGTGGATGCCTTTTTGTAATTATTACAAGAAACAGGACAATTAATGGCGTGGTTTGCATGGGTAGGGCACGGAGAGCCTGACCCTGCATCCCCTGTGCCGGCGATGTGCGGCTCCGTTTTCGCTTTTATGGGAAATAATCACTGTGGGCCAAAAATGTTATCTGTCACACCGAGGTAAAGGCAGATGGAACCTGCTGAATTTAATGGCTTAATTAGGACGATGTTTAATTCTATGGATTCCCTTCAGCGGCCGTGATTTGCCCTCGGCAGCGCTGCGTTCGGGCGATCTCCCCGCGCACCGGTGGCGCTGGGAACTCCCCGGACTCTCCCCACAGACCTGGAGCCCAGATGCGTAATGTGAAGCAAAATTTTTGGCTGCAGGCTGACTATCAAATCTGATCATTTTTCAAGCCAGATTACAAAACAATAACAACTAAGTTAATTTCGGTTGCCCGTGACCAGGGAAAAGTACGTATCTAAAACTAGAAATTAAAATGAATCCTCCTGAAAAAAGCTTTGTCTGCAAAAGCCAAACTGCAATGTGAGAAGTTGGCGAGATGAATGAAATGCTGTTTGGTTCAGTCAGCGTTGGCCAAGGCTCGGGGTGACGTCTGGTCTCCAGTTTTGAGCCTTTCACTGAAGGGACAGAGGTACACCAGGGAGGAAAGCCATGGGAATTATCCCAGGGTCAGAAGGAGAAGAAGGACCACAAGAACTGGGAGACTTTTAATGTGGGTATGGAAACATGAGTGAGAACACACAGGATCCCAGCCTGCAAATTTACAAGCAGTAATGGAAAAGTCGAGAACATAATTTGCTCTCCACACCCCACTGCAGGCAGCAGGATTCAGGGTGCAGAGGACCACGACACTCCAACCTTTCTGGTGATGTCCAGCACTAAATGTCATTAAGAGCAAATTTTTGATCAACACCTGCCAGGGTCCATTGGTGTAACTGTCTGCCTGGGGGCAGATGGATGGACTTAAAAGTAAAATCCAGCAAAGAAACGAGAGAAGCCAAAAATAGTAATGGGGACAAAAAAGATACCATTAGCTAGGTCCGTCTTTCATCCGGTCCCAAGACTCTTTGCTATATGCATTTCTTAAAAATCAACGACAACATATAGCCAGTCTACCAGGAGGAATTATTCTTGCTTCTGGCCTGAATTATTCTGATGTGACGTTGCTCAAAATTAAAACAACTCTCCTGGATTTCAACTGCTATGTTGCTTATTTTATTAGAATCTGGCTTATTATGTTTTACTGCTATTGGTGTGCTTGCAGGACTGTGTTACTGTGCTAGCTGTGTGACATTTACCTTCCTGCGTAATTGCCTAACTCTGGTAAAAAGCAAAATCAACCCGCTGATATCCCAAAATTAAGATCTTTTTCTAGCATGTTGAAGGCATGCTTAATATAATGCCAACTTTAAACCAAGCTTTTTCACAGAAATAGAAAGCCATATAAAAATTAATGTTGCATATGTAATATTGTATATTTGCACTACTGTAGTTATCCTGTGCCGTTCGGAACTGAAATCCCATTAAGCCTTGCCTTCAGCGTGCAAGGGGTGGTTTTATGTTGAAATTTGTATGTAAACAAGAAAAATACAGTCTGAGTGTTATTCTCTAAAGGGGGTTTGGTTTAGCCAGCGGTTTAGTCGCTTCATCTGTTTTTTGTTCATAATTAGCGTGGGATGGAGGGAAGCGGATCGGTTTGTGCTGTGAGGGATGTTTTCCCAAAGCCAGGGGCTGCCCATCTTGGCTGGCTTTGGGAGCAGGGCTGTGGAGCCCTGATGCCGGCACACTGGTCTGGAGAAGTCCCAGTTTGCACGTGGCTATGGGCAGGGTGGAACAGGTGGGATTTATTCTGGAGCGACACGTATCCCCTTGTGTGTGAGCAGGGAGCGGTCTCTGCGCTCCCCTGGGCGTCAAGCTTTGGGCTGATAGTCCTCGTAGCAGACGTGTGATGGGGGGATGCCTGCCTGCTGCCTCTCTTCCACTGGAAGAATTTTCCACTAAGGGGTTTCTAATTTATTTTGTTGTTGTTGTTTTATTTTGTGGCTTATTCTAAACCAATCTCTGTGCTCTTGGTCAAGTTTGCAAGTTGCTGAGTGGTGCCAGATGGGATACGGTGGCCCCACAAAATGGTGTGGAAACCAACCCTTTTTTTTTTTCGTTTTTTTTTTTTTTTTTTTTTTTTCCCTTCCTGTAAACGATGCCAAGTGCAGTCCAATTTCATCCCTGGGGCTGTGGCTACAGGAGGGGATGGCACGCTGCAGGGTATCGTGTGCATGGTGCGCCCGTTCCTGGCTTCATTTGCAGGCAGAGGGTGTCTCCTGCGGTGGCAGCCACCTCTGCAGCAACAAGCTGCGGGAGGACATCCCCCAGCGCAGCATCCCTCGGGTTCTGAGGGGGAAGAGGTGGCCGTGCCATAGCCCTGGGACCACAGGCACCCCACAGCTGCGGTTATGGCCGGCTGACCGCAGTCACGGCAGCGATGGACCGCTGTGATTTTAATTTTTACACACAATGATAAACCTGGAATGGGGATTCCCGGTTCTGGGCAGGGAAGGAGGATATTACCTGGCATACCTGTCCCCTCCGTGCTCAGATATCTGCAACCCTCGGGTGCCCGTGTCAAACAGCACACCAGCTGCGGACACCCTGGGATGGGCTTTCTCAGCCTCCTGCTCTTCCTTCAGCGAAGCCCTCCCTGGCTTCGGCAAACCTTCCGGCTCCAGCATCGCTTTGTTCCCCTTGTTTGCACAGTCAGCATAGCCATGGGTGTTTGGCCGGACCAGCCGAAAGAGCTGTATGTGCTAAATACGCGCTTAGTGTCCCTGTCGCTTTTCAGGATCGCTCTGCGTGCCACCGCTTTTCCACCGCCACGTCCCGGGCATCTCATTGTACTCTGGGTCGAGGCCTCTTGAGCCTCCCAGCTTAATAACTTCTCTGCTTCACCATCCAATGTTATTAAAATATATTTAGTATTCAGGGATTTAGATCCTGACCTTCTATAATTATTGACACCTATTTAATTTCTCCTTTCATCCATGGCCAAGCCTGGTACAGCTGCTATGGCACATGTATATACATCATTGTTGCCAGCACAAGCTGATTGGCATTCATGCTTGAGTGTCTTTTTATTTTCTCCTTGGATGCTGGGAGCAGCCTGAGTAGCTCAGAAACTAAAGAGCTTCATCTATTAGGCGTGACAGATTTGTATTCAGCGGTAAATGCCTGACCTTGCTCAAACTCCCTCATCCATTCCCATCATCCCCTCCCAGATGAAAGATTCTGCTTAACTCCTGCTTCCTGTCTGTCGCCTTGGAAACGGGGACGAAGCGATGCAGCCTGAGAGAATAACTAATAAGAAAATATCTCTGGTGTAAGAATAAAAATGCGTTGCGAAGAAAGGCGCTCGCCGCGAGCCGACACGCGAGGAGCTTTTGGGGGGGGGGGCTTTAAAGGCGATCAGACCTGAGCTATATAGTCGTGGTCCCCCGCGGTGGAACGGGCTAATAAATGGGCTGAAATGCCAACGCCCTCCCGCTGTGGAACAATACATCTTAGCTTTAGGTTTCCACGCGGGTGTGTAATGGCGTAGAGGGCTTGAGCGCTGAAACTTGTGTTTGGGGCTTCGGCGCAAGGCGAGCAGGCGCGGGGCAAACCCTGCGTGCCCGTCCCCTGCCAGCGCTGCCCTGCCCTCCTCTCCTCGTGGCGCTTTGGTTAGCGTACCTCTTAACCTCTCACCCTGTCTGGTTTTTAATGGTTTCCCAGGTCAGGAAAAAAAAAGTTTAGCCTTCAGACCAAGTCTGACTTTAAGCTGGAAGCTTCTTTAGCTTCCCGTTTCTGGAAAAGCTGCTTTGGAGCGATGTGCTGCAGTGGGAAGGGTCAGCCATTAAAGACCCCCGCAAACAATTTTCCTCCTGTGCTGTACGCTCATTTCTGTCTGCAGACATTGTGTGCATGCAGTAGTTATGTTTTATATATATATATATGCAATCTTATAGATTAACACAATTCTGTTAGATATTTACAGAGGTTGCCATGAGCTCGCCGTGCTGGCTGTCTCCAGCGTTGAGCTCGGTATTTTCAGCTCAACTGTTGCACTGGGTTTCCCGTCCTGAAGAATCCTGGGCAGTAGGCGGTAGGTTTGAGTCGATCTGGGGTTTTTTTCCCCCGCCAGATTTGCTTTATTGCATGTTCTGTATTTGCTGAATGGGATTACGCGCTGGGCTGAGGTCGGGAATCTCCCTGTTATTTCTGTGGCAGTCTGGAAAATGTCCATATAATATACAAATATATTCATATACGCTAAACGCAACTTCACCATGAGTAGCTCACTCCATTGTATCTGTCGATATGTTTTATCTTGACTAAGTTGTATGAATTCATGGGGTTCTCATAAGTGATTCCTGCTGCACGTGGACAGACAGTCCACACGCCGTAACTGAGCACCTGTGGCGCTTTGGTGTCCTCGGGGGTTTTTGGGGACATGGAGGGAGCGTGGGTGATGTCCCCGGGGCAGCCTGCAGCAGTCGCTGGCAGAGCCAACCTCTGTCCTGGCTGGTAGAGCCGACGGCAGAAGCTCTTCCCGATGGCTTTGAAACAGGTTTCTAAAGCGATGCAGTGCAGCTGTGTGAAATACTGCGTGTATTTTATTATGCCTGGGGTCTGTGCCGCCCTTGTGGTGGTCATGTACGCGAAAGGAGATTTGGACACTTAAGGTGTAGCATGCACAGGGTATAAGAGAGAGGATGGCGTGATGGAGTGGCAAATAGCAAAGGGCGTTAAACCCTTTTAGCAACAGGTCTGATACTGGTGGAAATTGTTGAACTGGGGTTTTTTTGTGTGATGTTAAAAAAACCCCAAACATGCCGTGCTTATCCTGCATCTCAGTATTTGCTCAAGATTCCACTACTGAAATAAGGAAGAAAAAGCTGTCACAGTCATTTCATCACGCAGTGTATTATTTCCGATGGTTTCTTTCACAAAGAAGTGTTGTAAAGTGGTAAAAGTAATTAAAATGTAGCTGAAAATTATTTGAAGTATGTAAAGGAAGGAAAGGGTTAAAATGCTTGGAAAAAGAAGGGAAGTGTATGGTTGCAGACTCACCGAGAGGATGTTCGTGGTTAAATAGATACCACATATATAATCAGGTAGGAAACACTTAAGATGAGTAGCTGGATTCACAGAGCTAAGAAAGAGGTGAAGACGGGTCGTTCAAAGCAGGACAAGAGAAAATAGTATGTGTGGGCTTGCGAAGAAACAGGTTCTTTTGCTAATGTTGACATGATCAGCTTCAGAAGAGAAGGAGAATGTGCTGGGAAGGGAAAGAAAACAGAAAGGAGGTTTTATAAAAAAACCCACCTGTTTATCTCAAGAATCACTAGCGTGAAAATACTAAAAGGAAGAAAAGAAGTTGAAATGCCTGTGTTTGGGTAGAAGTGGAAAAACGTCACACTGTGCAAAGTTTTAAGCTCCTCTTCCACGCAGGATTTTTGGTGGAAGCTCCAGGTGGACTGAGCAAACCACAGAATTCATGTAGTGGGAAATTCGGATATTTCAACACTTATTTTTAGGTTGAATCTTGAGTGAGAAAACATGAAGCTGTCTAGAAATGAAAACTGTGAATGCGTGTATTGCTCTGCTGACGTTAAAAAATGGCAAGCGAGCAGCTGCTGGAAGTAATAACAAACTGGGGTTGTGCTGGCAGGGGGGAGGGGGGTGTAAGGTGGTCTGGGGCAGGTATCGGTTCATAACGAATTAAAAGATAGGAGATACAACAGCTGTGAAGAGGGCTCTGTGGGGAATGCTGTCTTGAGGATCAACCTGATCCCTTTCCTTGATGCGATTGCACGTTTGATCGATGGAGAGCACCGCGTAGGCTCTGGTGCGTGGGAGATGCTCGGCTGGGGCTGCCTGACGCTCTCGTTCGGAGCGTGAACACCGTGCGCTGGCGGTACAGCAAACGTTTAACGGCTTAAAAATGGGCTGGCTCTTGGGAAGTTACCGACTGGGGAACCACCGCTTGGTGGGTACGTTGGTGGCGGCACCGAGCAGAGATTGTCATTGGCCTCGTGCTGTTCAGTCCCTAAGAGCAATTAACTGAAAATAAATACAAATTTCTGATCACCGGAGTTTGATGGGTTAGAGATGGGCACACGGAATGACTCGGGCTGAGCAAACTAAGCCGATTCAAATGCCGTGCTTTAACTATAGCCAACTAGAAAAAAATATATATGGGAATAAGAAAACAGGCAATACCTGGAGAAACACGATGGAAAGCAATCACCCCGGAAAGGATGGAGGAGAAGCAGTGCATTCAAACAGGAATCCCCCCGAGTGCTATGAAGAAGAGGGATAATGCATTAAATACATTAATTTGGGTATCTAAGCGGAGAATTAGTGAGCAGGAGGAGGGAGCTGCTGTGATGCCTCCCCCCAGCGCTCCCGAGGCCACCTCTGCAGTCGGGGCTGGGTGTCTCCGGGGGGTTTCAGCTGGCTTTCCCCAAGGTGCCTTTCAGCTAAAGACGAGTTGTTTAAACACGGTCCTGGGCACAGAATCCACAGTCAGTCCAGCGCTGTGGGACTGCAGAGGTGCAACCCCAAGAGCTGCCGGTGGGAAGTCTGGGCTGCCTTTGGAAAGGGAGTTTGGCCCAGCAGAAAGAGTAGATGTTTGTCCCACAAAAGGGAGCACTAAAAACTGTTTCACTCATTGATTTACAGTAAAATAATTTCATTTAATTGGCAGAAACGGAATTAAGTTAAAATGACATGAATAAAACCTGAATTTTTTGGAAGAAGAATGAAAAATGGTTAAAAAAAAAAAAGAAAATTCAGCTTTGTAGAGAATGCTGTTTTCATTGGAATGGCTTTCAGACATTAGAATTCATTCAGCTAGGCTTTTGGGGAGGAGGGGTGGTACTGGTGGAGGGAAAGGAGCCTTAGTGGGGTGGCTGAAAGGCACGTTTTGCTCTTCCTGTGTACAACAAAACTCCGTGTTTGTGTTGATGGATTAAACAGAGTATAGGTAGCTGGATTAGAATGCATTCTGCGAGACCAACTGCGTGGAGGAATGTGATTGTCACGTTTAATGAAGTGTAGTGTGCTCTCATCTATATGATTATTATTTTTTTTAAACAGGGTACTGAAGATGCCATTATAGAAAACTCTTCTATTACAGAAATTTCTGAGGGGGTAGAGGGGAAGGGAGCTATAGTTGCTGCTAACAGAAGGGAACTCTTGAAATAAATAACTCCTACTAAAGGTTTAAAGGGGAAAAAATGGAGATGCACAAGTACATTTGCAAGTCTGTTTGTAGACAGCTGTTCCTTTACAGAAGCTGTAATGCAAGGTCTTTGTAACCTTGACAGAATTTGCTGGGGCAATGTCTGTATGAAGAGGAAAACACTTTTTGCAGTATGTTAGTCGCACCCTGGCTTTCCTTCAGCATCAGATATGCATGAGTATTTTCCCAGCGTTTTCTCCTTTGTTAAAACTATTGGGCTGTATTCTGCTCTACACATGAGCCGTTTTGATTTCTATTTTTTTTTTTACCAGGAGCTTTGTGCATCTTTTCACTGTAGCAAGGAGAGGGAAAAGAGCTGTGTCCTCTGCTGAGCCGTTGCAGATCCGTCTGGGCTGGTGATATATTATGGATGCTGGATCCAAAAGCACGCTTGTTTGTTTTGGCTCTGCTTTCAAGACCCTTGTGCCACAGAATCAATATTGTTTAATGTCAGTCTTGCCAGCTCTTCCTTTCTTTTGGGAATGAAATTAATTTTCTTCGACTTGGCATGTATAGGACAACACCGTCCCCCCTGACCTACCGCTTGAGCATATGCAATTATGCTAAGAGTGGAGGTTGGGAAGGAAACAGCTTTTAAAGCATTGGACATGGCAACTTTAGGACAGGAGCAAGTACTAGACTGAGGGCAGTCATCCCATCATACTACCCGAGTTCCAACCTCTGTTGGATAGACCAAAAGTGGGTATTTTCCTTTCACTGAAGGCTTTTCGTTGGCGTAACAGCTGCGCTCCAGTGCTCCTTCGTAACTGATGAAAATCCCCTTCCGTGTCAAGACTCCTTGGTCAGACCACACGGGGCATACCCCGAACATATGGAGTTTTATCCGTGATTTGTAGGCTTCATCATACAGAGTGTGGGGTTTGCAAAGTCTAGAGAAGTAGTGTTTAGGATTTTCTTTTCTTGTAACCTTACAAATTATCTGTACTTGACTAGGTGGGATTTTTAACATGCACTCTAAAGCAAATGGATTGCAAGCTGACCTTTAAAAAGCTGTTGGTAAGCCACCCCTCTCCCCAACACCTCTTAATCTGATCTGCATCTTGAGTATCAAAACTATTCTCTTGCGCCTTCAGTAAGCTATATGTTTGCGTTGCCGGCCCTGGAGTGCTGGGTTGTTTTGTTCGGTTTTTTGTTTTGTTTTGTCTTTTCAGTTTAGTGTGAATTTCTTGAGGTTAGAAAACATAATGTCTTTTTGCTGTAGATAAATTATTTTCTTATCAGCCTCTGCTGATTTCTATTCGAACACTCTGTTTTTTACCATTGCACCAGACTTGGGAGAATTATTCTAGTGTGACCACTGTTTGAATGTACTCTTTGGTCTACTCCCAAGTTTCGCCGGAGGCAGTTTGTCTGCTGCCATTTCTTACATTACCCCGATGACCTGAGCAAGAAAGCCCAATCTGTCAAGCAGAAAATGGTGTACTGTTTAAAAAGAGTGTTTTGCATTAGGCAAGTCTTACCATTATTAATTTTTTTTTTTAATTAAATGGAGTAAATGAATTTGAAACTATATCAAACCACTCACTTTTCATTTAGGGAACATCACATAAAGCCAGGCAGCTGTAGCTGTGCTGAGGATTTTTCCTCCTGTGACGGTGTTTCCATTCGTCAGGATGGAGGAGCAAACGTTTTATATTACGTCTTTTCCTCAAGAGATGTGAGTGAAGTTTGCTGGGTCTTACCTGAGAGTAACGCCTTGTCTCCAAAATAAAATAGGCACGTTTTACAGCCGTCGGGAAGGGAATACAGGAGCAGAGCCCCAGTTTTCTCTGGCCGGTGCTGGAGCTGGTGTAGAGCTGGTTTGGAGCTGGCGAGCCCCGCTGGCTCTTGCTTTTCCTCGCACCCGTCTCAACAACTCAGAGTAGCTGCGATGGTGGATCCGCCTTGCAACTTAGCACACATCGCTCAAGTGTGTCTCTTTGCTCACGTTTTCTACTGCCTGCACAGGTTGATTTTTGTTGCTACATCGTTCTTGCCGCGTCTGTGTGTTGTCTGAGATTGCTGTCAAAGCTATACGTAGGCGTACGAGAGGTATGTTGAGTATGGCCGCGTGTCCGGTCGGGTGTTCAGCTCAGTGATGCTTCACTTCTCCAGTTTCTGTCTGTTAATTTGCCAGAAGTGACAGCAAAAGCTGGAACTCCCTTTACCTGTACTGGTTTCTGCATTCCCTACTGAGAATTAATTGACAGTAAGCAATTAAATGAAGGCATATTAATTCAACATAATGCAATTACGAGAAGCCTTATCTCTTTAGCTTCTTCTTAATAAATTATTAAAGGAGCATGGCTTAATGTTGCCTTGTGAAGGTCTCTGCTGATGGCCCCTTTCTAGAGCTGGGGCGGGATGCAATCCTGCTCCATCATCGCAGTGGGGCTGTTTCACCGCCTAATAGTTTCCAGCTTGCCGTGCACCCTGCCAGAGGGCTCACAGGGCAGTATTTGTAGCCGGTGCATGCAACAAACTCTTAACGACAAGTTTAAATGCTCTTGCGCTCTCCCTTGCAGATGTCTCTGGCTGCAGGACGGAGCTCTCTTGTGGTATCTGCCCAAGACACAGGCTGGGAGAGGCAGCACGGAGCATGTCGGCAGGACTTTGCCCAGGTTAATGCAGCCATCTCAACTGGTTGAATAAGCAGGAGTGGTTACTATACTCCTGTGGTTATATTGCTTTGAGTACTTTGCAGGTTTCTACACAACACTGCGAAGGGTAAACATCTTTAAGTAATGATGGGATTAGGTCCTTGACGACGTGGAGCTGGGCTTTCTCTGAACCAGGCTGTGTTTCAGCGCTGCAGTAAGGAAACACAGCGTGGAGTGCACGGTTAGTGTTGTCCCACGTCCCTTTTGTGATAGGAACAAAACATAATATATTCATTTTCCTGTGGATTTGATGACTTCCAGCCAAATCTGCATTAACAGCACCAGTTGGTAGGATTTGTTTCAAACCTTGGCAATGGCCTGTTTGAAAACGATACCCGCTTTTAATGAAAACTTCCCCCTTCACTTATTGCTGCGTCTGAGCGATGCCAACAGCAATGGAATGAGATTTAAATGGCTGTTTGCTGCTTTGTAGAAGATGGTTAGCATGCAGGAGAATAGCAAATGTTTGCCAGCAACATAATGTGTTCCCCAGAGAACCAGCTCCTGCATAAGTTAGCAGTCTTCACATGGAAAAGGTAATTCCATATAGTAAGCAAACCAAAAGGATTTTGTTCTCTCGCTCTGACGCTTACATAGGACAGCCTGGAGCGGGTAGAGGGCAGCTCTGTATGTCGTCGGCTGAGGAGGTGCAAAAAACCCAAAGGTCCTTTGGAAAGGAGGTAAAAAGTGGCAGCACCGTGATAGAGACGGAGCTCTGCAGGGCTGCAGGAGGAGCAGCAGCCTGTCATTGTTTCAGGCCCTCGTGGTGGATGATTTACATGCAGATCAGCCCCGGCGTGCTGTGCCGAATTGCTCCCGTGCAGAATAACTCAGGCCTTCAAATCACTTCGAATAGCTTGGGCTGGAGCGATAGATTTCTGCAGGTCTCTCTGCTTGATTACATTTCTGGTTGGATTCACAAATTTATAAAAAATAAGTCAGTTCATTTATTTTGGGCCAAATGGAATGCACGTGAAGGAATTTTATATGTCTGATGGGGGGGTGGGGGGAGGTGTTCAAATGTAATGATTACCTTGAATTTTGAGAGCTCTGACCTGCTGCAGTCAGGATGAGTGCAGGACCCCGCAGCAGCTCTGGCCGTTGCGCGAAGCTGTGCTGCTCGTTAACCCCGGAGCTCTCGTCTACCTTGTGCTGGGCGCGTGTTTTTGCAGGCTTTCTTACGGACGAGCCCGTGAAATGGTTTCTGTATTTAGGATTTGATTTACTCTTCCCGTGCTCATTCCCAGATCGTTTCCTGCTTAGGAACCAGCACAGTGGAGCTGCACGAGCGCGCAGCCTCGCCGTTGCTGATCATATGGATGGGAACGTCTTTTTTTTTTTTTCTTGAGTTTTATTGGGTTTGTTCCTGTTTACAGGAAACGTTGATTTTTGGCTCATTTTCCTCTATCCTTGTGCAGAACAACTCCTAAATAGCGTTTCTGCATGTTTGCTTCTTTTTTCTTTATCAAAATCGTTGTATTTATTCAGCGAGACCAACACGAGCTGTTACCCAAAGCGAGTAACAGCGTGACCTGCAGGACTGTGTAGACTCGCTGTTGTTGCCAAGCCATCTCCCTGAGCCATGCCTCATGTCCACTCCCCAAGTGCTGGACCAAGTCCTGACCAAGCCACCTCCTTGGTGCCATGGGAACGTCTCCTGAAATGCAGCTCATGCTCCCTATTTCTTGCTTTTCTTAGCAGTCGTTATTCCAACATGTTGGTGGCATTTGTAAACATCTCCAAGACTTTATTTTCTGGATGTCTCTTGTCATCCTTATTTGTTCCTACAAGGACAGCCCCAGACTGGAACTGATCAGGAAGACTCTGACTGGCAACAGCTCCCCAGGAGGGATTGATCTCCCAGTCGTGACACCACTTTGCATTTCGCATCCGTGGTAGCAGGGAGAGCTTCTCAAGCAGTATGAACCTCCTCCGGCTCCAGCAGGATACTCTTCCATGCTTGTAATAGCCACCAGGATGGTATTTACTCTCATTATTAGATATTTTTTTCCCTCATCCTTCCCTGTCTCAAGGAAGCTTGAGGGCTAGCATCTTTCCCACTATGGGAAGATATATTCCTCTTCCAAGCTGTCTTATTTTCAGAGAACACAACTCCAGTTTTCTAAGGCTACTGTCTGAAGACGATGGATGTGGCCCCTTCTCAGGAGGGGCTTCCGAGGGAGCAGGTAGTCACTAGCGTGTGCTCCTTGCCTTGGTTCTCATGGGCTTCCAGCTCAATGCAAGAAATGAGCTGTTCCTTAAGGCTGCTAGTTGCTAGCCTGGCGTTTCTGAGCACGTGACACGGCACGACGTTTTTATGTTATAATGCACGATAAAAGTTTATTTATGGGTCTTGAACACCTGTAAGATAAACTTTTCAGCTCCTCAGGACTTGGCATAGCAATCAGTTCCTGGGTCTTTGTACAAAGACCCAAGAAGAATAATCCTCTTTGTAAAAATTTTTCCTCATCTATTCCTTCAACTCCAGGGTTGGTACAGGCAGTTCTCCACGTTTTTCTTTTTCGTTCATGCTTACGTGTCCATACTTTTTTTTGGTGGTGAATATGTCACCATCACCTGTATCACCCATACTGTAATGATCTTTGTCATCACAATCTGCCAGGAGTCAGTGAGTTTTTAAGAAGGTGGTTTTTTTCCTTTCTTTTAAATGCTTCCTTTTTCTGCATAAAATGTTTTTCTTTCTTTCTTTCTTTCTTTTTTTTTTTTTTTTTCCTTTCTTTTTTTCATAAAACCCCCCGTTCTGTTGCCATTTCTCTTCTGGCTGCCTTGCATTTTCATTAGCTTGCTGTGCTCGTAGCGCTTCACTTTCCAGAATTCAGTATCAATTGTAATTTAAAAAAAAAATAAATACCTGATTTATATTCTATCCCCCTTATTGTATGGAGTCATAGAATTCAGTTCTTTCAGCAAGATCCATCAGAAAATGTTTTTACGTTCTCTGAGATCTTGAATCCCTTTAGAAATGTGTTTATTGCTTTCTCCTTCCAAAAAATACTCATCCCACTTCAAAGTCTGAGTAATTTGTTTCTCTTTGTAAATAAAACATGAAAAGTTTAGTATCATTTTAGAAGTAAAAAATCTGTTCTCAGAACTATGAAATCTTTAGGTGAAGAAAATGCCATTATTCCCTTAGTCGTTCAGCCAGAGAAATTTCCATTTTAAATCATGAAGCTTGCAGAAAGACACGGGAAGGAAGAAAATGGCAGGTTTCATCCATATCTGGCTGGGCATCCTTTCCACGTGGCAGACTTTCAGCCTGACTTTCAAAATTCCAGCCAAGATTAAACCTCCGTAAATGTCTGGACGTCTTCGACAGCTTGTGTTACGCACCAGCGTGCAGCGTGGCAGCGAGTTACTTGCCGAGAGGTTAAAGATGTCAGCGGCACAGACCGTGCTGCTTCGGGCTGGAGCCGCTGCAGCCGCTGCTGAAGACAGTGAAATATTTAGTTCCATTTTCCCATCAGTGAATAGCCGGAAAATAACTCTGCTGACGGGGCTGGTGATTGTTTACATCTGAGTGCAATCTTGGGTGAATCATCTTTCAGAAGTACTGTGGGGGAAAAATTATTTATTTTTCTGTCATCTGAACTGCGGCTTGAAATACCTCAATTGGAAAACTTTCTTGTTCTTGAACCAACTTCATCATGCCGTTTGTGATCACAACGGTTTGTGCCGTTGCTTTGTTTCAGCTTCTCCCATTACGGTGCACGCCATGAATAAGAGGGACGTATTCCGCTGTTTTCCTTCTCTGCTGCTGCCTCTCGAGTTCCAGCCTTGCCGCTAACGCTCTGTCCGGGATGGCGCGTCGTTGGCGGCGGCGGAGCTGGTGAGAGCCGTCCCTTTTCCCGAGAGCACGAGGTGGGGTGTGAAGGTGGGATGCTCCTCCAGATGGGGGTGGTGGAGCTGGGGGCTTGTTCCCAGGAGGGATTTTCCCACAGCTCTGGGCAGCAGCTCCCTCTCCCTTTCTCCTTGAAAAAACTTCTAAAGGTCTTGCGCTCATCCGAATGCAGAAGCATCCCCCTCTCGCTCTTTTATCTCAAATTTCTTCTCGAGACAGGAAAACCACTTCTGCCTGGCTCTGAATAATAACGTGGAGCATGGAGAAGCCCCGTTGATATCAAAGTGTTCGCAGTGTAAGCACTGTTCAGGATGAATAAGGATATCATCATTCATCCCTCCAACATCAAATGTTTTCCTGTAATTTTTAATTCTTTATAGATTTAAATGGGCCTGCTTTATACCTTTGAAAACAGCAAGAGGTTTGCCCTTGACCTCAGGCCAAAGAGGTGCCAAATCATACCAAACCAGACTATTTTAAGCTGAACTGTAGAGAACTTAATTTTTTATTTATTTATTACGGGGTTTGTTTTCTCTGTTTTCACACATTAGAGGACTATTCCCTCTGGTAACAAACTCAGTGCAGAGGAATGTAATAAACTAAAAGCAAATGAACGGTGTTATTCTAAATTCTCTGTCCTCATACAATCTGTCTTGTAATTTTCAAAGGAAACAGTATAAAACTTGCAAGACTAATAATCATAATTATTATGAATAATGAATCCTGAGATGTTATTACACAATAATAACACACCCTCCCATGCTGTGCCTTGCTGTTTAATTATTTAAAGCTCCCTGACAATTATAAACTCGCTTTAAGTCTGTTGTCTTATATGACAAGGAACCGTAACCCCAGCCACAGATGATTTCTCTCCTTTTTTTTTTTTTTTTTTTAATCATTGCAGTTCAAAATAAAATTGCATTTAATATTTCAAAAGGAAGGATTCATTCTTTGGTCCTCCAATTTTTTTTTGCTAAGAAATGCTAGTTCATTTCAAAGCATTATCGAGGAGAAAAAGCAAGCGAGCAACGTTTCAAACCAAAAGTGCTGTGATTGTGTTCGGCAAGGAACCGAGCTGGGGGAAGAGGATTGTGTTGTCAACTTCTTTAAAAAAAAAAACAACCAAAAAACACAACAACAAACCAACAACAAAACCTCAAACCAAACTGTACTAAAAATCTGAATTATGTAGTAATATTTGTCCAAGTGGACAAGAATTCTGCTGGTGGAGCTTACCGCAGCAAGCCCTCTGTAGCAGACCCGAAGCAGGACGTGTCGGAGCTGCTCGGCCCTGGCTGGGTGCTGCGGGTATCTCGGCAGCCCCACGGGCAGCATCTCCCCCCGGGTGTTTTGAGAGAACCAGGGATGCAATAGCTTTCATCATTTGGAAAATGTTTACTATAGCAGTGAAAGGGTCACTTGTGGATGTTTTCAAAAAAAATGAGAAACTTTATGGACCGGTTGTGTGTAAAGAGTGATTTTCTTTGGGTCTCTCTGCCATCTGTGCTGCTCTGTTTCTCAGCCTCACCTCCCAGTCCCTCTGAAATCCCTCCCCAGCCTGTGCTCCCAAACTTCATCTTTGTTTCCTTCTGATCCTTTTAAGGTCTTTTCCTGGATTATTTATGCAACTCGCAGTGTGCAAGAACAGACCAAAGCCTGTCATAGGAGCCCTTAACAGGATGCATGGGTAGATGTGTGAAATCAGGGCAGGCTTCCCCAGATGATGCTGTTGTGGTTGACCATCACCTGTTGCTTCTCGCCTTGATGGAGCCCATCCATGCCTCCGAGCCATCCCACATGGGAGCTCCTCTGGAGGGTCCTCCCCTTGCCCGCCTTGCCAGTTCCGCTTGTGGGTTGCAGTAGCTGTTTTGGGTGGCAGCCAGCCTTCCTCGGCGAGGGGTCAGCTTTGTGCACATGTTGGACATCAGGGTCTTCCTCACCGGGCCGTCTCACGTGCTTACTGTGCCCAGTTGTCCAGGTGGAATAGGATTTTTCTTCAGTAACACATAACTCTAACCAAAATATTTTTTTCCAGTCACCCGCGTGATTGTTCACTAGAATGATTTCCAGACCAAATTTTGGCTCACTAGCTTCTCTATAAAGCAAAAGAGTTTCAAAACCTTTTTTTCTCCTTGTACTGAGTAAAATATTTCTCCCATTAAATCCCCCATATCCTTTTCCTCTCAAAATATTAGTGGGCGGTTCTCCGCTGAAAAATTGCAACCTAATAGGTGAGAGAAAGGCTGGAAATTACAGGTGCTTGAAGAGAGAATTAGAATGGCAGAAAGCCAGCAATTTTTAAGATGCTACTGTAGCTACCACTATTATGTATAATTCTTTTAAAGTCTATGGCAAAGTAGATAATGTTAACAAAACTATTAGTATCACTACACGTTGCTATAAATATCATTCCTGTTGTCTCAGTGTAACTGCTTTTCTAATGGGGCATAGTGAGTTTAATTAATATATAGATTAGTTCTGCCGGTTTCTGGCTTTTATCTGTAAATCCAATATCCTGAAAAAAAAACTTTCCTTAAGAAATATGTAACACATTATGATATTTTTTCAGTGCTTTGTACCGTGATAATGGTCTCAGAATTAGTATTCAACCCATCTGATTGCTGTTTTTTAAAGTGGCTTATATGGGGAGATAATTTTTAGAAAGGACAGGGCACTAAAATCTCTGCTGACTCTTTTTTTTTTTTTCTTTTCCCCATGGCAGCACGATCTGCCATTGAGCTTTCTAATAGGTTTATTAAAGATTGGAGGCACTAATTCTCTCAGGTTGGAAATCCTCTTAATTACTAATTTTGTTACTCATATGGTGGAACAGTTGTTCTGGGAGCAGCGTAACCGACGAAGCCTGCTTTCCTATGGACCTGCATCCCACGAGCCCGTCCCTCGAAGCCAGTCCTGGTCGCTGGGGTCCTTCCCTGACCCCTTTTCCCACGCCAGGGTCCCAGCAGGTATAAATGCGATCAGCCCCAGCACTTTTGATGCCCCCGAGTACCACCTACCGAGAGGCAGCTGATAGGGGACCGCGGTTTTGGTACCAAGCCCGTACGTCAGGCTGAAGAGTCACTGAGTTCCTCTTGAAGCCTTCTGCTCCGTGGGGACACTGCACCCGCGAACTGATTTTCATTAGACTCGTGGTGACTTCCTTGATTTTGACATCCTCGATTTTTTGAGACATCTGGTTAGAATTGGCCAAAATGCAACAGCTGCCATAGAGGGTTTAAAAGACAGGCAGATGGAATGATCGTTAAGCTTCTTTTCCTTAAAAATCAAAATTAAAAATATAAAATGGTAAAAGCTGCCATGAAAGATGATTTTTTTTTTTTTTTTAATAGGGATCTCAATCTAGGACTTCAGTTCTTGGTTTCAAGGGTAAGGACTTTCACCATTTTTGTGCCTGGCCGTTGCAATAGTCAAAGAAATAGTTCATTTTGCGTTCAGTCTCTTTACCACCAGGTAGGGCCAGTGCTTCAGACTCCTGCAGTGTAGCAGCAGCTGTAACTTCACTGCTCAGAGCCGCTGGACCCCGGAGGGCAGATTACGACAAGAAACCCGTTGGTGCTTTGCCTCTCTGGTGTCCAGCAGTCTTTTGAGTCCTGGACCTGCTGGATGGGCAGCCTGTCGCCTCGCAGGGACGGTGACTGCTGCAGTGGTTGTGCTATGTACGGTATAACAGAGCCGAGCCTCACGGCACCGTCCGTCTGCCCCAGGCTTGGTGGGGACTGCGCATCACTGCGCGCTTCTGGGGAGAGAAATGCTGGATATATTATGGATCTGGTGCTGTAGACTTAATGAATAGGATGCTTTGGGAGTGTTAGCCAGGACCAGGGAGCGATGCAAGTTTTTCCCTACTGTTTTAGATGAGACCATTGTTTTGCTACATATTATCTTCTATGGAAATTGTATTATTTTCTATTTTCTGTGACTCCCTCTTCCCCCCAGCACAGGAGAAAACGTCATTCCCATCTTAACCTCTGCCCTGCTCTTAACTTAGGAAATTGCAGGAAATTTTTATGGAAGAAGAAACAGCAATTAGTGCCTTGTAGCCCCCAAGCCCTTGGGGTTGTGAAGTATTTAGCTTTTTCAACCCGATGTGGAACAGGGGCGGCAGGCTGGGAGGGGATGCCCGGTGTACCTGTCTTCCTAAAACCAGCATGTGCAGCAGGACAAGCCTGGTGAGTTTATACGGAGTTTTGCTGAGGTCTGTACGCAGAGAGCCCCAGACCTGTCTCGGCAGCGATGGATGTGCCTTTCCTGAGCTCCTGAGGGTGTGTGCGCGGTGGGATGCTGAGCCTGCCTGCTTAGGCTGGAGGTAACGGATGAGTCATGTGCTGGTTGTGAGAACATTTTACTGTTTAGAAAAAATTACGTCTCCACAAATTATGCCGGGCACAGTCATGTGGTTTATTTTTAAGAGCGTGGGAGGTCAGAAGTAACTGCAAATCTTTCTCTCCTCAAAGTGCTATCCTTGAGATCCCTTGGTGTGCGGCATGCGTCACGCGCAGGGCACCTGGAAGTTTTCCAGCTCCTGGGTGATTTTGCTTACTCTGCTGAAGATTCACAGGCTTTATTTAACCAGTTGTTTCTATCACACAGGGAGAGGGAAAAGCCACACGCAGGTCTCTTGTCCCGGGTAGGCGTTGCCTTTCCTTCACGTTATCACCTCCTCGCCTGTTAAGGCTGCTGCTTTTTCACGGCGGACTTCTCTCGCTCCTGGCAGGCCCGGTTTGAGCTCTTGGGTGCTTTGGTGAGCAGCACTGTGGATCCCAGCTGAGCTGTGGGGTGGCACTGGGGGCTTGCTGATGCACCGGCGTGCCGCGATCGCCAGCCGGCTCTCCGCGCTGTCCCTCGCATCACGGCTGCGCTGCAGCTCCGAGCTGCTTCGCGCTGCTGCCTTGTGGGATGGTTTATGTAGGATGGTTTAGGCTGCTGGGGAAATCGGGGTGAGCGTACCGTCTGGGTGTCCATCTGCCTGCCTCTGCCTCTCACCTTCCTCTCCTGTTTAGTTATTTATAAGCAGTTGGGCAGTTTCAAATGCTTGTGCAAAGGATGAAGGTCAAAGATTTTGAATCCCTTTAGAACTGCCAGGTGGGCAGAGAAGGACTGTCAGAGTCAGTCCTGGAGGTGCGGGAGGAGAGCTGAGCTGTTCCCACCTCCTGAGGCGGTGGCCAGCTGTGGGAAAGGGGAGGGAGGTCCCTCTAGGACCTCTCTGTATAGCTTTGCTGTCAAGCACTGGAAATATTTGGGGGAGACAGAGCTTTTGGAGCTGCACATCCGTGAGTTGATGGCTGATTTCACGGCTGACCTTGCTCCTCTGCTGTTCTCTCCCGGCATCTCGCTGAAGGTGGCACGTGCCTTCCCAGCAATGAAAGTGTTCAAGAGCTGTCCACATTATTTAAAATCTCAGTTTGCACTTTCCAGGAAATTTGGACTCAGATGTTTTTCTCTTCTCTTTGTTTATTTTCGAGCTGGATCGTAGCATTTATTTCATGCAATTTTACGCGGAGCACGCAATAAAATGATGGGCCGAATAGGAAACTCAAAGTGACTGTATTGATGTAATTCCTATGTCAGGAAAAAGGGAGTGGTAAGAGCAAAACAGTCATGGCATCTGGGCAATTACAGATGGAGAAAGACCTCTTAGATCCTCGTCAGTCTCTTTTGATGCTTTTATTTCTGTAAGATCTGAGCACGCCCGTGGCAGGGGGTTGGAACTAGATGATCTTTAAGGTGCCTTCCAGCCCAAGCCCTTCTGTGATTCTGTGATTTCACGTTACCGAATTCACTTACATGTTGACTCCTGTCTCAAGCCAAGTGATTTGGGAGCTTTTTTAACTGCCTGCCTGAGGAATGCTGTATGTTATAATTCATGTCATAAAAAAAAAAAAAAAAGCAATGAAAAATAAGCACGATTAGTTCATTGTGCAGATGGAAAAAGATTGGAGCAGTATAAGAGAGATGCTCTAAGTTACGCTGAAAATCTTGCTGAGCTAGCAGTTGAACCTGCGATGCCTGTAATCCAGGCAAAATGTCTTTATTACGCAGCTGTCTATCTTCCTTCTCCATCTGTAGTTCAGGCTACCTGGCCAAAATGTAGAAGGTTTTGGTGCAGGTCAGAATTTGGTCCTTTACAGAGCAATACTGTTTGCAGTGAAGCAGCTCACGAGCTCCTCTTTGCTTTTCCCTTCGTTTTCACGTGGCCAGGACACAGCAAAGCACAACCAGCTGGCAGGTTTTTGCCGTTTATCGAGAGACCTAAGAAGCGTTGTGGACCGAGGTTCCGCTGAGGAACTCAAAATACTTTTTAGGGACAGTTGGTGTAAAAGGCTTAATTAATTTGTTTATGGGTTGGTTCCGGTGTGTAGCCACAGAAGCGGGTGCTGTAGGGGCTGGTGAAGATCAGACCCATCACGGGGGGCAGCTGCCGGGCAGCGTTCGTTAGCCAGGTCTGGGAACAGGCTCCAAGGGAATCACGGAGATGCGGCTCCTCTCTGCAGGACAGAGGTGAATGGGAGGCTGAGGCGGATGAGCAAAGTTTTTTAGGGAAAGAATGGTAAGGACCAGGCAGTGGGCTGAGGCGGTAAGCCTCGGCAGCCGTACGCTGGCGAGAGGGGTGGCTGAAGGAGATGCTCCGAGCCCAGGTGCGCTCACCCACGTGGAGGCAGCACCTGGCTGATTCCGGGATTTCCTGCCAAAGGCAGCTGATTTAAAAGACTGGGAGATGCAATATCTTTCCATATTTTTTTTTTTTCTTCAAAGTCATTCCCGTCATGTACCAGCTTTGAAAGCCTTGTGTGTTTAGAAGGAGTTGCTGCAGGAAAGTTTGATTTCATTTTGGGGAGTAAAAAGCTTGAGCTTGCGTGCTGCTGCCTGGTGATGGTGTGGCTTTGCTCCTGGTGGAGAGCGGGCGGTTTGCCAGGTGATCCACGGGTGTTTTAATCAACTGCGATGAATCTGCGCTTTCGTGAAGCACACCTTGGCGCTGGCCTTCCTGATGATGCTCCATGGCTGCCCTTGCAATGGCAAGGTCCTAAAGCTTCTCGCCGAGTACAAGATTTTATATATTTTATATTGTCGTCCAGATTTAGCTTCGTCGTCGTCTTCCTTATTTTCTCCGTGCTGTTTAAACCCTGCTTTGAGGATGGCGTTATTAATTTTTTTCCTGGTTTTTTTTTTCTCTGGTGCTTGGTACCAGCGTGTACGAACCTCTGCACTGCTGTGAACACACTGGGATTCACGATTCTCTGTGTTCAGGTGAGGAGGAAAGGTGCAGATCCACCTCAAAGCATCCCCATTAGCCATGCGTGCCTGCCCTGCAACTTCACACTCGTGTCACTGATTTTGAGAAATAATCTGCTAAACAGGTCAGGTAACACGTGCCACCTTCTGCCCCAACTTTGAGTAACATGGAGAACTAAAGTACAGTTTAAGAAAAGGACTAAGGTGCCTGGTGGGTGCCTGAGGTGCAGAAAAGGACTGCTTTTTTGCCTAGTGGTTGAGAAGAATTAGGTGCCTGAGGAACAGAAACCACAAGAATTAAAATACTGAGCCAACACCCACCTCATCTAGCCACGATCGGGGAAATGCTGTGGAGAAAAGAGCGATGCTGAAGCATTTTGTATCTTTGCTTGACTTGGGTTCCTTAGCTTGGGAATTGTTATTTCTGTATCAGCTGTAAAATACCTGTTGTCACAGACAGAGATAGCTGTTTTGTCCCACCTTCTCCAAAAGCAAAGGGTTCAGCCCAGATGTTAAAGGCAGCAGGACATTTTTAAGTCCTGCTGCTGGCCTGGGCCAGGTGTGGTGAGGAGGCTGCGTCCCTGGAGGAGCTGCTGAGGTGTCCCTGAGCTGAAGCTTCACACGACTGACCATGTCAGGGCTTGGAGGCTTGTGTGTGTCCATTGGAAAAGCCTTAAGGAGGTTGAGTAGCAGCAATGAGTAGCTGTTTGGGAGAGCTCAGAGATTGTACTGACACGTTTTGATAGCAGTTGGCTGAAGACTCGTTGGTTGAAGGTCTCGTTGGTGCTAGATGTTGGACTTGTACGGCCACGTGCTGCTGACCATATAACTTGATGGAGAAGAGAGACTGAGAGGTGGGTCTTGATGAACATCTCTAAGTGTGGGCAAACTTTTTAAGTACGTAGTCTGCCTCCCTGAAACGTCCACCCAACACCAGAGTGCCTGAATCTTAAATGTGGCAGTAGTTGTGGTCCCCTGGGTAGGTGCTCCAAGCTTATGTTGTTTC
>JAVJGI010000057.1:1960991-2013125 GCA_035590275.1 Ibycter americanus | reverse complement strand
ACCTCGCCCCCGCCCCCCGCAGCAGCGCCCTTTTCCACCGAGCCTTTGGAAGAAGACGAGGTGCGGTAGCGTTCGGGAGGCCCGAGAGCCGGCCTCTCCCCCGGTACGATGCCCGCTACCGAGCACCGGTCCCGGCGGGGGCCAGGGCTTGTCCCCGGGCTGCGGCCGCCGCCGCCCGCCGGGGAGTCCCGGGCAGCCCCAGGGACAGCGCGGAGGGGCTGAAGCTGCGGAAACGATCTAACCTCTCAGCTCAAGTTAGGGTTACGTCTGTAGGTTTTAATGGGGATAATTTGCATGGGTTTAGTCAACGGGTTTCCCGGCTGCGGTGCCCAGCTGTTCCCTTGGGCCCGGCTTTGCACCCACGGCCGTCAGCCCAGCCACCGGGCAGGGTGCTGGGGGGACACCCAGGGGTGTTCGCCTGTCTCCAGGGGGAAGGGGAAGGAAAAGGAAAAAACCGAGCCAGACTTTTGGAGCACACAAGTACTGGAAGGTTAGTGACAAGCCCAAAGGCTCGTCCCCATCTGCAGGAGGAGCCAGAGGCCGTTAGCCCCCTGCCAGGGGGGCGAGCACGTGCAGTCACCCCCTTTCTACATCTGGATGATTTACAGGAAGAAAAGCCCATGTGTAATATACTAACAGCAGGCGGTATTTGCTATACATCTCTATTTGTTCCATATACAGAACAAACCTCCTCTGCTCGGGAAAAAGGATATGGAATAACCAGTGTCCTTTGCCCACCTCCATGTGTATCCTCAGAAAGACATCATCTGGCATATAAAGACAGTAATCAACCATTCTAGCAGCTTCAGAGCTGGGATAAAAACTCAAGATGGGTTTGCTCCCTCCAGGTCTGAGGGCTGCTCCATCTGGCAGGCAGCGCAGCGCCTCACAAATATCTCAGAAGTGCAGGGATTCGGGCGTAGTGCATGCATAACATGCCAGCAGAGTTCAATAAAATAAATTGGAAGAAGCAAAAGTAATTTTCAAAGCACAATTCACAGGAAGCACAGGATGATTTACTGAAGCTAGAGGCTGCAAGCTGACAGGAAAATAGCTCCTCACGAATTACTTATCTTTCAGGTCAGTCACTTGAGAGAAATAGAGGATGGTCAAGAATCACCACTAAGGTGTGATTTGTATGCAGAAGGGCTGCTGCTCATTGCAACGCCTCTCTTGTATAATATGGACTATGAATATATATGTTCCCTAGAACAACAGAGTTGTTTGTTTCCCTACTTTGTAAAGATTTGCAGTTCTTCAAAGACAAACCAATATTTTATGACTGAAAAGGCCAAAAACTAAAAAATTAGTATTTCCGTTCTATCTCATTAACAAATCAGTTATAACAACAATGTATTTGCCCCTGTTCCACAGAAGCTGCAAAAAATAGCATAGGGTATAGCTTGTTCTTGACCCTTCTAAGGGGTCCTTAAAACATTCCTAGAAGTCACCATAAATGAAAGTTTCTATACCTGGAATAAAGCAGCAGCAGCAAACTGTACCAAGGCGCAAAGCGAGTCTGACAGCCACTGAGTGCCAATGCACAACCTTTGTCATAGAAAACTGTGCCCGAAGAGGGAGAGGGAGGCTCAAATATAGTTTCTTTAGGTCTCTTACTAGTAATTGTCATCTTGGGCCAACATCACTGAAAGCCCACGGTAGCAGATACAGGATGTCAGGAAAGGTATTCTGGATTTCTGAGATGCCTCTGGCATTTCCATAATTCAAATACAACATGGTGTTAACTAACCTGCATATTCACCATCCAGCCATTCCAAACAGTAAGAGAATAATTTGAGCAGTGCTTCCCTTTAACAGATAACAGTTCTACTAAAATAGGTTCTCATTTGCTTTCCTTTACAACATTGCAAATTTGGCTCATATCTGCTGCATTTACTCTCTTTTTATTTTTTTTAATTATTTTTTGGTGGTGAACTAGAACGTAACCTCACAATAAAAATTACATTTTACCAACTGTAACAGCCTGATTTGCAATAATTTGTCTACCTCTTGTCAGCACTAATTGTGCAAGATGTAGAAAATAATTCAATTGCTATGACTGTAACCAGAAGCCGTAATAATAATAAAATGAAAAATTAAAAGTAAGATAGCATGCACTCCATGCACCTAAACAAGATAGTGAAACCAGTGGCAGCTTTTTTATCTTTACAATTCTTAATTATGTTTGTCTTTAGTGGCTGATCTGAGGTCTGGAGAGGTCAGCGGTTCCAAGGAAAGGGAAGGACTGCCCGAGACAACGGCTGTCCTCACAGAGAGATGATCAAAGTTCCTGGTGACATGTCTTTTTTTCTGTCTGGAAACATTATTTATGTGAAATATGAAGATTTTTGATTCATTCCAAGATTTCCCAACATTGGGAGGTCAACCGAAGCTTAGCCCTTCAGTGCTTATCAGCCTGTAATAGTACTGACTGGATGTAGCACAGCACCATCCAGCAGGATCTGTAGGTAGCTACAGCAATTTGCCTCTATACCATGGAGTTTTGGCTTTCCCACTAGCTGGCCTCTGAAACGCAAAGTTAGATCAAGCCTACTCACATAAACAGGTTGTTCTGTGACAAACCCTTGCTCCTGCTGTAACTTAGAGCCCAGATTTGCAGTCAGATCCACTCAGGAACAGGTTGTGGTGCATGTGGCCTGGACTGCAGGACTGCATCTTTACTCTGGTGCTGTATTTGTCTCCCTTTGGAGAGATTACCTTGATAATAAAGCCCATTCTTTCCTTTTCAAATTAACAGCTGGAATATCTTATTTCAGCATTATTTATAGCACATTGTATGCTCACATCCTTTCAAATTTATAGAGAACATTGCACTTTCAAATGAAGAAAAACAAAGAAACAGCTGCAATCTTCACTTGATAACATTTATTCAATATTTTCTTAAATAAGCAAGAACTTTAAGAAGCCCATAAGCAATCAAATACAGCCACAAAAACCCCATACTGATCCTAAATAAGAAGCACTATGAGAAATACACAATATTTCATGAAACAATACTGTACATCAACAACTTTTAGGAAACAAACAACTCAAACCATATGCTTAGTTTACTCACAATATAAAAAACTTTAACCTTTAAAGAAAAATATAGATTCAGTCCAATTGTAGGATCCAATCCCATGCCCACTGAAGTCAATGGAAGTTCCCTCACTGATTTCAGTGTTTAAAGGATCATGCCCTTACTTTGCCTCAAGAGGCACTTTAATTATTATACAAGGCCTAGCCTGAATACTATTACAAAAATGTCAAACATCAACTCAAGAGTATGTTTCAGCAACTTTCAGGAAATAATGGAGAAATAGGTTATCTATCCATGCATGGAATAAGGCAAAAGCTAATTCATTCAGATTAGGAATAATAAATTTTACTAGTTTCTTTTTCACAACACAAACATTTTAGACTTTTTTAATTAATGGATATATTATATATCATATTATGCTTCACATTTTTCCTACCTCTACTGAGAAAGCTGGCACTGACATGTCATAAAGAACTCCTCATTGATTATTGTCTTCTGTTCTGTAACAACCACAAGAAACTCATCTGGGTTTAGTAATAGTGTCTACCAAGAAAAAAGCACACACTATCATAAGCTTATAGTTATAGAGCTCAAGGTACATTAAAATGTAATTCATGAAGTTCACAAATTCTGTTTTAAAATATTTTTCCAAACTAAAAGCTGCAGAAAATTGGTTCTTAAATATTCTACAGAAAATTCTGAAGCATCTAATGGTTTAAATTACTTATGCTTTCTTCTTAAAAATATTTAAATTAGGTTAGTAGCCCATCCTTTTGAAAAATAATCCAAAAAAGATACACTAGATTACAAATCTTTTGTCTTAATCAGTGTAACCAAAGGTTTGTCATCTGGGCTGTAATCTTCATAAGCAATGGGCGTTGCATCATACATTGCAGGTCGGGATTTCTTGCCAAACCTGGAAACAAAAGAAAGCTTTTGGTGACAAACAGAAGTACGAATGAGTTAATGGCAACAACCCACTGAGTTATGGTACGCAGTCAGAAACAAACCCGGAGAGGCTAGAGAAATTCTAAATTGTACTGCACAGGCCAGAAATACAGAATTTTAAGTATCTGAACTGTGACTTTTGAAATATATGTATCAAACAAAAAAAAATCAAAAAAATCTTCTTGCAAACAAGAAACGGATTTCATATCAAAGGCTAAAGGAATCCTGCTGCAGAATTCAGCAGTATCAGAGTATGGGAAGACTGTGGAAGGTGAGAGTGAAACTGATAGAGTTTCAGCAAGGCCAAAATTTTATTTTAGAGTCTGCTGTAATAACCAGTATTAAGGTCAGGTCATATATATTTACAAAGAGTAAATAATAGACAGCTATGTGACATTTGCATTTGGAAATGCAGTAGTTGTGCACTGAAATGACTTATAAGCTATAGACAAAGCATTTAAAAAATAAACTTGAAGCCTTTTCTTGCCTAACATCCACTTGAGAAGCACATTCAAATTATCACCATGCTGCACATTATTTGTAACACTGGCAAAATTAATGGCAGTTAGGATATTGCTATGCCACTTAAGTTAGGATATTGCTATGCCACATAAACATAATAACCAAGCACACTGCTAAGCACCAGCCGCTGCAGCTGTATGGCGGCCCCATTGCTGGCATATCCAGCTCTCCTTTAGGTGCCTTTGCAGTGCGCATAGACAGTCTATCATCCTTCTAATCATTTATTAAGGTACAGAAATAGTGCTACAAATGCAACTTGAAAATGGAAAAATTACTGAAGTGTTCTGACTGCAAAAAGGATCACAGGAAAATGAGGAAAAAAGGGTCAGTTCTGCTTTCCTTAGGGACCTGATGCAGAGAAAATATTAAGACATAAACAGAAATATTGATTTATGTAGTGATCCACACTAAGGATTCTTTTTATCTCCTTCTTATGTACCATATTAAGTCTATATTAATTTAAGTTGTGCTCACTGGAATTCAAAAAAATCAGATTTTGAGTATATTATTTAGACCAAACCAAAATTAACTTCGTTTTCTTCCAAGATTTTTATGCAACTTCCCAACTGTTCCAATTTAATTCTTAGCTGTTTTCAGTGATCTAGAGTTGTTGACAAAACTAAAATGGGTGGAAGCATTATGATCTATATGGTGGAAATTTCATTTTTCAAAGTACTTTAGCTGTCAATAAGGCCACACTGGATGCATTTCTATGCATGAATGTCTGCTTTCTTCTATAGTTTAATAAATACAGACAGGCCACGTTCGCTCATCAGTGTCATGATGGATAAACCTGATTTTCTGTAAATGAGATAAAATTCCAAGAATTAAATGAAGGAATGAAGTTATGGTATCTTACTAAATCAGAGGCAGCAATCAATTCTTAGTCACCTCTTTTCTCCATCACCCTCCAGGGTTTAAAGGAAATAGAGCTTTGCATAAATACAAATGATGATGAACATTTTCCAGTGATTTAAGTAAAATTTTGCCCTTTCTGATAGGTAGAAAACACATGGCTTGTTGCACATGGTGAAGCAGTACAAAAATCTGTTCTCTTGTAGGTCAGGGTTGACATGTGCCCCTAATGGGAAAACACTGAGAAAAGACCACAGCACATGTGCTAGCTGTTTGTGGCCCGGTTGAGCCATCTAGCTGGTAGACCACATTGCTTTCATCAGGCAGTTCAGAAGCCAGACCCAGCTCCTAACAGTAATCAGGGTTAACACAAACCTTGGAGGTCTCAAAACGGAATTATTAACTGGGAAGCCTTAGTTCAATGGGTGTGTAGCTGGCAGGATTGCACAAGGATGCTATTTTATCATTTAATTGACGAGACAAAAGAAAACAAAATAATTACCAATACAATCTGCAAGAGACAATGATTCAAGCAGTAATAAATAGTGAAAAGATGCAGGTCCCTGCCACAGAGTGTACCAGATCAATTAATAGGCAGCTTACAATGAAAACAGATACAAACGAATACAGATTTCTTCTAGTGCAACCAAATACAAGATTATTCATCTAACAAAGAGTATACACTGTGTGGGGAAATCTCAAGCCTGGGAAGCACTGAGGCGGCAAAAAGACAGTTTAACATTAGCTTTAATGCCTTACTGTGTCTGATGAACAATTACGTGCTTAGGTCAGCAAACAGTGTATCAGTAGGACTAGGAGAGTTCGGTGGCCTCTACTTTTAGCACTGATATGTCCATTCATGAGTGATGATAGTGTTCCAATGTGTATATCTGACATACTTACCAGCAACATAGGGATCATCACAAAGTTAAGCAAATGACAGGAGAATTAGAAAATATATTTTGCAATGAAACGTTGAGTAAGAGTGACCTCTGTAACTTGACAAAGAGAGACTGAGGGTTCCATGACAGTTTTGGAGGCAGTATCTATTCAATGTGGGAATTCATCTGGGCACAGGCAGCCCCATGCTTGTGTGTGTGTGTGTGTGTGACAGAGACTGCAAATTCTACTTCACATCTGGAAAGGGGTTGCCCCTCCGCTTCCTTAGAAGGACATTTCAAAAGATGGCTAACCATAGACAGTCATTAACCTCAACAATTCCATTGAAGTAGAAGACTTCTGAGAACACTGGATGGCTGAATCCTGAGGAAATGGAATCCTCCAACTTCTGCGGGATAGGCTGGAGTTCACAGTTCTCCCAGAGGCAGAAGAAACAAACCATGTGTAGCTACTCTGTTCAAAAACAGCAACTGGTAAAAGGAGTCTACAAATAAAGTTTAAATAAGTGAAGGAAAAGAGAGACCCCAGAATCTTTTTAAAAAAACAAAACAAAAAAAAAACCAAACCATGCCCACAGGAGGAAGGGATTATTTTTGCCTCCACAGGAGGAGAATGAGAAGATTAATTTCCTTTGTATTATTCAGAGAAAAGGCCATGTGCACAAGTGGTATTTTGCATTCTTTCGTATAATTGAACTATAATCCTAGAGTCCCCCCAAAGTTGAGACTCTGGCAGAGGATGTATATAAGCAATTGGCAGGTGCTGCGGAACCAGAGTACTTGTGCACGTGATCAGATTTTCAGAAAGAGGTAGCTGATGAGCTCATCACTGAAACTTATGTCAGGAAATGGCAAGAAACTAGCACGTGCTGAAGCTCAACAGATTCAAGAAGCTTAGGACACTGCAGTCTAACACAGGCACCTCAAACACAGGAAGATGGAGAACGTGCAGTGGAGAAAGAAGCGTACCCTGCTGTGCCAGGATGACTTAATCAGTCTGATGAACCAGGCTCTCACATAGTGCCATAACCACACATAGAACAAGGGGCAGCACGTGGAAGTAAAACTGAAGGAAACTACACTGTAAGCACCACATGAAGTCTACTGTTAATGACATCTAGACACACAAGAAGTTTAGAGTCAGTCTCTGTAACCAGATACTTTGTGAACTCAGTGCAGATGCTTTTCTAAAGTGAACAATCCAGTTTCAACAACAGATCCTGGTTCCAGTTCAATGAAATCTTATGGCTGCAGTAGCCAGTGGTCAACTATTTCATTACAGTGTTCCCTTCTAGCTTTAAAATGTATAATAGAACATGTAAAAATAACATATGAAATGTAAAATATAACATAAGGGAGTATTTGTTTACTGTCTGCATAATGAATACTGAAGACAGCGGTGCTTCACCTGGTTAGAAAACTATCTTGTTCTAATCTGCTAATCTTAAGAACATTCACTAGAAGTAGACATACATTAGTAATGAACCTTGAGAACATTCATTTTCTCTTACAGCAAGTACCTTGATTAGTAAAGATCAAATTATAAAAAATGATGAAGAAAAAGACCTGCTGAGAAACATGAACAAATAATTTTAAAATAATTTACTGAATATGTAACAGGCATTCACACTCCCTGGACAACTACTGACTTTAATAGAAACCTTACATTTAAAGAAAATAATCTACTCACTTTTGCTTAGGTCTCCATTTTGCAAAACTACTAATAAATTTGGGTATCTAACTGGGAAAGGGGATGATTTTCAGAAAAAGCTGAGCATCTGTTATTTGAAAGTAGATCACTTAGATATAGCAATTCTGAAAACTCAGACCTTGGTATTTTTAATATGCAGATTTAAGAGTTTATGCAAAGATGGCTATAAAATTTGTGCTCCTTTTCCTGGATTGAGTGTTATATATCTTCCTGAAACCAAAATAAACACAATAATCCTCACACTAGACCTCTGTGAATTACCTGACTTGGCAGCTCTATCTTGGATTTTCATAAGGCATCCATTCTCTGAGAGGCACAGAGAATTATTTGGAATGAAAACATTTATTTTCATTTGCATTAAGTAGAAACATCTTTCCCAAGGTAGCGAAACCCTTTATTGACAGGTTCCAATAATGTGATTTAAGTGCATAATATGGATCTGAAAAATCATCATGAATATATCCCAATCTAAGAACTTCTTCTGAGGTTATTTAACCCTGATGAAAAATTGTTTTCCTAAACTTCGCCTTCACTAATAAACAGAGATTCATTCAGAGTAATCCAGACAGTAGTGATAAGTACCTGAACTAGCTCAGCTCAGCTTCCAAGATTTGGAAGGTTTCATACAAGAATTTTTTTACTGTTTCCATTACCTGCCAGTGAAACTATGAAAGGCAGGGTACATTCAGATTAAAAAGATCCTTCCTTGCTGGTACATTTTCCTTGGTACCCTTAGATAGAAAGCTGCCAAATCTGTTTTAAGAAATAAGAAAGAAAACCCAAGTGCTTCACACTGTACTTCGGGACACTAATTGCAGTCCCTGGGGAAGTGCAAAGTATCACATTCATCACTGCTGTAGTAGTACTAGGGAGCTGTTGAATTTGAAAGATTAGCAGTATCGTTTTGCACCTTGCTCTGCACCCTTGGAGATGTGTAGTACATAACAGTAGACATTCAGAAGGCCAAATAATAAAAAATTATATGGCTTTTTATGGGCCATAAAGCAACTCCCTCCTCTCCCAGTACACTACTAAAGGAAAAAGGAGTTCTTAGTGTATGTATGGTGTGGAGATGCTGAGCGCCTACTGGAAGAGATGTAAGGCTAAGTAGCAAAGGAGACTTCAAGAGAAGTCTTAAAAGAACACTGATTATATTGCTGTGTTAAATCAACTATACACATATTTTTTTAAAATATTTACTGACTAACATATTTGACAAAGAACAAATGTTTTATTATAAATCTAGTTGGAACAGTTTAAAGAGCTACTGCCCAGAGCTGCGATGTGATTAACTGAGTCTGTGGGAGCTCCTCATCCATTTCAGATAACTTTGATGACTTCAGCAGTGGTACAAATTAACCTATTTCATTTGCACTGAAACAGAACTGGATCATTTGGAAAATTAATTATGAGCAATCACCAACAATTATGCATGCATTTTTCCATGTCAGTGCACAGGAATGTGTCTCCCTCCATTCTTTTAAAAGCATTTTAAAGGTAACACACATGAACACTTTTGTTGGAATTTGAAGCAATCTTGACAAATTGAAGAAATGGGAAAAAGAAACAACAAAAATGAGAGATCGACACTATTAGGAGAAATGTCAAATACAGAAGAAACAATACTGGCTAGGAAGCAAAATGGCACAGAGGATCTTGGGGTGAGAAAAAGGTCTAACAGGTCACAAAATTAAAGCATCAATCGCTAGTGTAATGCAAATTAAAAGAAAAAAACAAACAGGTTTCTTTTTCAGATGTACAAATAGGAATGCCATAAATAAGATGCAGGAGATGATTACTTAGTTCATTTGGTACAGGTAAAGCTTCAGCTGACAAACTATTTCCAGCTTCAGGGACCACCCTCAAAAAAAAGAGAAAGACAATCTGGAGTGTGTCCCAGGGAGGCAATAAAGAAGCTAACATGATCCAGGAGGAGGTACTGGAAGAATGGGTTAGTTTAGGGAAGAAAAAGGTTGCTTTGCTTTGTTTGTTTTTATTGTAAAAAAAAAAAAAAAAAGGGAGGGGGGACAACACCTGATGTACATGACAACCTGAAGAGCAGTAAGAAAGAAGCAGTCTAATTCATAGCAAACAAAATTTAGGTTAAAGCCCTTTCTAGCTCTTTTCAACTCTTTTGGAGGTTTTTAAACACAATTGTTGGCAGGGAGCTAGGTATAATTAATGCTATATCAGTGCAATGGCTTACAATTGAGCTCTTGAATCCCTTCCAGCCCTACCTTTGTATTATTCTGACACCCAATGCCCTGGCTGCAAGTGCTCCATTAAAATTACAAGTCAAAAAATTACTATCTCTAGGAAAGCAAGTAAGAAAGATCCTAATTTTGAGGCAAACAGGAGCACAAAAACTAGCAATATGAAGAGTCTCACTAAAAAATCTGGTAAATTAGTCATGAAAATCATTATGCCTTTGCTATCTAATCAAATTACTTTTGTGTATCAGTTAAAGAGTATTTACATCCCAAACAGAAGACCTTATGGGTTAAGAACTCTGCATGTGTCCCTCTTCACCAGTTACACCAAATAAATTCAGAATAACTCCCTCTGTTTTCAAGGAGTTGTGCTGGATTATCACACTTCAGATGAGAACAGAATAGGGATCAAAAAAGTACAATGAGCAACGCCGGTGGTCCTGTCTTTTCACAGCGAAGCAGACCATTCTCTGCCAACAGCGCTTAGATGCACTACAGACAGACCGAAATTACGTATCATAACAGATTTCTTTTAAATTACCATCCCCAGAACAAACCTGGCATGTCGGATAGAAGCAATTGCACTACTGAATTCACTGTCAATGCTTCTACAGTTGTAAAATTCTTCATAGGCTGGCCTGGAAGAGCCTTGATATTCAATGCGGCTGATGCGACATATTCCCACAATCAGAATGATCAACATCAGGACAAACGCCACGCAGAGAGCCCCAATGATGATGTAGAGGGAGTGACGAGGCATATTCGTTAGACTCTCTGCCATATGCCCAGACTTCCATTGCAGATCTGCCAATAAGAAATAAAAGGCTATCATTAATTAGCGATTTATATCCTTCCTGCTGAATAGAATTCTTTTATGATATTCACTTTCAATATTTCTGTGGACACTTTTGAAGCTGGGTGTATATGTAATCTGAACCTTCCCCGGCTCTGTTACAGATAAGTCACCATGCCTAACATGCAATGAATTTGAATAGCACAGTCTTGATCATTCACCCATCTTTTCTGTAGATTTTTAAGGTCATATAGGAACACCTGTCTACTTTGATCCCCTGTATAACCCAAGTCATAGAAAGTCATCTAGTTACTCTTGCATTATGTTATAATATACTGTAAGGCAGTTTTTCGGTAAAAGCTTCTAGTAATTCACCAATTCTCTGTGCAGTTTGTTCTAATAGTGAACCCTTCCACTAAAATGTGTGATTTAATATATATTAAACGTGCTTGGGTTTGAATTTGAAATACAGGCTTTTGTTACGCCTGTCTCCACCAGACTGCAGAGACTTCAAAACCAGCATTTGAAGGACAAAAAGGGCATCTCATAAGGTGCTACAGTACTGAGCCCACCAGACTCTTCTCTTAAGCATAATTTCCCTGCAAGGTCTCAAAGCAGACCTTCAAGTAAAGCCAATCTGGAAGAGGCTTCTTGTATTTATGTATTCCAGACCATCTTTATAAATATCCTTCATGCCTAAACTATGGTCTATAAATGCCAAACAGATTGTCTATCAATTGCCTATGTTGTCAGATCTGTTTTTCTGAAGCATGGATCAGAGTATTTCCAATTAACCTGTACTTCCCTCTAGGAGTTCATTTTTGGCAGTCTTTTAAAAGCCTATGGCCTCATAAATTATTTCAAACCAGAATAATTTCAAACTTGAATCATTCTGACTACAGAAATCTGACACACTGCAAAAGTTATTTCTAGCAGGCGACTGTTCCTTTTTCAAACAGATTTCTACTTTGCACTGGTTTAGAAACTCCTTTTACTTAAACACAGTCTGAGGACAGGGCTATCAAGCATATGCTTTGGGAACGTTAAGATATTCTTAGAAGTGACCTCTTGAGGATGTGGATGATGGCTGATAACTGACTCAAGCGCCTGAGCAGAAATCACAAGTTTAGTGGCATCTGTGGACATAATCTCCATCTATGGTAGAAATACAGGGGAATGTACAAGTACAGAAAAACCAAAATCCATTTCACAGGAAGGCAGGGAGAATGCCTGAAGCTGTAACACGTGGGATTCACGTGGGCAGAGTTTGAAGAAATGGTTGCGCTTTGTTCACAAGAGTAAAGGTTGTCCCAGAGCACCTCTGAACTTGGGCTGGCTTAGACTTTTTGTTTACCAATGTGAGATGAGTTTACAGGACTGACTGCTTGTTTGTGTCACCCTCCTGAGATATCAGTAAAGTTTTGATCAGCCTGAATCATTCAGCGATTTAATGTTTCTAAAGTGCCGTCAGTGCAATTTGCCCGGTTGGGGTATGAGGCAGAGAATACAGCGGTGCTCTGTGCGCTTGGGGATGGGTTTCTATTTCTGTTCTGCAGCACATTCGTCACACACGGTGGTTTCTGTCAGGTTGTCAGACTAGGCCAAATCCAGATCCAACGTGCGCAGATATATGGCAAGACAGTTCTGGTTTAGATTCCATCTGATTTAGTCTTCTATCTCTGGATGATAAGGACAAGAGAAATTTCTTCCTTTCTTCCTCACCAGATAAAAATATGAAGATTAACAACTTATACGCAAAGATTAGAAGGAACGTGACAGATCAAAGTCACAGGATTCTCATTTGTCATAGTAATGTTAATGAAATTAATTAATTAGATTTCAATGTACAGCACACAGCCTGTACCAGAAATTCTTCATAATGTTAGTTTTCAAGTAACCACATGGTTTGGCTCACCTTGGTAACTACATTAATAATTGCAAAAGTGGCAAAGGTAACGATATTAACAAATTACCAGCAGGCATCAGGGAATTCATATGAGACATTTTGTAAGCATTTTTACAGCTCCATTAACTTTTTAGGCAAATACATTTCATTTTGAAAGGAAAAATATCCTTTTTAATTATAACAGATTTAATCCTATTTAATTGGAATTGCTGACACTGGTAGACCATAAGATGATATAATAAATACCATTCATGCAACATATATCTTGTCTAGTTTGCTGTACATAGAGTACAGTTTGGCAAGAAGATAACCCTGAAATCCTATTAGGGTAGTCACATCAAGCAGATAAAACAGCTGGTGAAAAATGGGAAACTATTAATAGTAGACAGAGAGTTGTTAAAAAAAAAAAAAAAAAAAAAAAGACAAATGGATTTTTGGTACAGGGGTACAGAAACTGTGCTGAGGTCTCTGTGTGTGTATATACACACACGTACAGTCCCTGTGAGCACTGAAATGAGAATACGAGACGTTTTATAACTTGAGTTTAGAGGATTTGCACCCCTGTCATCTACGAGGAGAGACTCATGAATAACCCCATGTGATCTATTCCCACCTCTGCTTAGCAGTAATGATGTTGTATCTTCTTGGTACCAAATCCCTTGTGGGACATAATTATGAGAGGTTTTGGGTTGGTTTTTTTTATTTATTCACTCATCATCTCTTCTTGTATATCCCGTACAAGCTTTTGCTGTTCTCTACAAGCACCATTTAAAGGGTAGGCAGCTGCTGCCAACAGGATCTCCTCCCTCTCCCTACCTGCACATATATGTTAAAAAAACCTAAACAGACAAAACCCAAACCTACCTGTGAAAAGCATTTATCAACCCACCCTGCCTCTTTGAGCCAGGTCTCATACTTCTGTTATTTTTTATTACAAACAGCCCATGGCTGCTGTGCGTGGGGAGCAGCGGTGAAGGGGGATGCCGTGCGTGGTGTTTTGCCCTTAATTGTTTTAAAACCCCATAAATAGTTGGTTGTGCACGTGCTTTATAGCTGGTCTGTGTTTTACCAGTCGAGCCTGTACATGAGCAGGTGCTGGACACCTACAGCAAGCGTATTTCTACGTTTTTGAAGAAGGTTTGCTTTAGGAGTGGAAGGCTGGGTCCTGCTGGCAAAATAGTAATAATGTCACAGAACCCACAGCTGATTCGAGGTTGTAAAAAACGGGGAATTTGAGGTGCTCGCGTTGGCTTCCTACATGGGAACAGGAAGATCAGTTCCTATCAGGTCTATATTCAGACCTCTGTTGATTGTACCGTTGTTTTCACATGGGGAAAATGAGCCGGCGCGGTTTTATGCTGGCTTTGTACAGAGGTAGGTGATTATTCACGCCGCCACGAGAGCGGAGAAAGATGCACTTCGCCAGGAGTTAATATAAACCACATCAGGCTCAAATCAGAGCCTGTCAGACTCTGATGAAGATGGTTTAACCAGTGGTGGATTGATCTTGTGTAGTCGTATGAAAGATTGAAGGATTTCAGACATTACTTGCTGAGATAATTTCAGGTTATATGTCTCTCTATATTGTACTATTGTACTGTACATGTTTGCTATTCACTGCTAGCAACAATAAAAGTGAAATTGCTTTTGTCAGTGATAGCTCTACAGAGTTTACTGAAAGCCAGAGTAAAACAGATGCTTAGTGGAGCTTCAGTCCCAGCCTTGCTGCTTTTCACCTCAGCTTTTCGCTATTCTTTTCATAAGCTGACACCGAGCGCGTCAGCAGCTGCCGCGTCCACGGGCATGAGGTCACGGAGCGTGTGGATTCGCCTCCACGCTTTAGATGCTCGTTCAGCATCTGTAAAGGTAGACACAACTGCCTGGTAGTTTGAGCAGCTCTCATCGGCAGTGTCAGGTAGGATGCCCTCATTTTCTGAGTCGGGAGTTTAGACACCTGTATATACGTAGACACGCGCATGTAGTCACCTATGTACACGTGCCTGAGCTTGGGGCTGATGGCAGCACCAGTTTCTGCGTACTAAACGGGTTGTGGTGGAAAAGAGGTGCCAGACCGCCATGCTCCACCAGGAGGATGGGGATTTGGTGGAGGAACCACGGGCTGGGGTGTTTTGTGGGAGAGCTGAGCTTCTACAGACCCTCGGGTGCCAAAATAGTTAATTTAATATTGCAGGATTTAATTTAATAATAAAGCGGGGAGTTTTCTGAATTGCTGTGTTTGGCTTAAGTGCCAGAACTCAACTGGAAAAGCCTCTTAGGTTTGTCTGTGTGGTTGGTTTTTTTTCCAGTCTCGCCCTTGGTACTTCTCTAGAGATGTTTACCGACCGCGGTCCTTGTTAGAAGAAGACAACGCACTTAACACTTATAATACAAGAGTCAACATATAGAATAGACCAGGAGCCCAAATCCACTCGCTCTGACTGTGGAGTGAAATAGTCGCGTTGCTGTAATATAAATGTACACAGAATTATGCTTTAGCCTTGTGTTTGCACATTATTTAGATCAGTGGCCCGTGACTAAGGATGCTAAACACAACCTGAGTGCAAATAACAGATCAGAACTTTGCAGCCAAAAGAGCCGAGACTATGGCTTAATATTTTCTTTCAACACATCATTAGTCTGGAAGTGCCATTGGGAAATTCCTTAATTCCCTCTGGGTTTGGATAGATCACAATAAGTAAGAGGTAATAATATTTGTTGTTAATAATAGCAATGTTAATGGCTGTTAATAGTAATAATTTAGGGATAATATAAGAAAACGCTAAGCTAGTATTCAGTGAACATCATGCTTTTTACACAAAGCTATTCTTCATAAGCTGTTTAGATATTACAACGCTATTAATGATCTCACAGTAAATTAATGCTACTAATATAGTTCACAGTTATATGCGTAGAGACTGACCAAAAAAGATTTGCAGTAAGGAAAAAAAACAAATTGCTTTGATACCAGCGGTGAAAAACCTGCTTTTTAGGGCCAGTGTGGCCCATGAAATTGGACCTTCTCCATCACGTTTGCCCTCGGAGGGGGTTAGGTGACTGCATGCTCCGTAAGGTGCATGTGCTAAATCAGAAGGCAGCTGCTCACTTAAAGTATTGTTAAAAAATGTGGGGGTTTTATTTATTTATGTTGGCAGGCCAGCTTTCACGTGGATTTGGCGAGCAACAACCAAACCCTTAAACTCTATAAATAGGTGCTGTTCTAAAAGGAATTTTACTGCTTGAATCTGCAGTTCAGGAATTTCTGGGTTTTGCACATAGACTGAACACTTTTCTGTGAGGGATGGCATCAATATTGAGTTTCACTGTCTGTTTTTTCTTTTCATTTCATCTCACTTCGATGCAATTATCTAATAACTCACGTGCTGAAGCACCGTGCTTAGCTTCTGCTCTTCCCAAACCCATCGGTTTGTAGGCGTCAGGCTTTGAGTGGTGGGTTATTGCGTGTTTGAGGTTAAATACTTGTGCTGCTCGGGGCACAAGAGGCAGAAGCAGTGAAACAGAAGCGAACGGAGGAAGGTATCGTAGTGATCACTTGTACAAAACATAATTTCCAGGATTCCCAGGAAGTAGCCTACTCAAGTTTAGCGTGTTGCTGTTGACGTTAGAGGATGGTTCAGGATGGTGTATTTTAAGGTGTGATTTTACTGTTAGTTTTTTTTCTCTCTCTCTTTCATCCCCTCTCATTTTATTCACGTTTATTCCGCGCCACCTTGGCCCTTTGTTCCGTGACACCTCTCAGCCGTGGCCACCACGGCGCCTCCCGCCCGCCCCGACACCCCCGTGCCGTTGGCCTCTCTGACTGACTCCTCTCCTTCCCCTCCAGCTGTCCCAAGTTCCAGTGTCCTCCCCTCTGCCCCTCGAGATGTGGTCCCTGTTTTGGTCTCCAGCCGGTTTGTCCGTCTCAGCTGGCGCCCCCCCGCAGAAGCCCGAGGCAGCGTCCAGACGTACACAGTCTTCTTCTCCAGGGATGGCGTCAACAGGTAGGTACCAACCTCTGTTGGAGACCCAGCCTCCGTGGGTCTCCTCTGGATGGGGGGGATAGTCCTAAGAGGGCCTGAAGACTTTACGGATATCTTGCAAATGGTTCTCAATCTTGTGGTGGTTTCCGTGGGGTAAGTGTGAAGCTAGAAATGTCTTTGGTGTGTTTTTGTAGACAACATCTCCCCGTTTCTGTAACAGTGCTCGTTGTCTTGGTATGAAGGACCGTTTGCATTGACAGTGATGTCTCTGGCTCTTATCTCCTCCAGCTATTACTCGACTGTCTAACATCAAATACAGTATCATTAGCTCCATATTTTACCTTTTATCTTCCTGTGAAGCCCCAGGCTCAAATATTCTTTTCATCGCCAGTGGAGGTAAATGTGTTGAGCCCTGATCAGCTGGAGAGGAGGAGGACTGCTTCTAGAGCAGTGCCGGTGGCGTAAGACCTTGAAAGCAGCCAGGAAGGGGGTTGTGAGGGTTTTACGTGGTTGCAAATACAGTGAACCAGCGTGGGCTGTTCTGGCCACGTGGATTAGAGCTCTGCAGCAGATAGATCTTTTGTGATAATGGCATTATAGCTTGTTTGGTGTTTGCGTGATTCCTCGTCATATGTGTTCATTTCACACTGGAAAAGGTATTGCGTGTTGACTTGGGTTTTGGTTTATTTTCCTGACTTCATACATGGTTTTATGCCTGAGAAAAATCTTGTGGTTTTCTCTTGCTGTACATCATTATGAAGAACTCACTTCAAGTGTCCTGGCATGTATTCGCTGCGCTCACGATACACTTCAGCTGCCAGCTGGTGACTGGTACTTGTGTGCGCGCTGATGGCAGCTCAGCTTCTGAGGGGACTTGGGTAGGAATCTATATTTAATTGAAAAATGAGTGGACGTGTTTTGGATTCATGAGAGCTAAAGAAGCGGGATCCCACAGTTACCAAAGTGAGCTCCCCTCTGCCGCAGCATGGACTTATCCTTCGTCCAAAGGGCTCAGTGCTTCAGCCAAAATTTCCTGCCCCAGCCTAGACATTTGCAAGCTTCTCATCTCAATCTCCAACAAGGTGCAGCTTTCTTTTATAGCCATGTAGCCATTTCTTCATGGAAAGGGTGGCCAAGCCCTGGCACAGGCTGCCCAGGGAGGTGGTGGAATCACCAGCCCTGGAGGGATTTCAAAGACGTGTGGATGTGGTGCTCAGGGCCATGGGTTAGTGGTGGGCTTGGCAGTGCTGGGTTAACGGTTGGACCTGATGATCTTAAAGGTCTTTTCCAACGCAAATGATTCTCTGTATAAGGTTTTTTAATTGGTTTCAATGCTTGTAGACATTGATAGCTACAGCAGTGGTGCCTGCTGCAGGAGGCAGACACTCCTAGATAGAGATGGGTATCCATCTGGTTATCCATCTGGTCCAGCTGAGCAGCCAGAAAGGGCACAACACCCAAAGCTCTGAAATCCAAGGTGACATTTCTGAGGCCGGTGCTGGAGGCAAGTGTCTGCTGCAGCAAGGTGTCACCTGTGGGGTGAACAGCGCGTAGGCCAGTCAGTGGCGAAAACACGGGGTAGGAGCCAGGCTCGTGGGGTCGGTTCGCAGGTCACACACGGGCATCTCGCCTTCCAGAAACCCCTCCGAGCCTGACCTGAGCGGGGAGGGAGAGACGGGAGCGGGGTGAGACAGGTGGGGCAGGGGTTCGGAGTTCGGAGCCCATCCCGTGTTGGCTCGAGTCTCCAGCTGTGACCAGCTTGTATGAAACAAGAACGACACCTCGGGGGAGCGTCAGGAAGGGGATCTATTGAAGGTTGTGAGGCACTCGGGAGATACGAGTTGGCCCTGGAAAAGCAACCCGAGGAGAAAGAGCGATGGAGGGGTTCAGCGGGAAGGAAGGATGCTCAGCGGCTCCCTTACCCCTCCCAGCCTGGGTACCAAATCGGGGCTGACATGGCTGAATCGCAGATATTTTGGCACACGTGGGTCCTACCGTTTGTCTGCAGCCGTTGCCACCAGTGATAACGGAGCAGGTTCCTGTGCTCTGCGTGAGGGTTCTCATCCCCTTTATAAAGCGCTTTGAGATCTGTGGGTGGGCGTGAAGCGCCCGTGCCACGGCAGTGCCAGAGGGCACTGGTGCAATCACATCTCGTTTATTTTAGCTGTCTTAAAAACATCAGAGCTGCCACACACAGCTGGGTTGAGTCATATTCTAACTCAGCCTTTGCGTTTAGCAACGAGGAGAAAATACTGATATTCTTACATGAGGCCTTTAGCCGTGTTTCTGAGATTAAAGAAGGCATAAAAAGAGCTCACCCCTTATTCCATTACACTTCAAAATAATTTTCCTTCCAGAATTTCCGTGGTGTTGCTCAAAGTCCTGGGTGCCAGAAGCATGCCCTAGTCCCCTTCCCAGCTAGGTGCTTGCCGCCTTAGTCTCCTGCAGGAGACTGGGGGCTTTGTGTTCACAGAACTAAACAAATAAATAGAATAAAAATTCCATCATGCTCCCTCCAGCAAAAGACTCAAAATACCACCTGTGGTTGAAAACTTTTGAATATTTACCTGTCGTCTTGCGAACTTTCAGACCAACTGGGAGCTCAAATTAATGTAGTTCTCCTTAAAGGAAAAAGCTTCCAGGGAATTTGTGAGTTGTTTATTGTTTACACATTGCTCTTACAAAAGAGCTATTTTTCTGTTTACAGAAATAAATATCGGGTTTGACATTAACCTCAGGGATACAAAGGAATTGTCAGAGAAATTACTGTACGTCGGGGGGAAGGCCATCTTCCCGGGTTCGAGGGCAGGCGGGATTCGCGTGACAGCTGGCAGCATCACGGAGGCCGACGTGACACACAGGGCGCACGGCCGTTTGCGGGGACCAGCCGGAAAAATAGTCTGCCATGCTTTGAACTCACTCGGAAGGGTTTTTCAGCCCAGCCCTTTCAAAGAAACCCCTTTTGGAAGCGATTGCACTTATTGCCGTAGCGTAATCACCGGAGCCCTTCTGATGGGATGCTCTTTAATCTTCCCGCTCGCTCAGCGAGGCATCCTGCGTGGGATCAAATGGTTTTGCTTGCTGATAAGGATGATTGGGAAGAGCACTTAAAGTTAAAAGGCGAGTTTCTCAGCAAAGGATAAAACAAACCTTAAATCTGTTAGGAAATAAATAAACAGCCGAGCGATACACCTGCACTCAGGAAAGTTTCTGCTTGAGATAAAAGTTCAGATTTAAAAGTGAGATATTCTGTAACGTTTCCTGATGACAGCAGGCTGTGGATGGAAAAAATGAGCGGAAATAGAGGGTTTCACGTATAGGACCTGTTAGTAGGTACGTAACTCTTAGTATGCATTTGATTGTGCTTATTTTCTGTTAAAATATCGCAAACTATAATGTCACAATAGAAATATAATGCGTGCATTTCAGTGGATATCACTCTTCAAGGGTTTGACATGTACGTGCACACAAAGACCATAAAAACCTGTCCTGCCTCGCAGGAGAGGTGTTCCAGAGGGAAAGGAGCTCATTTAGGTTTCATTTGATGTTACAAACTAACTCAAAAAACCCTACTTTATATGCAAGTACTAAGGTCGTAAGAAAGTTTAAGAAGACCGAGTTTACTAGCACCAGGGGTAAATCTCTGCCCTGTTGCTTTATTTCCCATTTTCTGCTGGGATGCTGCCCAGATGCTGAGCTCTTGGGAACGGGGCTGTCCTTGGGTGCTGCTTACATCTCTGCCATCTCTCACATCCACATGCTGTTGAAACTTTGATTTTTTATTAATTTATTTATTATTATTTTTATAGCTAGGGGGTGGTTTTCAGGTGGGAAGCGTTGGATCCGTCTCCACCTTTAACCACCTTCCAACCCAACCCACGGCATTTACGCCTGGATGTTGCCCATGTTGAATTGCAAACTGATTTTTTTTTTGGTTGAGCTTCCCCCCCCCCCCCGTTTGCAAAATGGGTCAGATTCAATGTTTCACTCCGCGGGCAGGTTGAAATTTTGCTCTGATGTTGCTGTTGAGATTTGCTCTCGGCCTCAGTGTTTTTTCCCTCCTCCCCTCCATCTCCGCTGGTTGGCGTCTCAGTGCGCGAGCGTTGATTCACACAGGCGTTTGGTATTTATGCGGTAGCGCGTTAGTCACCACAAAGAAAGAGACGTTGTTTATTTTGGCTGATTTGCTCTTGATCTCTCTCCAAACCAAAAAAAAAAACCACCTCCTCAAATTTAACCTCGAGACATATTTAATTACCTGCACATAGTTTGAAATGAATTCAGCCTTCCCGATGAGAATTTGTATCACTGCATTTAAAATTTAATTTACAATAAAAATTTCACGATATTTATTTATAAATAATGAGAAACGTTTATGTGGTGATATACTTCTGTTTGGCAATATTAGACGAGACACAAAGCCCCAAAATACAGTTCAGTTTTGGATTGCACCTTTGAAATGTCAAGTTGGCTTCAGTAGCGGGTCCTGATTTGTAGCTGTCGTTCTGTTTGAACTGACTGCTAGCAACTGTTTTTCCCAATAAAGGAAATTAAATGCTCTGATCTTAAAAGGAGGGGAGAAAAAAAAAAAGAAGAAAATGACCCTGGAAATCAGCAGCATTACAGCTGAATGTAAAACCCTTTGACAAAGGACTCTTGCAAGGTTGGAGCCAGGTTCGGTTTTAGTGGAGCATTCACTAGAGCTTGATTTCAGTGGCAAATGAATAAATGCAGAGATTGTCACAAGCTCACGGATCTTCCACTGTAGCTTCCTGCATGTTGCAGCCTGGAGAAATGAATCAGGGGACCACTTAATTGAATACAAAAACTTATATTTGATTAAAGCCTAGCTTCCGAATTCAGCTGAAGTTCTAAAATATCATTCCCAGATGATCTATTTACATGAGTTTTGAGGTTTGCTTATTATAATCAAGGACGTCATGTTACTTTGTGGGAGAATGAGAATGGGAGATAAAAAAAGAGCTCAAGGTAGTAAAAGTCCGTCCATTTTAAAATTAATAGTATTCATTTCACAGCAAGAAGCATTAACGTGACTTGTCTTACTTGAAGTAACTAATTAGGTGTTTGAAACATTATAAAAGCATTTGTTACACACCTAAGAGATATATGGGAACTGTAATTATCTTTTTTTTTTTTTTTTTTTTTTACATACTGATACCGTAATGTAACATGATCTTCAGTCACTGGAAATTACACGTCGAAGCCTCCATTTTACAAGAAAGCGGACAACTTTAGTCAAGGTCTTTTATTTTTAGACTGTAATTTATGGCCAAGATGGGTTTGAAAAAGAAAATCCCAAATGTAAAGGGTGCCTGTTTCAAGGATGTTTGGTGCTTTTTAGAGTATTCCTGTGCTGCTGTAGCATCTGGAGCGCGTTAACCCCTCGCTGGTAAGCAGGAGCAGGCGATGGGCTTTTGGACGTGGGTGATGCTCATCTCACCTGACTTCAGCCTGAGTGCATGTCAGCAGGGCAGGGCACTGGAGCTCAGGGGTGCAAGGCAGCCGCCTGCTTTACAGCACCCAGCTGATGTGGTTTAGATACTTATTTTCCAAAGACGAGCATAGGGTTGCTGTAGCCATAAGGATTTTTTCCTCTTTGCTAGCTGGAGGCTTTACGGTGTCGCAGAAGACGTTGCTGCCAGGTGACATTGACAGGCGGCTCGTTTAAACAAAAGAGATGATTTTTTTTCTCACGTCTCACAGTTACGCTGCCCCGGGATATCACAGGAACGGTGGAGTCAGGGTGGTTTGTCAGTTTGAAGGCGACAGACCCATTGGGGTGTCTGGTCATCTGGGTGCCAGAACTCCAGAAACCCGTGAGCAGGAGCTCTGTGCCAGGAGAGTAACCAGATAATTCTGTCCTGGGTCACTTATGCCTCTAAATGTCTGTTACCTGGCCGCTGCCAGGTTGTGAGAAGGGGCTACGGGGGCTGCTGGCTGTTCTCACATCTCAGCCTGCCCAGGGGGAAACCTCAGCCCTTTCCTTTTCTGCTTTCTTCCTCTTAGTCTCAGTCCTGGGGGGTTTGCTTGATTATTATTCATTCTTTACTTGGGAAAATCTGGAACTTTTTTTTATGCAGTCCATTTCTTTTTTTTTTTTTTTTTTTTAAGTTATAAACATTATCTTGCATTGCCCTATGGGCTTCTGGTGTTTTTTTTGGAAGATACTCTATATCTGATAGCTAGAAAACCTATAAAAAATATAGGAAGTAAAACATGTAAAGGTTTAATGTGCTCAGTGCTCTCCTGAGGTGTGTGGAGGGAACGCGCTGGCTGCCCAAGGACGGGGAGACCTCCCGCTGTGATTTTTCAACACGGGCTGGGGACAGCCCAAGAGCTTCTGCTGGTCAACGCTGCTTCCAAACTGGAAACCATCAAAATGCCAGAGCACAGGGCTGGGACTCGAGCTAATTAGCTTAGGAAATGACGTGGGGGTACTGTCAGATGGGGTGTGCTGCAGGCACCTCCAGCCACTGCCAGCCTGGCTGCAATTTCCAGTGGGAGCAGCCGGCAGTTTTACCTGGGCTTGTGTTTATCTGGGAATGGACTGGCCCATCCATGCAGGTGATGAGCTCGTTGGGTTCATCAGCTTGAGAGCACTGACACACTTGGGTGGTTATACAGCTCCTGGTTATAGATAGATATATGCAGAGATATACATATACGTGTATATATCTATATACAGAGGAGTGTCCTGGGAGATGGGCTTTAGTACCACTGTTGAAATCCAGTGGAAGATGAACACTGAAGCTGCTGAGATTGCATTTGCAGATGACTGTGTTGGAGTGAAATCAAAGGACTTGCTTGGATGTTTCCAAACGGCTGAGGCTGGGGTGTGATACAGCAAAGGCAGGTCTGAGAAGAGGAACGGCAGCCCTGGGTCTCCTCGTGCCTCTGTGGCAGGGCTGGAGATTTTCCCTTGCTCCACACTCTCAGCATCTGATACAAAAGGGGCTGTGTCAGAATTTCACTCCTCGTCATAGCCCTTCACACCTGTATCCCAAACCACACAAGATGAGAGAGTTGTGCTGGTTCAGTCCCTTTAGTCTAAAAATCACGTTTGATTCCGCTTGGGAAGTCACCCAGCGGCAATATGAGTGCCGAGGGCACCAGGTACGTGTACTTTTTTTTTTTTCTCTTTCTTTCTTACTAGATAATGGGAAAAGACTTGCTGCAAACCATTGCACCTTTTCAGACTTGCATATACGTATCACCACAGGTACCACTGTCACAGAGAAGCATTGTAACAGAGATCTGACTGGAGTTTTCTCATGTCATCTTTTCCTTCTCTTGCTGCTTTACTGCTATTGTGGGATTGAAGGGTGGTCTTGTTGCTCCTTGGCTGTTACCAAAAAAAGTCATATGCAATGAGATAAGTTGCTGACAGCCCCATCATCCTGCAGGTAGGAAGTCGCTGGGCAGAGTTTGTTTTCTCTCTTATGGCTGTGGTTCCTGCTTCTTATTAAAGGGTTTAAGAGAATCTCCTGGCTGTTCCGTTCAGCCGTCACTGGCCGTCTGACCCCCCGCTGCCTTCAGAGGCAGTCAGATGGTTACAAATCCATTGGAGCCACTTTCGGTGCAACTGGCTTCCCGCTTTGACAGCTTGCAAATAGAAACCAGAGGTAAGAGGCAAGAGAATCAAATTAGCCGAGTTGGTCAAGCCCAGCTCAGCTCGCACAGTTGCGAAGAGCAAAGGCTCTGCCTGCCAGCATCCTCGCCGGGGAGCAGCAGCCGCCCACAGCTCTGCGTTCGTGTTAGCAAGCGCAACAGCAAACCTTTCTGCTGGAATAAAGGCGTGAAACTCCCCTTGTCTCTGCTAAGGGACGATCCGAGCTTTTATCCCCGGGGAACGTTCACCCAAGCTTTGTTCAGTCAACCCTCGGAGGGCTGGAGCGACGGTGGAGCGCGGTGCTTGGAGGACGGGACCGTTCTCTGGTTTGAGAAATTTCATTTTGAGGAAACGTTCCCCAAAGGACCAATAATCGCCATTCTCTGAATTGCTGCTACGGCTATTGCAGCGCTGCATGAAGTTTAACAATTAGTTGATTCAGCCTTAAATGATTTTATTTTTTTTTCTGCAGCATGAAATCTACCTTTTTGTTGTTGTTATTTTTTCAGAGGGCTTCTAGTAAAGGAGAAGAGCGAGGCACGCCACCCATAATAAATCAGTTACAAAAGCAATTTTACCTACTTCTGCTTGCAGATTGTCCATGAAATGACTGTGATTTCGTCCAGTTTAAACCCTGCTTTACTGTTTAGGGATTGTATTTTTCCCAGATAATCCCACGTTAATGACTTTAGGTCTGTATCTTTCTCACCAATCGTTTCTCTGGCGGAGCTTTGCGTGACCCAAGGCGGAGAAGCCAGTGCCAGGGTGCAGGTAGCCCGTCAGCTCTGGGTGCTGGTGGTGCCAGGAAAAATTACACAGCTCTTGCCCTGGTGGGAGGATGATGTCCTGCACGTCTCCCTGGCCAAGGAGCTGCCACCTCCCAAGGGCTGGGCTGTGCCTTTACTCTGGAGACCACCACCGGCCACTGGCAGCAGCTGATGGAGGAGCATCAGTCACGGTTTTTGCCGTTCCTCAGTGATAGCAAACTGCTGGCCAAGCTGGGCAGAAAGAGCAGCCTGGTGGCTGCAGGCAGCAGTGAGCTGCAGTGTTTCTTCAAACAGATTCAGTGCTGGGCGGTGGGCAGGCTGGCTGGCACTGCTCGGCGGCAGGAGTACCTGCTGCCCCCATGCACCGCTGTCCTGGTTTTGGCTGGGATAGAGTTAATTTTCTTCTTAGCTGGTGCAGTGCTGTGGTTTGGATTTGGTGTGAGAATAACGCTGGTGACACACCGATGTTTTTAGTTGCTGCTTGGTGATGTTTGTACTGAGTCAAGGATTTTCTCAGCTTCTCAGGCCCTGCCAGCGAGAAGGCTGGAGGGGCGCAAGAAACTGGGAGGGGATATTCCATCCCGCAGAATGTCATGCACAGAATGTATATGAAGCTGGGGGAAGAGGGAGGAAGGAGGGATATTCGGAGTGATGGCATTCCTCTTCCCAAGTCCCCGTTAGGTGTGATGGAGCTCAGCTGTCCTGGGGGTGGCTGAACCTGCCTGCACTGGGAAGTGCTCAATGAATTCCTGGTTTTGCTTTGCTTGCGTGCGCAGCTTTTGCTTTACCTATTAAACTGTTGTTATCTCAGCCAACGAGGTTTCTCACTTTTACCCTTCTGATTCTCTCCCGCATCCCAAAAGCTGCGCACGCATCTCACTTTCTGTATCAGAGACGTGTTCCTTTATTGAACAGCCATTTCCTTCCATCTGTTTCCTTTTTTGTTGTATTAAGAAAGGCAAAGGACCAATATACTGTATAACTTACGAAGTGCTAAAATACAAGTCATCTTTGTAGTGCTTGCAGCATTCCCAGCGGGCTCCATTACTTGAATTAGGCTTTTTAAAATAATTAAAAAAAAAAAGCCCTATAGACAAGCAAGCCTCAAACTGAAGTTTGGGAGCAGGTTACCAGTTGCATAAATAAATAATGCTTTAAGATCCAAATGCATTTTAAAGTGATTTTTTTTTTTTTTTTTTTTTTTTTTTTAGGGAACGGGCGGTCAATACGTCTCAGTCTGGGACTCTGCAACTTACCGTGGGCAACCTGAAGCCGGAGGAGACTTACACCTTCCGAGTGGTGGCATACAACGAGTGGGGACCAGGAGAGAGCTCGCAGCCCGTCAAGGTCGCCACGCAGCCGGAGCGTGAGTGTGGGCGCGGGTGGCACCAACAGCTGTAGTGACGAGCTGCAGCTCTCGTAGTGCGCTGCTTCAAGGTTTTTATACAGCTCCTCTTAGAAAATACGGCCCAGTCCTTACGTACGGTAAATAACACCTTTCCTCAGTTTGTAAGATTTCTGGCAGAGCACCGAGCTACTCAACAGCAGCGTATTGCTAGGTTGTGTCGTGGCTTTGATCGCACGTCCCATCTTCTACGGTGTGACAGCATAAGTGATCTCAGAAGCTGTGCTACGGCACGGTACAGTTGGGTTTTTTATAAGGAAACACGATAAACTCACTGAAAAACACAGAATCTTTCCACTGGAGTAAACGTTTTGGCTTATTGGTGTTTAAAAGCAAGGTTTTCTGTTAGTTGATGCTTAGCAGTAAGCGTGTTTTATAAATCTCTGGAGCAGGTGGAACCTTTCAGCAGACACTTTTCTCTTTCTGTACGGCTTATTTTATTGTAAGTACTTGCACATGTCTGGTCTCCAGAAAGAAGAGAAATTTTTTTCCATTTGAGTTTGTCCTACTGCAGCTTTTCTTGCTTGGAAGGGCCAAGAAGGGCTGTTGCAGAGAGAGGTTTGAAACATTGTTTGAGCCCTTCCATGGCAAAAATAATAATTCAAACTGGCCGTTAAAATGGGGTTGGTATCTAGTCCTTAGCACAGAGGTGGGTGCTGTGTCTGATACCGGTGGGCACTGGACCACTTTGGTGAACCATTGGGGTGATGCTGGGATGCTGAGCTGCTTTTATGCTCCATCAGCAAGCGCCTGCTGGGATATGCTCACCCTCTGCAGTAAGGCAGGAATGTACCGCTGCACAGAAGCACAGAAACTGTTTTACATCGCCACATGTTGCCATGTAGAGATATTTATCTGAAAGGCAATGTTTGTTTGAAAACTCCTCGTTCTGTGAAGATAACGGCTGTGCTGGAAACCCCTGAAATGTTTTCTTGGCTCATTGCCATAGGTGACTTGTTGCTGGGAGCAGGTAGAGGAGGTGGGAATGGCTCTCCGTGGGTGGTGGAGGAGAAGAGGAGCTTGGAAGCAAATCCTGTGCATAAGGCAAGCCTCTGGAGGTGGCTTTAGATGCCTTTTGAACTGTTTGGTTCCTTTTACAGCTAAGCTGAGCCCCAGGAAAAGTGTCTATTAGGGCCAGTGAGAGCATGTGCGATGTCCCCTGACCAGGCAAGGGGTGTTGTGAACAAGTGGGAAAGGGACCTTTCAACTTAAGTTATTCAGTGGTACTGTGTCTATAGCTTTGTTTATCGCAAAACACGGATTTCACTCCCTGTCGTCACTTCCCAAACCCCCGAGAGTAGTGATGTTGGTGAAAATATCACCCGAGATGTGTCGCTTTCTGTTTTTCCCCGACAGCTTTGCATTTTAGGTACGTCTTCACATCCTGCTCTGAGGTTGCTCTGCCACTTATTTGCGGTTACCGTGTGCAAACATAAGCAAGGTTCTATCAAGCCCTTTTTGGGGAAATGATTCTTGAAAGTCAGTTTATGAATCTGACCCTTTTGAGATTAAGGCATGAAGTAACCACCCATCGGTATCGTTTATCTATTAGCAATTTACCTCTGCTTAGACACACGCACGCACATGTGCATATACGCATTGCTGCATCTGTTTGTATTTTATATATGGAATATAAATAATATATAGCTATAGCTACAGAAGTAAAATAACATTTCATTCGGGAAAATGCCTTCCCAGTGAAAAGCAGGCACCGCTACCCTCTGCTGTTACCCTGTGAAGCTGCCACGGCGCAGAGTTCCCAGCTCTGTTTAATGCGCAGCGTAGCCATTGAGAATATCTTCCTATTTAATAACGTTAAGATTTCTCTAAAGTGTCAAGTCTGAGCATGGAAGAAGTATTGCTTTCCATTTTTCTTTTCGCTTTTTACTGTTGACCAAATTACCTTATCATTGTGAAACAACTCGCTCGGGTCCTGGGAGGCAGTCAGCCTCTACGTGGCTGTCTTTTAGAACACGCTGAAACTATTGTACAATAAATTACATGGCTGCTCATAAATTGAATTTCCACGTTATTTGAAAATATCAGAAGTATTATGCAATCTGGCATTGTTAAAAGAAGAAAAAGCTGATGAAAAAGGACATCTGAAATTCATGTCTGTCAGCGCCTGTTTCTAAAAGTGCATACATGTGCTCCGTAATCAGTTTAAAAGATCAACAGAACAAGTTCCAGCTTTTTGAAATAATCATCCAGAATATATGGGCTGGATTGATATGAAGGGTTTTGTCCCCAGATTAACACCCCCTCCCCTTCTTTTTCTTTATTAAACTGCAACCTCTTTTTCTCTGCCTTTATGGGATATAATTTCACTACAGTATTATCAGTCCAGATTTAAATCCCTGCCTGCTTAAGCCATGTCTAATCTTTTCATACCACATGTGGAGACTTTGTGAGGTATTATTTTGGCTCCTCAAGATTCTGTTAAAGCAGCTTGGTAGTAGAGAATAAAGAAAAACGTCTATCCTCGCAAGGAGGATTGAAATTGTCCGTCCCAGCTTTGAAAGCAGTTCCCTGCTGTGGGACCGGCTCACTTCTTTTCACAGCCCTTATGAATTAAAACCGGTTTCCTAATAAGTCCGTGTCTCCCTGATGTGTGTATTAGTTGGTGGAGGAGAAGATGAATAGGAAGGCACGTTGGTGTGCCCCAAAGAAACTTGACGGCATCACTCCAGCCTCATAAAGCCGCCTCTTATCATCTCCCTTCCAGTGAAATCAATTTAGCGTGCTCTGACATCTCAACTTCTACCCCAGCATCTTCAAGGGCTTTGTAAGGAATTGTTAATTACTGTATCCTTCTGAGGTAGGGAGGTACTATTATACCTACTTAAGAGAAGCCCAGCTGTGTCCCCGTATGTCTGTCCCCTCCTGTGCTCTACTGCCCGGAGCAAATCCCGGACCCCCCGAGGCAGGGAGCAGCCGGGAGGAGCTGTGCTCCCCGCCCCACCGTCCTGAAAGAAGGAATTCTGAGACAGAAATACAGGGATTTGGGGTGGATTTATCTAGTGAGCGGGGCATTTTGCAGCAGCTAGAGGGTGACCTTACCTGGGCAGGAGACTTGGGTGACTTCGGTCACCAAGATTCACACCTTGCCTAGATGCTTCTGCAATTATTTTCAGTTGCTGTTAGAGACTGGTGCTTCTAACCTCAGAAATAAGTCCTTTTGTCATTTTTTTGGTTTTTTTTTTTTTTTTAATCACTAACTGGCTGCACCTGAATTTTCTTGCTAAGACAGCTAGCAGCAAAAACTACCACCAGGACTGCGTTCAAGCAATTGCACTAGAAGCTGTTAAAGATTTTGGTTTGGTGGTGGGTTGTTGGGTTTTGGGTTTTTTTTGCAACAAGTTTTTCAGTGGAGAGAATATTCTTTGAAGTTACTGCACAGGGAGTGTTAAAAAGACATAGACAAAATTTCAGCTGCAGTCTCTTTTAACGTACATTTCTTATACAAATGTCAAAACCACATAGAAAATTAAAAGGCCATTAAAATTAATGCAATGAAATTTCACATGAAAATGCAAGGGAAGGCAGGGATGTCTTTAAAGCCCACAGAGATGACAATTTTTTCAAGGAATGATCGGTTCCATATATGTTGATCTACACAAATTAAGTTTGCGGAATAAACATGTGCTGGAGTAATTGAATTTTCTGAAGACTTGTATCAGACCCCGCATCCCTTTTAGACACCAATGCAGAGACTGGCGAGGGTCCCCAGGCAGGGCTGGCCCCTGCCGCTGGCGGATGCTCAATATTTCAGAGGGCACCTGTGCCGCCTTTGCTCCCTACTCACCTGCCCTGGGTACCGGTTTCAGTCACAGTGATGCTGATGTCGCTATAAATGATGCTAAATGGTCTCGTGATAGTCAGGGTCTGGCTGAAATGAGAGCCCTGTGGTGGGTTTGGGCAGGCCCCGCAGGTCAGCTGTAAAGCCTCCCACCAAAGTGGGTGTGATCAGGTTTTTGGGAACAGGGAGATGAGAATCCCCTTTCTCCAGTGCCAAATGGCCACGGATCTGGGTGGAGAAAAAGCTGAGCTTGTGTTTAAGACATTGGGAGGGAGGGCTGGAGGCAAGGCTGTCTGGCTTCGGGCAGGTTGCTGAAGCCTCTTGGTTTCTCCATCCCCAGAATATAAATAAGCAACACTGACAAAAGAAGATCTTTCCAGGTCCCTTCCAACCTGGGCTGCTCGTTGAGCCTGTGACTTTTCTTCCCTCCTTCCTCACGCCCCAGGTACAGATCTATCCGTGCTGCTTGAACAATATCCTTCGTGGCAGGGATTTCCCTTTCCATCATGAACTGATGTAACAAAAATTAATGATTTTTAACGGACCTGCAGCTGGTGCCATCTAATGAGGGAGTCGGGGGCTCCATCAGGAGCTTTCTCTACCGCAGCCCATCCCGCAGCGGCTGCCACAGTGATGAACTGAGGACATGGTGCTCCTGTCCTCCATCCGTCAGTTTACCAAAACATTACATATATTATTTTAAAGACCAAAAAAAAGCCTCAGCCTCAGTTGGCATTCTCACCCTGCCAAATTCTGTGGGTACAGAAAGATCCCCGGAATAATGAGTGGCCACTTTGGGTTTTGGGCAGTGTCTGTTTTGCAAGGTGCGGGGGTATTTCTGTATCTATTTCAGATATTTATCAATATGTGAAATTGCTGGGGCAGGCAGAATCACGAGCATCTCGCATGTAGTGCCTCGGTAGTGAATTTTTCTTGTCCTTTGACAAAAGGGTAAAGCAGTACTGAAAAATGTGTTCTGTGGAGTCATTAATATCCTCCTCATTTGTGTGTATTCTTCCATAATGGCTCAGTAAAATACACCCTGGGGTAACTTTATGCCATTCTTGCATGGTTCTTTAATTTTATGAGTAATTTATGTGGAGCATTGGCGGGGGGGGGGGGAGGTTTCCAATTGCTTTAAATTTTAATGAAACGTATCTTCCTTTCTAAAAGTTGGGCAGATATAAAGGAAAAGGGGGTGGTGTCTGTTTTTCTGTCTGTCTCAGAGTCCTGCTTTTGGCTTCCCATCTGCTTTTTTTTGTTTTTCCCCTCCTCCTGGGCTTTTAATTTTTTTAGTCTTTTTTTTTTTTTTTTTTTTTTTTTTTTGAGAGCGAGAAGAGTTGCTTCAGTCTTAACTCTGGGAAGGTGCTTCACTTTGCAGAAGGTTGCGGTGGGAGCAGGATGAGGTCTTGGTCTACCTGGTCACTAGGACACTGGTGGTGTCCCCAGCAGGGGTCCGGGTGATGCGTCTGCCCTGGCATCCTTGATGCCCTGTTGTGCACTGGGAAATAGGAATTCAGATCCCCTGGACACATCTGTGGTATGATTTGTGTCTTTTGTTTCCTGTATTTTCATTTTTACAGCAGGCTTAATTTCAAATAAGGTAGAAATGGGGTTTTTTTGTGAGGAATCTGAGCCGTTTTCCCAGGGCAAGCGACCTGCCGGCTCCCGTTGCCAGCTCCCCGGCCACCCCCGCCGCCCGGAGCTGGGTCTGTGTGTGCCACGGGGGCGGTCAGGCCAGCTTCTGCTTTTTGGATACATTTAAACTGCAGTCAGAGCTGGTTAATAGAGGCTGTTAGCATCGATAATTGAGATTAAAGATCACCTCATGCTGTTTTATTCTTCAGACTCTGGCTCGCTTTAGTGCTGTGGCCTTTTTTTTTTTTCTTTGTATTTCCCATTGAATTCCTAGTTTCTCTTGCAGAACAAAATGCAGTAAGCCAGATTCAGTGACTCCATCTGCACTTACCTGCTGAATATGTGGTTCCCTGTGCGTCACCGGGGAGGCTGATTAAGGCTTTTGTAAAGGCTGTTTACAACAAGGAGGGATTAAATAAGAGAACAATGAAAATTTATGTTGTACTGCTTCCTAGAGACTATGGAAAAAAGTTGCAAAGGAGAGGAAAATATTCTGCACAGCTTTCTTGAAGCTTAGATTGATTCTCACCTCCTGTTCAAGTGCCAAAAAAAGTGACCAGGTGAGCATGTGGTCAGTTCTTCCAGTATTTTAGCGAAAGCCACCGTGACCTGATTCTTGAAGATATTTACTCAGTTGAAATTTTTCCATCTTTCCAAATAGTCTCCATCACTGGGTGCGTTTCCACCCTGTGTCTCGCTGCGGTGGTGCCGCCCCGTTCCCTTTCCCTGACACCCCTTTCAGCCCCAGCTCTGGTCCTGCAGCCCTGTGCCTCTGAACCTATAAGGGGACCTGATGAGATAACTAATTCAATTCTCATTATCAATAATGCTAGTTCCAGAAGCTCTCTGGAGTTGGAGTTTCCAACTGACTCGTGCAAAGACACTGAGTAAAGTGTTTCGTTCCTGTGCATCATCATCCCTTCCTTTGCAAAACGGGCACATGGTGAAGACATGCTGGAATCTTAATCCCTTTGAAGATGCTAGAAAAGACCATCTTTCTCTGGCAAGGAGTGCAGATCCGGCTTCTTGATAGTGGGAGGCTTTGTAACCACCTTGGTAGACTAGGAGTTAAAGTGAAAAACAAATTAAACCCAGAAAGTAAAATTGTTCCTTTCCAAATTGTCTTGGGTTCAATTTAAAGTACTGCACATTGCTTGCTGTCCATCATTTATCTTAATTAACTGAAGTAATGCAGTCCAAATGTTTTCTTTTGGGGGTTTTGTTTGGTTGATTTTTATTTTTTTTTTCCTGACCAGTTCTTCTGCCTCCTGTGAACAGTGTCAGTCTCATTAGAAAGTTGCATCATTATAGGAAATATTGTAATCAAAACTGAATTCAAGTGCCTTTGCATCCCCTTTATGAGACCTTAGAATTGCAGAATCGTTGAGGTTGGAAAAGACTTCTAAGATCATCGGGTCCAACCGTTAACCCAGCACTGCCAAGCCCACCACTAACCCATGGCCCTGAGCGCCGCATCTACATGTTTTTGAATCCCTCCAGGGCTGGTGACTCCATCCCCTCCCTGGGCAGCCCGTTCCAGTGCTTGGCCACCCTTTCCTCTTGTTCTTAACAGATCTTCTCACAGTAGCGTCTGCCCGTTTTTCATGAACTTAAAATTTACTTGTGAAAGAACAGTGACAATATTTTTTTTTATTATTTAGAAAGTTTTCCCTTCTGCTTGCTTCTTCTTTAAAACTATTCTGTGTTTTTCATCAGACCCTTTACGTATAGGCTGATGACAGCCAGAGCAGGTCAAGGACCGAAAGTTTGGGTTTTGCAGGAAATTATGATGCTGGAGGCTTTTGTATTTTGAAATACAGCAAAAACAACTCTTGACTGCTTTCCTTTTGGGTTTTGGCTGTAATGAAACAAAATATTTCATTCCGTCATTCAGTATGTAACACTTGTGAAAAGTGGCACCAAAGTCAGGGCAAGTAATTTAAAAATTATTTAGAAAAGAAATATTTCTGATTTAAAATGTCGTTACCGGGTGTTTTCAGCATTATGGAAGTACTTTGCTTCGTTTTCTTGCAAAGCAAAAGTTGTCACCATTTTTTTCCCCAAATGTTTTGATGACTGTGAAGACCATGTTTACCAGAAATAATCTGCTTCAAAGAAAATGCTTGAAATGCTCGAAGTGTTAGAAGAGGGGTTTTCCATTTCTGAGGCTTGTCTCCGCTGCACGCTTCTGCCTTTTAACGGTTCATGGAGGTGGTTGGTACGTAGAATTCAGCGCGTCTCACCTAATCATTGCTTTTTATAAATAACAAGCTTTTGCTGGCTAGAAGCATGTTGTAATTCTGCTCCAGGTTTGCTGAGATGCAAAGGCACCATTATGCCAAGTGAAATCCTTTGCTTTGACTGACTTGCCAAGAAGGAGCAGCAAATTAAAGCCACTTTTATCTGGAAAAAGAAAAACGCAGAATAGATGAGCGTGTCTTAATCAACTATGCAAATCAAGGCATTGCATCATATGCATGAAATCTCCATATTTATAGGGCCCTGATGCAAACAGTAGTGCGGAGGCACGGTGGCCCGGCCAGGAGCGGCGTAGGACGGATGGACCTCCCTTGGCACCCCTCGCCAAGGCAGGATTTACCCCACGTGCAGAGGAGCTGGCAGTTCAGGGTACGGGTGGGCATGGAGAGGCAGCTGCCAGCGCTGAAGATGTCACCTTAGCCTATCAAATAGTTGCGGTTGGAAGCTCTTTTGCACTAGGGTTCAGTTTCCTTCATCCCCGCATCCCTCAGGGGAGCGTTTTGATGCCGCAGAGCTCGGGCGGCGTGGCCGTCCTTCCCACTCACGCCGGCGAGACGCAGGGCAGCATTTCACCAGCCAGGTTTGGCACTTAGCTTTGGCACTGCCTGCTCTTTCTCTGGACAAGAGCACCGGTGTGTCACTTTGCTGAGATTCAGCCAAAAACCTCTGCTGAGCTGCAGACTACTGGGATGTGTTCTTCTCCCTACAGCTTTCCTAAAACAATGGCAATTAGGACACTGGTAATGAACTGGAAATTAAATAAACTTCACCGAGCCCGGTGTGGGCACTGGGAAGAGATGGGCTCAGTGCCTCCAGCTGACCCAATGCCACCAGATTTTACTGAATGGCGGTACAAAGCTCTTCTCAAACCTTTTAATCCGAAACAAAGGTATCTCTATAGGGAGATGGGTTTTATTTGTAGGACAGCCGTGTCTAGAGACCTAAATTACGATCGATGCCATTTGTGCTGTGATCTCCACAAATGTAACGGAGGGACTAGACCTGAGACAGAAGACGGATGCTCGAACCTGTGCAGCTGAGCAAGGGATGCACTCCAGCCTGCTAAACTTGGGAAGTGCCACCTCATTTGAGCAATTCAGGTAGGTCCATTGGCCCTTTCCGGATCAGTTGTCTCTGTGGGATATCCAAGCCCATCAGTTTGTCACAGAAGTGTTTGATTAACCATCCCGCTCGACTCCCGTCAGGGTCCTGGGTGCTGCCATCACCAATCCTGCCTTACCAGGGTTAGCAGGGTGCGAGGTGCTCAGCTGCAGCCGCTCCGGTCCTGTGCAGGAGCACCAGCACAGCGCTGTGAGAGGGTCGAAGAGAGGATGTTCTATAAAATGGGCTGCCGACGAGCGTTTCTAAAATAGCTTTGGATGAAGGAATTGAAATTCTGTCTCAGTTCTGTTTGATGTGCATTCATCTTTGTTTTATCTGGACCTTTCTTCCTATCCCAGAAATCTTGCAATATAAGTAGGTAAGATAAAGAATGGGTAGGAGATATATTATTATGCCATTTTATGGGAAGGAAATTGAAGCATAAAAGCATTAAATTATTTATCCAAGCTCCCTCTGCAAGTCTGAGCCAGAGCCGGGATTGCAGTAACCTATCTTTCTGTGCACTGTTTCTCAAAATAAAAGGTTGAATTCCTGTCCCTATTGAAGTCACTAAGAGTTGCTTTTTAGTTCTGTGGATGCTATCATTTCGCGTAAGTGCATAGTGGGCCCTCCAGCCGCTGTAAATGCTCTGCCACTCAGTAAGGTTTTCCTTCCATTTGTCAGACCTCAAACAAATGCAGGACATGTGTAGACACCGAGAAGCAGATGGATTTTGTAACAAAAGCTTGTTTTCTAAATGAATTCATCTCATTGACTGCAGCCTGTTTCTTCGTTGGTGGTGTTCTTTTAGCGTTCGTGTTTGCACCCCTTATTTGCTTTCAAATCGCTTATAGACACCAGTGAAATCTTAATAAATTTTGATGCACAGAGAGATTTTCTTCCCGGTGCAAACTGTTACCATAGACTGCTTCTTCCTCCATCTGCAATCTTGTGGCTTTCTTGCCACAAATAGAGCCCATCACCGCCGTGTAAAAATAATAGTAGGAAACCATTTAAAATGTGGTTCTCTTTCAGGGTTTAGTAGCAGGGCTAACAGGTTGGTTACAAATGGCTCAGTTCCTAGAACTGTGCGCTGTTGATATGTGCTGAAATGTTTGGAAGTCAGGCAAAATAAGCACGGGAGTGAAAATGCTGGGCGCTAAAGATACTTTATGGTCTTACATTTATAATATTATATTCAAATATATATTTTTATATTCATAACTCGTATGAAGTTTCTTTATTAATGAAGTGCCCATGTAGGTGTTGAGCTGATTCTGCTGGCCATTGTTTTACCCATTTCTGGCCAAGGATTTATTTGGCAAGAAATAATAGACTGTTTCAGTTGGAAGGGACCTCCAGTGATCGTCTAGCCCAACTGCCTGACTGCTTCAGGGCTGACCAAAAGGTAAAGCATGTTATTAGGGGCATTGTCCAAATGCTTCTTGATCACTGACAAGCTTTGGGTGTCGAGCGCCTCTCCGGGAAGCCTGTTCCAGGGTTTGGCCACCCTCTCGGTAAAGGAATGCTTCCTAACGTCCAGTCTGAATCTGCCCTGGTGCAGCTTTGAGCCATTCCCACACGTCCCATCGCTGGATGCCAGAAGATAGCACCATACTCCCACCTGCCTCTTGGTCCAAACTTTCTAGAATTTGTATTGTGGTACCGTGCCCCACCGGCACATTCAGGATGTCGGGCGATGCGCAGGTGCCCTGAGCTCCCCATCCTCCCGCAGAGCCTCTGCCCTGCCACATCAGGAGGGTGGAGAAAGATCCATTCCCAAACCTCCTCCGGTAAAGGCAGCTCCAAGGAGGCACTTTCCCTTCGCTGCAGAGTTTGGAGCTGAGCCACCACCATCACATCACTTGCTGGTACCATCCCTGGTCCCTCGTTCCTTAACAAATCGAAGAATATTAGATTCACGCATCCATCTGTGGTGCGCAGCTGGGCACCACGTGAAGAGTTAAAGGGCAAAGCAATGAAAACCAGAAGACTCTGTGAAAATATAAATGACAGCTACTTCCAAAAGCTTATTCCGACACCGGCTCTTGTGGATAGCACTGGAGGTGTCTGGGGCAGTCCTGCCAAACAACTGTCACGTCTTCAGAGCGTGTCCAGCACAGGGAAGCAGGTTTCGCTGTGTTAATAATTACACTGCCTGCAGGCTCTCTGTAGTTGCATCTTTCTGTGCAGTATGGAACCAGATTTTAATGAAATATCGTTAAAGCTGTTAACTACAGAGAAAGAAGGGGGGGAGGGGGGATATCAAAGGCGCAATCAAAGCATGCACTCTATTATCAATAACTGCAAGTGGCTTCATAAATGTTTTATGTTTGAAATGTTTTCAGTGCAGATCAGCACAGAACCAGCTGCTTAAACGAAAAGAGAAATGTAATAACAAGAACATTTTAATCATTGCATCTCATTATAGAGAAGAATGAATCACTAAGAAAAATGTTTTTAAAGAGCAGCTTTCATGATGGAGGCGGCTAGCCCAAGACAGAGCTGGAGAGCCGGGAAGCCTCACTCAGAATTAACAGGCGTATGCCTTTAAAAACATTGAGTTGGAATAAATGGTTTTGTTTTCCTTATAAAAGCATGGTGGTATGTGCTTGGCGGTACATGCTCTCTCCTGGGAAGGTTGAATGCAAAGGTTTAGTGCTCTGTTCTACCTGAAAGAATTCAGAGCGTGAACGCCTTGAACGGCACGCTGGGTGCGGGAGCGTCGTGGCCATTAGGTGGGAGGTTGGTTTGGACTCTAGGCAGCCAAAGTCGAGACCCCTGGGACCAGGAGGAGAGAGAAAACAAGCAGGACCGTGATCCTTTCACCTCATATTTGGGCATTCAACTTCAAGGTGGTCCTTAGGACTCTGCTTTGTTGTCCAAAAGCTGCTGCGCATCTTTCTGCATCACTGCACCGTAGAGCTCAAGGCTGGAGCCCATCAGTAGCTCTGAGGGAAGGTCAGTGGCTTGAGATGGAGCTTAAGGCAGCAGTCTTGGGGTAACTTAACTCTTTAGGTGCCAGAGCTGTGCTCAGGGAGTTGAGGTGCTCCTCTCCCTGGTCTCCAGCGGGGCGTCGGTATGAGCCAGTTTCCCACCGGCACAGGCAGGGTGGCCTTAGGTACAGAAGGCAGAGCTTCAGAAACCTGGAAAAATGCCAGGTTTGAGAGAGATATTTAGCACATTTAGGCAGTTGCTGAGCAATTTTTGACGTAATTGCCTATATTCCTATTTCAGGCCCTTGGATCTTGCTTATATCTTATTAGCTATTATTATCAGAAGTTGAACTGAACAATAGCAAAGAGGAACTCTCTGTGCAAGAACAGTGAGGGCTCATGAGAGTAGGAATTGTGTTCCTGCAGGTTTTGAGGAGCAGTTGACTACATGGAGATTTGGTTTTATGCAACTAAAAATGACCATGGCCGATACCAGAGTCTCTCAATAAGGAGATGCTTTCACTGGCACACAGAGCTGCCTGCCCTTTCTGCTCCTATAACTTTGCAGGGTTACTAGAGGTCTTAAAGCCCTCAGACCCTACAAGTGACCAGGTCTTCCCAGCAGCTATTGGCCACTTGAAGCTGCGAAGCCGTGCTGTTGAGCTCCTCTGGGTCTGCTGACCCCAGAGTCAAGCTGCATTGACTCAGCTCGTGCTCCGGAGGAATGGATCCGAGTGTCGTTCCTCCTGCCAGAGGCTCCCGGCTTGCCCCATGCGTGTGGTGCATCAGCAGCCGGGCCAGGACATGGACATGCAGCCCTGCTCTGTAAGACGGAGAGAGGGAATGAATGATGGACGTTCTCTGGAGGCACTTCATCTGCTGCCAACTGCGCGTGACCTCTTTGGGTTTGTACGGACTGCTGGCAGGAGCTGAGCTCCCAAAATAGCCCGTAGGCTGTAAGGTTTGAGAACTGCTGGAAGATTAAAAGCAAGACATAGCATTTACGTGGAGGACAGCCCTCTTTGCTGGGGCCAGCTGGGGTTAGAAACACAACAGTACTGCTCTGCAGTGAGTACGTTAGGAACACGGCTAGTTATCTCTGCAATAATACATTATATATGTATAAAAAATAATAATATATACCTAATATATATCTATAATAATAATATGTACCCAATAGATACCTAATATATATCTATAGTAGTAATATATACCCAGTAGATACCTAATATATATCTGTAGTAATAATAATAATATATACCCACTAGATGACTAATAGATATCTATAGTAATAATAATATATACCCAATGTATGCCTAATATAGATCTATAGTAATAAAATATACCCAGTAGATAACTAATATAGATCTATAATAACAATCTATAGCCAAGGTATGCCTAATATAGATCTATAATAACAATCTATAGCCAAGGTATGCCTAATATAGATCTATAAACAATAATATATACCTAAAATCAAGGTATATATCAGGTGCCCATGGTTAAGTACCACCTTCGAGCCCCAGGACCGCTGGCTTTTGGGGCAGCCCGAGGCACGTTCTCCCAGCACAGCACTGGATCCAGCTATTCGCCCCGTAACAGATCAGCCACGCCGACAGCTACCGTTAGCAGCAACAGAAAGGCACTTAATGCATCTTTCTAAAACCAGCATTGGAGGGAAGAAAGCAAAGCGTTAGAGCATTTCTGGCTTTGGACCCGATTGCTTTTGCTGCTGCTGAATAGGGCTAATTCCACCAAATCGCCCCAAACCTGGCAGTTGTGAGAGCAGCAGCAAACTGTGCCGGCAGTTGCTGTAGCCTGTGTTTCTGAAGCGGGCTGAGGCGCTGAACCCATCTTTTGTGGGAGCGGAAGGGCGTTCGTGGAGGAGCGGTGGTTCTCTGAATATATCGGAGCATTATGTGGAGCCCCTGGTAAAATAAAATGCATCCGTCATCTGCCTGCCCTCATTCCTTTCTCCTTTTTCCTTAGAGAAAGGAGGCTGTTTGTTGTAACAGACTGACTTTACAAGAAACATGATTTAATGTCTTGTTTTAATGGAATGTAAAGCAGTTCTAAGGCCTCTCTGCTATTTAGAAAAAGAAGAATTTAGGGAAAGATTTAAAACTTAATGCCAATTTTCACGAGATGATTATTTGACAGAAGGGATCAGGAGAGATTATTAAATGCTTTGTGTGTGCTGAAAATACGGAGACCTTAAGCACATTAGAATGCCTGTCAGAAAAACTGAAACGGAATGAAAAGGAAAGCTGGGCGAAGGAAATAAAAATATATTAAACGTATCTACGCTGCATCTCAACCTGAAATTACTTGCGATCAAAGGCTATCTGTGTTTTGTCGGTGGCGTGTCTGGGTGCCTGTCTCCAGCGCCCAGCTCTGCCGTCCCCGCTCTGCGGGCGAGGGACGGATCCGGGCGGCACAGGGTCAGGCGGTCCTGAGCTGTCGCTGCTCGCCGCATACGTACAGGTTTACAAAAGGGACCTGTTAGCGTGAAACCGCCTGGTAATGGGGATGTAACTGTGCGGAAAGCCTGTTCTAGGAGCTGTAATTCTGTTATCTGCCGGTTGCACAATAGCTTGTGAGTTTGTTTTATGCCACAGCACACTCCCTATTCAAAGTAAAAAGCTGCTATTTGGTGTTGAAGATCTTCAGAAATAACCTTCTGCTCGACCTTTACGTGTTTGCCACAGTTATCATTCTTTTTTTTTTTTCTTCCAGTTTTGCTCGAGTTCAAGATGAAGGCACAGATAAGCTCCCAACATCGGTTGTCGCTGGGTTTAGGTCGAGGGAGTGATTTTCTGGGGAAAGACTGCTGGCAGTTGTAGGAGTTTATTAAGCTTTTTTAGCTCTTTTGTTTTAGTAAGTGATTTCGGCTGACGTCCGAAAGGGTGATGTAGTTGATGTGTGATAAGTTGCATTCAGGGTGAAATTAGGGCACTTTTAAGATACAGCCTGTATAACAAAAGGTGACTTATTATGGCTTCCTTAACAATTATAAGGGATTGTTTTGTGTTGTCAGTTGAGGAGGAGTTGTGTGCTTCTTCACCCACCAGCATGATCCGCTGTCAAGGCAATCTAAATTTTGCATTTCAAATGATCTCTACTTCAGGCTAAAGCTGTTGCAGACCTCTGTATTCTCAGAACTAATCAAACCAGATAATAGTTTCAAGGATGGAATATTTTAACACTTTTATTGTTGTTTGGTTTCTAAGATGGGTTTGTTACAGCCCTGCAGTTTCCGTAAGTGCTGGCTATGTAATTAATATTGGAGCTTATACCAGGGAGGTATAACTTTTAAGGGCGAGTTAGGGTTTGCAGGTGATGAGAGGTCTCTGGTCCAGCCCCAAAGCTGACCCCAAAGCAGGTCAGCTCCAAGATCAGCTCAGTCCCCCAGGGCTGTACGTGAAGAGCTGTATGACATCTTCTGACCAAACCCATCGCCCTGCTCCGTGCTCCCAGGTTGCTGTGGCTTTGCTGGAGCCATCTCGTGCCGCTGCTAAACTGAGGGGATACCAGCCTCGAGCCCGGCTTCTGTGGGCTCCCTCGGTCGTTAGAGCGTGCCAGGGACTGCCCCTAACGCTTCATCTCAGCCGTCATCTGCGAGCCCTCGGGCAGCTAAAATGGAGCGAGCAAGGCACAGAGGAGCCTAAACAGATAGCATAAACAGGTACACGTGCGAAATATGTGCAGCCGCTGGAAGCAGAAGCTAACGGAAGGATTTGGAAGGCTAATTGCTTGCTAAAAGAAACCAAAGCCTGCTGCGGTGCACCAGAGCAATTTAATAATTTAATAGCATTAAGCTGGTATGTACAGAGCTGGGAGAGAAACACACACTCGAAGCAGTGCCTCGCTGGAAAGCGGCTTTGGGCTCATGGGTCGTGTGCTATGGGATAACTTTGGTTGTGTCGGGTGGTGTGTTGGTGTTTGCCGGTGGGTTTTTCAAATGGCAGTCCTTCGCTCAAACTTGGGTGAGCAGGTTTGCATGTCTCCCGATTTCCTGCTACTGTAAGGTAAACACGTCTGTTGCGTGCGTCAGATATTTGTGCTGTTCCCCAGAAATTCAGTTTTGAGATGGAGTCCGCCCTCCGAGCCAAAGGCCCAGAGGTGCAGCCTACGTGGAACAACCCTTTTCAGTATTTCATGTGGTCACGGTGCTAGATCTGCAACAGTCTTTCCGCAGTGTGTTTTCCATGGGTTGGTCATCCCTGTTGTGTTTTTGTTCTGGAGGTTCTGAGGTGTACAGTGCTGAAGCAGCGCTGTTACAGGGATCCCCCGGAGCTGGGGGGGGATATATGTCCTGGGCTGGGTCGGGATGCAGTGCTGGGTGATGCGGGAACGGGCCTTTCACACTGTCCTTTCCTCTCTGTGCAGTGCAAGTTCCCGGGCCGGTGGAAAACCTGCGGGCTGTGTCTACCTCGCCTACCTCGATTCTCGTCTCCTGGGATCCCCCTGCTTATGCAAACGGCCCCGTTCAAGGCTACAGGCTCTTCTGTACAGAGACGGCGACTGGGAAAGAGCAGGTGAGTGATGACCGGCGCGGCTCTGCTCTCCCGGTGAAATGGAGATACCTGGTGCATCTGCAGGTCTTTAGACCACTGTAAGGGCTCAGGGTGAGAGGATTTACGGGTGAACCCTCCAGGTTAGGTAAATATTGCACAGACCAGTGATACAAGAAGCAACGCAAGTGAAATAAATTTCCACCAGTGTAAAATGGGTTCTGGGGGTAGGAGAGGCAGCCTGCTCTATAGCAACCATTCCTCAGCTTCACGCTGCAATTCCAGAGTGATGCCAAAGAGCATGGAAAGCCCCTTTAGACTGCCCCTTTGCATTGTGCCGAATCATTAACGGCCATTTGTACATGGGATTTTTGTACAGTATCTATTTTTAGTTGCTTCTTGTAGCTTCTTTCAAGTAGGAGGGTAAAATAATATGAATCCAGGCTAAAAATTATGCGTTTTCTCTTCAGACTGACAGATGCTTATAGTAAAAATAGGTGTCGACGCTGTGCAGTTGATTGCATTCCTGACTCCGCCAGGAGCATGTGCTTTCGAGGGGCAAACAAGCAGCCTCGCTTTCCGCGGGTTGCAGACGGCTCAGGGGCTTCCCACCGGCCGTTTGTTAACCAGTATTTGATAGCAGTGCAGCAGTCGCCCCGGCGGTGGTGAGCTCTGTGGGCAGAGTACAGCCTGAATAGGTTTTTGCTAAGAACAGGGCAGGGAAGAAAACGTTTTGTCTTTTTTCTGACCTAATAGCACATGATAACCCCAGGCATCGGTAGTCTTGTGGCAGGTGCTTCAGTAGTCTTACGGGATCTTTTATGCCATCCCCATTTTTTCTGTGCTTGCTTTATTTTACTTCCTCCTTTTCTCCAAGGTTCCCCTTTGGCTCTTTGCCTTTATTTTCTTCTTTCCCTATCACGTACCTGTGGCGTGGCAGCAACTGGCTTAACCAGAAAAACACCCACCTTTCCTCCTGCGCCCTGAGTAACTGCACGCTACTCTTAGGCGCTGAAATCTCCTCCGTCCCGACGCTGTGGGCAGGGCTGGGGCCGAGTGCCAAGAACCGAGCTGTAACAAGCCACTCTGTTACAAATTGCCTTTTCTATCAACTTAAATAAGGATTTAGCTCTACTTCTCAAAGAGTGAAAAGCTCGCCTCTAATCCGCTCATCCCTCGGCGCGGCTGTGCCGCTGGCTGTCACATTTCCCCTTGCTTTATCGTCTCTGTGTGCTAGAACGTGGAGGTGGACGGGCTCTCCTACCGCCTGGAGGGACTGAAGAAGTTCACCGAGTACACCCTGCGCTTCCTCGCCTACAACCGCTACGGCCCCGGCGTCTCCACCGAGGATGTGATGGTCACCACGCTTTCAGATGGTGAGTGGGGACAGAGGGGGCCCCGGGGTGGGCAGGTTGCGTCTCTCGGTTGCAGTCATCAGGCTTTTTTTTCTTCTGCCACTATGTTTTGGAAGAGCAATGAAGCGAGGAGGTTGTTGAACGTGCAAGGTTGAAATGAGGGTTTCGGTCCGTGCCTGCGGTGGTACCCTCTGAGCTGGTGTTCGTCTCCAAGGATAATTGGTTCGGTTCATTATTCCTATGTCTAGCCATAAGGACAGTCTACTTCTCTTTATTTTCTCTTTAGCTTAGGCACAGGTGTAGCCTTTCAGCTTTTCAACAGGCGCTACTGTATGACAGGAGCATTTGAAGAGCCAGCTGCCTGGGTTCTCCTTGCGCTTTAAACACAGGGGTAGCAAATGTGCCAGGGCTTCAATCTCCGCTCGTCACAGCGGCTGCACCAGCATCCTTCCCCGAGCTCGTGCCATGCTCCTGTGGCTCGCAGGCTTCAGGAGATAAATTGAATTTTACTTTGCATTTGGAAAGCACTTAGTTGTGTCTGATATCGCAAAACTTACACACGCCTGACTCCTCTTGAAGTCACTGAGCGTGATCCCCACACCTGGTTAAAACAGGAATAACTTCATTGGAGTCATTTGGGCTACAGAAGTGTAAAAGCCATGAAAATAAAGGGAAAATTCTTTCAGCGGGGTTGGTGAGAGTTCGTCAGGCAGAAGCCAGACCCAAGCCAGGCTCCAGAGGCTTCAGGGATGTGCCAGCTCCCGACTGAGCCCCGCAGCCAGAGGGGCTTTTTCCACACCAACATTTTGTTTAAAGATGATGTAAGAGGTGCCGACTTAATTTTTAAAGTGGGATTTATAAACAGTTAATTTTCCTTCTGATAGAAATTCGGACAACTTTTTTTCCATTCATGCTGATAAAGCAAGGTTATGGGAGTTTGGGTTGCCCTGGCTGGGGTTTGGATCATTAAATATGACTTTCTTGGGGGAAAAAAAAAAAAAAAACCCCACTTACTTTTACATGAGGGTATAAAATCAGAGAATAGGCAAGGATTATGATGCCGTGGGCCTCAGCTAGGTTTGTTAAACTTGTGTGGCAGATCACCTGTGCTAATGAGCACATGTGGAAACAGTGCTTGGCATGCACCTCAGTCGCATAAAAATTTCACTGTTGTTCCTTTCTGTGCTCCAGATTGATTCTAGGAAAAAAACACTGAATGGAGAACCAGGGTGACCGTGACTGAGATTTATCCCTTTATTTGTATAGGGATATATGTATGTGTGTGTGTGTATATATCTCCCTATGTTTATCTAATTTCATTCTGAAGTTGATAACTCTCCCTTGTTATTCTACACAAAAGAGGTGAAAATTTGTATGAGGTTGGGAATGGCAATTTTCTGTCTGGTGACCCGGTTGCTTCTGAATGCTACACCTGATCAACTGAAAATACCAATTTCTGGGCAGCATTAGTAGGAGCTGTACAGGTCCTGGAGAAAAGCAGCAGAGGAGGGGGGGTATCATTCACTGGAGAAGCTCTTGTATTTGTTTAGGGGATCATCAGCGCAGAACACTTCTGCAGGTGTCACTGGGTCACGCGTGGGTTGGTGACATCCCCTGTGGAAGCGATGCTCCTGCCTCACCTCCACCCACTGCCAGCTGCCACCCTGAATCGCCCCGTGCTCTGCAGGTCCCCCACATCTCCTTGCCCACCAGCAGCGGTGGAGGAAGCATGGAGGTCTGAAAGGGGGGCTTCAGCCGAGCGGTGAGGCTGGGGGGGTCGGGAGGAGCAGTGCTTTTGTTTTGAAAAGGCTGAGCCAGCCTGCCCTAAGTTTAATTCCAAAATAAATAAGCACGTCGATGCCGGGCGCTGGAGGAGAGCTGTTGAGAGGCTGTGAATAGACCCCGTGAAGAATGACGTGGAGGGGGCTGGGGGTGTGGGGAACCCCGAGCGAGGGAGCTGGTGAACCTCAGTGCTTGTTTAATCTGCATTATTCTGGCCTCTATCTTCAGTGGGATCCATCAGCGAGACCCACAGCTCAGTTGGCACTGTTATTGTACGTTTGACACCTCTGCAATGTTTTTTTCGAGTGCTACTTATGTCTACCCAGCAAATTCATTTTTCCCCTGTAATACAGGCTGGATCTTGGCAGAATAAATTACTTCACACTTATAATTATAAAAACAAAAGGAAAACAAGTGAAAATGAATATTTTGCATAATATATGTAGATTTAATTCACACTGTGAAGTGTAGAACTGCGGCCCTGTACTCCACTTTGGTTTTAAATGTCACCACCATAAGTGAGAAAGGGAAAGATTGTTATTCATGAGCCTGAAAATTATCCTCTGCAAGTGTTTCAAACGCTTCACCTGTCTGCGAACAAAAATCACTGCTAACGAGAAGGTTTGCCTGAGACTATTCCAGAAAACAGGAGCGTGCACAGGTACCCTTGTTTCAGGAACCTGGAAAAAGACGGTATTTATTTTTTTCTTTATTTAAGCAGAAGTGTGTTCTGCAAAGAAGTCGGTTGGCTGCAGCCTTCCCAGCCTGTTTTTTTTGGAGCAGGTATAAAAGAAGAGAACATCCCTTTAGGGATACCTTGTCATCCTCCTTTTTCTGGCTCTGCCCGAGACCGCTTTGGTCTCCTGCACAAAGAAAAGCATCAAAGGGCCACAGCGAGAGAGCCGGGCTTTGGCCAAGCCTGGGCGAAGGTGGCAGTGGTTCTGGCTGTCCCGAGAAGGAGAGGAGGGAGCGGAGAGAGCAAGTCTGCAGCACGCCAAAACTTGCTGCAATTTCTTTTTTTATGGTACCACGCAGAGACCTTTCCCGGGGTTAAGGTCCCTTCTGCTAGAAGGATGCACAATAAAACAGCAAGAAATAGCTCCTTCATGGGCGAGCTAACAGCCTGCGTAGAGGAGGGACAAAGACATTTAATCTGTCCTGTTTTATTAGGTGAGAGATAAAGGAAGGAGAAAGCCTTTAGTTGCCCTATACACCAGATCTGGGGTTTGGGCAGATTTTATTCCTGCCTCCCTTGCCGCCACCCTCCCCAGGGAGGAGAGCAGCTCCCCAGGCTGCCCCGCTGTGCTTTCTGCATTGCAACACATCCTCCAGCTTCAATGTAGATTTAGCAGCCTCATCAGTCAGGGACTGCTGCTGTCCTAGGGACAGGAGCTGGTCACCGTTCTCCGCTCCTGCCCGGGACTTTTGCCACCAGACAAAACCGTAACGAAGAGCACCTTGCCAGTCCCGACCGGCTCCTTTCGGTCTTTGCTTCGTATTGTCTTCGCATCTCAGTCCACGGTGTCCTCTGGTGGTTTATCATCACATTGGTAGCCAAACCCGGAGGGCAGCCCCTGGGCAAGGAGCTGGGATGCTCTCAAAGGGCAGCCACTCCAGTGCTGCTTTTCTGAAAGCTGGTTGGGAACAGAAGCAAACATCAAAAATGGGAGAAAAACTCCTGAAGATCGGTCTGCCTTCCCTTCCTTCTTGTAAAAATGACAGGATCATTTAAAAGTCTTCCTTCCTCTTCAGAGTGCGTGTGCTTGAACAGGTTGTTTTTTTCATGCCAATCCTTTGCTGTATAGGGTACAACAGGGTATGTAGTTACATTTTTTAAAAAAAGGCAAAAAAAAAGCCTGTGCTATTGGTTCCTGCAGGGCAGAAATTTTCCATGAAGCTCTGAGATGTAATCTATAGTCTGAGAAATGCACCCCAATCAAAGGGATTTAGTGTGGCGTCTCCAGCTGCTATGGACCCCAGACAGCATCCACCAGATCAAGGAACATACTGTGTCTTTAATGCTTAATTTTCAGTTTAAAATATAGCTCAGATAGTATTTGGCCAAGCTGCGTGCCATTTCAGAAATGCTTTGAGCTATCCTGCTCATGAATTTATCAAATACATTTAATCCCAGCAATTGGCAGACAATATTACTTCATGCTTCCCGAGTACTTGATTTAAATATAATTTATATCCATAACTATAATAGGAATGTGTTGGGGTTTTTAAAGTAAAAACTGAAGATAGACATTCCGATTGGCACAGGGGACAGCCTTTGAAGTTTTTCAGATGTCGGTAGCCGTCGCTGTGTTTGCACGAGAGTGCGAGCAGAGCTCGGTGCTCAGAGCCACCAGCGTGGATTTACTGTCTGCGACCCTGCTGGGACCCAGTCCCTTGTTGTACCTCCCAGTAGCCCAACCTCTTGGTGTAGTGAATTCCCCCCAGATTATCCAATCCATCTTTATTTGTTTGGAAGAAGTTCTGGGCTGTTTCCCTCCTCCTCCTCCTCCTCTTCTCTGCAGGAGTTGCCCGATGCAAAAGATTTTTTTGGTGTGTCAGCCCCGAAACCTTTCAGGGGAAGGCACAGGCTGTACCGAAATGTCCGTGGGAAGGTTTGGTGGCTGGAGTTCGTGCTGGCTCCAGCAAGGCTCGGTTACCTGGCGTACCTGTTTCGGTATTTATGGAGTTGGGGACCTGGATCTGTCCCTCTTGCCCCCTGGGTCGCTGTCACCGGTTAGTGCCTCTGTGCTCTCCCAAACGAGCAGCCTGGGGTGCGCACCGTGCTGCAGTGAAATGCTCAGCTGTCTTGTTCATTCTGCTCTACAATTAAACAGCCAGCCAGCAAAACCACAAAGGACATGGCTTCATCTGATGAGCAACCGAAAATACATTTTTTTCAATTTCACCAGATAGAAACTCAGAGAAGTTTTAATTTCACCAGATGGAGAAGGACTTGAGGGTGCTGCTGGATGAAAAGCTGGACTTGAGGCAGCAACATGCGCTCACAGCCCAGAAAGCCAACCGTGCCCTGGGCTGCATCCCTGGCAGCGTGGCCGGCAGGGCGAGGGAGGGGGCTCTGCCCCTCTGCCCTGCTCTGGTGAGACCCCCCTGCAGTGCTGCATCCAGCTCAGGGGTCCTCAGCGCAGGGAGGACGTGGAGCTGTTGGAGCGAGGCCAGAGGAGGCCACGGGGATGGTCAGAGACAGGAGCTCCTCTGCTGTGAGGACAGGCTGGGAGGGTTGGGGTGGTTCAACCTGGAGAAGGGAAGGCTCTGGGAGACTTTAGAGCACCTTCCAGTGCCTAAAGGGGGCTTAGAAGAAAGACAGGGACAGAGTTTTTAGTAGGACCTGTAGCAATAGGATGAGGAGGAGTGGTTTTAAACTAGAAGAGGGGAAATTCAGACTCAAGGGGGAAGAAATTCTTTACTGTGAGGGTGGTGAGACACTGGTGCAGGTTGCCCAGAGGTGGGTGCTGCCCCATCCCTGGAAATGTTCAAGGCCAGGTTGGACAGGGCTCTGAGCTACCTGATCCCATTGAAGGTGTCCCTGCTCCCGGCAGGGGGGCTGGGCTAGATGGCCTTTGAAGGTCTCCCTTCCAACCCAAACCGTTCTGTGAGTCTATGAAAAAGAAGTCCAACCAAAAATACCCCACAAATGTGAGTACCTTGCTGTATGAACCTTCATCCCATCAGTAAGCCTGCAGCAGTTAGGCTCATCTCCCCTACCTTTTGACACCTGGTCCAACAGGCAGCAAGGCTCCTCCAGTATATCTGAGGCTTCTTCCACCACTGAGTCACCCTGTGCGGAGACAAAGGCGCCGAGTTATCCCTGGATGCATCTGTCTCTGTTCATTGCTTATTGCATAGCTAATGCTAGGTGAAATGAGTTCTGCTCTAATTTCTAATGGTATAATTAAGCTGTGAATAATAACGAAAAAACAGATTTTGCCAGGTGCATCCAATTTCTTTATTTGATCAAGGTATAAAGCTGGAGGAAGTAATTGTAATCTCGCAGACGTTGGGTTTACCAGGGGAGCGCTCTGGTTGTTCTGCAGCCCCAGATACTGAGTCAGGGTGTCTGGTTTGGTAATGCAAAACGTCTTCTTGACTGAACAGCGAGCAAGGAATAAAGGCACCCAGTGTGGCTGTGGAAGCGATTGAGTTCGATGCGGGGTCAGGTCTGGATTTATTTCTTGTTTTGATTGAAGATCTGGAAGAAAAGGGAAGGAGCGCATCAGTTATGGTCATGTCTGCAATAGAAGTGGGATATGTGACAAGTGTTCACGAGAGAGAGATAATCAAAATAATAGAAAGAGAAATAATCAAAATAGTAGAGAGAAACAATCAAAATAATAGAAAGAGAAACAAATAGTAAAACAAAAAAAAATGAAGTTTGTCTGGTAGGGGAATAATATGTAGTAGCAACAAAACTTGGAAGTCAGTAATGAGAAGGAGAGGTTTCAGGTGGCAGTGACTAAATGTTGCAATGAGCCTTCGCTGCCCATGAAAAAGGAGAGAGAAAAAAGGAATCGCTTTCGAGAAACAGGGGCTCTGAGCAGTTCTGCCTTGCTTTCAAACAAGGGCAAATATTCTCTAGTGAGAACAGGCTTTTCTGGGAGATATTGGCATTTGCCAGATCCGGCTAATTCCAAAACCTCCAAAAATATCTGTTTTCTTATTCCTTGCAATACCAAGTACACCACGGAGACAGTTTTCTGTCTGATATTTTTCCAAGTGAGGGGAGTGTGAGCAGTGTCATCTGGTCTGTATTAGGGAGACGAAACGTTCCAGGTGCTGTTTGCTGCTGCCGTACCGGTGCAGCAGCAGTGCCTTAGATTGACTTTGCGCTGGCATGGGCAGTATGGAAACAAATAAAGAGTAGTCCCCGTACTAGAGAAACCACCTAGTTTCTAAAGCTGCTAATCTGGAGAGCTATCAGAGGGACCCAGCAGGGTGATGCTTTGGGTGGGGAGCCCTGGCAGGTCGGGGCGGAGCTGAGGAGGGGATTGGGGTCCCGCAGCCAAGGATGCTCGTGTCCCCCAGCCTGGACCATCTGCTCAGATGCACAGGCAGGCCTGGGTGGTTAAAATGCTTGATGTCAAGTTAGTTTTCTATATTCCTTGAATGTGTATCTTCAAATTGAACTGTGGCAGGATAAGCGAAATGGTCCGGAGGCTTGGTTGCTGTTTTCAGGACCTGCCAGCTGACTGGGGCCATTACTTACCCTGGACCTTCTGCAGCAGCGAATCTCTGTGGCTTGGGATCCCCAAAGTGGGGAAGAGTTTCTGTATTTCTTGCTGCTCGTTTGGCTGTACCTCTGTTTCCAAGCAATCTGAGCTTTCAGATGATTGTGATTCAAATGCGTATTTTTCCTATTTTTTTCTTTCCTTTTTTTTTTTTTTCTTTTTTTTTCCTTTTTATGATCCATAGAGCTTTCACGAAGGACAACAGTATTAACATGGGACTTTGCTGCCAGCACGTCCCTCCTGGTTAGCTATTGTTACTTTTGCTGTTTTGTAGCCTGTATTTAAAATACTATTTTCTTATTAGCACTGACAAATGACTTAGCTCTGACTGACCTAAATCCTTAAATAGCATTGTGCACTGAGGATGCTACCAAGTGTTGCGCTTTGGGGATTTGTTCATTGAATATAGACGTGACTAGACAGCCTCCAGCAGAGCACCTGTCTGGCCAGGGCTGCTTAAAATATTCTGGGAAAAGTAGCATTTACACGACTTGCTACGGTCCTTCCCTTGAATGACTTCACAGGGGTTTTTCTTATCATATTAGTGCCTATTACGTGATTTAGAGGTTCATAGATGTTAAGGTCAGAGGTGACTCCTCATATATATATATATGTATATATACATATATAATGTAGCTGCTTCTTCCAGAGCGCTGATGTGCAGCCGGTCTGCACCGATCGTCCCCGTCCTGCGAGGACAGGCTGGGAGGGTTGGGGTGGTTCAGCCTGGAGAAGGGAAGGCTCTGGGAGACTTTAGAGCACCTTCCAGTGCCTAAAGGGGCTGACAGGAAAGCTGGAGAGGGGCTTTGTACCAGGGCCTGTAGCGATAGGACAAGGAGGAATG
>JAVJGI010000057.1:1897742-1960891 GCA_035590275.1 Ibycter americanus | reverse complement strand
GGGTGGGTGACACCCACCGCCCCCCCCTCCCCCGCTGAGCGGGTCACCTGGTCGTATATCTTTAATGTCCCTTCCAACTCAAACCGTTCTCTGCTTCTACGATCTGCCCCAGCTGGCAGCTTGTATGGGCGATATAGCCTATATATTGAAACAATGCATAAAGACAGTATAGCCAACGGCCCGCCTTATGCCCACTTCCATACAGTACATAGAATTTCACCAGTTCATTCTGGTGAAAGTTTTGGCCAGAATAAGTGAGTGACAGAAATACTTATGTATATTTTTTACTTGGTGGCGTATGTCCCGCAGCAATTTTCGGTGAAGGCTGAAGGAGGTGCGCGGAAAGGCGTGCCTGGTTTCTGCTGTAGGTGGGCTCCAGCTCGGAACCCCTTGCCTATTACATTATTCTCTGCAGCCAGAAGTCCTTCCTCCTGCAGATAGCAATAGATAAAAATCCTAGTACTTAACAGTACGCTTGTTTAAATAAAATTAATGTATTTGATCTCTAGGATATTTCAGGTCTCGGATAATTCTTGTAGATCTTTGCTGAATCAAACTAAATGTGTGGACAGCTGCAATGAGCATGATTTTGCCCTAGTGCTCTTGTTAATATCATATAAAAATGTGTTAAACAACTCTTCTTCGACTTGATCTATTCATCCTTATACACCAAAAAAAATCATTTTATCTCATTTTCCCTAATACATTGCATTGCAAACTATTCTTCGGTCAGCTACTCACGATGATCCTTTTCCAGCTCGCTCTTTACAAATTCAGGGCCACCTTCCTGTGAGCAAAACCCGCGTCTCTGCTTTTCAGCTGTTCAGTGGCTCAGGTGAGCAGGCAGGCGTTATTTCTCTGAAAGGAAGATAAAGCTTTGGGTTCGCATCAAGCAGCTGATGCAGCACCAACTTATTTTTAAAACTCTTGGCTCTTCAGCGGCTGAATTAACATTTGCCATCAGCTGGAGGGATGTACATTTGAGCTGTTGTCGCACGAGCGTATTGGAAAGAAATACACAGATATGGAGTGGAAAACAGGCAGAAAGTCGTCAATAAATAGTTGCTAACGGTCCATCCAACCGTGCAGATGCTGAGCGCCCGTATCCATGCCGTGTCTCGGTGCTGCGAGCCCAATCCTTCACAGCGAGGGAGCGGGCAGGGTGGGTGCGATAAATTAATCTGCGCCATGCAGGTTTTTCCTACGACTGTAGCTAGGGAGAGCGTGAGATTAAGGAAACTTTTAAGGTGGAAGAAAACCCCTGTGTCAGAACAACTTGTTTTATTTAAAGCTGTGCGTGCCAGACCCTCTCATTAACGCCTGGTGGGGCATCTTTGTGAGACCGTGTGTTGGATAGCTATTAGTCCCATTTCAGTATTAAAGTCTATTTATCAGAATTAGTTGTATAAAACCAGGTGTGGATTATATTATGTACAACAACAAGCAAAGCCTTAGTGTAAACCACTGTTTTTTAAATAATGTCTAAACCCAGATTTTCTTTTCTCTTTCCCCCTTAGGCATCCTTGTAAAAAGAGGTGCACTGGTGCCACTGGGAGAGGAATACCCTCCTCTGTCCGTATATTATATATATTTTGAAATGCACTTTAGTTAAAAAAAAGCCAGAGAAATTGTGGCAGGTTCTTGTTTATTTCTGAACGAGTTTATAACAAATAACTGAATTCAAGTAGTTGGTCTCACTGCAGGGGGCCTGCTGACTGGCTGTTTAAAGGACTTATTAATAGGTCTATCAAAAATGGGAAGAAATGAACAGATGCATTTGTTTTTCCTCTCCCTAGGGGACCTCTGAAGTGCCACCTGGATTAGCTCGCACAGTTGTGATCGGATTATAAACTAGGTGTAAAAGCTGCACTCTTTTCCTTCCAAGAGAAATATTTGATGTAACCTGTTTTGTCTTAGACACTAATGGTCATTTTTCCCATTTCTTTGTGCTTTTCTTCCCTTTCAGTGCCCAGTGCGATGCCTCAGAATGTCTCCTTGGAAGTGGTTAACTCCAGGGTAAGTCTGCCACGTGCTCAGCACCTCACAGCCTGCGACCGCGGGTATTTCTGTAGCTGTTCCTGTTTTGTGTAGCTTTTTCATACACAAAGAGACCCAACCTGCCCCTTGCAGAAGGTTCCCTTCGCTGGTCCGGGAGGTTATGTTAAAATAAGAACTGAAACACCCAAAAAACATTTCTGAGAGAAACAGTGATTTTACCAGAGAGGCTGCAGCAACAGTAATATCACTTAAACGTAGGTGAACGAGCAGAAACCGTTCCCTGATTGCAGACTAACATCCGTAATAAACGTAACTGCACTTTGATTAAATGGAACCACCTCAGGAATAACGAGCAGCAGAGCTGTTCCTGGGGAAGAGGTGGTGTGGGAAAGAAATATTTTGTTGGCAGGTTATATATGCACCACGTGCAGGTAAGTCTGCTGGCGTCTTGCTTATTCCAACAAATATCTTTGTCTTCTGAAAGGTTGTGTGGCTTTCTCATAAATCTGGTACTTTCCTCCTTAAAGTCGAGCGTTTCTGTATCACTGATGAAGTGGGTTGATATTATTTCATAACATAATATTGTACGTAATAGGTGTTAATTATGCTTATTACTTGTTGAGTGCTATTTCTGAATACGGTTTGAAAAATGTTTGAGATTATTCCGTTTTTCTTCCTTCCTTCTATTTACTGGGACTACGTAAGCTTTTATTCTGTACCTGATTTCAGTGATGGGCTCATTGGGACGTGGAAAAGCTCACACCTTAGAGCGTGAAAGGCAGGCAGAAAAATCCAACTGTTGTGTCTTGTCAGGATGTCCCCTTGGACGTGAACTTTGGAGATCGCTATTTGCACAGCTACCAAGGAGTAGGAGCCCCAAGCTCACTGACAAGGATAAACTGCAGTTTAGGGAACATTTATATAATCTCTGATTTGCTGGGAACACTGAGTACCTGTCAGTTTGATCTTTCTCTTCTACTGCTTGTTTTCACAACCACAAACATATATTCTGATTTTTCTATTTTTTTTTAATGCACCCAGCTCCAGTTACTTTTAAATTCCTCTAACATGTAGCGCCCAAAGGGCATTGATGTCCTGGCACATCTTGTTCCAAACCTCTGTGTTTACTTTTTCTTCCTTATTCTCAAGGTAAAATGTCACAGAGCAATTGATCACGTTTTGTGACCTTTTGTGGTGATCATTTACATTTAAAGTACTTAGAAGAAAAAGAGAAAACAAGCTGCATGGGATGGTGTGCGGATGCTCCTACCCCAAGACGTGTTATTGCATTATTGGTACTTACAGATGGAGGCAGTTTGTACAGCTGGGGTAAGAGAGGATGGACTTGCCCCTCTCCACCATCATCAGCAGTTGTCAGGATGGAAGTCTTGATGGGGTATTAATTTGCAGAAATAAGTGCTGTATTGGGCAAGTGTAGTTTTTTTATTTATTTAAATGTTAGAGCGTTTGGCTGCACTGTATTGTGCAGCACTGCTGTTTTGGGGTCGACAAAAGAATCAGGTCTCAATCCTCCTCTATGCAACCAAGTGTGAGTGCTGGCGAACTGCACCGGTGGTGATGTGAGGACTTCTCCATCGCCCGTAGGCTGAGGCAAGGGTGGCCGTGGGCAGCTGGCATCTGCCTTTCCCTCGGCTCCAAACCACATCTGTGCAGATGGAGATCTGAGACCTTCCAAAGCATCCCTCTTGTGATGCAGAGGATCAGTTTCTGAGCTCTCAGGCTGGTACCACGTGTGACATAATAACTGTGTAAAAAGGTATTTTAAGGGGGTGTGTATGAAATGGGGATCTTCATCAGAGAGAAAAAGATACGTGGGGCCGGCTGGGACTCTCTTGGGCTGGATCCTGTAGGTAGTGCGGGCATAGGAAAGAACAGATCCCAACGTGTTCCAGTAAATCTCGATAAAGCTTGAATAGAATTTAAATATTTACATCTAGGTAGTTTGGAACAACAAATACAGAAGCGAACTAGACTCACTAAATCTTAAGGAATAAAAAGGTTCTCTAAGTGTAAGAATCGGCTTCAGAGACCATGCCTCAGCCGACCTTTGCCCATTCTTTTGCCGTACAACTCCTGTGTCACTTGTGGTTGAGGTACAACTAAACTGCTCCTGTTGTGAAAAGCTGAGTGCAGTCTCCCGCTCTTGTAAAAGACTGCAATAACCCAGAATGTTGTATATCTGCACTCTGCTTTTTGTCATATTCTTGCTTTTTTTCTGTCTTGGCAGCAGACAGAATTAATTTGATTAAACACTTACAATTCACAAACTGATTAAATCAAAACAAATAACTAGATAACCCTCGTAGTTTGCTAACTGGATGCAAGTGGTGCACAGAAGAGCCCAAAGGCTGGCCTTGGCAGTTCCCAGAGTTGTTTAAAATTTTATCTCTAGTTTAATAAGATTTCTCTCTTTATGCTATTTTTCTTCGGCGGTGGCAGATCTATTAATTTAATAACACAACGGAGATTGCCAACCAAATGGAAGATGCTTGATACGAATTACTATTATCATGATTATTCCTTAATATTGATGGTGTTCTGGGACTGGAGACCTCGGTCAGGTCAGAATTGATAACGGTGAGGACTGTGACAGAAATACAGTCCCCTGCCTAAAGGAGATGTCACTGTGACACGCGACACGGGAGCGGCTGAGCCAAGTAAGGGGGCAGGTCAACAGCAGGAGCTGGCAAAGGGGGCGTGCAGGGACTCTTCATTAGAGATAGATGAGCTAATAAGAAATATGAGATGTATTTCTGACTACTTTTGTTTGCAAATACCCTGCTTTGCTTAAGGAAAACGACCCGTGCAATGCTTAACAGGTGAACAGAGTTTTTTCCGAGGAGTATCGGCATCAGCAGCTTCTCCTTCTGGCAGGAACACCGCGGCCGTTGCCACATTTTGGTCAGCAGAGGAGGTGAAAAGGAGGCAGCAGTTTTACAGCAGGCCTTTAGGAAACCACAAAAGTGTAAGACCTGCAATTCTAAGCTAAATTAATTATTGGATATCTTTTAAAACAGAATGTATTCTTTTAAAACTTGTTAAAGAGAGCAAGGAGATCTGCACTCTGCTGTGGCTGCGGGAATAAAGCAACAACAAAAAAAGGTAGTCTTATTTTGGGGGGGCCATCCCGTGAGTCTTATTTTGGGGGACCTGTGGATCTGAACTCTTGGACTGGCGAAGGGTTTCTGCGACAGCCTGGCTGTTGCTTTAGCTGGCAGCCGTGAGCCAGGCAGCTGAGAGTTGGCTCCTCTGGTCTGTTATTTGAGCAGGTTTTTACCTTCCTTTGAGCTGGTTTCTTCCCCCCTGGAACCAGCGCGAAAGCAACTGTTTGTGGCTATTTATGTATCTGTTTACTTCTTTACTTCCTTGCTTTAAATATTGGTGTGTTTTTACTTTCTGTAATTTTTATGATAGTAGTTGCTAATTGGCAAACCCGAAGTGCATAAATAGCTATAGATTTCTCTAATTAAAACCATATGTAACTATTTCTTCTTCCCATTTTAAAATACAGAGGACAGTGAAGAAAGAATTGGAACTGACTGTAGAAACAGGATTCCTTTAGTCGTATTTAGTGGTGATTTTATCCTGGGACATAGTTCCACTTAGAGGAATAGGGATTGCTGCTGGGGTAAGGTTTTTCAGATGTTAGTTAGGGCGCTGAGAACGTAACCGGTACTGTTCTCCGGGAGAAAGTTAAAGGGCACATAATGAACCTGGGGGGTTTCTCATTTCTTTGTGTGTGTGTGTGGGTTTGCATCACAGTCATTGCACCCCGTAATGTTTGCAGAATCGTACCGCAAATCAAAATGTGTGCGGTTTACGAGATTTGCAAAATGCCTATAAATAAACTGCAGGAAGAATTGCCTTAATTATTAGTTCATGTTAATAAAATACACAGGGGTTTATTAAATTTGACAGAGGAGAAGGTGACTTAAGCTAGCAGTAGCTGTGGATCGTAGACTTGAATTCCACGTTTGCAACCCTTTGCTGAAACATATACTTGAATAATTGTATTGTTTAATTGTATAGAGTGCATAATTGTATTGTTTAACATCTGCTGAGCAAAACTCTCCCCTTCTTTTTGCCTCGCATGGTTAATTATTCCTAGCAAAATCTCTGCAGCCATGGAAAGCATATTTTACTGTCGGAAGGGGTAGGCAAGTGGGTATCAGGACCTCCACCCCAAACTAATCCCTTAATTTCACACTACTTAAACACACGGCTACATGCCTTGTCCTGATGGCAGCTTGGACCCGCTCAGGGCTGCGAGGTATTTCTGCCATCGGACCAGCATTTTGGAGAGTTGAATGAGTTAAACACGAGGCTGTGACTTTGCTGGGGGGTAGAGCGTGGTGCATCTGCCATCGGCAGAGCAGCTGATCCAGCCCCAGCCTGGTGGGATGCGGGCTGCATCGCAGCTGGCTGGCGTGAGGCTGAGCTTGACTTTGGGATCAGCCCAGACAAGGGCAGATGGTGGTCAGCAGCACATCAGCTAACTCTATTTTTAATTATGTTCAAGCATCTTAACGTTTTGTAATGGAAAACAGTGCCTAAGGTGAGTGCTGCGGAATGTTTTAGGATAGATAGGTCCTTCGGCGCTAGCTGTACTTTGTAAAATCACATGGATGTTTTTATGTTGGTTTTCTGTCCTTTTTTCTGATTATTTTATCCAAAGGATTTAGGCACCTGGAAGTTAGGCGTCCGGCTGCCTGCTCTCGTAGGTGCTCACCTATGGGACACGTTACATTAACCCAAGTTTGTTGGTCTGTGGCTAGAGAGGATCTGCTGATGGGACCTAAAGGAAACAAGCCTCTTGTCAGGGGTTTTGTGTCCTCTGCACAGGGGTCTGCCACTCACCTGGAAGACGTTTAGCAGTCTCCAAGTTCAAGTCATCACCAAACTATCAGCTCTTTGATAGTCTGTGGAACAAAGCTTTCACCATTTTTAAGCTGCCAAACTTAAATGTTGCTACGTTTCTCCTCCTCCCCCCTCTGATTTTGGTCCCTGCGTTGATTTCTGCTGTTGAGAAGGATGTAGGCACGAGGAGACATGCCTTGCAATGCTCCGTGACAGACGTGAGGCATGCAGGAGCCAGATGTTGCCACTGCAAAAATATTTTTTTTCATTGCTTGGCATCTGGGTCTGGAGGCTGCTTTGCACTGACGGCAAGTGATACACTCCCGCACAGCCAAAGAGATCAACCATTCTGTCAGATTGCATTTAGCTCAGCTGCTTAAAATTGCTCTGCTGCTAAATGTACATTAAAATGTGCTATAAATGCATCCTAAACCTTCAGAGGAATTGTTGCGGAGCTGTTCATCATCCCCGTGTAGTGCCACTGGCTCACTGGAGGATGAGGATGGATTGGGACCTTTATGATAAAGCAATATCAAGAGAGAATGTTTCTTTTAAGGCTGGACAGACTACTTGAAGTAGGTACGATATATTCTGTTTAGTGTCTTTTATCACATGTGAACCATTTAGTTGGCATGGGAAGTATTTTTCCCCTGAACGAGCATTCTTTATAATGCTCAGACTGGACGTTAGGAAGCGTTTTTTACCGAGAGGGTGGTCAGGTTCCTGCAACAGGCTTCCTGGAGAGGCGATTGATGTCCCACCCCTGTCAGTGCTCAGGAGGCATCTGGACAGTGCCCCTAATAACACGCTTTACCTTTTGGTCAGCCCTGAAGTGGTCAGGCAGTTGGGCTAAGTGGTCGTTGGAAGTCCCTTCCAAGTGAAAATATTATAATTCTATTCTACTTATATTCTATTCTAATTCTATCCTTACTGTACTCTAATTCTATCCTTATTGTCTACTATGCTTACTCTGTTCTTCCTCTAAATATATTCTTTTCTTACTCTGTTCTTTCTTACTCTGTTCTTACTCTAATTATATTCTATTCTAATTCTATCCTTATTGTATTCTATTCCTGTTCTTACTCTGTTCTTCCTCTAAATATATTCTATTCTTACTCTGTTCTTTCTTACTCTGTTCTTCCTCTAAATATATTCTCTTCTTACTCTCTTCTTACTCTCTTCTTACTCTCTTCTTACTCTCATTATATTCTATTCTTATTCTATCCTTATTGTATTCTTATTCTATCCTTATTGTATTCTTATTCTATCCTTATTGTATTCTATTCTTATTCTGACTCTGTTCTGACTCTGTTCTCTGTTCTGACTCTGTTCTTACTCTAATTCTATTCTATTCGAATTCTTATTCAGCTCTAATTGTATTCTTATTCTACCCTAATTCTACTCTGTACTTACCTCTCCGTTACCTAGCCATTGAAGTTCAGCACTGCCTAAGCCAGCAGCAGGGCGTGCAGTGCCCTGGCGCAGGACAGAGCAGCTGCGTCGCAGCCGGCTGAGGGTGATGGGCAGGAGCAGTTATCCCATTTTACAGACACGAAGACTGAGTCCTGCCACGCTTTTTTTTTTTTTTTTTTTTCCCCAAAGCATGAAATACAAACAAAATTACCAAGTGATGAGGCACTTGCACGTGATGAAACAGTTCTGCTGGCGGTACCATTCAGTACCGCTCACCAAAACCGCCTTCCAGCAGGGATGGTGAATCGGTACGTGTGAGAAAGCCGCGAGAGCTCCGCAGCAAGGACAGCCAGCTGATAGGTGTGAGTGCTGGCTTGGGCTGACCCTGTGCTCGAGGCTGCCCTGTGATCGTCCTGCCTGGCGTTTCGTGGCAAGGATGAGGGAGCGACAGGGTAGTGAAGCTGGATTTTAACATGAGATTTGCAAAGTGTGAAAAACATAGGGATTGATTTAATTAGCTGATGTCTGTAAAGCACTGTGGAGACCGGAGCTCTCAGATATACACAAATGTTGTGGCTGTAGGAAAAGGAAAAGATGAGCTGTGAACTGGGTTTGAGGCTGGATTCCTCATAAAGGAGTCGATATCAAATAAGTAGTTTTGAAGAACCAAAAAGTAAAATCAAAATGACTGTCACTGCTATTTAGAGATGTGTCCTCTAGAAACAATGTGCGTAACCTTTAAATATATTGCTTATGGAGAAGACCACAGAGAAGGAGCTCTTTAACCTTTAAATCCATTACAAATAGGACAGGATAGTAACAAGCATTGAGCGTAACCTTTAAAAGGAGAAAATTTGCTGAAACTTGTAGATCAATACCTTCTGATTCTCACTTTTAATTATACACGCTTCTGAGACCAAAACTGTTTGTGGGTCATTCTCTCAGCGAATATCCCTTGAATTAATCCTGCTGGAAGATGTGTGGTAATCAAGAAATCGTTATAATGGTGCACTTCAAAGTGCATCACACCAGTGCAAGGAGCTGTTTATCTTGAAGAGCGCAATAACTTTTTGTTGCACTCCGAGGCTGTCGTCCACGTCCGACACCTCGCTGCCGAGTCCGTATGAAGTCTCAAAGGTTATGGTGTCAAAACTGGACAGATTCATTATGTTATGGGATTTGATTAAACCTTGTTCAAGGTGATGAATGTTCTGGCCACCTTTCCATTTAAGATAAATTTAGAGATACTATTAAACCACTTAATGCACCCAGGCAACACACAGAGCAGGAGCTCTGGGCAGTTATTTCTTAATGATAAAGACTCGGTAGCTTCTGAACAGTGTAGCACGAGAGGTTTACCCAGAGAGCAATAAAGCAAATTAATGAGCTATGACACTGATTAGTAGAGCTATATGTTCCTGGTATCTCTGCGAGAAACAATAAAAAGACTAGGGAAGGAGAAAGCCAAGGTCAGGAGGAATGGGCAGGGGAGCAGACAGCGTGTGCCGCTCTGCCCCTCTCCCTGCTGCCTCCGACCCAGAGCCAAGGGGAAGGAGATGCTGGGCTAAATGCCGGGATTTTATTTTCCCATGCTCAGGACGACATGATTTCTACGTGTCTTCGGAAATAAACAAACATAGCAGGTTAAAATACCAATATCCCTTCTAACCGAGAGCTTCCAAGTCAGACTTTAGTGATCACAAAGGGATTTTAATGGCAGCAAAAATACCCAGTCTGCTGAGCCCGGGAAATGATTGTAACTGCAGTACCTAGAAGCTTGAGATCAGGAAAAAAATATTATTAAAATTGTCATCTAGCGTGCCTCTAGGCAGTTGTCCCTGGCAGCCAGAGGCAGCTGGGTGATGCTGAAGCAGCAGTTTGACAGCTTCTGGTGTTCCCCTCTGGCCTCCCAGCCATCACAATTCCCAGTATTATTTTGGTAACTCTTTACCCTTCCTCATGTGTAACTTTTGATCTTTTCCTGTACTCTGGGAGGAGGCTGTTTTGATAGAGTCCATATACACAAAAAGTGCATAATATCTCTATATTGTATTTTATGGTTCTGTGTTTTAATTTTACATCTATGGATTAGGTGTAGTTAAGAGTCACGGTATCACAAAGGCACTAAATATTAGAAAAAAACCCCAACAAATATGCGACAAAGAATACACTTCTAGATTACGAATGAAAAATAAGTTTCACGATATTACAAAAAAAACCAACTTGGTGATTTTTCTAAACCACAAAAAATTAATTTGAGCTGCGGTTGGGTATTTTTTCCCCTAAACTTTTGCACAGTGTGGTAAGGGACTGAAGGCCGCTATTTCCAGTGCTCCGTGCAGTTGGACCTAATGTTAGCGCAGCCTGTCTGGTTGAAGGCGCTCCCTGTGGCATGTGACGTACACGGGGCGATGGTTTCAGTCCGAGTAGATCTGGGTTTTTGCTTGAGATGTATACTACAGAGTATTTTGATTATGAGACTTTTAATATGAATGAGGTTAAAAGTTTATCTTTGGTTTAGGATGATGCCAAACAGGAATTTTCACCGATGCGCACTGAAGTACCGTGACCATGGGCTTGGCCATCACGGGCTCCATCCAGAATGGGAAGAGAGAGGGTGTCTAATGCCCGTTGAACTGGGAAAGCTGTCTGCTTTGTGTTTCTATCCAGAAAAAAAAATTTTTGCCCTGCAGTATTTCCTTTGGGCACCTGAAGGATGGTTTTCTTCAAAATCTAATACTTACACGGTCAGTAAAACTGCAGCCTTGGGCAGGGCTCTCCCATTTCTTCTTGTAAAAACCTGAGTGTGCTCAGCTGGTTAGTGCGTGGGCTGGAAAGAAGGAGCAGAAAAAAAGATCCCTGAGAAAAATGCTGAGGCAATTAAAAAGTTGTTGTGGTGTGTGGCCACCCCTCAGTCTATCCCACGGTGACCTGTCTGTCTCATGGTCTTTTGAGAGGGCGCGGTTGTCAGCTCCAGCTCTGCTCTCTGCTCCACACAGGCGTGGAAGGATTCAGATCCTCCCAAAGAAAACCTTGACCTCATGATGAGGGTCTTTGTGTTGTCAGAAATTCCACAAAACCCATAAGCAGGTTGGCACAAATGCCTCCATCCCTGCCAGGACACGCGTTTGGATGCTGCACATCGTTCTGTTGTTGTAACATTTACTTTTACTCCCTTAAGAGATCCTTATCCCGTTGCAGTTAGACTGACAAAATAATCTATAATCATAACAACCGAAGCAGTGCAAATCTGTTCCTAAATATATTTCTCCTTAATTTAATGTGTTGTGGTAAACATGTGGTTTATTCATTTATAAATACGTTCCTTGAAAATTGCCGGCGTAATGTTAGTCCTGATAAACACAACATCATTTTTAATATCAGACAAAGCAACTGAACTTGGCAGAGCTGCCTTTCCTGCCAGCAAAATGTGTATATATGTAAAGAAGTGATGCTTTTAGTTGAGAACTGGGAGCTGGTAGGTCCGTGTGTAAATCCCAGCTGGTTTAGGAGAAAAGGTTTAATTCAGTGGTTGGTTCCATCTGTCTGTGGCAGTGCTCTGCTTTCTCTTTCCAAAATTCGGAGCTTGGTAAAGCCCTCGTGCATTTGGAAGTTACGTAAGCGTCTTCAAAATAATTTAGTCAGTATTAACATTCTGATCCCTGTAACAATTTGGCCTTGAATTAGGGATTTAAGCGCCTTGCAGAGTTGCGTTGGTCTTTCAGAGCGCTCCTTCTGTCTCGCAGCAAAATGTTGTTTATACTATTTGCCGCGATCCGGCGAGCGGCTGGCTCTTCCCGGTACGCCGTGCGCCGGGCTTTCGCGCCATGGCATCTGAGCACAGACGTTGTCTGGTAGAAATCAAACTCTGAAAGTAGCTATCCAACTTGTCCTCGTGGAAACACTTCCATGCTTGCCTCGTAAGAAGCAGGCATAACGCCGGGTGACCTATAGAGAGAATTTCCATCAGCCTATATATTGCATATAAGGGAGTCATGAGGAAACATATTTTGTTCAGATTTCTGGAATGAGTTGGAGGAAACAACAAACTTTTCCTTGTTCGTGAGCAGACAGGAAGACAAATTGCTCGCTGTAAATAATTCACTCATTTCTAATTCTGGTTCGCTCTGTTTTAATTTTGCAATACTGCCAGATTTTATTCCACATTGCTTTCTTTGGTTTTCTTTGTTATTTAGTCCTATGTGCTCTAATGCCTTTTCTGTAATTGTTTTGACTAGGGAACATCTTGCAATTAAAAGAGAGAAAAGAAAAAAAAAAAAGAACAGCAGGGTTGTAAAAGAGAGTAAGACTACTATTACAGCTAAAGAGACAAATAAGACCGAGCATCCTAACACAGGCGAGGCCAAATGGAAACCACACTCCAGAACACAACCACGATAAGGTTCGGACTTGCCTTTAGCATCCAGCGCTGCCTCGGCTTCCTGACAGCAAATCCAGGATGCTGCAGGGCTGTGGATTTGAAGGTCCACCGGGCTGTGTGGGAGCGTTTGAGGTACAACATCAGGAGCAAGTCAGCATAATCCCAGCAGCCTCGAGAGCTGCCCGGTGCCGGCAGCACGCTGAGCTGGGGGGCTGGTCCCGCTTGTCGGTGTGGCAACTGGATTTGCTCCTTTTTTAAATGAATCAAGGGTATGGCACACTTAGGAAGCAAAGAGACGTTAATGAAAGCTGTAAGGTTAATGGACATAAATTAAGGGGCATTAAAACCCCATACAGATGCTCTCAGTCGGATGTAAAATTGTGGTTTCAATGAAGCATTAGCCTCCTTGAAACGCTGGCAGGTGAAGGCCAATTTATTTCTGAAGGAGGGCATCCACACCAGAGCTCGATGTTCTTTAATTTATGGGTGTTAACTTCACTCTCGAGAATAATGCCTTTTACTTTCTTCTGTTGTCAAACCATAGAAGAGCAGCCTATGGTTGCCAGAGTGGTCTCCCCTTTCGTAAAGAGATTTTCATCTTCCAGGTGCTATAACGGGGGAACGTCAATTTTTATGATGACGTTCAGACCCGTGAAGTAGGACCAAACTGGCCCCTCAGCTCCGTGCTCTTCCCATCCCCTACCAGTTGACGGGCCATAACAGTTTGCCCTCGTGTCTGTCCATGGTCGCTTTTATTACTGTTTCCATGGTCGAGGGTCCCAGAGCGCTGCTGCCTGTCGTCAGCATCTCGTCCTGCAGCTAACGCCACCCTAAAGGCTGCCAAGGGCTGCCCCCACGCAGCTCTGCAGCACCGAGCGCCAGCAGAGCTTGGGAGCCTGACGCTTCCCCGGCATCACGGGTATGATCCTCTGCTTGGTCATCCACTGGTTCAGTCAATTGCTGTGACCAAATAAACATAGCGAGAAATGATCAGTAATATTTCAAACGGAATATAGATCTTCCTAAGTTGGCTTAGAGGGCACAGCTTCCCTTCCATCCCCGTGTCCTTGGGACACCCCTTCGGCACGTTTCCTTGGAGCTCCCAGCCCTAGCGTCAAATGCCGCTTTTACATTTGGCCCTCTGGGGTTTTTTTAAAGGAGGAACACATAACATGCAAATGAATGGAATTTTTTTATAATCACCTATATTTATGTAGATTTCTTTGGCTAAAGTCCAGCGAGTAAAATCGGTGGCCTTAAATGACCTTATAAAAAGAAAAAAAGCAGCAGTCTTTTATTCAGTGCGATTGGTTGGTGCAAGGAATTACTATAATCTTCTAAAATTGTTATTCCTGGGAAGGGCTCCTGAATTTTATCAATTTGATAATGTAATCTAGCAGCCAAGCTTTGATGAACCGCCATAAAAGGGCCAGGTTTCCCATGTGAAGCTCAGCACCTCCCTTGTGGCAGGTGTGCAGAATGGGGGCATCTCCACCCCGTCCCCTCTCCTGCCGCGCGTCGGGGCGCAGGCACACTCCTTGGGCTGCTGCGTTTGTGGGTTTTAGTGGAGAAAGCCAAGTGATGAGGAGGGAAAAATGGAAATCTTCATTTGTCTTATCCACAAGATGTCTACCTCGGTGGCAAACCTGGTTTTAAAGTTGTAATAAATAATAAATAGGGAACGGTGAGCCTGTGAAGGGATGCTGTGTGGCTGCGGCAAGAGCGTTTGTGACTGGGAGGGTCAAGTTTGCAGCATTCTGGACCTCAGGAGATGTGCTCGGTCTTCTTGTGGCCTTTCAATACTTAAAAGGGATTCATAAAAAAGATGGGGACAGAGTTTTTAATAGAACCTGTAGCAACAGGACAAGGGGGAATGGTTTTAAACTGACAGAGGGGAGCTTCAGCCTAGATAGGAGGAGGAAATTGTTTATGATGAGAGTGGTGAGACACGGGCACAAGTTGCCCAGAGAGGTGGTCGGTGCCCCATCCCTGGGAATGTTCAAGGTCAGGTTGGACTGATGCAGTTGAGGATGTCCCTGCTCACTGCAGAGGGGTTGGACTAGATGATCTTGAAGGGTCTCTTCCAGCCCAAACCATTCAATGATGCTTTGGTTCTGTGATTCTTGGAGAGCGGGCACCGCACTTGCTTTTCACGACGCCGCAGCCAGGAGAGCAGGCTGAACAGGTTGCTCCAGGCAGTGTGATGACGGGCTGTGCGGCGTTGGGCTGATAGCTGCGGTGTATCTGGAACGAAGGCATTTTCCCAGCGCCGTGCTGTGGGTGCCAGTGCATCTGTCTGCCACGGTCCCAGGCGTGCTCGCTGTTTCTCTAGGCAAATCGCAAGCGCGGTGAGACAAATTGGCACAATTTGCCACTTGATTTCTGAAAGGGTGACTGGAATATAAACCAGAAAAACTGGAATGGTGATCCTGTGTGGGAGGAGAGGATAGAGATGCTGTCAAAGCAGCTTCTCAAGGCTTCAGTATGACTTCTGGCAGATGATTAGCTGCAGAAATGTGAACAACAGAAGAGATTTTCTGCAGTATAAAACAGGTTTCCTATCCGGACGTACCTACATGTATATTGGAGCAGTGCGGTGGCTGAAGTGCGAAGGAAAGTTCTGCTGAAGGAACACCGTGGCTTTGTGGGGGAAAACAACCAAGTAGTAACAATTAACTTTCATAAAGTATTTTTCATCCTCAAAGCGCTTAACAAATACAAACTAATTAATCCCTGCGGTTCCCTCGTGGGATGTTAGCGTGGTTTCATGCATGGGAAGCAATTAGGTTTGTAAAAGCGCTGCCTCAACACTGAACCCCTCTAGATTAGAAGATGATGCTATCTGCTTCTGCAGACACCAGTTGAAGCCTAACGAGGGGGTGGCTGGTGGCTGCCGTCCCGCTGCCAGTCTCAGGGACCTGAGGAAAAGCATGAAAAACTTTCTGATTTACTTTGCTAACCCAAAGCTGCTGAGCAACCCCCTCAAGGCACTATATATGCTGTCTGTATAGGAATCTATATAAAACTAGGTGTGCATGCAGCTCTACTGCAGGGAAAGCAAACATGAGTTTGAATGATCAAAGACAAAATGTGGGATGTTGACTTCAGGTGAAACCTGGATGGATTTCCTCTACACGTGTCTTGGGACGCAGGGGTTCAGCCTCCACACATTTTCCCGTGGGTGCCTGCCCTTTGCTTGGTGCAGAGCATGCCGTCAGGGTTTGGAAACCCCTGTACCCATGTTTGCCAGTGGCCACCAAGTATCATCCTCTGCTCAGTCATGCAGAAGCATGCATAAATAAATAGAGCCAGAACGATGTGATAATACCTTAAAAAGTCAACTCCTCCATCCCAGATGCAATGGCTTAGACTTTCCTTCTGCTGCCACGTGTCTTTGAGATATTTTATTATAAGGATGGATCGCTAGTTGCCTCCACATCTTGCAAGGCTGTGGTCAGCTCGTGTGGAGGTGACTGGTGGCTTAGAGTTTCCCTGCACGTGAACAGCAGGGACCACTGCAGAGTTTGACCCTGTGGCTGGGAGCTGGTTTTATTCCTGCCCCTGGTTTTGTACTGGGCTGGCCAGTCTTTCGGATGTGACAATGATAGTTGCCTTCTTCATTTTCTGGTGACCAGCTTGGACTGGGGGCTCTCATTTTCAAGTATTGAGTAGATGCCATTGCAGTGTCAAAAGAAGTGGTGGTTTGAATGAGTAAAGGACGCTAGTACAGCTCAAACTGGAGCAAAATGGTTAAAGAATTGCATAGTAAGCATCATAAAGCACCCTACAGTAGCGGAGCTTAATCTTTCCCAGTCAAATGGAAGAAAGGGATAATGCCATCCTTTCCACAGGAGTGTGGTGAAAATTCACTCATAAACAAGCACAGAAGTTAGATTCATTAGTGTTTGCAAAGTGCTTATGCTGTAGAAATCCCAGGAGGAACTTAGTAACTCTGTCTCCTGACCAAGACTGAAAAGTAAGTTGAATGAGCAGAGTGAAAGCGAACTAATGAGTATCTTTTAAACAAATCAAAGATTCTGTGCAATGAGTCGGGCATGGGAAAGGCTGCCCAGCATTCCCTAACTGCTACATCTTCACTTTGCAGGTTGGTGACATTTCAGTATGGTTTTTAGAAAGGTTTCATAGCTTATGGAGAAAATAAATGGGGGAAACAAAAACTCCGTATGGGTATCACATGACAAAATTTGTGTTCTGTAAACAGGACGAAAGCTTTTAGCCCCATTCTGCAAATCTCTGTCATTTCAGCTAGTAATAACCACATTGCTTAGAGTAGATGTTGACTATGATACAGTCTGCATCCAGCCTGCTCCGTGATGAGTGTCTGGAGCCCTTTCTCACAGTGGTCCAGAGCTGAGATCAGGCGTGAACACATTCAGTGTGGCTGAAATCTCATGGAAAAAAAAAATGCGTATGTATATATATAGATGGTTGTAATTGCCACCAGGTTTATAAAGGGGTTGGGTTGTTTTTGAAGATTTCTAGGTTGGTAAAAATGTTGGATGGCTTTCCATCCCACGTGGATGTAGCTGAGTGGGAACAACAAAGGCACATCCCCAGGACAAACACAACCCTCTGCAACATTTCCAGGTGCTGCTCACAGGATCTTCAGGTGGGGAGAAAAACCCCTCATCCCAAAATATATGTATACTTCTAACTAGAACAAAGTAACATTTTCTGTACTTCGGTCTGAGAAGAAGTTGAAAATTTTAATTGAAATTTTCTGGAGCAGTTCAGCCGGAGGCAGTTACCTTTACCAGTAATGAAGGTAATTCAGTCCTGCAGGTTTCACCTGCTTCAAAATTCGCTGTTGCAGAGGTTTCACTGCCTTCTCTAATGGAGTCGTTGCTCCTCCAATTATTCCGTCATCAAACAGATTTCATTTAATCTAAAAAGTCACATTTTTCTGCTTGCTGTCTGCCTCTTTACCTTCCATTTGAACATTACTGCTCCTCTCCAATAGCCAATATCCCACAAAATTCGGTACGTCTCATGCATATTCATAAGTTTATTTTCAGCATGGATGTTCTGCAGCTCCTGTTACATGTTAATTATATTCAGCATCTCTATAGAAGTTCTCTGAAGTTTCCAGCTGTTTAAAAACCTTGTCAGAGCTACTGTATGCCACAGTTGAGTGCAGAGCCTAAATATGCTTTCAGTGTTGTAAAAAAGAGTCAAAACATCATTGCACTCAAGTACCAACATAATGTTTCCCATTTGTTATTTGCTGTAAAGAGGAACAGAACCCAAACCAGAGTGAGAGCAAAGAAAAATTCAGAAAAGGAGCTTGCCAGAGCAGCTGCTGTGCTGGAAGTATATTAGAAAAATGTTATTTTCGAAGTTATTGGTTGGGGCTATCTGTATGTCCCAGGTGAAGATTAACACTGCCAGAAGATGAATAGGTATTCTGTGTGTTTTGTTGCTGTTTATTTTTTGAGATGGGTTTGCTGTAGGGAAGCGTGCTCGAGGCAGTAAAGGGGGGCTTCGTTTCCCACCCTGTGCCGCTCTGCGCCAGGCAGGGATGGGAATGCCCTGTGGGCATGTCGCTGCAGCTGATGGTGCCAGGCAGCTTTCACCCTGCTCATCTTTTGAGCTTAATAAATTTTTTTTAATTAATTGAGGATCAGGATTAATTGTAAGAAGCGAAGTTTCTTGGATGCTGGGAGGATATTTTCTTTCAGGCACAAGAAATTTAAGTTGACTCAGTCAAATACGGGGACCTGTAACCCCAAGGCTGGTCAGAGGCTGATAAATGAGTTAGGTATTTTCTTCCTCCAGGTCTTCTCCAAAGTCCTCCTGGGACATTGGGAGAGCTTCCCTGTCCAGCAAGCACCACTTGGTCCCCATGGATCCCTGCAGCACTTGCTGCTGGTTTCAGCGTTTCGCTGTTCGCAAATGGTCTTTGATGGCCACCAAGGTGGAATGATACTCATGTGGAGCTAAAAACTTGGGAAGTTTTAGAAATTGTAACATTTTTGCTGTCATCAAAGGATGTCGGTCTTGATGACAAGAGTGTTGTTTTCTAGAAAGGTGTCTACCAGAAACATCGCTTTGGTGAAAAGTATTTTAATGGAAATCCCTTCCTTTGGCATGCTTAGAGGTGGCCAGCCGTTGGTGTAAGCCAGGATGCCTCTGAGCAAGCGGCAGTTACGGTTTTGTCTATAGGTGTGTATTTCCGAGGGGGAAGGCTGTCTCCAGCAGCTTGTAGTGGTGGTGCAGCCTGGATCTGTACACCCACAAGACAACCAGAGCTCGGGCACCGCTTGGCCTGAAAGGGTTCAAAGAAAGGACTTCAGAAAAACCTTAGGCGGCTCTTCCTTAGAATTACAAACATGTTAATAATTTTTTTTTTTTTTTTTATTCCCCCACAAATGAAGAACCTCATGCAGGCTGTTGGGTGGTTGGGATTTCCACCTGTGGCTCTGCTGCCCGTGATGTTTGGCTCTGCAGATGCTCTGCAACACCAGCCCAGCACACAGGGAGCTGCCAGCAGGGTTTATAAAGGCAGTGCTGGATTATTCCTCGCAGCTTTTTCTCATTTCCTATTGATTTTGAAAGATGTTGTCTAAGCTTCTTATTGAATTTATTGCTAATTACGTTAAAAAAGTAAAACTGTATTAATACAGCCAAATTTAATGAAGACTGACAGGTGGGTTGCTCCTGAGGAACCGTGATTTAATCATGCCAGCAAGCAATTTAGCCAGTGCAGAGTTGGTTAGCTGCTGGTATTCAATGCAGAGTCCCTTTGAAAAGATGCTCATTAATTTCTTTTGGCTGAGCTCAATATTTTATGGTTTTTGTGTCCAAACCGTGGAAGTCGGGATGGTTTTGATTGACTTACAGTTAAAAACGGTTTGAGGTACGAAAACAGCTGGTACAGAAATAGAAGCAGAAAATTATATTTCGCTGGGGAGTGGTTCCATTCAGAACTGAATTTTGCACATCTCCACGCTCCCCGGAGCATTCCAGATCCAGGAGGACACGTGCCCTGTTTGCGGCGGTTAGATGGGAGGATCTGCGGAGAGCCGGTGTGCCGCAGGGAAAGGGTGGCCCGGCACAGATATGTGTTCCTGGCGCTAACTCCCGTGCTATAGCACTTGCAAATTCCTGCTTTTTTCCCATTCACGTCAGGAGATGAAGCATATGGAACAAGCTCAGCCTAAATGATGTGTCCTTTCAAATAACCGGCTGCGTGCTGCCGCCTGAGTGTTTATTACGAACAGCTCTTTCTTCGCTCATTAGGACAAGGATCTTTTGTTCCACCAAAACACAATAAAATCAGCCACCAGAAATTTGGGAATGGCTTGTCATAAAAGTTTACTGAGTCAGTATCCTGCTGTATGATCGAATAAACACAGAAGTAATTCATTCCTGGGCTCAGTCTGAGCACTCATGGTTCAAGATGTGAGATAATTTGGGTGTCTGTCTTCCTTTGATTTCCGATGGCTTGTAATGAGTCGTAAGATTTCTGCAGCATTGGCAAAGTTTTTTAATTGGATTTTATTTTTATTGTATTATTTAGTGTATATATATATAAAAAAAAGACAGCAAGTGCTTGTGCTTCCCTCATTTTCTTTAGCATTTCTTAACATCATATTTTAATTGCCTTTTATGCAGAGATACGCACTGGCAATATGTTCTTTTATCATCCTCAAATACATTGGCCTGGTGCCATTTATAAAAGAAAATTTCTCTTCTGCAGTTTGACAGTAGAGAATACAGATTTATATGATTTGTGGCATTTTCCATAATTATTTTTTTTATTACGGTAAAAAAGAATGCATAAAAAAAAAAAAATATGCTCCATAGTGATGAAATTCCTCCTGTCCTTCAGGATGGGAATATCATTGTTAGAGGCACTTAGGAGTGTGTGATACCATTTACCCTTTGTGTTCTCTTTTGTCTCCAGTTTCTTACGTGTAATTTATTTGCTTAAAAGTACGTATGATGCGAGGTTGTGAGATAATGCCAAAGTGTTTTGTCTTCTTACCCATAGCACCAGCAATGAATAGCAAAAGGTATGGTAATATAAGAGAACGTTATTTTAGGAATGCCTTGAGCGCTGGCAGTCCTCATCTCTCGTCAACACTGAACGCTCTTGGGCTGCCATCTCCACCCAACTGCTGAACAGAAGGTCTCAGCACCTTGCATGTCACGCACACCTTCCCGGGGATGGACAGGCATCTTTATTGATCTGAGTTTCCATTTCTCAAAGCCTTGAGATGTTCATAGAAGCAAACAAAATTATTTAAGTGGTGAAAGCTGTTGGGGAGGGATGGATGGAGGCAGCGATATGGTGTGCCATTACTGTCAGCACCTCTGAGTGGGTAAGACAGTTGAAACTTGTCTGTTACTACTTATTTTCCCTGAAGCTGGTGGGTGTGCAGAGTAAATCTCTGCTGTCAGAACCCAAGCACCACCAGGAGCCCCCACTGCTGCGGGCAGGGCTCTCGCTGCCTTTTCACTGCTTGCCTGGGCTCGCAGGTGAATTTGTCAGTGTTGCTAAAGGATAGCAGAGGGCGGCTGTGTGCTTTGTAACATTTAATGGAAATTTTCATACACCTTTCTTCAAAAGTATTTGGCACATCTTGGAAGAGCGAACGATCGGGGGAGCTGTGGGTTTTGGCATGCGTCTCGTACCTAGTGATGTGACTGCGGAGTGGTGGCTGTATCCACGTGAGTGGCAAAAAGAGCACGATGTCGTTGGGTTCAGAAAGCCACGGGTTCACAGATTCAAGGTTTTTGCAGGCAAGGAAGCAGGGACTGAAAGGCAGGGCAGGACATGCAGCGAGTCATTAGGCAACCACGAGCAAACTTGGCTGGGCTGCAGCATCCAGGCTGGTGGGGACTGCCTGGGCGCTCTGATTTCCTAGGGAAAATGAGCTCTGTGTGTGTGTAAAAGTGGGAGTTATCTGCTTGATTTATTAGTTTTGCTTTTCCATGTGTTCCTTACGTCTAAAAGGAGAGAGCCCAGGAAGTCTGTTTGTAAAAACCCTGTTAAAACTGCCCGGTTTTTTTCTAGAAACTTAATTAAGGGAATGAAAATGGTCCTATCCTAGGAGACAGATTGCTACCGCAAGGTCTGAGGTGGCTTGGGGTGCCTTCTGCAGATCCCAACGCTTCCCCAGTGCTTGGCAATAGAAATGACCTATACAAAATAAAACTGAAAAATTCAATACCTGCATAGCAAAGCAAACCAGAACTTCCAGTTTATTGCTGGTGTCGACTTTTCCTGTGGCTCCAGTTCTCTGAGCTCCTCGGGAGAGCATTTCCTAAAGATGCTATAAAGATGGTTCAAGTATGGAAGCAGTAACAAGTGGTTACATTAAATAACTGGCTTTTAGCTTACAGCAACGTATGAGCTGACAGGCTGCGGTCAAGTTGAAATTACATCTCTGAAGCTTACAAATACCCTGTTTTAACTATGCTTCTTTTTTTTATATAATGAAATCTGAATGCTTTGCATCCCCTCACGCGTACCGCTGAGCTCTGAGCCTGGGGGTCTGCAGTCGTAGCCACAGCGCCCGGTTACACGTGCACAGCCATCTGAGTAGGTGGGTGGACTCACCAAAGGTGGGTAATGCTTGAAAAATAGGTCTGTGTTCGCAGAGACTTGTCCTTTGCTGGTTTAGACATTGTTTGTCTTTATAAATTTAACAAGTTCAGGAGTGTTTCATCTTTGGAAAAAAGTTATAATACATCGCGCAGAATGAAGAGATGCGTAAATGCAGCTGAGAATGTGTGTGGCGAGGCGAGCTGAGTTCCTTCACAGCTCTTCTGTGTGCTGGTGTTGCCTTTTGAGCTAGAGCTGGGATGCTCCTATTGCGTTTTTGGGTAATATTTGGCTTGGTAATTTAAATATTATTTCTCTCCCGTGTATATTTGTACATTCAGTCAGCCACGATTAGCCTGTGATGATTACGTGCCTTTGAGGTTAGAATCGGTATGAAGACTTTCAGATAGCTGGTAACAGATTGAAGTAAAAAAGCAAGAAATGAGTAAAAAATCAGCGCAAAGATGGAAAAATTGTAGATCAGTGCAAGACAAACCTCCGTACCCAGAAGGTGGCTGGTCGCGCAGCTCAGGCGATGGCTTTGGTTGCCAGTTTTGTGTCCCACCTACCTTGGCTTTCCCTCGGAGGGACAAAACGGGAGGATGGGGTGGCCGTGGCTCCTGGGTGGGACAGGGATGTGGCTCCAGCACGGCTTGTGCTGGGCTGCAGGGCACACAGCAGGCACGGCCGCGGCTCCGCCTGCCCTCTCCTCCGCGGGTAGTACCACACCACCATTAACTCCGTATTGATTTTGCATTCAAGTAGAGAACTGTAATTACGGAGGGTTTCTATGCAGAGGTCCAGGTCTTGGGTCCACTCGCAGAAGCTGCATTTTGCATGTTTTATGTCTCTATTCCAGCCCCGTTCCTCTGCCAGATTCCGTGCCCGTGATTAAAAGTTATAGCTTTGTTCTGCTGGTACAGTAGAAAACACGGAGTAGAAATACTCTCTCATTCACCCTTGGCTGCACGTGTAACTGTAACGAATGGTGCATGTTCCCAGCTCGTAGCTGGGGTCAGTGGTGACCTGACTCAGCTGCTGCTATTAATTTAAGAGAGATGGTGATAGCCACTGTGTTGGACTGTGGTGAAGGAGGCGTGCTCCCCCCGTGCCCCCTTGGTAATAAACTAATTGTCATGTGGCTCTACCTATAAGCTCAATAATTTTATTAGTTTTTCAGCACAGACCAGAAGGCCAGAAATGAAACGACCACGTCTTGCAGTGCAATATGCGCCCAGGACAGTTAGCGAAATAGGAACATTCCTCATACTCAAACGATTGGAAAAGATCGGGCAGTGTCAGTGACAATGTGGCCATCTTGGTTTATTGTCTTCATGTATTTGCACTGTAGCATTTTAATTGCTAGCATTCAACGTAATTTTTCTGTTTCTATTGGCCTTTAAAAGAAGAAAATCATAGTGTGCAGTAATGCAAAAAAATTAGGAATAAACTTGGCTGGGAGATTTTTATTTGTTGTTCTGGTGATGAAGTTACATGCTGATCTGAACCTGGCTGTGACGGAGGGTGAGGGGACTCGTACCTGAGGTGCACGGAGTGCGTGTCAGAGGGTGGTTTTCACGGTCGTGGTGAATCAGCAGATGATTTCTGAGTCAAGGTTTCCCCTACAAAGTGACTGAAATGAGAGTTGGAAGTTGTTGTTGTGTCCTCTGGTGCCACTGCTAATGTGCTGCTGGTCCCAGCAGTCGGTTTTATGGGTCTGGGATTTTTATTTTCCTCTCTTCCCCCACCTCCCCCAGGTACTGGTAAAGCACTGAAGCGCTGGTGTTGTCCCACCACGTTTGCTGGGGGATTGCTCAAGCGTCACTGTCACACGTCTCACTGGGTATCACTATTTATCTTTCCTGAAACACCCTAAATTTTCCCTTTCTTAATGTTATTCTGCTGCTTCTAGTTGTGCCCCTGGGTACCGTCATGAGCGATGCCTTGCCGTTGACATTTATAGTTTGTATACACTTTATGCTCTTCTCTTCCCCCCAGTACTCTTGTGCCTTGTTCCCTGAGGGACAGACTTTCATTAAAATGGGCAAGGAAAAAAAAAGTTACATTACTGCACACAATTACTGCAGTTGCTGCTGTTATGACCTGTATTAATGTGGTATATATGCACTCTAGGCATGTACAAATCCAGGCTCAAGAGCTCGCTGTGCTAGACAACATGACCAAATAATAAAATAACAGCCTTTGCCCCAGAATTGGAGGCAGAAGGATTTCTGGTAGTTCAGAATATCTTTCTGTGTGGCTGCTGTTCAGATATTTGCAAATAAGCACACGTTTAGTTTGCTAATAGTTACTGTCATAGTCATCCTCTGTCTTAGGTTGAATTTACTTCTTCCCAGCCTTTCCAGATCTTGAATAATATACAATATTATACGCTTCCTTCTGTTATATAGCTCAGTAAATAGCATGAGCAGTCCTTGAACTTTACATACAGTCTCCAGCTAGTGAGCAAGTTGGGCAGGGAGGTGGTTTTACTGATCACCAGGCAGAGCATATAGCACTGGCACAGCAGTGGGGTCCAGCTCGGGTTGAAGAGGCGTGGTGGGAGGGAGCAGGGAAGAGGAGACACGATGGGGCATTCTGGCGAAAGCAGCTGTGGTTTTGGTGCCCGAGGAGGCGGATCGGAAGGGCGTCTGTGCCTCCCAGGCACCAGGAATTGAGGTCAAGTTGCTGAAGCCAAGCCTCCCCCGACATGCCCTCTGGAGCACTAGCCAGAGGTTTTGCCCGAGGTTTTAGGCATGACCAAACCGGCTGTTGTCTGACGATGCTGGTGGGGTGTGAGCCGCCAGCTCCAACACGGAGCTGCGTGCGGAAGCCTTGATTCAGGATCCCGCAGTGGATATGCAAGCACGGTACCCTGAGAGGGGCGCGGGGCTGGCTCAGTACTGATGCTCACGGTGAACACCTCGGGTACCATATCGTCTCGGAGCATCGCTGCTCTTCGCTCAGGGCAGGACAACCCCCCGCTGCCGCGATGAGAAGGTGGGCTGCAGAGGTCCCTGGCACACGCTGTCATGCCAGCATCCATGGTGCTATGTGACCTATCTTGAGGTACTACCCATCTGGCCTAAAAGAAGTATCCTGGGTGAGATTTTGAGTTTCCCAAATCTGATTTTAACCTTGACTTCTGACTTAGACCAAATCCTGCAGTTATGGGGAAGGAAACCCCTGCAAGGGGTGTGAAGGTGATGTTTCCATATGTGCGTCGGCTTGTCAAACCCCATGACTTGCAAAGTGAGGTATTTCCGTGCTTGCTGGGCAATATTTCAAGAGGTGATGCTCTAACGGCACCTCTCTTAAGGGTGCTTGAGCCTGGAGGAGATCTGTTTCATTTGGAGAAGACTCCTTTGTGTTTCAGCCACAGAAATAATCGCTTCCAAGTTATGAAAAGGAGGTACCTGGAGCTCAGGTTCCCCTGGGAGAAGTGCTGTAGCAGCCTCGTGGCTTTGCCCTGGCTGAGAGCTCCTGCTGTATCCGTGAAAACGGATTCCTTCTTGAACACAGGCAACTAAAAGAAGTACCTGAACGGTCACCCAAGGAGAATTTACCCAGGAACAAGATTCATATTGCGAACTGTCTGTAGCTTTCTTCAAGGTTGACACTGAGGGAAAGTGAAAAATGAAACTTTATTCCCTGCTCATTTAAGTTTTGGAACGTATACGCAAGATTCATAGAGTTCATTTTGAAAAGGAAAATGAGGTTTATACTAAAAATGAGGGAGGGATTCCCGTGCAGAGTGAGTGCATAGCATAGCGAGCCTTGGTGTGACTTGTCTACCCGGGCAGAGCGTGATGCTGAATCACGGAATTGACACCTGAATTTATTGTTGTTTTGTTATTAGGAAACAGGTTTCGTTAGAGGGTTTGTGGGATAGTCTCAGATTTTCCCTTGGGACTTCCAGTTTTCTCCGTGGGTTGAAATTTCAAAAACCATCTGGTTTTTCATTCAATGTAATATTGAAGACCCTTAATACTGGGTATGGAGGCTCCTAAGGGATGAAGAAAGTTCATGTTTAGAAAAAATATTATAATGGAATTTATTAGAAGGGTTAACCAGTGAAAACTCTTAGGTGTTTTAGATTTTACATAATAATGCAACTGGCCCTGGTGTCTTCTGAAGAAGCTCCACAGTGCCAGGATCAGGAGTGAGATCGCAGGTGTGGGGAAAAAAAAATCTATTATCCCATGATGTTAGTGACTGTCAGTTTTGCTGTCCTGTAAAAGGCTCCATGTATTTTAGGTAACATTTCACTTTGAATATGTGAATGATTTTCATTTTTTTATCACATCCCTGCACTCCTCAGGGAGGATGGGGCTTGTCCCTGATTTTGCTCAGTTTTATCCTTCTATTCAAGGATGATATGGAGAGAGATTGAGTCATATTCAGTAATGTGGCATATTCGGGTGTTATGCTCTGCAGCTGTACACACTGAGGTCTTTTCCTTCCTTCCCCTCACCTCTCTTCTAACAGCCAGCTAGATTATAAGGATGAGGTATCTGTTTCCCCATATGTTATGGAACATAAACTTTTTACAGGAGCCAGGGTAAACACTAATAATTACTTAATTTTCCTCTGCATTTGTTACTGTTTCAACGTGCTAAACCAGTCCTTAAAAAAGAAAAAAAAAAAACAACCCCCAACACAAAACTTTCTTATTAAAAGTAAAAACATGAGGTGCCAAAACCTGTACGATTACATTGTTAAACGTGTGCGGTCAAAGGCACAGAGTGGGAAGGAGAAGTGTGTTTAAGACTTCAATAAAATGTTAGCTTGGCTAAACTGCATATAATGTACACTTTAAAAGAGGCATTTGAGGCAAAAATAAATTAGCTGGGAAAGAAGACTTTGCGCTGCAGAGTAGAAGGGCTTTGTGATTACTCTCAGGAACTTAATTTTTGCTTTTCCTTATTCTGTGAGATCTTATCTGTGCAGATTTAATGTTTCACTAGCAGCATTTATTTGATTATTTAATAAAAAAAAAAAATCAGCTTACATCTTTTCTGTATAAATAGAAAGAAACATAATTGTTGGCATAATAATACCCTGCATGCCTCCAGTTATGGAGACCAGCTGGTGGGTTGTTTTTTTTTTTTTGCTTCTTATCTAGCTTTATCACATTCATCCTCTTCGTCTGTCCTTCAGGATTTTCACTTACAAAACTTCCTCCTTGCTTTCTGTAAAATGCAGCACTATTCACGTCTGGGCGCTGCTTCTGTCACCTGAATAGCAAAAAGGAGCATCGCTGCCGAGGAAACCTGGGCAGTCACTTCAGTTTAGGCTGTACCATTCTTCCAGTGTTATCACCAAGCCTTTAAAATGACATTCACAGGAATCCTAACAGCAGCATTAGCCGGCATCGTATAGCAGCAAAAATAAAGCCAAACTTCTCCCTGGTCTTAGGATCCCAATGAAATGAGGATGAATGAACAGGCTGTGTGGATCACCTTTGGAAAAAAAGGGCAATTACCCTTTACAGAGTGTTCTTCAAGTAATTTCCACTAGAAATGCATTTCTGAAACAAAATATGGAAGAATAGACTCCATTAATGAAGAGTGGGTCTCAGCAGAAATGTCATTCTGCAGGACAGGTTTCAGCTGGGGTGCGAAGTTGGAAGGAAAAAAAACACTGCTGCTTCTCTTCTGGATACTTGGGGGCCAGATGCAGCCAGGAGCAGTGGCTGTGGTGTGGCTGCAAAGCCGGCTCCAGAAATGGGATGAAAATAGTCAGCAAAGCAGAACCAGAGCGTTTCGTTGGACACATATTAAATGGAGCTGGGATCCACCCCCGCCGGCTGGTTCCCGGGGTGCAGCAGTGCCTCCCTGCACACTGGTACCCAGAGCCCAGGGGACTGGGATGCAGGCAGAGGGGGGGTTGCTGCTGTGCTCTGGGGTTCAGCCAGGCATTGGCGAGGATGTGGCTGGTGCTGGTTTTCCCAAGCCCGATCTGAGAGTCATCATAGAATCACAGCATGGTTTGTGTTGGGAGGGACCTTACCCCCAGTCCCACCCCCTGCCAGGGGCAGGGCCACCTCCCGCCAGCCCAGGTGGCCCCAAGCCCCAGCCTGGCCGTGGGCACTGCCGGGGATGGGGCACCCACAGCTGCTCCGGGCAGCCTCTGCCAGCGCCGCGCCGCCCTCACAGGGAACAGTTTCTTCCTAAGATCCGGTCTAAATGTCCCATCTTTCCATTTAAAACCATTCCCTCTTGTCCTGTTGCTACAGGCCCTACTAAAAACTCTGTCCCCACTGTCCAGTGACATTTTCACTTAGTTTGTCTTGAATTCCATTTTAGGCGCCTAAAAGGTTTATGGCTTTGTCTCTGTGGTCACAATGTGAAGATAATGTAATTATCTCTCAGATGGAGAAAATACTTGGTACTAGTGCGGCTGTTGACATCACTGTTAAGACATCTTCCCTTCGTGCGTCTTGGCTCAAGCATCAGGGTTTTGCTGTTTGTGATGACCAGTCAAAGCAAAGGTGAGACCCATCATCTCGTTCCTCATAGTTCCGTCCCTCCTGCAACCCCCTCCTCCTTGATCTGCTGCTGCGGTGCCCATGCTGGGTGCAGACCAGGGCCCTGCTGCCGCCCAGGCTGTGCCCTCGCCCCGTGCAGCCCAGGGATGCCGCCGGCATCTCCTTGGACCGGCGGGAGCTGCTGGGGTCATCGCGTTTCATTTGGTCCAGCAGAGAAATGGCATTTAATGAAACGAAGGAAAGGTATCGCACTTTCACTGAGTAGTTAAGAAAATTGGCGTGGATCTTGAGCACCATCAAGAGCTGCAGGGCAGACTCTTTGGTATGTTTTGGGCCATCTCGATAGACATGCTGTATGTCTTGGGTGGTGGTTTTTGCGTTTTGGTGGGGTTTTTTTTCTTTTTCTTTTTTTCTTTTTTTTTCAGCGGGTCTGTAAATCTGAACACAGCCTGGATTTCATTCTTGCATCCTCCCAAACCAGTGTTGGGTGTCTTGTAAAATTTTAATCGCTATAAAGTGCTACTAAAACCCCTGAGCTGGAAAGCCCCTTGCTTTTGGCACAAAGGTGGGAGAAAGGGTGGCCTGTCCCTGCTTTGGGGGTGCCCAGCAGCGTGGGGGTCCCACACCCAGCACCCCCAGGGTGGGAGCAAAGACATCCCAGCACCTCCTGTAGCGTGCAGCCTTCCCTCGGAGCGTGGACTCAGCCTGGCTTGCTGGAGGATCCTATAAGGATGCCAAAGATTTGGAAAACAAAATAAACCCATTGCCAGTAAATTTATTTATCCAGTTTCTGTTTATGCAACTGCTGCTTATGCCGTTCTGGGAGGATGGAGATACCTGCAAAGAGCTGTACGTTTACTCTCGCTTCCTTGAGGTCTTTTTGCCCAGCCGGAATGGTTGGAAGATTTCTCAGCCTAAACAAAAATCAGGAACTGAGATTTCTTTCTTTTTCCGTTTAATGTCTTTTACAACTTTTTCTCTTAATTGTATATAACCTAAGGTGGGTTTTCTTTTCTTGTCTGTTGTTGTTTTCCTATTCCTTGTTGATAATGTGTATATAGCAGCGGGAATAATGTTTCTTGTTAATTTATGTTGTAGAACCAATGAAAAGTGAAGCCATAAAATATTTTTTGTGTTATAAAAATAGCCTTGCCGAAGGGATTTGGTGTGTAGGGGATCGGGGGGTTGGAAACAAAATCCTAAGACAAAAATTAGCTCCCTAAAACCGAAGTTCAGATCCCATAGCTCTTCTAAAGCCAAAAGCATATGTACTCCCATCTTTAAAATTCACAGAAGAGTCTTTGGAGAATAAAACAATTAAAAACCAGGCAATTTCTGGGCTTAAATTCCATGATATTTATGGAATCATTTATGCCAGAATTAGCTTTTGTTCAGAATTGTGAAAGTAGCCTTAACCCCCAGAGTGCCCTTTTAATGAAGAATTAACTCTTTTCCCGAGCTTTATTCTGTCTTTCACAGGGAATTGGGAAAGTGTGTGATGCAAGTCTGGATTTGTGCTCTGGTCATACTCTCCAGTGCTCTTCAGATTGTTTGGGTTTGGGGTTTGGTGTTTGTTTTTTTTAACTAAGTGGCACTTCGAGAGAGTTACTTTGTATTTTTTTTTTCCCCATTTATTGGGGCTGAAGTTGTAACAGTATCCGAGTTAGTTGAGAAGTGTTTCTCTGGGTGGTTTCCACTGAAAAGATTATCTAATAAAACTTGTAAGGAATAGGTTTGTCACCTGCCTTCTAAGTGATCTTTGAGATGCCGAAGGTTGCATTTTTACACAAGTATAGGGTTGGATGGAAGAATAAATGATGCTGATGGTGTGCCTAATTATACAGTTTATGGGCCCAATCCAGCATCCATGGAAAATGAAAGAGGAAAAGTCTTCCTGGCTTTAGGGAATTCTGGTTCAGGAAGTGCGAGGCAGGGTGCTGTGTGGTGTTTATTGCCCATGGGTTTTCTTTAGATGGTGAAGAAAAATGTGGTATGCAAAATCTGATACTTATTCAGGACCACTTTTTCGAAGCTACAGTAGTTTGCGTGAGTCATAAAATTTATTAAATACGGTTGTTATTTGACTAGTGAGGGTAAACGATGCTGGGTATCTCCTACCTCACCTGGAGGAAGGAGGAGACTCCATCATCATCTGCAGCAACAGCTGAAGCGCTTCGATTCAGTAAGTCCCTTTTGAACTGTATATTAAATGTTGTTTGGCTAACTAAATATCTCCAAACCTGCTCACATCCTTTGTATTGATTTATTAAACTGTTTCCTATATTTCTGTGTACACTTTAATATATTTACTGCTGATCTTTCCTGCGAGTGCTTAGTCTCCCCTGTTCTTTCTCTGCTGCCTTTTCTTTTTCTCCTCAATAAGGATTTCATTTACACGCAGCAATACTCTTCACCTGGCTCCTTTTGTCCAAGTTATTTATTGAAATGGACTTTACAGAGCATTCACCAGGAGAAATACCATTTCTGTGGACCAGGGCATGTGCTGCACATCCTCATGTAAATCCTGAATGTTTTCTCTGGCATCTTGGACATGCTAGAGGCACGAAGATAGGGAGTGTGGGTCTTGGATGAACAGTGCTGATGGGTGACATGTGTATTTAAAAAAAATAATATGCTCATGCAGTATCAGAGAAAGTGTCTTACTCTACACAAAGACTACTCCCTGGTAGATGTTACTAGGGGTTTGGTATTTATTTGGTTTAGTTTTCAGCAGTGTTTTTCTGGGTGTATGTGTGTTATGTTAAATGCCTGCTATTTTGACAGCCTTTCTATTGTCAGGAAATAAATGCATACTGGTGTATATAGTTGGATTTAGCAATATCTGCTCTCGGTACTGTTCAGAAGCTCTGAATAGGAGACAAAGCCATTTGACCAGAATTACCAGCCTTTGGCAAAGCTTTCTCGTTCTGGCACGTACTCGGCATTACACTGTGCCTTCACATGCGTGAGGTTAAGGTTTGATCCTGGCCCAAGCATTTCTGATCACCGAGGAGATGAAATACAGCTGCAGGTTTTGCACTGTGGACCTGTCTGCCCTCGAGCTGGTTTAGCTGGATGAGGCCATGAGGTCCGCTGCGATCTGTGTCGGTCAGGTCCTGTGCTAAGCCCCGTGGTGGCTGCTCCCGTTGCCTCTCCGCTGCTTCAGCCGCAGGCTGCGAACGTCTTCACCTGCGTGGCGAGGCCGAGCTGTGCTCTCGAGTGAAATCTGCAGAATTTTTTTGGACAGTATTTTATGTTGCCTGTTTATCTTTGCTGTATAGCTTGTTTTCCCATCGGATAAAAACAGGACCAAAATACTTATTTTTGTCAGAGTAATGACAGGCTGGGATTTCTAAGAGTTGACATCTGGTGTAATTTACTCAGACTGGAAAAATCGCTGAAATGATTTTCCCGCAACCAGTGTGCGACAAAGGTTTCTAATTTTTTAATGGTTGCTTTCTTCTTCCCGTAAAGTTAAGACAAATTAGCAATGTGATATGGTATTGTGAAGTGAAAATTTCCCTCTTTATCTACTGGATGGCACCCAAGTAACGATGGGCCACTTGCAAATAAAATGATACGGTAAAGGAAAGAAAACCAGAAAGAAACAATCATGTTAACTCAAAATGCTGACATCAAATGTGATCTTTATTTATTGTGACTGCAATATCTGCCGCTTTGCTCTCTGCCTTTTCGTAAAACGACCAGAGGTCAGAACATGCAGGTGCTGGTCCTGGGTCTTTCCTAGGAGGAAAATTGTACAGAGTGTGATACAGGGGTGATGTTTATGGAGCGATGCTTTGCTGAGCGGAGGTGGAAGCGGCTGAATACGACTCGCCATGCACCGTTGCTCTGTATTTATAGATATTTTGCTGGAAGGTGCTTGATCCTTCACTCTGTTGGGATAAACGTAGGTGGACGTCACTCCAGGGCAGGCTGCAGTCCCACCAGTGCGTGATGGCTTCCCACCACCCAGCCCTAAGCTCTTAAATGGCATGAACGAAGGCGTAGGGGAGCTTCTGCCAGGTTCTCCCCTGTGAAGGGAGGATGTTACGGCAGTCTGATGGAATAAAACGCGCTTGCTTTGAAACCAGTCACTTGAATTTACTTAGCGAGCAAGTATGTTGTGTGCAGCGCTGTGGAGTTACTTGGTGAATCCTGAAAACTTTGGATTTTGGGGGTTTTTGACAGTTCTTCTCCCTCGAGGGCCTAAATATTGTGCCCTGTGATAATGAGAGCAGGCGGGACTCACATACATCACTGTCTTTATAATTCTTACACTGCACCTTTTTCCTTGAGAAGGGTATAGCCCTAAGGATCAAAACTGCCAGAAATGCTACCGCTGCTGTTCTGAGCCATTTCTTTTTAGCGATCCTCCCGACTGAGGTGGTTAATTGTGAGCATCAGGTGGGAATCCACCCCACTGGTAATGTAACAGGTTATTTTCCCCAAATCCATTTTTAAAGGTTGCTGTATTTATTACCTAGTCAAAGAATAACAACCAGGTGCTAGGCTATTTAGATCACTGCACGCTTTACTTCAGAGAGCTTTGTTCGGGACTGTAGCTGAGATTCTTTCTCATTTTTCTTGACAACTCTATTGTGCCTTCCTTTATTGTTAACATTACGACATTAAATCTTCTGAAAGGAAAATAACTTTTTTAATGTAGGTGCACTGGGCAGCAGGGCTGTAATCAAAGTTTGGCCTGTCACTCATCCTGATGGCATCGTGCAAGCCTGTCTCTTCCTTGAAAATACAGTAAAACTTCCAAATTGGACCAAAATAAGCCGTTTTTGTGTGTTTAACTGAACAGACCTGTCCCCTCTCCCAAAGTCAGGACCAAATTTCTGCTTAATCCTGTTCAGACAAGAATTAATCCCGAGGAGTCTTGCAGACTCTGTTACACCGGGCAAGGGGCGGAGGGGACCGTCGCAGAGATCCCTTCTGCCCTGTGAAGCTGTGAATCTGGATGCTACTTCCAAGGAAATCATGGCTGAACTCATGGCTAAAAGGCTCAGCCTCTTCCTTCGGGAAGGCTGGAGGGTGCAGCGCTGAGCCCGAGGGCGGGAGCTGTTGGGTGGGAGGGCTGCAGCGCCCCCGGGAAACTGAACTGAGTAATTGTGTTCGTGCTCTTAATTCAAGATAGTGAGGCTGCTAATGAGGACTGGCACTCTGAAGCGTGGGTGGGCTGTGGTGTCTCATTTTGGGAAGCATCCCCTAGCCATCTGTGGCAGGACACCAAGGCAGCCGGGTCCCCACGGAATACGGGGGAGATGTCAGCGGTGCAGGTCACCTTTGGAAATGTGGACCATGATGGGTTGTCTCTGAACAAGGGTTAAATGAGTACTTGGGGGTTGGAGTAGATGACCCCAAAGGTGCCTTCCAACCTACACCACTCCAATGACATTTCTGTTGCTTTCCATTGTCATTTTGATAGTAACTTCTCTTCCAACATGGCTTAGATGCAATCCAGATCAACAGAGTGCCTGACTTTGATCATTCCACCTAACCTTAGGCACTTAATTTTGTCATCTGAAATGCAGCCCCCTAAGTGCTTCTTGTTTTAGTGATAAGGTACAGGCAGCTCCCGAAGGGCCGTTCAGGTAGGTGATACGTCCTTCTCTGACCAAGTACTGGGATGCTTCAGCTATGGACATAGATTAATTGGGATGACCCCAACCTTGAACGTCCACAGCAGATTTATAACAAAGTTGGACTTTTCAGCTCTAAGTAGTAAACAACAGTTGAGGCTGGGCTAGATCCAGTGTCCTTCACCGTGGAAGAATATCCATCTGCAGGTCTGTATATCAACTAAGGTACCAATTATAAATACATTTAATAGGAGATCTTCAGGAGAAGACTTTCAAGCCTCAGAGATTTGCCTTAAGCTTATCACTGGCTGGTATCATTTCTGGGTGTGCAGAGAATTAGACAAATCGCATTGAATTCTGCAAATTCAGGCTGATTGCGGGATTGGGGCGGGGGGAGGGGACTGATGCTGAAAGTGGCCCGAACAGCAGCTTTGATGCTGATTCAGAATGTCTAGCTGCAGGTCCCTGAAGCAAAAGTGCTTGTTGGAAGAACTGGAAACTAGAAAATACATTTTTATGTCTGAGTTGATGTTTTCCTGGAGCCCCGCTTCATGTTATTGGACATCCATAGGGAATGAGAAGTCTTTAATTAAATAGATGCCAATGGGTGCAAAATTTAAAGGCCTATCCTGAACGACCCTCGTCATTAATCCTAAAAATCAATATCATGTGTTCGGTCGTCTAGTGACTTCCAGTCATTTACCTTTCCCAGATGAATGTGGCATCTGTGTCTTATGATAATTACAGGGACCTCCAGCACTTCGGGTTTTAAAGAAAAATATAATTAAACAAAAAAATGTGGAGAGAAACCCAGAAACAATTACTGAAGACAATGTATTTTCACAGCTGGCTGGAGCTAGAGTTATTTAAGGCAACGTGTGATACCTGGCCTGCCCTTGTATTTCAGCCAGTGTGTTAGAGGCTTGGGAAGCTGAAAGCAGAAGCACTGATAATGTGCAATCAGAATTAATGAGTAGGATCAGCCTTGGGGTGCAGAATGGGGAGGAATTAAGCAGTGGCAGGTTTTAACATGCTAAGATAATAAACATAGGCTGAGCAACAGGGCCCTGGAGTGGGATTGCGCTCAGTCTCAGGGCTGGATTAAGGATTCTGAGTTACCCCACGGAAAATGCCAGAGCACCTTCATTTTTCGTGAAATGCCAAGTTTTACTTTTTCATCAGAGACGCGAGCCCTGAGACTTGCCCCTGTGTCCGCGGGGGTACCCTAGCCGTGTGTGTGAAGCCCCTTATTTTGAAGCTGCACTGGAGCCTCCCACCCGCAGCCGCCCGGGATGTCGGAGGAGTCGCCGTCCTGCAAGGCGCCCGTTCTGGGTGCATTATCCTGAATAAAGAAGTGTCTTGTTTATTCATGGCTGCCACAGCAGTGTGTGTACACAGTCCGAAGGCAGAGTGTAGCCGCAGCTTGCGAGAGGTGAGAGCAGAGAATCATAAATTAGTTTGGATGAGTATTTGTTTGAATTTTGAAAGTGTGCCTGTGGGTCTTCATGCTCCATTTTTGTTTGCAATTAAGCTTTGCCATCACCAGGACTCAGCCACATGTTTGATAACTAACGTAAGAGCAGGGCCAGAACCTTCTCTTCTTGTTTCGTTTTAACTTCTCCCAGGGACTTAATTGGAGACGAGGTCGGTGTACATTCGTGTTTCACGTCTTCTCATAGTCATAAACTTCACTGTGTTATGCGATCAGTGAAACACAGTTTTACAAAACCACATTTTCTTAGCATTCAGCCCCAAACTTAGGAGATTTATTCACAGAAGTGTGTTACTTTTGATTATATGAATATATGGGGTCTAACAAAGCTTGGAAGTACTTCAAAGTGCCAATTTTGAATAGGGCACAGAAAACGCATGCAATTCAGGGATGTTGTCAAAGAAATTTAAGAAATGAAGTTTTGTCAGCAAAACTTAAGAAGGTATTTCACAGGGTGTGTTTTTTGTTACGGAAAGAAAAGGAACAGAAATAGCTCCGTGTTACACAGACACGTGGTGATGTCCTTCCCCACACCTGCTGTCGGCATTTCTTGGGAGGGAGCTTTCCTTCCCCTGGATACTGCTCTGCAATGCTCTCCAGTCCTGGGAAGCAGGATGGGATGTGTCCTAGCCTGACCTAAAAATTTAGAGAGGCAGAAGTGTTTTATCTTTAAAATCCACAGCCTGGCTAATTGTCCCTGCGTCTTTTGGTGCCTCGTGTGTGTCGGGAGCACTTTTTTTTTAAATTGGTTGGAAACAGAAGTGCTGAGGTACTAACAGACTGACGGCTGTTCTTACCTCTGCCATCAAGAGTGGTTCCAAAGAGTGTTTATCAATATGGTGATAGGCACTTTATATATATAAATATATATATATATATCGTGCACTGGAACGGCTCCCTGAGCCTGATCGCGGGCATTGAGAGAGGGCTGGGAAGGGATTTGGACAGGATCCTGAGCAAGCAGCTAAAAAGAGGTAAATTCCACAAACGGGTTTAAAGCTTTTGTTGAATTGCTCAAAGATGGATGATGATGATGAATAATCCTATTAAAAAGGCCAGATCTCCCAAGCCAGAGAAGCCGCTATAAATGCACTTGAAGTTCTGCACTGGGAGGTCACAAATCCCCTGCAGCATCGGTGTCGGGGGAGGGCGTCACCTCAAATTCAGGTCTCGAGCTGTACAAAAATGTGCATGTTGGTTTCGTGCAGAGTGGAGTTGAAGTAGCACGCTGTTTGAGTCCTGTCATCCCTCACCCGTTCCCCCACAACGCAGTTGTTAGTCTCCTGAAAATCAATCGGAATTAGTACCGTTCTTCAAGGGGGGTGTTGGTGCGTGGCACGTTAGCGAGTTACAAAGGAGGAGGAAGAGTTTGTAATCCTGCAGCACATCTGAAGGGAGGAGTGAGGATGAGTAACGGCCCTCACTTGGAGGGACTGGGGAGGATTTACGGAGCTGAGGGCTGGCTGCTGGTTCAGCTTGAGGAACCCCTGGAGACTGTAAGCTGTGTCTCTCACAGATGGCTCACGCTTGCCTGGTTTTGGGTGCAAGCAGGGGAAGCACACGTGGTGCTCGCTGGCGGAGCACGCCCAGGGTGGCTGTGGGAGAGGTCCCCTCCGGCACCCAGCAAGCCCCCAGCAGCATCCTCGCTTGCTCCCTAGAGAACGGGGCCAGCGCTCCTAAAAAAACTGTGTGGTCCCAGTACTGGGGAAGGGAGTACTGGTTCTAGCACTGATGTGGTTTCTTTCTAGAGGGACATTTGTACCAAAAGAGTATGTTGTTTCTGATTTGCAAGAGGGTCAGGGCTTGAAGACGGCTGGAGGTGTTTGCCCTGAAATACTAGCCAAAGTCAGCTGGCACTAGGTGGGAGCGAGGCAGGTGATGCTGCGGTGGAGTTGCTCAGGGCTTACTCCAGGTGGGGGCATGGCTGGGGCTTGCTGCTTGCTCCCTACGCAGGCAGCCAGGCCACTGGTGGGTTTCTGAGAAGACCTCGTATGTTTTCTGAAAACACCATCGTCTGAGAAAGGAGACAAGTTCCGTGAAGGTGTGCAAAGTTTGGTGGATGGGTGAGTTGGGTGGGTTGCTGGCTTTGCTTTCTGTAAGGAGGAGCCCCCCAAATCTCACATCTCCTCTTTCTCCGTACAGAAAGGTTTGCTTGGACGCCCAGGCGTGCGGCAGTAGCTCGGACTGCGGGGTGGCTGTGCCTCTCAGCCGTTCCCCTCAGCGTGCTTGAGGCTGCAGCGTGGGTGACCTGCGCCTGTACGCGATGTTCAGGACACTTGGGAAGTCTTAACGCAACCTTAGGAATAAATCAGTTTGGACCCTGGTTGTAAAACTTGCGCTCCAGAATATTCCTCTTTAGACATAAAAATCACCAAGCCCAGCAACATTTGGCAGTTCTTCCCTTCCTTCTGCAGATGTTTCAATACCTTCTTGTTTCCCTGGCCTTTTTAATAGGATTATTCATCATCATCATCATCCATCTTTGAGCAATTCAACAAAAGCTTTAAACCCGTTTGTGGAATTTACCTCTTTTTAGCTGCTCGCTCAGGATCCTGTCCAAATCCCTTCCCAGCCCTCTCTCAATGCCCGCGATGGGGCTCAGGGAGCCGTTCCAGTGCGCGATGCACGCTGAATAGCACCAGATGGTTCCTTTCTCTTCAGAAACTCACTGACTAGCCTCTATGCCCAAAATAGCATCTTTTCTGCTACCAAATCAGGCCTTTAAATCTGAGTGTTTCTGCAGGGGAACTACCTTTATGCTTTTTCCGTAAGTGGCCCAAAGAGATGCTCTCCAGGTTGACAGCGCGTCCTGGGAAGCAGGTATGCTTTGCGCTGCTCTGTTACCTTGCACAACAACCTTCGTGCACGTTAAGACTCACAAACTTCTGTTGCAGTTAGCATTTTGCTAGTCTGGTTCTGAAAATGTGTAGTTTGCAAAAAGGAGAATGTCAGTGGCTTTATAAAAAAATGGTACAGAGAATTAGCGACAAAGCTGAGACGGGCTCAGGCAGGTCATGGGCGCAGGAACTCCATCAGTCTCCAAATGCAGCGTGCACCACTCCGTTGCATTTGTTGTAATAGGAGGAACCTCCTTTACTGCTGCAGGAGCATAAATGTTTAATGAACAGGTTTAGGGATGCATTATTTCATTGTGCTTTTTTGATTTCTTTCTTTTGTTGCTTGTGGCGGTGATGGTGTTTGGTTGTTCGTGCTGATGGGCAGCTAACACCTTCCTCTGGAGAAAGAGGGAGTTAGCTGCCTCGGACGGGTCTGTGGGCAGCTCCTGATATCAGCACAGCATCATAAAGATGCATGCATTAACATTATTTAAAATGGAAAAAAAAATTTAAATATTCTTGAGATTTTGATTTTGGTCTGAATCTTAATGGCCTAATTATTTTGAAATTATTGTGCCCTTTGCTTTACACACTCTTAATCACGAGGCTCTCAGGCAGATATCGTTTAAGTAATCAGTATCAGTATAATCAGTAATTACAGTATAGCCAACTACAGGTGCTGCTAAGTGCTAATCAATTAAATGCGTTTGTAATTGAAAACTTGATTGAAGTATTGATAGTTGCTTTGATCCCTGGACGTGTAAAGTTCCAGTTCGTTTTCTGTTATAGTTGACCGAAGCCCTTTACAAGTTTGCGGTGTTTAGCAGGTGTGGCGGAGGAAGGAGGTGAAATTCAGCCGTGCCTTGCCTGGCTGATCTGAATAAAAACCGTACCGTGGATCCAGAAGTGGTTTTGGCAGCTGCTGAGTGACTTTAAGGAGCCTGTCTGCATGCTGACAGGCAGCTCTCTGCGGCTGGTTTGCTGCCCCGTACACCTGATGGCGGGGAATGCCGTGCAGCACCGCAGCATCCCTTGGGCCGGGACAGGAGTCCTGCCTGGCCGGGATGCTGCCGGCAGCATCTGCGTCCGTTTGCTGGTCGGCATTCCAGGGGTTCTCAGCTCCATGCACCCCGGTCACTTGAAACGAGAGAATTCTCAGCGGAGGGAGGAAGAGCTGTGAGCAAATGTTCATTGTGAGTAAGTGTGTCACTGGCACAAGAATGACGAATGAATGAATGAAAATGAAAATTTTCATTGAAATGAAAATTTTGAGATGAGAAGAAATACATCGCTACAGCTATGGGAATGTATTGTAGATGGGTTTTCCTATTACAGGGGTTTTTTTCTTAATGAAAACTTTCTAGCCCAACTTTGAGTGAGAAGTCAAAGCTTTGAAAATTTTCATGAGTATGATGTTCTTTAAAAACAAAGAGCATTTCAAGCTAATGGTATCTCTTAGTTAGTTTAAAAGGTTTTCTTTTCAAATGTACTTACAAAATCAGTATGGGTTAGTTTTAATTGGATGATGAAATACCTAAAATTGCCCCAAAATATCTAAAAACGCCTAAATCCCCTGCTTTTCTGCTTAATAAAATGAGAAACCGAAAGCAAGATTTGGCTGCCCTAACTTCTAGAACTCATGTATCTGTGGCTGGGCCAGCTGTGCCGTGGCGTCGGGCAACTCCAGGGGCAGGTGCTGGAGGTGAGATGCTTTGGGCACCCGTTTTTCTCACCATTTTAAACGTCTAAACGTAGCTCAGAGGAATCTTGCCAATTTTGAAACTTTAAAAAATTGGTTTAGATATTCATCTAAGTATACTTTTTTTTTTTTTTAATGTCCGTGTGTCAGCAATCTAAAGAGCACTCAGCTGCACTGTAGGTGATTATTTCCCAAGTCTTTTTAAAATATATAGAACAGAATTTTGGAAGCAGCCGTGCCTTAGAAATTTCTACATTTGCAGAGAGAGAGAGAGAGGGAAAAGATTACTTTTTTCTTTATTTTCAGACCTCACTCTTTGGTGTTTGTTTTGTTCCTTTGCCACCATAACCAAGTACTTGCCTGAGGTTCCTGACTCTTCGTTCTGTTTTGTTCTTGTATTTCCTTCTGTTTCGTTCTCTTTTCTATTCAAATTAGTGAAGACACCCAGAGGAGGTTTTATCCTAAAGTTTTTTTTCCCCCAGTATATCATTGCTATCACTTTTTTTTTAATTTTATTTTATTTTATTTTATTTTTACATCTGTGATGATCAAAGGGTTTAAGTATTTGATCATGCAATTTTAATATAAGGGCTGTTTGGAGATCTAGTGCGGAAGAGAAATACCCTGAGAAGATAATACTGGCTGAAAAGGTCTTCATACCTTAACAATCCTCCCAGGTTTCTTTTCTTCTTATCTTCTCTTGGGGTGAAAAAAAGTGGTTTTATGAAACACCGTGGCTGGGGATTTTTAAAATTGCTCGTATCCAAGGCAACTGCCAACAGCCTCAACATGTATTTGTAAATTAATTTGCAGCTTACACGCTGGTTGTAGGAGAGCCCCTTGCCTGCGGGGTGGTGGGAGTGGAGGGGAGCGGGTCCGAGGGTGGCAGGAGGGGCTGGGAGGAGCCCAGTGCCTTGCTGTATCCCTCGTGCACGTACCCTCACAGGGTTTGGGTGCTGTTTGCTCAGCCAGGCTCTCTGGTTGAGTACAGCTGGAATCTCGCTGCCAGCCTGGGAAATGAAGCCGTCTGTTCCAGCAGCCACGTTTCCGAGCCCGGGTGGAGCCCAGGACTGTGCTGGAAGGCACGGGATCAAAGTCCGGGAATCACCTTGCTGGAAGGTAATTCAGTAAGGGTCATAAAGAGCAGAACTGATTGGAAAAAATAGATCCAGACCTCGTTCCTTCTGCTTGCCACCGTGCAAATCAGCATGTGAAAAATCCCGTCATCTTCGACCACCGATGCTTTCAGACGTTTCTAGCAGGACTTTGGGGCGGTCACAGCACATGCTGTGAAATGCTCTCCTTTTTCTTTGCTTGCCCGGGGCCTCCTGTTATTTTTTGCAAGGCATTTCTGTGTCCCGCACGGGTCCCAGCTAACACGTGGACAGCTGGGAGCCTGAACCGCACGGCAGGCAAATACGTGTTGAACTGTTGATGCTCAAGATGCCATTAGCAAATAATGGATCTGAGTTTGTTCTCCCAGAGCGTTGAAAATAATGGCTTAAAGCCTTTCAAAACAAGATACCCTCCTTTCATTAAATAAAAAAGAAAAATCTTACAGGATCTCTGCAGGCTCCATAGGTCTGACTTCTAAATAGTTTTGACTTCATAGTGTTAGGGTAATAAGGTTCTGTGCCACCTGCATAGTATAGAAAAAGTATTTCCTGGGAATTTGTCTATTGGGAGAGAACTCAACAGCAAAAAAACGTAGTACAATACCCTTTAGTTCACTTTAGGATGCTTAATTTCTTGGTGAAATCTATTACTTTGCAGTTATGCCAGGCTTTAGCACCTCTTACTGCGCAAATGACACATTGATTTTCACGTTTTCTGAAGCGCTAGCCTCCTTTAAAGTACACCAGAGGATTAGACATATTTGTTAAATACTGTCTTTTTTAAGTCCTTTCTTGAATCCTACCTGGTTTTCAAAACATACCTGATTTGGGACATAATGCAAGTTTTCTATGAGCTGTTCAGGTAGTTTTGATGTAATTGTTAGCAGAAATGGAGCCAGAATGCCTCTGAATGTGCAGTTCACCCAGAGGAGATGATTGAGGCTGAGATTAATTAATAGCAGTTAAAAAAGCCACAGTCAGCCATTCCCATGGGTTCTGAGAAGCGCGGAAGGGCTCGCTCTCAGAGGCACAGGACAGCTTCTGAGTGCTCCTAGCGGATCTTGAGGAGCCCTTGGGATGTATCATTGCATTCGGTGGTGACCGGTCTGATGTCCGTACCCGGGTCCCAAGGGGGTTTTTAGGGATGGAAGAGAAGTCAAACTGGTTGTGACATTTCCTATTCCGTGTCCTGGGGGGTTGTGAAGATTTGCAACCTCATCTCGGACAGCGTGTTGTGGTTTTGGCTATAAGCCTTGCTTCTGACAGGTCCAGCTTCTTTATGCTGGTATTTACATTTTCGTTTCTTCCAAGGAAGTAGGAATTATAGCAGATATAGGAGGGGGACACTTGCCCTCGGGCTGTGTCGAAACCACTGATCCTTGGGAGGGGCTGTGGGGTTGGTTTGCTTGCTTTTATTGCTGTTCTCCAGAATATTGAATGTGTTTCACTACAACATTAGACAGACCTTGGGTACCTTCAGTGCCCATTGCTATTACTCATAAAAGCTAAACAAAGGCAGTAGGAGTGTGTAAGATTGAAAAGAGCTCTGCAAAATCTCAGAACACTTCATGGAAGTATCTAAAGGTAATTCCTGATTTCCGTATAGAAGGAGTGTTAAGTGTTTCTGTGAGACCATTGCCTGAGTGCAGAACACACGTGGCTCCCAGATCTCCCGTCTTATTCAGGAAATTAATTTCAAATCCAAGCTCATGGGTGGGTCGTATAGGGAATGAGAAATGTGCCAGTTCTTGCTGCTGGCCATATATGGGGAGCAATAGCCCATTTTGTTGCATGAAATCGTCAAGTTATTAATCTTTTGAGCTTTTTCCAACTTTTTACAAATAAGATGTGTTCTAGAGGCTTAATCTTACATAAATTCACAACAGCCTTTCTTATTCTAGCTTTATTTCCCTTCCCTACCTTGCAGTTCTTATAGGCTTTGCCTTTTAACCTGACTTAACCTCAGTTTTACAGACATATGTATATATAAACAGTGTATAGTTCACCATCAGCTGGTAGGTGGGAAATTTTAACCCACAAAAGTTTTTTCCAAAAATGTGAAATCTCTAATGGACTTTGGTCCTGGGTAGCACCTGTTGTCCCCTTTAAAGGTGCTAGGAGCTCTGTGAGCCCCGCCCCATCCCATCCCATCCCATCCCTCTTTGGCAGCTCAGGATGTGTCCTGAGTATTTTTACACAGGTGTTATTCCCAGTTTGGTTTAGTTTGGCTCCACTTTGCAGGCAGAAGTGCCCACACCCTTAAGACACGTGATTGCTTAAAATCTTGGTGAGTTTTTGGAGCCTTCCTCCAGCATATCACTTCAAGGCTCTGTTGTATCAAAGGCTTGATTTGTGTATCTGGCTGGTTTGACTGTAGATAATTGAACTTTGGGAAAAAAAAGCAACCACAGAATGGGCTTAGTAAAGAAAAAATCAGAAGAAAAGCTTATGTGCAGGGACAAAGTGCAACAGAGAAACTTCATAAAGCAGGTGCTAGTCATCTGCTGCTATAACTAAATGAACGTTTGCAAATATCTGTTAATAAATATTTATAACCAGGGGATTATTGACTAAAATGAACTGACAAATGGTCTTTGCACATCTACAAACTTTGATTTGATAAGATTTGTGAGATTTCTGGTGGTCTACATTTCCGATCAATGTAGAGATAATATCTCAGCTTTTTCTTATTCTACTAAATAATCATGGAAATGGGAAAATGGAAATATCCTGTGGTTTTGGAAACTGCAGGAAAGATGTTAAAGGTTCAGCTCGGGTTTGGTTAGAACTCTTGGGCCAATGTCTGTTCTCCCTGAAAAGGTTTATCAAATACAGTCGAACTAGGAGGGATCACGCCATGTTGTTTGCAATCTCTAAAGGGCTGTTTTGCAACGTCCCGGGCGTTGGCAGCTCTGAGCCAGAGCTGTGCTGGGTGTCTGAGCTGCTCAGGGCGATTTCGTCACGGTGCAAGGAAGGAACCACGTTCCCATTGAAGAAGGCTCATTTCAGAAAATGGGAGGTGGCCAGCAACCTTTTACGCTATTTTTCCACGTTACGTTCCAACCAGAAGTAACAGGTTCCTACAATCCTCTTGAAGCTGGCTTCATTTTACGGTTTCCTTAGGAATCCTGGTATAACAGAAAGGAAATATTTTCTTGCTGTTGGTTACCTCTCAGATAAAGCGTGAAGGATTAGAGCACTAGTCATTACTGCTCTCTCTTAAGCAGAAGAAAGGACAAAAAGCCTGTTAGAACCTTAGTCATTGATTTTCCTGGAGCAAAGGGTCGCACGTTAAGTACTATTGATGAAAAGCATCGTTGCGGTGTCCATGGAGACCAGGTTGAGGTGAAAGTGAACTGTTACCGTTCCAGTGACAGCTTTAGGTGGATCTGTAAAGAACCTGCTTTTTCCTCTAATCATAAGGAAGATCTTATTTATTCTACTTTGAGCGTTGGATCAAACCCATTACTTCTGAGAGACCTGCGGTGCAGGGAGATGCAGTCACTGTTGACTTCAAGGCAGAGGAAGGGATATTTGGGGTCTCATAAAAAACTGTGCTGTGCTTGCAGGTGTCACAGCTCCAAGTGCCTGGATGCTTCTGCTGGAACTCGTTTGTCTTTTTAAAAATCAAATTAGTGTCAAGGTCAGGCTAGAAATAGGGTGACTGCAATAGTTCCTTATATCCCTAAAAACTATGCATGTTTGAACTCCCAAGTAATTGCACACATGCAGTACTATGCCTGTCTGCAACAGGCTTTGTCCTCCGCTCTGTTTGGGCATGTGCTTGGACACGCTTGGAGAACTTGCTTGGACACTGTCACCCTTACGCCAGCGTGCCCTTCCTTTGGGACCCTTCAGAGTTTTCTCTGCTCAGAAAGGTAGGAGCAACGCTGCCTCATCAGGGACCCGCATGGAGCACCCCGGGCTCATGCCACTTTATGGTGAAATGGCTTGAGAGGGACTGGAGCCATTCCTGCTCCAGTTCCAAAGTCGTTATACCATCTATCAGTCTGTTAAACGGTTGCTGACTGGCCCCATCGAGGGGTTAAACCACCCCAGTGGTTGATCTGTTGCTTGAATATTGTTCCGTTTGCAAGAAATTCTTTGACCTTGGAGAACCCTTCCTTGGAACGTGCGTAGCCAACGCTATTGCTGCCTCTCCTGGAGGGCAACAAATTGTCTTAGGGCCTCCTAGATGTTTAAGCTGACACACAGCTCAGCAATCTTTTTTTGTTTGAAATAAATTGACAAAATGGAGCCTGTGGTTTGGAAAATGATGGTGGACCACCCAAAGGTCCACTCAAAAGTCTGGGGCATCAGAAGGTCTTCTGAATCATGGGATTTCTTTCAAAATTCACTTGTGGTTTCTATCAGCTGATTTAGTTGTAAATTTTCTGTAAGCAGCACCTTAGGGTAAAAGTTGGTGTTACTGCGCTTTCCAAACTGAGAGACCAGTGTGATTTGTCCATTCTGATGGGATTTTTCAATCCACAAATCTTTCCCGTAACTGTCCACCTGCATGAGCTGTACGACAGGTCCCTGAAAGTGTTCGTGTCCCTCCACTTCTTTATTGTTCCTTGTCCATTATTTTTTTTTTCCCCTGGCTGGGAGCAGCTGGGATTACAGAAGTTTTTCTTGTTGCTCTTGTAAGGAGCAGGGGAAAGATGGAGTTGTTCTTTCTTCCCTTCCTCTGGGAAAATATCCACATGCTCTGCTTTCTTCTCTACCTGGGAGATGGGACGATCAAAGTGTCTTCTCATAGCTGGGCTGGAATATCCACAGGTGCTGAGTCCCCATGATGAGAGCGTGGCTCAGCGTCATGCAGAGATGGGAAGAGTTGGGAGTGCACCAGTACCAAACATTGCGTTAGCTGTAGATGTCCCCAGAGCTGTCAACAGAAATATGTTTTAAAGCCACTCTCTGGGTGTTTGCAGTCTCCCATAAACATTTTATATGTAGGCAATTTCAATATGCAAAGTGACCAAATAAGTTTTTAAAACAGTCGTGCTCTGGTTTGAAAAATGGAGTTTGTTCTGCCCTAACGCAAAAAACTCAGCATTATTTCACTCAGCAATGAAAAGCCGAAGTATTGATTTTGAAATGTATAATTGATTGTAACAATAAATCACTGGGCAGTATATGTGCAAAATTGATTTTTCTCTTGCAATAATTAATTTGATATGTGCTATAATGTATTTATGCAGGGCCTAAACAACTCAATAATGGTAATAAATTGTATTTGGTCAAAAACTATCCACTGTGATGCGGTTGACTTTTCTCTTTGTCTAAAAATTTGTAATATGGTGCTGTAAGAGATGGTATAGATACAGTTGTGCAGTTGTGAGGCCTTGCTGCGTGGGAAACCTGGAACACCCCGAATAGCTCATATTGTGCCGAGTGAAAGTGCTCGCAGGATCGGAGACTTGGAAGGAACAGCTGGTGCCCAGATTGTTTTAGCAGAGAAATGTTGATGTACGGTATCAGCTCTCTTATCAGTCCAGCTCAGTAAATCTGGTGGTTTTGCCTGGACAAATGGATAGAAACCGTAGTAAAGAATAGAATGAATAGACATATGGATGAACATGATACGACGAGGAAGGATCAATACAGCTTTTGTGGCGGAAAGCCCTGCTTCACGTGCCTATTAAAGTCTTTTGAAGGAATCATTGAGCACACGGGCAAGGAGATCCAGTTGATATCCTTGGCTTGGGTTTCCTAAAGCCTTTTGATAAGATCCCTCACAAAAGGCTCCTGAAGAAAGGCGGTTGCACAGCGTAAGGAAAAAGATCCGTTCGTGATAAGCGAGTGATGCGATAGAGAAGAAGGGATGGAAGCGGCGCTGGCTTGCCTGGGCTGAGGAGCGCTGGCAGCACGTGCCCCGCGGTGCACGCTGCGGTCCACCTGCAGGATGGAGAGTGAGGAAACGATGGTTAGCAATTTAGTGCAGCAAAAAAAGTGAAAGCTGGGTGCTAAAAATCCTTACAGCACTGAGTGACTGGGAGATAAAACAACAAGTGAACTCGGGCAGGAGGTCTTGCTGTTCGAGGTCTGGAAGCGCGGTGGTCCGTGGTGGTGAAAGCGCCGCGGGGTTGGGGGTTTATGGGCAAAGGGACAGGCTTGGACAGAAAACGGTGGCTGCAGCGCGGCACAAAGCTGCCTGCACCCTCCGCCGAGCACGGGGAGGAAGAAGAAGGTGACAGGAATGGCCGGGTACATGGACTGGCTTCTATATCGCGGTGATAAAACTCCTTCAGACCTTTCTCCAAGGCGAGCGGTGGCAGAGGCGGGTGGCTGGTCACGTAGGGGATGGTTTCGGTTTGGGCTGTTCGGCTGAGGTGAGATCCCACATACGATCCAGCAGGCAACATTTAGGGGAAAATAAGTGGCGGGTCTTGGTTAATTGCATTGCTGCTGACTCTGCCGAACGAATGACTCTGTGGAAATGCTCTTACGTGTTGGGATCAGCAGGAAGTTTATTCCCAAGAGGTTTGACTCTGCATCGATATAACTAGGGTGCGGTGATGTCTGTGCGAGCATCCGTGGAGTTAAAATGGCACAGAACCGTTATTGCTGCTCAGATCTGTATCTGATACTGAGATCTGCATCCTACAGTCAGACAGAGGCGACTTCGGCATGCGGGGCTGGAAAGGAAAGTGAGCTGCAGTGTCTACTCAACACCAGAGCTGACATTTCTAGTACTATAGGTATTCTAGTGACCTGGTGAAATGAAAAATTCCTGAAAAGGGAGAAAATTTACTATATACATCCATTGTCTGTATAGCCATCCACTGCTAGAGAATGTACACTTTTCTTTATGCCAATGTGAAAGTGTCTAGATTTGGTTTGGTTTTCTTCACAAAATAACAGCTTAGTTGAATACGTGTTGGTATTAGAAAAACAGCCTTTTTCTTTCTCCTTTTTTTTTTTTTCATTCATTTAATGTGCTTTATTTCTGTTATTTCTTTGGGGGGAAAAAAAAAATCAACAATAATATCTCTTCTTTTGCAGAGCATCAAAGTTAGCTGGTTGCCTCCACCACCGGGTACTCAGAATGGATTTATTACGGGCTATAAAATCCGACATAGAAAGACTGCCCGCAGGGGTGAGATTGAAACACTGGAGCCAAACAACCTCTGGTACTTGTTCACAGGTCAGTGTTCACATGGTACAGCCTTGCAAGGTTTTGATGAATTAAATGCTTTGGGAATAAAATATACTTTCACTTCAAGGAAACATTGATTTCTTTGCTGGCAGGTAGCATTTATTGTGTTGTACAAAGACAGCCTTTACGGTGCTTTTTTTTTAAAACCCATTTTTTCCTTAATATTTTTACCATATGTTTGTCTCCTGGATTTTGTCATTAATGAATTTGTAGCTGATTTTTTTTGCGCCCAGTATCTTAAGCCTCAGTTGTTGGGGTTTTTTTGGAGCACTCAGCCAACATCATGTATTTTCTCCTGGGTGCAAAATTATCGATTTCTTTAGTTTCCTTTCCAAGATTTTCAATGGAAAATACCTCCTCACAGAATAAAAAGTACAACAGTAGATCATAGCGAAACTATAATTGCAAAGAACGAAAGCAGCCGGGTGAGGATCGTAAGGGTAGCGGTGAATTCTGGTAGGTGAAAATGAATTTCAACTGGGTTCTTGCATTGCGCCCAAGAGATAACTGAGAAAGCAGCCAAAGCATCACGGGGGATGATTAAACTTTGTCAAAGGCAATGGTACCTTTGCCACTTTATTCAGTATAACCATGATTTCACCTCAGATGACCTGCTTTATGTTTACTTTCACGTGTAAAGTGTGGTTTGTGAGAATCAGAAGTAATTTTATATTTCAGAGGAAATAATACCATTTTCTGGTTTGGAGGGAAAAGCAGTATCTTATTAGAAAACGAAATCAAAGCAAAAGTAGAGCATTTTTACAAGGAAGACCTTAAATACTGAAATCTCATCTTGGTCATCTCACCTAGGCTCTTGGCCAAAGCCCCCCCGGGACCCCTTGTGAAGGCTGCAGCACTAGCGGCTGCACGACAGACAAGTGCTTTCTGGGGAGAGATAGCATGTGAAGCACGTTCGGGAAGTAGGAAAGGATCTGTTTTCTGGCAGATCAAGTAGAAATAATGATGGAAGCTGCTCAGATGTTTTGAGTCGCTGCTGCTCTGTTGGCTTAGAGAAGAAGCCAGAGTGATGCAAAGTGCCAGGGGGAAGGCAGGTACCTCCGTAGCTCCATCCCTCCGTCACGCCCTTGGCGTGGGGGAAAGGCTGTGGGAGGTTAAAGCCGCTCTCTGCCCGCGTGGGAGCAGAGCAGATGAATCTCTCTTGTTGTAGATCCCCACATCCTGAGCAAAGTCTTCCTTTCACATGAATTATTCCGGGCTCGAACTGCTGCGGGAGTCCTGGTGGGAGCGTGGGCTGCAGGCAGCCCCAGCCCTCCCCTCCCTGCAGCCCCAAGCAAAGTTTGTGGGTTTTTTTATGGAGGTTGGGAATACGTGTTTGAGAAAGCAATGAAGACAAATACCCAGACCTTGTTACTACTTTCTGCACGCATATATTGTGATTGCTGGAGAGCGAGCTCTGTGGCTCTTCTAAATGGACATTTTAAATATTAACACGGAGGCACTTCACATCTTTGCGGCAGTGCGATTTGGTAGGGAGGTGCTTTACAGGATAATAAGAACATCTGCAATAGCAAACGAGTTTAGAGTTACAATGCAGGTTTTTAAATAGCTGCTATCAATTTTAGAGTAGGCTTCCATGTCAGCGAAATGTTAAACTGCTCTTTTTAATTATGAGTGTTCTTCTCCAGAGAATGTTTGCAATTAAATGAAACATTTATTTTTTTTTCCCTGTGCTTTGTGGTCAGTATAGACTGAGCAAAAAGATAAACCTGTATCCCCACCTCGGGGACTTGGAAGTCTTGTGGCATGTTCAGGAACACTGCTGTAATTGTTTTCTGATGGCTTTAGCCACAGAGGGAAAATGTCTGTTTCTGAATTTGTACTTATTTCATAATATTGATAAGACTTTGTAATTATTTTTTTTTTTGCCTGAACTGTGTGCTCTGAAGATAATCGGGAGCACTGGAAAGCAAAATGCTCTTCAGTTGCTAACCTAATTCCTAGCCTGCAAATTTTATGCAGAAGGAGAGTCTACCTGCCTTTCCCTGCACGTTAACAGCCGTGAGCTGGTTTGGTTAAGTGTGCAAGTAATGGCTCAGTTATGCACAACAATTCTTCATTCCTCTACTAAGCGGACTTCCGTTAATTTTTGTACGTATCTATGAATGCAGCCAATGGGAATGGCAACCCAAAACTAGTCCTGGGCCGGTGCAGCCCGCATTCAATTTTTAAAGCATATAGCTGCATATATATTTTAGGTATATATATTTTATATATATATATGTATGTATTTTTATATATTTCCTTCCATGTAGCAAATCCAATGGACTAGAGATCTCGTTTTACTCAGTCTGTTGCAAACTCTGGTATCATCGTTAATTTGTTTTCTTCGTCTTCTTCTTTCTGTATGATTTTTATTTGCCTTTGGGTTTTGGTTTGGTTTTTTTTTTGTTTTGTGTTAATTAAACAGGACTTGACAAAGGAAGCCAGTACAGTTTCCAGGTGGCTGCCATGACGGTGAACGGGACAGGACCCTCCTCGGACTGGTACACAGCGGAGACACCTGAGAACGATCTCGATGGTAAATGCATCTTTTAAAAGCTGTTGCCTCCCAAAGCCTTCTAGCTGAGGGGTGTCACTGCGGTTGTCACCCCAGCCGAGGTTAGGGTGGGACGCCCGGGCTCTAGACACCCACCACAAGATGTTCTCTTACGCTCCTGGGTCCCATATGCTATGGGTTGTGTTTCTCTGTCGTCACCGGGACCAAGGAGTCAGAAACCTTCGCGGAAATAATTCCGTGCCAGAATTTAGCTCCTGGCAATTTGCAATAATACAGCGAAGTGAATCTGTAACTTCATAAATAATAAACATAATCAAAGAAACAATGAAGACGATGCCAACAAGCCTAACAATTCACTAAGCAAATATTCAAATAGGTCGAATCCTGTTTCCCAGCCTTTATTTGCAGATGTTAGAAATGCAGGTTGGCAGCGAAGCTGCATAATTAGTGAAAGATGACGGGATGCAGATACCTGGAAACTGTGGGCTGCATAAATCAGTGCCGATGCTGGCACAAAAGGGAAGAAAAAACACTGGAATGAAAGCGTTAGATAAAATGACTGGAATATTTGAAGTAGTAAAGGAATAAAAGGAGAGTAATGAAAAAGTCTACCTAAAAAAAAATTAAGCAGAGTGCAAATCAAATGGAACAAAGAATCTGACAGATGGAAGCCATGGCAAAACTACAGACAATCCATAAGAAGCGAATATGTAGTAGAAAGGAGATGAATAGAAAATAAAAGGAAACTGATGAAAATTGCTATGATTTTTTTAAAACAAAATAAACCACCTAAAAAGGATCAAAGGCAAACTGGATGAAAGAATCAATAAATAATCAGTTTAAATGCACCATACTACTTGATGGTGCCTTTCTTTTGACTGGCCGGATTTCCGTAGGAGCTCAAAATCAGCCCTTGCAAATTGAAGAATTTCTGCCTTTCCCTATGTCCAAATGCAATTTTCCAGCAGACCGGGAGGGACTGCGGTGCATGGCACGCAAAATGGGAGAACCAGTCCCTTGGTTTCTCATCAAGGTGTTAAAGAAGAGGTGATGCTTCTAGGCACTTCGTAACTATACCGACGGATGATGGCACGCCGTGGTGCACGATGATATCTTTCTAATTACGCCGTGGCTAGACAGCACTTTGAGGAGTGCTGTTGTTAAGGTGTAAACAGCTGATTTTTCACTGGCAGGAGTAAAAGATAAATTGTGAGCGCACCGCAGTGTGGAAACAGAAAGTAACGCATTTAGGCACGTTTGTTTTGATTTGCGTTGAGTACGCACTATGTTCCTTTGGAGTTGCTGTGCCCACATACACATGTGCATGTAAAGATGTTAATCGAGCAATCGGAAGAGACACGATGGAAGCGGGTGCATGCGAATAAACTCAGGCAAAGCTATTTTGTTCATGTATTGTGTTTCCATGCGTTTGCATTTGCAGTACTGGTGAATTATCCTGGTGAAGCTGCAGCAGCCCGATGCTGGGAATGCACCGTGCTGCGTGCTAGGTACAAATGCTCTGATAAACCCTGGGGAGAAATCTACTTAGTCCCGTAGTTACGCAGCGTCCTGCAGGTGTCAGCTAACCAGGGAAGGGCTGGAGCACCGGCTGGTAACTGCAATTCCTTCTCTGCTGCTACGGCGAATGCAGCTTCTCTCGCTTTCACTGGAAGCCTCGTTGGCATCAGCAACACGAAGATGAGCGCTATCCTTGAGAACAGCTTCAACTCCCAATGGATATTCATTTTAATTAGTGTCTTTTTTTTAAAGTGATTAGAAATCCAAACATAGCTGCTTCTTCAAGGTTCCCTAGAAAGCTCACGTTCCTTTACTGACAGCTGGGAAGGTTTTAAATATTTATTTTAAGCCTCAAATTTTATGCTTTAAAAAGAAGAAAAAAAAAAATATAGAAAGCAGTGTTTTCCCTGAAGGGTCTGTTTTAAATAGCTTGAGCAAGGATGCAAGAGAATCTCTGATCAACTTAGCAAAGGTATCCTCCAGGAAAATGGGTTTAGGATGCTTGGTTTCTGATTACTGCATTGAACAGATGGAAGCTGTTATACATATTAGATAGCGATACAGTTCAGCTTCAGCTCAAAATTAGTGCTTTAAGAGCATGACAAGCCTAGACTGTTACTCATACTGTAATTTATACTGCAAAGTGATTCGCGAAATATGTGAACAAAGTGGGATGAGTAGAAAGTACCCTGACTTTGTAAAACATACGTCTTTGAATGTCTAAGAAAATGACTAAAGTGACCCAGATGTAAAGCATTTTTCAAGCTGGACAGTGGAATTAGGGACCTTTGAGCAGCGCTAAGTGCAGTATTCCCTGGGTGGAAGGCGTGGGCGCTCACACCGTCACGCAGAAACCCAGCGAAGGGCTCGGAGGCGCGTGTGAGCAGGTGTGGCACCCCGGGAGGAGACGTCACGCCAGGCAGCGACACACAACCTCACCTCCCATTTCCTGGGAACCCAACTGTCCGTAAGGGGAGAGAAGGAAGAAGTGCAGCACCGAGAAACCTGGTTTCGTGGGCAGATACGCTGGGGAGCTCTCCTGGGCTGCGGGCTGGCGGACACCCACAGCTCGTGTGGCTGACAAGTGCCCAAAGGTCTCCCTGCGTGAGAGCCAGCGCTGAGCTCCTGGTGCAGTGAAGAGGGGGACTGGAAATTTGGCTCATCTGGGACTTAGGATGAAGAACTTGCTTAGCGCTTCATGTAGGAGCATTCCCTTTGGAGATTCCCGCTGGATCTCAAGGTTGCTTCTCAGAAATGGTTCTGGCATCGTGTTTACGCCCAGGAGAAACAGAAGTGAACGTGTTGGTCTAGAATCGCAAGGAGATGGCCTGGCAAAGGAAGCAGAAATATGGGATGTACGTTTCGATAAGAGTTTTGCTCCTGGGTATCCAAGTGCCGGGACACTGAAAATCAGCAGAGCCATGCAAAGGCTGGATGGTCCAGTTTCCTGAAGAATTTATGGATTTAGATGGTGGGCTGTACATTTTGTTTGCCAGAAGCCCTTACTGTGGAAAATATGCTTCGTTGTAAAGGAATCCAAAAAATACGTTGGTTGGGGCGGGGCGGAGGGAAGTAGTTGCTTCTGACATTTAACTTTGTGCTTTGGGATGTGAAGTACACGACACAAATTCTAAAATCCAGAACTGTTTCAGAATAAGAAAAAGGTTTTTCTCCAGGAAATGTTTGAAAGTAGAGCTAATGAAAATGTAATTAAAATTGCTTTATACAGAAAGGTGAAGCAAAAAAAAAAGAAAAGAAAAAAGATCTTAAAAAAATAGCTGTGTTTAGGAAACGTCAATATTGAAAGAATAGTTCAAAATGTTTTTCAGCCCAGCTTCATGTGAGAGACTGAATTCACAAGAAGGGTCCAAGAAGTTAACCTGCCTTTTGCTTTTTGAAACAAGACATCGTGATTTAGCTCTGAAATGCATGCATCACATATTGGAATTGTTTGAAATAAAGAATATGAAATGTTTGAATAAAGTAGTTTTAACCTAAATGGCTGCCTAGAGGTATCTGTACTGCAGTTAAAATCTCTGTGGTGTGTCAGATGTAAAAATCATCATCTGAAGGCAATTGATTCCTGGAATGCTCTGATCTCCTTTGCTGCCTGAGAATTGCTACCTTTAGAAAGTTTGAGGAATTGCAGTATTGCTGTGTTATCCACCTTCTCATTTCAAGGCATTAAATTGTTGTTTTGTCTCTGGGGCTTGTCAGAAATGCTTCTGTCGTTTGTTTTTCAAACAGCACAGTTCAGGAGTAACTGCTCCAGTAACTTTTGCTTCGGCATTAAAACAAAGTTTGGGAGTGGAGTTGGGGTAAATGGCAACTTCCCCTGCCTTGCAGTGGCACTGCTGGTGCAAACGGTTTCTTTTTGTGAGTAGCTGCTTTTCAGTGAATTTTCTTCGACCTTTAAACGAGACCCATGCTTTGCAATTGTAAGGAGTTGAGGGCAAAGGACGTCGAAAGTGGCTAGGTGTTTCAGACCGGTAATGTACGAATCGGAATTCCCTGAAGGTGCAACAGGTTTTCAGAGTGCTCTAATGTGTTCATCGGAATTCATCTGAAAGCACCTAAAATGCCAAGGACACGTGTATGGCACTGGTTATTGAAAAGTGTTAATTCTTCTTTTTATTGCCTTTTTCCAAGGTTTACAGTGGGAATGCTTCACAACTGCAAAGTGTCTTTTGTTGGAGTTTACTTCATTTTATATTCTTACTGGTTTTTCTACCCTGTCCTTGTTGCCTTCTATATAAGCTTTCATCTATTATATTACAAGCCTTTTTATTGGGGAAAAATAGTAACTTGTCTCTTTCTGCTCTCAAAAAGACAAGCTACTGTGCAGCTCCTCTGAAGAGACTTGGGATATGGTAGTTATCGAGTAAACTCAAACAAAAGGCATTTACTCATCTAACCTTTACAGTAAAATTAGGCTTGTAGAAGGGGAAACAGGCTCCAAGTGATTAATTACCACTAATGAATTTTACCTAGGAATACCTGTAAATAAATTATCTCATTTGATGATTTCATTTTTGAAATATTGGTGTATTATGTAAAGCAGCTTCAAAGCAAGAGATGCATGTCCGAGAGTTAAATTCACTTCTTGTTTTCTTGGGAAAGAGAGAGATCACTGCCAGAATGTACTGGTGCATCGCTAACAAAGTAAACCTTCTCGTTAAATAATCTGTGAGCACAGGACAACTCATGCACTCAGCTGTCAGGGTCCTGCTGAACTTGCAAATAGACCAGGGAAAAGAAAAGCTGTTTTCCTGGAAATTCTTTTGCAGGTCAACTTTCATTGTCCTGCATTATTTTAAATCTCTCGTAGCCTTGTGCTAATGGTGGAAAGCATTAGGAGATGCTCTGTTTAAAATAGGGGGAGGCATGTCGGTGCTCTTGAAAGGGAAGGATGTAGCTCACGTGAAATTGCATGTAAGCTCTGCATGTAACTCTGGGGTACCTGCTTGGGTTTTTTTAGTGCAAATGTTTTAATCTAAACTCAAACCTTGAGTAGAATATTAATTTGTAATTTTTTATTTTTTTTTTTTTTCTCAAATCCCAGAATCTCAGGTTCCTGACCAGCCAAGCTCCCTTCATGTCAGGCCCTTGACAACAAGCATCGTCATGAGCTGGACTCCGCCGCTGAACCCCAACATCGTCGTCCGCGGGTACATCATCGGCTACGGCGTAGGCAGTCCGTACGCTGAGACCGTGCGGGTGGACAGCAAACAGCGTTATTACTCCATTGAAAATTTGGGTAAGTAAGTGTTTTCATTCATTTCATTTTATGAAAAGAGGTTCCTTTGAGGTTACGCTGGTTTTGTAGGTTTATTTTCAGGCTATCACTGGTGCTTCCTTTACATGTTGCTTGCTTAGACTGTTTCTGCATTCCATTTTATGTTTGCTCTTACCTTCAAAACTCTGGATACTTTCCAACATGTGAAATCCTTTTGATCAAATCCTCATTTGATTCAGGAGATCTTACTAAGTCATGTGCCCCTAATGCTGACTCCCACTTGTGCAGAGAGCTGGACCTAAAGATGTTATTCCCGGGGCTGTGTTTGAATTTAATGCAATCGCAAAACTCCGATTTTGTGTCTGTCAAAATGGTGCCGAGAGAGAGAGATGGTTATTCATCATTCATGGCACAGCCTCTCCGACAGTTCATCTAAATTCTCAGCATGGTACGCAGGGACCTGGATCCTTCCAGTGGTGACGGACAGTTCTCCTAGCACTGGGAAAACAGTGTAAAGTTTAAAGGAAGTCAAGAAGTGTAATGGTTTCCTTGTCATTTCTTCTTTTGCACTTTTATTCCAGGTAAAAATGGTAAGTTTTCTGCTTAGTAATCTGGGAATGATGAGCTGTACAGGAAGACTCATTAGCTTGGTGCATTGTTGGTGCACAGCTAGACTGGCCATCTCGGTTCTGCGGGGCCAGAACTCTGATGTCTGGGGACGCTTTGCGTTGGAATGTGTGATTTGTAGCACCGTGAAACGGCATCGTCCAACCTTTTTGCTGTTTCCTTGGGAAAACCCGGGGAGTAGAATAAGCTGTTTCTACTGTGACTTCATTAAACAGCTTCTCTGTGTCCAAATGTATACTTTATGACAGAGGTATTCGCAAAGAGGCGTGCATAAACGCTCCCAAATATTCAGTTTGTTCTATGGGAGAAGGCAGGTTTGATAATACTTGGTGCAAGTGTGATGTTATTATGCAAAATGGAAAGATGCCTGGCTGGAATATGGAAGAAATTTTGTAGAATATAAAGATAAAAGCTATTACTAATGAACGTGCGTGTCTAATAACTAATGGTCGGGATTAAATGCAAAATTTTTTTTTTTAAATTCCAAAAGGATTTAAATTCTCCCAAGCCAGTTTTAAGTTGTTTCATATCTTTAATGAGTTTTCAGTTGAGTCTTTCACCACTGTTGACCCAGAAGTATTAGAAAAGAAAATTATACGGACAGAGCTATCAAAGCCAATGTGCTTTTCCTTCATGTATGAGATGACCAGTGAGTATATTTGCTCACAGGACCTCTGGTAGCCACTACCATCAAGTGGAAGATATGCTAGGAATGACTGGCAGATACAGAAGCCTTCTCATAGGGTAGCAACGCTTGGTGTTTGTGGAAAGCTGATGGTATACTGAAGCTATTAGAACTGTTTCTGTGGATTAAAAGGGTTCTCCTATATTCTTGGCTGTGCTGGCAGGTAGAAGAACATAGAAGTCCAGCAAGTCAGGGAGGATGTTTCACTTTATATGCTTTAATTACAGAAGTAATACTCAGACATTTAGAAAATGTCAAGAAACTGTTTTGAGCGTATCAAATGTTTATTTACAAATAATCCAGGCACTGAAATCAATTGGCTTTTTTTTTTGCTGAACGCCCTCCAACAGACTGAGGTTCCATGAAAATTATTGATTATTCAAAATGAAAATATCTTTTCATTGTACATTATTTGGTTTGACTGCAAATATTCCAAATGTGAGCAGTGTAACTTAATTGTCACTGTCCGGAGAAGCCTCATGCATCTGGTCTGTAACCAGGTAAGGATGCAAGCACTTCAGTCACAGATCCTGACGTGCACGTTTGAAATTCGACTTCTCTGAACATCCACACGTACAACTTTGAAAATCAATTTCCATGAATAATTGCATTAATTAAATGCCATCGTTTGAATATCTACAGAAAAAGAACCCCAGAGGGATGTGACCAAGGGCCCCGAGAAAGCTTTTTAAAAATTAGAACAATTGCCAACACTTCCTACATTACTCACCCACTTTATTTGAAACCATTACAAGGAAATTACATAAAATGATGAGACAGAATTCTTTTCCTAATAAAAGTACTGTTTTCAGTAAGGTTATGAATGAAAATGTGCTGCTGGCAGGAATGAGGGGGGAAAATATTTCCTAGATGTTATATGAACTCATCCCACCTATTGTAAAATTTCCTATGAAGCCTGTGCCCGAGCAGTAGACACGATCTGAAATGCAATATGCAAAAGCAACGATGAAGTCTGATACCTAAATAAATGGTGAACTTCAATGAGTTTTTCTCTCCCCTCCAAAGACCTCATCCCTTTTGATCCACGCGGCTTTCTGTGATTGCTCCCTCTCGGTTCGCCCGCTCTCCTCTGTCTGGTTAGAGACTGCGGAGAGGTCGCCCCACTTCGCCTCGATCCGCTCTGTGATGTATCTCGCTGAAAAATTGGGGTTTTGCAGCTTCCTGAGGTTCACTGCAGTTCTTCTTTTTATTGTTCCTTTGTATGCTATTTCAGAGCACACTGCAAACCTACGTATCATTTAGATGCTGGAGTGGTAGGTACTTTCATTGAAGAGCAATCGGATTTGTTTGGCATCAGCTGCCTTTCAGAAATCCTGCCTGACTCTCATTTACAGTCACCATTTCTGCACGCAGATGCCCAAACCCAGTAATCCAGGTCCATGCTGGGCATTATTTTGGTTCTATAAACTCGTGCTGTAGTCCTGAAAGAAATGACGGTGATGAACTCCTGTGTTAAAACGAGTGCTGTGCCGGGTTGAGGAAGGATGCGAAACACCCCGACACCATACGTGTGCATGTATGTGCGTGCCTGATCTTTTTCCTGGGAACACTTTTTTTTTTTTCTCTGTGCATAAAAGCACCTCCTGGACATCTTTCCAAAGACTTTAAAATTCAGAGATTTAGAAGAGGGATGCGTGTAGGTATTGAAAGTTGAAGCTAACAGGCTGGCTCAGTGGCTTTATTCCCTTGCCAGCATCTGCGATACGGTTGCCCTGGAAATTCCTGCCTTCGTGATCCCCCTTTGTCTGGCGGTTCCTGCCGTAGCTGTGCGATAGGGTTGCTGTAGCAATTCCTGCTTGTTGGATACGTACGGCTGCAGTTCCCCATGCTGATATTTGAGTGGGTTTTGTTCCTCCTTCCCTGGCTTGTTTGTGCAGCTGCGGATCATTGCTGGCCGCCGGCATGCACATCTGATGAGCACGGATGGATGGTTGGGTACCGGTGTTAGAAATGTCTGGCAATAGAGTCGTCTGTTGTAATTTCTATTTTTATGCAAAAAAAATCTGTAACTCTAAAATTCAATCCTAAATTGCTTCTTGCTGTCGTGAAAGTTGAGTCAGAAACAAAACGTAGCCCATGCTTTGAGCTCGGGGCTGTTTATCTTCTCTGCGGCCAGGTTGTAGAGGAGATGGTGGCATCACTTGTGGACGCGGTATGTCAGCGTTTGGTGGCGAAATCTTTGTGATACGACAGAACTAATGGTGAACTCTCTGTCCTACTCTCTGGGCTGTTTATTTGACCCAACTTCAGATGTTTAACTGAGTCACCTGAGTTTGAGCCATATCAGCCCATGCTACTTCTCTAGTCTGTCAGGCAGGAAAGGGCCACTGCACGCATAGTTGAGCCCATTCAACAGCTCCGTCATCTGACGGCTTCTCCCTGTTGACCACGGTAGGTGTTCGTAACGGTCACGTAGCCGTGGTGCGCGTTGTTACGCTTCGGGATGTGCCGTTCTGGAGCTGATGGTGAAGTTCCAAAGGTCTTTGCACCTTCAATCTGCTGCTAATGATGGACTAAAAATGCTGTCTGTGCAGTTCTTACTGGTTTGGGATGGGAGTCAGATGTCGAAGTCCCTTTAGAAATCCTGTTAGACACTTCACTGCACCTTTGTAATCCTAAATAAACTCTGCTGGAAAGAACAAGGCTTGGAAGCGATGGACAATCTCCTTACACACAACACCCATATGGGAGGGATGGAGACCTACGCGCTTGCAGAGGGGCCTGCTTTTGAATTCCTACCTTCTCGATGATGTAAGTGTAACATCAATAAGCACGAGTTGTATGGCAGCCTTGCATCACGTTTCAGGTACGTAATTGATTATTTCCTTCAAGCCAAACTTTTTGAATGCCTGAATCAGCCTGTACCTGAGCTGTTACCAGAGTAGTACACTTCAGCTACTGAATAAATCACTTCAAAAACTTGAAGAAAAGTGCTCAGTCTTTCATAATAGTGATTGAGAACTTTATTCTGCGTGATGATCATCTTGAATACAACTATATAGAGGTAACACTTGTACTCTAGAATGAATTAGAGTGATTTCCTTATGACTGAGTGGTCATATTGCCTTGGAGACACTTTCCACAGGTGCAGAAGAATATAAGAATATCCAGAGACTTCAGCTTTGTCAGTGAGGAATTTGTTGTATTTTCTGTCTGCAGCGTATGAAAGATATTTGATGTCAGTCTCATAAATTTCAGGGGCGAGCATCCCTTGCTCTCATTCAACCTTTTCTGTGACAGAGAAATCAGTGCTTGACTGACTCTCAAATGAATAATTCTAAAGGGAGACCCGCTTCTAGTAAGCCACTTCATTTTCTTTTCTTTTCTTTTTTTTAATAATTTTAATTCTTTGCTTGTGATGATAAGTGGTGTGGTTATTGGCTGATTAGTGGTGGTTTTAACAGTCTTGGAAAATTCACAGATGCCAATTGGGATCCTGTAGACATAAGAAGTAACGATTTCTGTACTGATCCAACTCGAAAGGCGTTAAGTGTAGGAATAAACTGACTGGGCTCGTGGCCATAGAGCTTCATGTTAAAGTTTATTCATGAAATAAAAGTTTAAAAGAAAAGGGAAGAACTATGCCAGGGAGATTTCCATTTACTAATTATGAAAACAGAAACCCCCAAAACGTCTGAAACCTCACGGCGGCCGTAATAATGTGCATAAAACTTCTAGTAGATCATAAAGCTGTGTTTTTAATTAATGTATTGGAAAAAGGAAAGGTGGTGACTTCATCGTAGCGTGTTCCAATAAGTTAACAACATTATTATGTCATTCTGGGATATTTTAACAGCTTACTGGAAGAAGGGAAATAGGTAGGAGGCTGGCATGAGAAGGACGGTGGGCTGGGCGTAAGGAGACCCGGAGGATGACCATTAGCTCCCAGTTCTGCACGGTGGCCCCTGCCTTTGCTCTACGTTACTAACATCCCGACAGCAAAAGTGCTTTAAAAGAGCATTTGAATAGTAACAATAGAACGATTCTGCCGCTGTTGACAGGGGGTTTGCACCACACGAGTGAAAGCAGAGAGATGCAGACTTGAAAACCTCAGACTCGGTTTTAAGCTGATCAGATAAGATAATTCCTCTGGCGTCCATAATAATACTTGCATCTGTAAAATGCCGTAGGTCTTTCCAGGAGAAAATGTGCATAAAAATGAGTATTTCACAGATATTCAGACCATTTGAAAACTAAATATGATGGGAAAGCTGTACCAAATTCCAGAGCCTTACAGAAATGTGGATTTTCTTCTTCAGAGCCCATCCCTTCCTTCCCCCTTACGTGTGTGAGAACAGGAGAACAAGGTGTAATTTTAGAAAGAGCTTTTTAAGTACCGTTGCCTTGGTGTGACCTAGGAAAAAGTTACATTCATCTCCCCGAGCGTGCAGGAGTTCGTGTGCTCCCTTTTGAAAGAGTCTGATTAGGAAGCTGAAGTGCACATCTTGAAATACTATTTTTGTGTCTCTTTTTAATCATGCCTGGCAAATGTGGTGGCCTTCTGAGATGGGGTTCTGGCGTTGGAGGATGAGGGAAGAGCAACTGAAAAGTCACCTACCTGGACCGGTGCAAAGCATTTGACACTGTCCTGCACAACATCATTGTAAACTGGAGAGATGTAGGTCTGATGGAGGTACCACTCGGTGGATAAGGAATTGGCTGGATGGTCACGCTCAGAGTTGCGGTCAATGGCTTGATGCCCAGTGGAGACCAGTGACGAGCGGTGTTCCTCAGGGGTCGGTACTGGGTCCGGCGCTGTTTAACATCTTTGTCGGTGACATGGACAGTGGGATCAGTCAAGCACAGCCTTAGCAAGTCTGCCGATGACACCAAGCTGTGTGGTGCGGTTGACACGCTGGAGGGAAGGGATGGCATCCAGAGGGACCTGGGCAGGCTGGAGAGGTGGGCCCCCGCAGACCTCATGAAGACCAACAAGGCCAAGTGCAAGGTTGGGGTCGGGGCAACCCCAAGCACAGATACAGGCTGGGTGGAGCATGGAGTGAGAGCAGCCCTGAGAAGGGCTTGGGGGTGCTGCTGGATGAGAAGCTCAGTGTGACTTGGCAACGTGCGCTCACAGCCCAGAAAGCCAACCGTGCCCTGGGCTGCATCCCCGGCAGCATGGCCAGCAGGGTGAGGGGGGGGCTCTGCCCCTCTGCCCCGCTCTGGTGAGACCCCCCTGCAGCGCTGCATCCAGCTCTGGGGTCCTCAGCGCAGGGAGGACATGGAGCTGTTGGAGCGGGGCCAGAGGAGGCCATGAAGATGATGAGAGGCTGGAGCTCCTCTGCTGTGAGGACAGGCTGGGAGGGTTGGGGTGGTTCAGCCTGGAGAAGAGAAGGCTCTGGGAGACCTTAGAGCACCTTCCAGCACCTAAAGGGGCTGACAGGAAAGCTGGAGAGGGGCTTTGTACCAGGGCCTGT
>JAVJGI010000057.1:1835894-1890285 GCA_035590275.1 Ibycter americanus | reverse complement strand
GAAATTAGAAATTAAAAGTAGTATGCTAATATATAGTGGAAATCATATGAAAATATATACTGCACCTCTGTGAATACAAAATAATTTCCTTATGACTAATGATATTACTGTGAGTACCAACTGAATTAATAACCGTACAATACTTAGCGCAGGGAGTTATTAATGCACCAGTCATTCATTTGGCAATTTTTAAACTTTAGGTCCCTTGCGATAGAACCACAGAAGTCACCTGAATATTACACAAATATGTCAGTGTTTCTTCTGGACGTAAAATCGAGTACAAAGTATGTGGGTGGAAAGAATATTAGTAACAATATGCAATAAGTACTTAAAGATTATTTACTCATTTCAGATTCACTGTAATAGTATTAATCATGCTGAGCTGATTTGGTGTTAATGTAGATGAAATATGTAATTCTGCAGCAGGTCTTTTGCAATGTCATGTTAATAAATGCCTCCTCGCGTACAAGTATTTGTTATTTTTCAGGAAAGAACTTTGAGGAGGCAGTTCCCATCTTTGGCAGGTGTATGACCGCCCAATGTATTCAGCCGCGGATTTCTTCTGCACAAATAGAATTAACAGCTAAAAAATAAAAATAAGTGGGGGTGGGGGTGTATGTGTGAAGCAATTCACGTGGAAAAAATCAGGAAAATGGATTGCCTTGTTTTTCTGAGAAAGCTGTAGCAAAAACCAACATGGAACTGATGTGCTTATTTCACTTTGTTTTCTTTTAGGGAGATATTTAGCGTAGCCCCACAGTAAGCTTGGGCTCACAAGCGGGTGCAGGGCGTCCGTGCACCCAGAAATGAATTCCCGTGTGTTACTGGCTGTCTGCCACATCCCTCATATTTACAGCGCAGCGCGGGGAGTCCTCAGGGGCGTAAAAAGTGGCAAAATGGCTATAACTGGTGTAATTCTGACATTAAGAAATCAGGGAGGGAGGCTTTTTGCTCAGCACCCAGAAGGCGATGCCAGGGGTGCGTGAGCTGTTCTGGGCTGTGTTCAGGAGCACTAGTTCCACCCAAGCAGCGATGGAGAGCTGGCACCTGCTGTTCACTGGTACCAATCTCAGGATCCCAAGGCAGCGCATCGCCGTCTCTTCGTGCATCATCCCCGGGAGAGCAGCGCATCCTCGTGCGGGGCTGCGCAGGGCTGGATGCCTCGCTCCCAGCGGAGCTCAACACCGATGCCCCGACGCATCCTTCGCCTCCGTGGAGCCCCGGCCATAGCACCGTCGCCGAGGCTCCCCCTGCTCGGAGCCGTGGGCCAGCCGTCGCGGCTGATGCACAAAGTTAGGTCCAGCTTTCTTGTGCAGGCAGAGCTGCAGGTGACTTAAGGGAGAATGTCAGCAGCTCACTATTGATGAAGAGAGCACCTGGAGGCTGGGATAAATAAAGCCTTTGGAAGGGAAACAAGAATGATGGGCAGCAGCTGTGCCCGTCACTTACCTTGCACAGGCATTTGCTTAACTTTTTTTTCTTTTTTCTTTTCCAGGAAAGTGATCATCCTTTCTGCATCCCTGACCTTAACAGTGTGTGCTTTGTTTTGCCTTATTTGTTTTCTCCTGCAGAGCCAAGTTCCCATTACGTGATTTCCTTAAAGGCCTTTAACAACGCAGGCGAAGGGGTGCCCCTGTACGAAAGCGCGACCACCCGCTCGATGACAGGTGAGTTGCCTCTGCCGGTGCATAACCTGCTCCCAGCAGCGACCGTGAGCCTTGCAAAGGGGCACGCTAGGCAAAATATTTTGGTCAAGGCAATGGAAGGAAAGAGCTCTGCAACCTCAAAGTTGCCGCTAGAATAAACCGGCTTCATTTTCCACTTTATTGTAACTACACAGGTAGAATGAATTATTTACCCTTTCCAGAAATTGGCTGTATAAATTTAATGGGATGCTTACAAGTGCTTACTCTTTGGTGCAGGTTGGCTTGGGAGAAGCATGGCTCCCAAACAATTTAAATATTTAAAGATCAGGGCAGAATAGAGGTGAATAGCTTTGCTGAATTAAGCCCCGATGAAGTTAGTTTTGTTTCTTGCCTTTTAAAAGCAGTTTAAAGTAAAATGAATTAGTGAAAAACACATTGTCATCGTCTACATCTACAGGATCGTGGAGAGAGGTTGCACAAGGTGAAGGAACGTACTGATGGGGTTTTCCTGGCTCACAGGAGGGACTGTCCAGCAGTAACAGAGCAGAGTGCCTTTAAGCAGTTGTTTTTCACAGCTGCAGTGTTAGGATGCTAACAAAGTTATAAAATCAGAATTATTCTTGTGTAGCACTTGTCTTCCAGACCTCCTCAAGGCTTTTCTGCAATCACTGATGTGTGGGTGGGACTGACAAGGGGTTAAAAGAACAGAACTGAGAGAAAAAGAAAAATAAAACGTGTTTTTCCTCTGGAGTGACCCCATCATTTGGGGAAGTTTTTTTTCTCGTGTTTCACCCATGTTGTTCAGAGCTGCCTGGAAGGGGAGCTGTGTCACTGAGAGCAAACCCGATCACTGACGCTGGCTTGGGTGGACCATGAGGAATAAACTAACCAAATGGCACTTTTGTGGCTCTACAAGGAAAAACAGCTTTTATCCGTGTGGTCTTGTGAAGTATTCCCATAAGAAATCTTGGAAAGTTAGAAGGAGAGAAAAAAAAAAAAAGAAGAAAAAAAAAGAGATTAATTACTCGATCAAGGGCAACTGTAACAAGCTACCTTAGATATAATAAGTGTCAAGGAAATTCTGGCTCAAAATTATTACTCTCTCTTCTTGTCTGGAGTCTACAGAGGTCATTCTTGCTGAGCGTGTCTTGTAAAATCTTCTTCCAGTGAATTTGCCTCAGGATCCATACATACTTTTATTTTTAAGTTTTTAGTTCCCTGTCGATTCTATTTAAAAATCGCCTGGCTGGCCTGTGGGATTTGAGTTTATGTCTGTATATGTAACCTCTCATAAACGAAACGATATCCAGGTGTGAACAAGGTAATTCAGGCTTGGGCTCTGTTTTGGTGAACTGGCCCAGTGACCGTCTGGGAGCAGCACACCTCCGTGCTTCTCTCTTACTGCCAAGAGACACCCGTACCCGGAGCATCATCTCACCACCTCCTGCCCATGGGATGCAGCCTCTGAAAGGAGCTGGTGGCCTGGGTTGTTCACGGAGGCACATCTCAAAACCCCCTTTTATCGAAGCAGGAAAGCGCAGGAGCTGTGTTCCCCCAGCAGCGGGTGAGCTGACGCACCCTGGACACCAAAGAAAACCAAAACCAGTGTCTTTGTGTGCCCTGTAGCATACATACAGGCATGCTTTGGTGGGTGCTTGTGTGGCTGTGGTGTGCAAACTGAAGTTCTGTAACATGCAATATTCGCAAAGCAACTCCAAAGAGAGCAAGAAACTATTTTCTGGCAAGATGATTGCAGTTTCCAAATGACAGATGTCCACGCGTAAATAATAGCAAAGGAAACTTTGGTGGAACACGGAGGCGGCATTTAGGGACCTATTTTCAGCCACCCTGGGATTATAGACATTTCCTTCTTCCTCAGGTCAGTGGCGACGTGTTTCAGAAACTGAATTATCTTGATTGATCGACTCTGACCATTTCTTTGGCTAAACTCAACCTCTCCTCATAATCTCCTCTACAGCAGGACTTCAGTTTTCAGTATGGGAAAGAAAAATAGAAGGGAAGCGTAGCATTTGCTAAAATGCCAACTCTGCTCCAGTCACATCAACTTCCATCATTAGTTTGTAACAAACCCCAACAGAAACGGGTGTTGCTCACCTTCCAAAGTTTACGGCCAGTTCTTTTGGAAAACTTCCGTTCAGGAAAAGAAACTGTTAGTTTTCAACTTGCAGAAGCTCAATTCCCCGGGTTGAGGCAAAGAAGACATTCAGCTGCCCGTTCCTCCCCGTGTGTATCGTGTGTTTGAGTTCTGGATCACTACAGCAACAACTGGGTTGCTTCACCTCCTTCAACACTCATATTAAATCTTTTTATAAAGCAACTTTTGATGAAAGAAGCAACACAAGAGGCAGGTTGAACCTAATGGCTTATCAAATGTTTTAAAGATCCTTGTCTCTGTTTTTCCCTCTGAAGGCTGTGACCTCCCAAAGGTCTGAATAAGAATTCCAAAACTATTAAAACAGGGGTGGTCAGACAGTGTCAGGAGCTGGAATTGCACACGGAGCAGACAAACTGTAGCAACTGTCAATGAGGAATTAGTCATTTATGCTTTGATTAATTAATTAGCACATTATTTTAGGGGGGAAACCAAGCCAAGGAACCTTTTGGCTTGCTTTGGTGCACTTTGCCCATTGCATTTTGAAATTGTATTTAGAAAAATCACAACTGGTAAATAAGGAGTCGGTAAGTAAGATCAGTAAGATAGGCCAGAAGCTGGCTGGATGAGACAACAAGGACCAGAGGTATTCAAACCGAGTAGAAACGGTCTCTGTATATGGCACCTACATGGGTGCCATCACCATGCAGCCCCAACAGAGACAGAGCCCTGGAGAAGCCAAGAGCATGAATGTCATCGGGGCCGAACCGAACGCTGGAGAGGAATTCTGTACGTGGGTGGTTGGTGGTATTTTTTACGCCCCCGTGGCTGTAACAGCAGTAATCGGACCCAGCGTCTGGTTTTTCTCTCACACCACCATAACTTAGAGAAACCTCCTCCGCAGCAAAGTGGCAGGAGAAGCGTGGCCACAGTAGTCTCGGCAGCCTCGGTTCACTGGATGTGTGAGCACGCCACTCAGATCTCACCTTTTGGAAGTGAAATGAAGTGTACCACTGGCTCAATAATTAAGCCAGCCAGAATTATCCTCTGACGTTGCATAGCACACCACCGTGGCGTGCATATGGTGCTCGGTGTCTTGGTCCCCAAAGACCACCCGATCACAGAGACGTGGGAGAGGAACTGTGCTTGTTCCTCGAGGAGGAAGCCCACTTGAAGATAATCCATGTCTCCATGCCTGGATGTGCACATTTAACACAATTAACATGCTGACCATGTTATATTAAACCAACAACTGCAAGATCTTCAGTTTGGCGGTGAAACTGTTATGTACTGGTTTGCCTGACAGATGTTTGGGCAGATGCAGGGTGTTCCTTCAGGAGCCTAAAGCAACCAAAGAGCTTGAAAGAGGCTGCTGAGAGAGAAAAGCGTAGGTAACTCCTACACATGCGAGAGTATGTCATGTTTGTAAATCAGGTTGGAAGACGGCACACCCTCCGCTTTGTAGGTGTTTCTGATAATGTATCATTTAAGTGATTTGATTTTTTTAAGAAAATGTAAATAATGTTATGGAGAGACACTGTGCATTGATGCATCTCATGTGAAGAAAACACAGCATACCTGGAAGTATTTTTCAGAGAATCATAGAATCATTTAGGTTGGAAAAGACCTTTAAGATCATCAAGTCCAACTATTTTCCCAGTCAGGAAAAATAGCACTTAGCGCCGGTTAGTTTTGTTGTAGTGATGTAACTGAAATGTTGCTGATGCGTTCTCATTTTGCATTAATGCCTTTCTTTCTGTTCTCCTCATGTTCCTCCTCCTCATTAATGCCATGCATTTAACCCATTGTGATGTGTGCCCCTTGGTGGCTGTTTGTGTTGTGTTTCGTTTTGTTTTTCTGTTTAACTTACCTATTCATTTATTTTGGAATGCTCATTTGGTGATGTATGGACCCAGACCCCATTGATCCATTAGAAGTTGATTTTTATCCTTTGCTTGATGATTTCCCTACCTCAGTCCCAGATATCTCCACCCCCATGCTCCCACCAGTAGGTGTCCAGGCTGTTGCACTTACTCATGATGCAGTGAGGGTCATCTGGGCAGACAACTCTGTCCCAAAGAACCAAAAGACTACGGAGGTTCGCTTCTACACGGTCCGATGGAGAACGAGCTATTCGACAAGTGCTAAGTACAAGGTGAAATTTTAACACGTTATGAGTTTATGAGCTATTTCGTCTGTTCATATTTTATTTGCAAAGACTCCGAATTGGCTTTTTATGAACGTCCCTCAACCAAAATTCCCATTTCAATCAAAAGGAAACTTGCCTGAGTAACTACTGCTTCCTAGAAACCTATGTGTTTAGCTGGATGAAAATGCCATCTTTAAATTCCACATGCTAATTGTTGAAAATGTTGATCTTTAATCTTTACCAGTCAGATATAAATTAGTCACAGATTTGGTAGCACAATAGTGCAGCGTGAATAGGAAGATACACCAATTGCAAACCCACCCACGCCGTATGACAATTCCACCCACCCATATTACGAATAACCAAATAGCAAAAAATGAAGGTTCATTTCTGAGAAAACTCAGTTTGAGCAGATATGACAGCAGCATGCTACTTTCTGTATGAAAATTTCTTGTCAAGTCCTCGTGAAAGCAGTACCAAAGCCCGTGCGGTGCAGCAAAGAGATACGGTGGGACAGGGAATGGGAAGGAACAAGCACAGCCTTTAGGCGTTTTTGTTTGCTTGGTTTTGAGCAAGAAGCTATCTTTCCCCACTATCGTCAGCTTATATATTGCATCTCATATAACATCCACCTTCCCCATGATGAGCATGTCCTTCCTCCCGTGCCCTACCATAATAGTTGTTTTCGCTTGCCTAAAGGATCGTATCAATCCATAGTGAGTTGTTTGCTATGGATGTATTTTTATACTGCAAGTGGATGCCTCATTTTTTACTGTTCTTTGTCCTAACCAAAGCAGCCTCATACAAGTCATTTTTACAAGGACTGTGGAACAGGCCATGCTCTATCCAGCACTCAGGCTCCTCTGATCAGAGCCTGAGCGGTGTGTCTGGATATAGGCTGACCTTTCTAAACCCCAGAGGAAGGCTCTCCACCTCTTTCAGGTTTGGAGTACACCTGTCCTACAGACTCTAATCGTGAGATCTTTCCCAGGTAATTTTTGGAAGACGTGGGAACGATGGTGGAGAAGCTCTTGCCTTCAGTCCCTTTGCTGGGTGGGATTTTTTGGCTCTCCCCCTTACACGTCTCCATCAGAACTGGGCTTGCTGGCACTCGGCTGCGTCCGTGTGCTGCCGCAAACTATCCATGTCGGTTGCGTTACTCCTGGTTTGTGTTCATGCCAGCTCAGAGGAGACTCGGGTCAGCTGGCTTTTTGCTGCAGGTGCTGACCCACTCTATAGCTTTTAAATAATAGCACATCTTTACAAGGTGTAAAAGTCCGTGCTTTTAAGTAATAGCACGTCTTTACAAGGTATAAAAGTCCATACCTTGCTTTTACCTCTGCTGCCGTAACTGCTGGCAACCTCCCGTGCTGACGTGACGATCTGCAATATTAGACCCAAGGTTTGTAGGCTCGTGCAGTTGTAACAAGCTCCTAGGTAATTAACGGTGCCAAAATGATGCATTGTAATGTTATGGATGCCCTACCTTGATCTGACTCCTATTTAGAGATGGATTTCCATGCCCAATGAAACGAGGAGCATAGCACAGGGAAGCGCGGCGAGTCTCAGTTTGCAGCTCTAGCGATGAAACCAGGGCTCCAGCAAAGGCAGCGTGATGTTTTGCAGCTCACAGTCCATCATAACATTTTCTCTAGTTTCCCAGTGCACGTAGTGAGCTGCATGCAGTGGAAAATGGTGGGCGCCCAACAAAAATGATCAAAAATAGCCCTGTTAATCTGCTGTGCGGGAGAAGCAGGTCCTGCTTGGAGGTGTTGAGCTCGTTGGCCGCCTTCTAGCACAAGCGGGTGGGCATCTCTTCCAGAGCCACCACGCAGGGCTCCGGGAGCCCTTGAGGAGCAGGAGACTGGAGAGGAGAGGAGCAAGAGCAAAATTACCTTTTTTTGCCACCATCTCTAGTTTGGCCAGTCTGTGAGCAACATGGAAAGAGCCGGTCTGATTCATTTATTCCAGTTCAATCACCCAGAAGCAGAAACAATCAAAAATCTTTCAAGAGGGTCTGCTTTCTTGAAATGACCATATTTTCTCAAGGAAACAAGATAAAAACCTATTGTGTTATTCTTGGAAAACAGCGGGGAACACTTCTGTTTTCTTTAGAAGGGTTTGGGTCAGGCTCACAAATAAGTTCCCAAAGTCCTTGCCTGTGCGTGGGCATTGAATTTCCCAGTCTTTTGAAATTTTCCCATTAAAGTCTCCCATTGCTTCAAAACTGTATATCACATCTAAGATAATGAAGGGTTCAGCCTTTCCCGTGCAAGGTGGAAAGTTTATAAATTCAACTTTGCCCTGCCAACTTTACTTTGTACAGAGCGTCCCAAACAGGCATGGCGTGGCATTACTGAAGATACTCGCTACAGTTACACCTCCTTCATCTCAATGGGTTGTTGACTTCAAGGATGTTTTGACTATTGAAATGCTAATATTTAGTATTGAGTGAAACAGTCAAAGAAAAACACTCAGCTGGAGACAAATAACTTCCTTTTTACAAAAAAGAACCCAACCTCTTTATGTTCTGCTAAAGACTGTTTTGTCCAGGAATAGGTTCAAACCCTATTGTTTTTTCCATGTGAATTTTTTCCTGATTGTGTGTAGTATCTGAGGACTTTCATAGTGATAGTTATCAGATTTAGCTACCCTCAGTCATGCTGAGGAGTATTTTATGCTGTAAATCATTTCATTTCTTCCAAAATCTTTTCGGGGGAGAAAATTATTATTCCCTATATTGAAATCCAGCCTTTACTCAAAGAATAATTTGTATAAACTCCAGCAGGTAGATTTTACCATCTCTGGCAAGCGTCTGAGTAGTTTGAGTAATTTATGAACACACAGGTTCTAAGTGATGTCTTTGCTTCAGTAAGACTTTTTATAGAGGGAGATTCTCTGCTGGAGCAAACCCCTAGTACAGATAAGTTGCAAACCGGGTGGTTTCCAAGAGCTAGGAGTTTTAATTGAGTGTGAAAAGGATAATATTGCGTTAAGTCCTCCTATTAAGTAGCATGGAAAACATCCGTCAGAGCACTTGTGATAAAAGGGCATACCATGTAGGCATATATAGAACCACGGAATCACTTAGGTTGGAAAAGACCTATAAGCTCATCGAGTCCAACCAACTGCCCATTCATTCATGTCTCTGCAAAGTAAATTTCTCCCCCTCCCCCTTGAATATTACCGCTTTAGTCTGTGGTGTGCTGGAAACTTGACATCCCGTTTTTAGTAAAGGGCAATTTATTTTTGAATCATCTGATGATTAGCGTCGAAATGGCATTACCGATGCGTGCCAGCAAGATGCCTTCTTGTGAAGCGCTTCCCAACCACGAATATCAAGGTGGTGCTGTGATGCAGAGTCATATGCGTGTTGTCCTTATTCAGTTAACTCTGGTCCATAGGCATATAGACGTGTAAAAGCACACACCACGTTTGCTCGCTGGCCTGTAAGTTGTTGAGGCTGAAGGATTGCACACCAGGCTCTGTAGCTTGAAAAGCGTGGGAATTGATTTTATTCACTTGTCACCAATTTGTCCAATAATTTTCTTCTCACTTGTCTCCTTTGATACTAGAGCGGTTTGGCTCAGATTGTTCCTTACTGCAGGCTGAGGTAAAAAGCTATATCAGCTAAAATAAATGAACTATTTAATATTCACATCAACAGCAATATGTTTAGTTGTTCATAACACATCACAGTGAGGCAAATCAATGATATGTTTCAAATATAATCTAATATATAAACATATTATATTTAATCAAGCAAAAATGGGGTTTATGAATACAAAAAATGCATCTTTATGCAGGGGTCCAGGGTCATCTTTCAATCTCTGTCATAAATATGTGTTCACCCCAGGAACTGGGAAGCCATAACCGGGGCCATTCTGGGGCTAAAAATGCTTTCTGAGCCTCCACTAAAAATAAATAGACATTAAAAACTTTTTCTTTTTTTTTTTTTTAGAAGAAACCCATCAAAGAGGCTGGAAACAAGTGTTTAAGTAAATGGAAATGTTCCTATTTTTTGTCTGCATATGGGCACAGATGAAGGACAAAATTTACATTGGAAAAAAATGCATGGCAAATTGCTTTGTGTGGGAAAAGAGACAGCATCACAATAATTTATTTAACTGCTTATGGTACTAAAAATACTCCCGTTAAGGTGTGCAGTAGCAATAGAGCTCTTTTGCTTGGAAAAGGAATCCGTTGTAACTGTGTTTTGCTTGGCGACCAGCAAGAAGAGTGGCTTTAAAGACGTTCTCCGCTCCCTCTCTTTGCAGTCGGCAGATACGACCGCTCTGAGTCACACCGTGATAGGTCTGAAGCCAAACACCATGTACGAGTTCTCAGTCATGGTCACCAAGGGTCGGCGGTCCAGCACCTGGAGCATGACCGCGCACGCCACCACCTACGAAGCAGGTACGGCCAGAGCTGCTGGAGAGGCTTTCTTTGGGGTTTGTATTTCTCATCAAAAGCCTGGTTCAAGTTCATCCTAACTGCATAAGCCGTCAGCGTACGTACAAACTGTATTTCTTCATTTTTTTTCATGGGCAGCACAGCAGAGCAGTCATTCCGCTGAGCTCTGATGTTGCTGCAAGAAGTTAGGAAGTGGTAGTACGTGTACGTAATACTTTGCCCCCTGATATAATGAATAGCTGTGACTTCTAACGATTTAGAATAGTTTTCACTTTTCAAAGAAATCCAAGATCCGGTGAGAACGTTTATTCTCTTATTAGATAATGATTTTGCTACTTCAGAATTTAGATTTACGAAGTTCTATGTGGTTTTGTCTCAAGTTCATGACTTCCCATCGTATCCACTTAGTAAAAAGGACTCAGTGACTGCCTCTGTCCAATGCACATCCTTCTTGACTTGAGGTCTTGACTCACAGGTCTGTTCATACAACTGGGTGGACACATCTTAGCTGTTTGCTCTGCGCTGCGCTGGTGACCGATGCATCAGTCCAGCCAAGACCTACAGAGCAGCGGTGATCGAAGCTGTGTGTGCAAGATTAGAGACAAAATTAGGGGTGAAAATAAGAAATGGGGAAAAAAAATCAAGGTTAGAAATGGGGAAAACAATTAACAGTCAAGTGAGCTGTGTTTTCAGGTTGCACGTTATTTCTTGTAAAGCCACAATTACCTACCCTGTGCAAAATGGTGACTTCTCTCCATTCCCTGCTGACCGTTTGGTAAGGCATCTCGTCTATGCTCGGTGGTTTTATACATCTTTATTTCCTTTCCAACAAGCAGCCATTTGTTAATGTTAACTATGCTTATAATGAACAGCTACGCTTTGAAGGTTTCATTTAGCTGCTCTTCTCAAGCATTTGAGTGGTGTTTTCCAAGCAGGAAACTATGACCTGGAAGATACTTCAGATTCTGAAGGGGGCTAAATGCTGTTTTGATTACAGACAGCAGATACATATCATGTGTAACCCTGGTTCAGTGGGGTAAAAATATTTGAAAAGGACTGGAGAGGCAGTGATCTCTCTTTTGTGTGCCTTCAGTTAACCACAGTAGGGTAATAGTGTGCCTGGGCTTTACTTCTAGTTATCACATGGGTGTTAATGGCATCGCCTATCCTGATCCTCAGGCTGTCTTTAAACAAGGCTGGGTCTTCCATGAAATTTGCGTTTCTTTTAGAATAAGCTGTTGAACTGCTGGATTTTCCACATTCTTTATGATCACCTGTATCTTGCTATAGTCCCTTGCCCATAGATAAGAGTGTCTGTGGTTTTGCGTAATATATTTTTCTTCTGCATCTGTTGGAGACAGCAGTGTGTACATTTGGACACCAATGCAGTAAGTGCGGTGTTTTCCTGAGGGTGACTGTTGGCCTTGAAAACACTCTAGGTGCCATTACAAATTGGTTTCTACCAGCAGATACCAAATGAAGTCTGCTGGTAAATATTGATTTGTTGGGGGCTTTTTAAAATGAAAACCACAGTACGTGCCAGTTAATTAACAAAGGGAAAAGAAGAGGGAATGCATGTGTCCTTAGATTTTCCCATGTGATTGCAATGCAATTATCTGAGCTTGATGGAGCAGCTCTGTTAATTAAGGGCATCCTGCACTGCCGATCTTTATTGCCTATTTTGTACCCATTCCACATGTTGAATTTGCCGTAATGATATTAGAGACCGTACATATCAGCATCGATACAGAACTCACTAGAGATTACTACCATGGCTAGGGAGAGCTGTTATGCCCATAATTCAAAAGCAGCTCGCAGAGCCAACTTCCATCCCCAGATCTGCCTACGCAAGTCTTACTGATACGAGGGGTGTTAATGAGTGCTAAGGGAAACATCTAAAGCTTTGATTTTTCTCGTGGTATCTTATGTTCACAATCTGCTGAACGCAGAGCTCAACTTCAGCCGCTCAGCAGGACCCACGTGGTAATTACCAGATGGAAAGCCTATGTTACAGGAGGGGGCTTACAAGCTCTCCTAGTTTAGCCTCCCAAAAGACAGAAAGTCTAGGAAGGGAAAGGGTTAGTTCATGAAAACATGTCAAAAGGATTAATATCAGAGAACGGAAAATAGTATTTCAGGTAAAGACGCTGTTTATATACAGAGGGATGGACGCACTTTGGCAGAAATACAATCATTTATGTGAAGGTGGAGAATATTGCAGGACAGGCTTAGCAAAAGTAAAGACAAGGACCATTTTACTTTTAAAATCAAGTCTGATTCGTTTATGAAAAGCGTTATCTCTTGCAGTTCCCTGAAAGAGCAAGGCAGTCCCAGATGTTTCTTCTAGTACGCTGTGTCTAAACTGACGAGCCAGTGTCCCAAGCCGGCTACAAGCTGAGTAGCTTTTAAATGCAATACAACCCTCTTGAGAAATAATAATAATAATAATAATAATAATAATAAATACTAATAAGCAGCAGCAGCAATAATGGCCAAAACACTAATGCAAACTCCCCCAGCAGCGTGGGAGCTCACGTCATGCTGGGCATTGCCGAATATTAAGAGACTTCTCAAAGATCTGTGAGCTTGTGTTGTGGCTTGCCTACTTCAGGCTAAGAAAGGTGCTTCCAGCAAGGAGCAGCTGACGTGACAAGACTGAAGTTAAATATTGTGAGTCGTGTTGGTGCTGGCTCTGGATGTACCAGACTGAACGAGTCGTTCCAGCACGTACAGCAATGGGATAATCCACCGTAATTCTGCCGCAAAGAGCATCAGCTGGCGAGTGGTCACCTGCTTGGTCGTATGATAGTGGTAACAGAAACTTTTGTTTTCTGTGCACAGATTTAGTGGTTGCTTTCTGGATCCCACTTTTGCAAAGTTCAGCTGATGCAAATACCACGAGACCATCTGCTCGGTGTTATTTCGAAGGGATCAGTTCCTTGTGACCAGAGCCTGTATGGCAGCTGGTTCTTCCCTTCCTTCTTGTGCTTTAGCATCAGTGAATGTTTGTCACCCTGAAGATTTGTGTCTGTGCTTTAGATCGGGCTCGTTTAGCTCGGCGTGATCCAAAGGATTTGTAAAGCTTTACCTCGTAAAGTGACTTTGGAGCAGTTCTTCGAACGTTCACAAAAGTTGTTCAGTGGCCATAGGGGTAGGATGCGGGTGATGGGATGCTCGTGCGCTGTGTGCTCCCTGCTGTTACACTATCTGTACGCTCCGGGTCATCAACAGCCTGTATCAAGAGCAAGTAAATGAACAACGAGCTCAGTGCCAATGTATTACTCCTCTCTCTTACCTGTTTTTTCATAATTGTCCATTTTTCCTTTCTCCTCCACAGTCTTACGATATGATGTTAAAATATCTGAGGCACTCCACAAGACCTCCTGGCCCCCGTTAGTAAAGCAGGGTGCAAAGCAGCTGCTGCAGGCTCAGAAATCCAACCTTCCATCTCTAACACAGTGGAAATAGAAAAGCTAAGAATTTTTTATCATGTCTAGAATGTCCCAAGCTGAGCATATATTTAATGAATATGCACAATTATGTTTGTGCGTACCTACAAATGTTCCTAATAGAGAAGCCACAATATTATTACTGTTACTAAATGTATAGGGCTCCCAGAGTATATTAGATGTTCTTGGATACCTTGAGTTGTTTAGCTCTAAGGACCAATATTAGCGGTAGGAGGAGAAGAGCTGCCCACCAAACCCTGACATGCCCACACGCAGTGGTTTGTGCAGTTGCCACTATTAAAGTATCATTGCTGGACAAATCGTGTGTTACATGTTTAAATGCGTCTAAGGACACTCACATCTGAAAGGATGCCTGCTGAGTGGTCCAAGCCTGCTACGGTGTGTAAGGAATTCAAAAGAAGGTGAATAACTTCTGTTTTCAATTATTTTCGTTATTTTCAGCTCCAACCTCTGCGCCCAAGGATTTGACAGTCATTACACGGGAAGGGAAGCCGCGGGCCGTCGTCGTCAGCTGGCAGCCGCCACTGGAAGCCAATGGAAAAATTACTGGTAAACATTTACATTCTCCTGTATTCTCCGCTTATTTACTGTTCTGATCATTTGCTGCTTTCACTCCCTATCTTTGTTGTTTTTTTCCTTGGGTGCTATTTCATCTGATGTTGTTTTATTTTCTCTTACTTTTATCAGCCAGGCATTATTTCCTCTTACTTGTATCAGCCAACTTGGTCTATGATTCAAGGCAATGTTAGGGATGCTGCAAGATCTACAACTCAGGGGATGCAAGTCTTTTATTTTTAAATGCTAAGAGCAGTAATAGAAGTTAAAAAATGCCGCACTCGAAGTGAAGGTTTTGTGGTACGTGCTGCTCAATGATAATTAGAAATGGCTAATAATAAGCACTTTGTTTGGCAATAATGCAATACATAATACAATGCATATATAATACGTAATGATAGGTTGCTCGGTGCAGCACATCGTGGGAGAATTTATTGTAGATACTTAACTTTACAATAACAATTTAGGACAGTGATGAACAGGGAAAAACCTGTAATATTGACTGACAAGAACTGGACTTAATGGATGCTTCGCAGTGACAGATTTTATTTTCCAAAATACTGCGTGTGACCTTAGTTACTAATTAAGAAATCCTTTACAAACCTTTAATGTTAATTTAGTTTGAAAAATATAGTAGAGTTGTATCTGAGACTTTGCGTTTAAATGATTATTTTAGGGTGTTAATAGACATCTCAGAGGCTTATAATTATTAGAAAAAATATTGCTCATCTTCAAAAATGTGCACATTATGGTCATGTTACTACAAACAGTTGGGTTAGACCCGTCTACAACCTATTTTCATGAGGGAGAAGGTGTCCATACATCACCAGAAGTCACCAGTGACCTACAAAAAGCCCCAGCAACACGCTGCTGGAGCATTGAGAAATATCAGTGTAAGAGGAAGGCGGCGCCGGAGCGACATCCCGCATGAGCCATTAGCAGTGAAGAGCGCTGGGGCAGATTTTAACACTTGTAACTCAGCAGGGCTTCACTGGCATCAGATGAGCTGTTGTGAGTTACACCTAGAAAAGTGTCCCACTTTATGGTACCAATAAAAAAAGGATGTATTTCCATGTGGACATCGCCCAGCAATAACGATTCCTAGGCTAGACTTGCGTAACTGTGTATAATTTCACTCTACATTATCATCAGGACTTTACAACCCGTGACCATGTCCGAAAGGAGGATGTTTTGATGAAATGGCTTTGTTTACACTTACCTAATTCAGCCATTAGAGAGAAGAAATGATCGTTCTGATGGACAGCACACTGAAATGAGTGCTAATGGTCCTGATTCCCCGGTGACTAAAAGACAAAATAAAATAAAAGCTTCCCTGACTTCCAAGGCGTGAAATGACTCCATGGTAACAACTTTTTATAGAGTTGTTCCATCGACAGCGGCATTCAGACCTGAGAGCAGGCTGGGTCCCCTGACATCCATGCACAAACTTCTTTCTTGTAGCACTTGGTTGAAGAATGACTCTCACAGGGATCTTTTACTGCAGATGTGGTCAAATGTTTCCTAGACATATCAAGCAGAGAAAACAACTCCTTGTGGAAAGCAGAAATGTCCCTAACAGCCAAATCTTCATCCTTACAAATGCTTGAGTGAGCGTATTGGTGTTGAGACACACACACACATATATATGTATATATATATTCATAACTTATATATCTATTAATTCAAATGTCATGGTCAGAGAAACTGCTTTAGTAACCGCAAACTGCAAGCCTCTATGTAAAATCCCATAATATAAAACAAGAAAAAAACCCAACCACACAAAAACATCTTACTTCCATCCTAACACCGCTTGTCTGTCACTAGTGTAACCATTGTTGTGGAACAAGTTTTGAAAAGCACCTTTATTTCAGAAAAGAATAGGGAAACAGCAGTAATAAGGCTTACACCAACTTTGTAGTAACTTTGGATCCAGGCACAAGGATGAAGCCCAGAAGACCCACCCGGGCTCTCCCTGTTCCAGTAGCTCACGCCTGTGGCATGGCACTTAAGACCAGTCTTAGAGTGGGGCTTTTGCATATGACTAATTTGCCAGGGAGTATTTTGGGCAGGGGGGAAGCAGATATTTTTGAGATTGGGCAGAGACTGGTGTTGCAGGGTCTGCTACACCTCCCCACCTTGTTTACAGGCTTTTTTCTTCTTCCCAAATGGCAAGGTTATTCATACAAACTGTTATAGTTTCCTAACACTCGTACTTCTACTCTAAGTTTTACACCTTCTAAGTTTTATTGAATGGTAAGTAGTTATCATATTACTCTTAAGTTACCAGAACTCTGAGTTACCAAAATTTTTGAGACTTCCCCAAAATACTTTCCCCTATAGCAGCCAAGAAATATCACCTGGCTTCCCATAAGTACCCGGTAATTGATGTGTGTGATTAATGCTGTTTAGTTTTATTTCCGCGCAGACACGCTAAAGACTTACATTGTATGGTTTATGGCAGCCGTCAGACTGAATGGTGCATCTGAATTTGAGTAATGTGCTTGTAACAGCCTTTTAATGTGTGCTACCCATTTTCATATTTGTTAAATCGATATTTCTTACAGTGAATACTGTACTTGTGGGTTTGTTCTAAAAATAGACAAACGTGTATTTTCAAAACATTTCTCAAAGCTGTTTTGATTGGAGACCTCCCGCCTCTGCTTTTAAAAAGAAAACCCTGATTTTTCCAAAATCCGAATTGTATCTGTATTGTGTAACAGAAGCACCTTAAAATTTGAAGTACTAACTGAGAGACTGTGTTTATTCAGCTTACATCCTCTTCTATACTTTGGACAAGAACGCTCCAATCGATGACTGGATTATGGAATCCATCAGCGGCGACCGGCTCACCCACCAGATCATGGACCTCAACCTGGACACCGTCTACTACTTCAGAATCCAAGCTCGCAACGCCAAGGGAGTGGGGCCCCTCTCCGATCCTATTTTCTTCCGGACACTGAAAGGTTTGGATCTGCGTCATCGGCGTAATAATGATACATAGAATTTGCTTATGCCTCCGTGGGAGCTTTGCAATTAATTCTGTGTCAGCCAGAAGAGATCCTACTACTTGAAACTATTATTGAGAGATAAAAGCAAAACGCTGCATCCAGTAGTTGACAAAAGTAATCCACATAATGAGGCAGTAACTATATTTTTAAATTCAGTCAGCTGGGGGAAAGCACCCTGACAACACCTATCTTTCTACCATCAATACTAAAGGTAATTGGATTTGACTGGATTTCTCTAGGGAGGTCCCTTTTCATTTTGGATCCTCTGGCAACTGTAGGAACCTGTAATGACTCACTCCTATCGACAGAGTAGGCATGCAAAATGATAATTAAAAATCTCAGCAAACTGAGATGTGACTTGACTTTGCGTGGGGGAAGTCCTTCCAGGTATTTTTCAGTTCCTTTTATTAACAACAGACCTTGATTATTAAGTAAGTAGTACCTGGTCCCTCTCCCTTAGTGACCGGTGAGAAGGAGCAGGCAAAACAGGGGACACCCGTTATTTTTTTTTTGGCTGGTATTTCAGCACCGATGTGTTCCTGAGAGCAAAGGACTGTTGTATCAGACTCAATTTCAAATTAGCAAGGAGAGGTATTCCTCTCCTCTCTTCCCCGCTGCCTGTCTGTGTGAAGCCCTGACATGATCCACCCGGCAATTATTAGTTATGAAGATGTAAGCAATATTACCGTGAGTGGGAAGCAGGGTGCTTGCCACAGCTCTGCTCCTTATATTTTAACTGTCACTCATTCATTTGCACAAAGGTATGAAATTACTTTTAAAAAGACGTGTAATTAATGAAAAACTCCGATGACATAAACAGCGAACCTATTCCAGGAAAGAAGCATGGCGTATGAGAGAGCACGTTATTGCTGTGCCTTCTCTAGAGAAAATCCAGGGATTTGTAGGTAAAAATAACATCTTGGCAGAAGGTAATTGAAACTGGACGCGGGCTGGGCCTGAGGAGTCGTGACCGGAGGGAAATTAGGGAAATTCAGGCTCAAATCTGTGCCGGAGAGGCTTGGAATTAGCGTTCACGCTCAAGCCTCGTTCATCAGCTGCAGGCGGCTTCCTGCGGCGCGAGCTGCGCGGGGGCAGAGAAGGGGCAGCACCCCCACCCCCACCCCCCGTCCTCCCCTCTGGGGCGTCCCTCGCTTTGTCTGTCCAGGGCTCGCATTCCTCCTTCAGCGAACCTGCAGGTGAACAGCAGATTTATCTGCCGCCTCCGAGGGAAGGCGGGGCAGCCCCGTGCTTAGCCGTGAAGGAAGGCTTTTGGTGGCTGAGCCGGGGTCCTTGGCAGCGCCGGCGGGGGGCTTGCCCTTTTCCCTCCCTGCGGTCGGTGTCTCCAAAGCATGCTGTCAACCCTTCGGGCTGGGAGTGAAAAGCCTCCTACCGTACTTTTCATGAATTAGCAAGAGTCACAGAAAGAAAAAAAAAGAAAAATCGTATCAATTTGTTCTGAGCTTATCACCGCCTGCCCAGGTTTGCAGGACTTACTTGTCCAAGTCATGTTTCACTTTGAATGAATTATTGGGAAGATCCTGATTATTCATTCTCCACTGCCATGAAATGTGAAGAGATAGCACTTTGCGGGTGCTTCATCTCTATCAAGCGGATGGTGCCAACTTAATTTCATGCTCACGATTTGTGCCAAGCAGAAGAAGTCTATTAGACTGAGTTTAAAATGAGTCAAGGCATCAAAATATAATAACCGCAGACTAATGAGATATGAAAAGATATAGAGACCCAGATATCTTAACTAAACCAAAAGATTAATGCACTTGATATCACCTACTTTGTAATGTTTACACAAAGCACCATAAAACTCATTTGGGAAATGAATTCTAGATCAGACAGCATCAACAGATACCAAAAAGATGAATTTATACATTTGTTACATCTTGTAATAGTCTACAAGGACTCTGTCTAATACCCTGCCATGAATACTTAATGATATCCACCCTAAATATGTCATGTTCAATTCTATTCGACTGGTCTTTTGACAAATCTGTCCCTACACTTGAGGTGAAAAGAGTTTCTGAAGTCTTGAGTGCGTTCTGAATTATGCAGAAATGTTGGTTTCCTGCCCTTAATGATTATTAACAGAAGATCTGTATGTGCCATATGGTGACGCGTGCTCTGATGGCGAATCTGTGTCCTGATCAGAGAAAGTTTTAAATCACGAGGAACTAAACAAGCATCAAAGATCCACTAAGTCACCCACTGTCTCGTTTCGTGTATTAGAGCACATAAAGCTCCTCTAAGGAAACCAAGCTGTTACTCGTGTTGTAATTGCAATGTGAGTATTTGTAGGGACTTTCCTTTACTAATGAAAATGTAGTGATCTGTGAGAAAGAGATGTGTTTAGTAGTAAATAACGCTACCACGGAGCAATGAGTTTATATTCTTCCACCTCAGCTCCGCTGATGGTAATATACAGGCAAATGGGCAAATCCTTAGCTTATGTAAATTGTCGTCACACTGTGAACTTCAATCAGTCTACCACAGTTTACATCAGTTGAGGATCTGCTTTCTTTATGCTCTGGCTGGTTAAATTTATCACTTAGAGCGTGAAGAATCAGCTACGCACGTTCTTAGGCACCTGGAATGGAAGAATAAAATGTGATTGAACATCCCAACTTGGTTTTTGTTATATAACGTGGGCCAGAATTCGAGGTCGTTGCTAGGATTTTTTTTTACTCCTTACTGAGTCTGGATGACTTCAGTAAACATTATGTATGCATATATATATATGTATATATTTTTTTTACTCCTTACTGAGTCTGGATGACTTCAGTAAACATTATGTATGCATATATATATGTATATGTATATATGTTGAGAGCGCCCAAGCCATATGTGCATTTTGCAGCCTGTCGCAGTGTATAGTCACAGATTGCTCCTGAAGTTGCAGTCCAAGTCTCAGTGTGATACTGGCCTATAAGTGGCTTATAAACAAATCATTGTCAGAAATTCTTTGAGTTGCAGAAGTAAATAAATAGTCTGAGATTGCAACTGCCCGATGAAACATGGCATCTAAAGGGAAGGACGGAGCCGGCGGCAGGCAGGCAGGGGGATTTCCTCCGTCTTTCAAATAACTTGTCAGCGATCTGGGTTTTCTTCTGGTGCAGAAACAAGCAAATCTCGGAACCGTACGTAGCGAGTGTGCTTATGCTTTCCTCTGCTGAGCCCAACCTGTTTGCGTTTCAAACAGACCTTCCTTGGGCGCTGAGCTCCTTTAATTAAAGAACATGAAAGAGTGGTATTCTGCTTGTCAGGATGGCACAAAACGTTACATCAATACGTATGAAATGGAAAAAAAAGGTGCCTGTTAGTGCACCTGCAGATGTAATGTGAGGCAGGGATAACACACTGGATCAGATGTTGTTTTAAAGGGAAGAGTGGGGAGGGGGAGAGAGAGGGAGAAAGAAATCATGGGCGTAAGACTCTCAGATAGTCCCATCGTGCTAAGATCAGCAAGGAAAAGTGTAGTCACGGGCTTTCTGCAGGACACCAGGTGAGAAGCTGCCCCTGTACCATTTCAACGAGAGCCCTGAAACCGCAGATGATGCCGCTCGGCGCCTTGACCCCCGTTGGCAGGGGCGGTGTGGGGCAGCATTTCTAGCCCTGCAGTGCCCTCTAATGCTGCCTTGCATCGTGGTCCAACAGCTCATCCCGGTTCATAACCGGCACCAAAGGCGAGCCCCCGCGACCTGCCCGAAGCAGGTATTACCCCCCCGGGCCGCAGCATTTCATGGCACTGGAGGTGTCGCGGGTTTCACCTCCTCCATCACCTGGAGAAGGCAGCAACCGCCGAGCGGTGCCAGGGCAGCGTCTGAGCAGCATCAGCGCTCGGATGGAGGTAACCGCAGTCACGAGCTGGATTTCACGTTTTCTTGGATAAATTTGTCCTGAAGGAAAGGTGGTAACCCAGGTATGGCTCAGTGGGAAAGCACAGGCTCACAGATTTCTAGAAAATTCGAGGCAATGTGCTCCGTATACCCTGTGTATGTGCTCCATATACCCTGCTTCTCTGCATCCATGTGAAAAAGTCGGGGGGGGGGGGGGGGGGGAATTTAACTGGGGGGTGGGGGGTCATCGCCGGAGCTACTCCCCCTCTGCCACAGGCATGGAGCTCCTAATCGTGTCCGTGAAAGTAAATCACTGCTAGTTCAGTACCTCCATTTGTTCCTAGCACGATGCCGCAATCCAGAGGAGGATTGGCAGCAGTTCTAGCAGCGCAGGAGCAGCATGCTCTGCACCTGCAGGCGGTGGTTATTTGACTTCCAGATTCATGTGTCAAATCACTTCTTTTGCCTCCAATTTCCTGTACTTAAGATTCTTACATAATTTATTAAGCAGAGGACTGGTTAATGCTCTACCACGGTAGCTACTTAGGAATCCGAGGAAAGTTTAATTCCCTCAGCCGTATCATAAATAGTCAGAAGTTGTAGCCGCGCAGGAAAGCTTTTAGTGTATCTGTTGAATTTTGAAGTCTTGTCTGGTGCACTTCAGATCACACTATCTTTTATGGTTACTATGCAAAAACATGTAAATAGTTTTAAACCCCCTTGTAAAAAGCTGAACCAATGGTCGTATAAGCCAGGCTTTCAACTCGTAGGTGATTTGAGTGTAATTATTTAAAGAAGCAGCATCTCTCCCTTCTCGCTTGATTCAACTTCTCAGATCATACCAGAAAAATACCCAAGAGGATAAAAAAATGCTGCGGTCAAGGTCTCACATTTGGAAGAACTTGGTGAAAATACCCGCTGTACGGCATGGGTCCACCTGTGTTCGGAATTCAGGGAGCATCTGGACGATGCTCTCAGCCGTAGGGGTTCGTTTCGGGCAGTCCTGCGAGGAGCAGGGAGTCAGGCTCGGTGATCCGTACGGGTCCCTTCCCACTCGAGGTATTTTGTGATTCTATGATGCTGTGTTTGTCCTCTCGGTTCTCCAGGATCTCTCTGAAAAAGGGAACGGTTAAAACTCATCCTGTCCTCCTGCGGTGCGGGAAGGCGGCGCGGCGCCGACGCGGTAGTTGGTGCGATGTGTCGGCGCGCCTGCGACGAGCTGTCAGCCTCTAATGACATTGTCTCTTTCTTGCAGTCGAGCACCCTGACAAAATGGCTAATGACCAAGGTACGGTGCCCTCAATCTGTTGCCTTTTCTGCCGGAGCCGTGGGGGCACGCTGGGGAGGGGGCCGTGCTTTTCACCTGGGCTGCACACCTGATGAGGCAGACGCTGGCTTGATAATTAATCTTGTTAATGAAGTTCTGCTTGGCTGAGGCTGCTGCTTTGATGGGGAAGATGTAAATTTTCAGGAGAGGAAATTGTTTTGTCTCTTTTCTGAAGGACCAATTAAAATGTCAAGCTTCTTTGTATGAAATAAATTTTTAGTCTCTCTGCTGCACTTCTGAATAATTCACATTAAGTATAATTAAGCTCAGCATAATTTCCAGGCTCCTCTTACACCCTTTCGTGGGTTATAGATTAAAGTTCAAAAGCCTCACAGTGAGAAATCATAAATCATCTTTTCTCTCAAACCAGCAGCTCCTGTTTCATAATAGCAAAGTTTAGTCAACTTTTCAAGGCATTATCATTACATTTTCCAAATATGAGTATGTCTGATTGGTCACAGTTCCTCTGCTCCTGTGTCCCTTCGAATACTTGTGAAGCCTGTTGCTAGGATATTTCTTCCCTTTTTTTGCTTCAGACCTATTTATTCCAAAGTGTTTTTTCCAATTACAGCTAGAGCATCGTGCATTTACGTGACAGCTGCCCAAGGAAACAGTCACAGTGACTTTTGGAAAACTCAAACCTGATCTTGGGAGGTTTATCGGGATTTGAACTCTCATTTCCCGCTAGTTTAAAAGGCAAAGTGAGGTGTGAACCGCAAGTCCCTGGCTTGACTTTACAGGTACCGTCTTACCCCAGTTTAGTGAGTTAAGTTAACCTGCAACAGATAATTCCTAGGGAAGACAAGAGAGCGGTATTTAGAAGATCAAAACTCAACTCTAAACCCTTTCATAGGTTTTACTTTGACGTGGAGCATCCCTGGAGGTTACCCAGGGCGTGTTTCTTCCCTAGGTTTTCACTTTATACCAGGGACCACATACAGTCTCACAGCAAGGTGGCACCTTGGAGAGACCCACTCTCAGCCAGTTTTGGAAATTCACCTTCTGATTTCAGCGTGCGATTTCCTGAGAGAAGCAGAAGTATACAAATTACAAAATTAAAACCCAGTGTGCTCAGTATGATTTTTTGCACCACAGCACACGCAAATTGAAAATGTCAGGTTTGAAAAGATAAAAACTATTCTTAAAGGGTAAAAGTGTTAGGTTACAAAGCAGCCTGAAAGTAAATTGTCAGTATATTTTTCTCAGATTTGCGTTTAAGGTGTTTTCGGGCAGGTTTGGAAAGCCTAGGAGAGGCTCCAGCACAAGGTATCATCAAGGTAAGCAGGGCTGAAAAAATGTCAAGTTAAAGGTTTTTTTTAAAAAAAGGGAAAAAAGGTAAGGCTAGATGGAAAGTAGGGTTTGTGTTTTCATTCTTCACGTGTTGCTCTGTGACTGTATGGTTGTATGGCCGTGCTATAGTGGTGTTTAATGGATCTCATGGCGTAGCATGTGGAGCATCTGCCTTCTCCGCTGGTAGGGATTTCCAGAGGCAAAGCCAGCACCAGGGTCACTGCCAGGCTTAACCACAGGACCATGTTCTCTCTCAGTACTTGTCCCGCATCTTCTTGCTCACGAAGCAGTTATCTGTGAAAGCAGCGTCAGGCTGGTTCCTGAGCTTCTGCTTGCTTCTTTTCATGGAGCACTGCAGAAAATCCCGTTTGTCAGATGCTCTATGTACTACTTTTGCGATGCTTTATGGGAGGAAAAGAAAGGGAAATGTGGAAAAACGTTTGTATGTTCCATAGAGTGGTAAATTTATGTCCATCACAAGGATATAAAGAATTGGATCCTCTGCAGGGAGACCTGCCTATCCCACCTTGTGCTGTAGATTAGTTAATGGGGAGATGTACATAAGCATGACAGATTAAATGCAGCTGCTTTGTACATGGTAGGTGAATATGTGTTCTTCAAACTACCCCAGAAAAAGAGAGGTCTGGGTCATTTCCCTTTTGTGCATCGTGTTCGTCTGGGAATGCTATGCCCCTTGCTCAGGTTTTCCTTCCTGCGGAAAAAGCATCACCAGAATAAGTCATTGCTCTTGAACAGCCTGAACAGTCTTTGCCAACTGTTTAGTGATGGTACTTGGTATAGACTTTAAAACAGGAAAGATTTCCACCAGTCGCGTGTAGCTACTCGCAGTGTCATGTCTGGCTGAAGCGCATCCCCCAGGTGGTAACTGTCTTGGGGTTGCAGCCGTAGCCTGTGAATTCCCAGTTGCTTTGGGTATGGTGGGTTTTTTGGTTTCATTTGAGTCAAATAACCGATGACAAAAATGAAACGGGGTTAGCGAGGCTTTAGCAGCCAGCAGGTGTGCACAGCCCGAGTTAAACAGTCACTCCTGGTACGTAAATACTGTCTTTTGCCTGGTTAGTTGAAATACGTTCTTTAGGACTGTGGTATATAAGGAGGAGAAATTCTCAGCTTAGGTATGGTGCTTAGCAACATGGTTTAGTGGTGGGCTTGGCAGTGCTGGGTTAACGGTTGGACTCGATCTCAAAGGTCTTTTCCAATTGAAAGGATTCTGTCATTCTGTTCTATGACTCCAACTCTGTTAAGGAGAAGTGGATGGTGCCAGGTCTCACTGCAACTGTACTCCAAGCACAAGCAATAAGACAAACAAAGTCAAAGTTTCTAAAAGCTCATTTGCCTTAGAAATCATCAAAGTTAATTCTTTAATCATCCTGAACCGATGCTTGCTGAAGTCAATGGGAGCCTTTTAAATTACTTTGTGCTTTGGACAAGGCCCTTGGGGCCATCTCTGCCACAAATGCAATTCTTATTGAGTGACATGAATTAACTGCGGTAGGTCATCTGTCTCCAGCGCCAGCTCATGGCTCCCGTGTTCAGGAAGCAGAACTAACGTACGTGGCAGCAAAGCACCGCTGGAGGGTGTGGGATGTGTGAGGAGCTTTGGGCAGAGACACCGAGGCTGCAGGGCACGAGGAGACGGAGGTCTGAGCATCCTGGATGTGGGATCTGCTAGAAGGGGTGGTACGACTGCGACCGACCTTGGGTGCAAGAAGGGAGATAGGGAGGAAAGCAGAGCTTAGGGAGAACTTCAAAGGTTTCTTGGTCTGGGGCAACTGTACTCCCGGTTGCAGCAACTCCCTGGGAGAGCAGAGACCAGCTGCTGCTCGAAGGGGCTACCACTGACAAGAGGAGGCGAGGGGTACCCTACCTGCATTACTTCATTCTTGCCCATGACTGCCGGACGGAGTTGAGCCCGTCCCGTCCCATCGTTGGTCCACATCTGTCTGAGAGAAGGAGGAATCCCTCTGATGAAACACAAGGAATGCTCCCAGGGCACAACCACTGTTACCTGAAGGGGAAACAGAGGAGTATCAGCATCTGGAGAATCAAATCACGTGTTCCCCAGGAGAGCCCTTCGATCTGAAGCGGGTGCCAAGCCCATGAATGTCAGCTTCCTTCCCGATTTTTATTTTGCCTGTATGCAACTGGTAGAGCAGGGCATATGCAAAGGTAGTAAAAACAGCAATGTGAAAGTAAGAATAAAATTACAGTTTCAGATGCTCAAGAGAGAATTTTTGTCACATGTTGTCTATGTGGGACAAGGCCAGCTGCTTTCAGATGAGCTGTGTTGGAGGCTTCCTGGAGTCTAAAAAACTCTGTTTATGATTTTAATCTGAAATATATAGAGTCAAAGTAGGCAAAGAAGAGATTAATTCATTGCGTTTTATCTTGCCCTAGTTTTCGTTCGATAAAACAATATGCCAATTCTTTAGTCCGTATTTTGTCAATATAGGAGTTGTCAACAGTTTTGTGTTGCCATCGGAATTAGATCTCTGCAAAAGCAAAGCAAGCTGATTGCTGCCTCTGGACTGCAAATGTTTTATAGGGTCCCCCGTAAATTTTTATGGCAGGAAACACCCAATTTTGAACAAACGTTTCTTCTTATCTTAGGAAATTTCAATATGCTTTGATTGTTCAATTGTTTTCTGAAAACCTTCTATGAAATGGGTCATATAAACTATCTAGATAAATTCATATATCACTGTGGAAATCTGTTACATATGGAATACAGGTACAATTATATTTTTTTTATATACAACATTACTCTTTTTGAACTATGAATCAGGTGTTTACAAGTTCAGATTCAATATTTACTGCCATGGCGAAGCCAGTGGGAGGCTCCTGTTCCCCATGCCAGGCGCAGGGCCAGCAACCATAGCCGAGCTCCACAAAAAGCCCATGGAGAACATCATCCGAGACAGACGTCCACAGCTCTTCTTTCCACAACCAGAAGAAACCAGTGTTGTTTTGCATCCAGTCTGGAGGCATGTGGGAAGGTTTCCAAGTGATGCTGGGAGACTTCACCTCTCCTAACAGGGGATGAACACTGGGCACTTGACTGCACATCTGCTGTTTTATACCTCGGTGTTCCCCATCTCATGAGTTAACAGCACACCGTTTGCTTCAGTTTTCAGAGCAAGAGGGTTTGAAGCACGGTCTAGTCATGCCTGGAATTTGGCTTTCTGCAGCTCACCCTTCACCCTGTGGGATTATTGCCAGCGTGTTGCTGTTTGCCCATTTGAAACCTCCCTGTGCTTGTTTCTCTCCATATGCCTTCCTGCGTCAAAACAGCTGCTGGTACCTCTACAGCCTGATATCAGCCCCAAAACAGTCACGTCGTCTCATATTGTGACTCCAGAAGGCATCAAGTTGGCCTCTTTCTTTCTCTTAAAGCTTTTGACGGCTCCAGGCTTTTGGATCTGAAGCTATTTTGCAAATTCGGAGCGCAGCAGCAGTGAAAGGATAAGCAGTTCAGATCTTTTTCAAAGAGCTCCTTCCTAAAGAAATAATGCAGCGGTCTGTAATGCTCTGTGCTGGAGAAAAGAAATGAGAAGTATCCCATTGATCAGAATAACCCCTCCTGGGGGCAGGGGGAGGGAACCCTTTTAAACTCTGTCATCTGGCTGTGTTTGCCAAGCAGGTGTAGGAACATTTTCTTAAGGTCTAAAAAATGGAAAGCATCTCAGAAGCCATGCTTGAAATTTTAAGAAGGATTATTTCTGCGTATTGGTTGCGTTTCCTATGCTGAGATGTAGTTGAGACAACGGCCCCTGGATGCACTTGAAAAAGAAGGACTAGAAAGTCAACAGGTGGTGTGGTATCTGCTCACCTAATCTTGCATTTCTGCCCCAAGCCCCAGCATCTGTCCAGGAGGTCTGCCTGTTGCTACTTGCTTGTCACCAAATTTGCAAACACCCCTGCCTTCGCCGAGCTCTTTGGCTCTCACCAGGACAACGTGGCTGTCTCCTTTGCTATCAGGTGCTGACCAGAGACGGGAAGAAGACACAAGTCCTCATGCTTGTGTAAATGCGGATGGATGCAGAACCCCAGCTGACACCGTACATCTCAGAGCCTGACCGTGTGGTGGGCGAGGGGTGGGCACCTTCACATGACCAGCGAGGGAGCTTGTGCTGGCCGTGCCCGTGGAGGTGGATCCTCACCTCGGTGCGCTCCGAGGTCAGCGTGGGACCCTCCTGGCTGGGTGTGCGGCTGTGCGATGTGGCCACGTGGCATTGCCCATCCCAGGCTGGACCAGAGCCCCTCTTCCAGGATGAAGAGCAGCCTCTGGAGCAACACTGAACTGCGTAACGTGTGTTATTCAACCTTTCCCTCTTCTGGCTTGTATTTCTGACTTCCCAGCAGATGATACCAAATTGGAACAAGGTGGTAGAGGGATGTTCTCTGTTTCTCAGATGTCTGTGTGTTTGCTTTGGGCAGAAGCTCCCATTGCTCCTTTCTTTTCAGCTGCCCTCCTTACCTTGCTTTTACGCTGCTGTATCTGAGCTTCCTTATCCCACCAGGTTTCCAGGGGGGCTGCGGGTCCGCAGCAAGCTAGAAGGCAGCTTGCTGTGTCCTGCTCTGTCCTGGAGCAGGTTCCCAAGTGCTCAGAACCTTAACTAGCATAGGGAGCTCAGCTTTTCCATGGAAGCAGAAGAGCAGCTTTTCTGATGGCACCGTATGCCTGACAGCTTGTGTTGGCTGTGAGAGCTGGTGACTTAGTTTGCGTGCTGGAACCTCCCTGGGGACACCCATGGGGCAGGAAATGTCACTTGCAGTCTCTGCTGTTGCTCATCTTATTTCCTCCATATTTTGGGCTGTTTGAGGCAAAATCCAGCGGCAGTGCAGGGCTGTGTCTGGTTCAGAGCAGCCAGACGATGCACCAGCAAGCATCATTCCCCCTCCAGCTCAGGCAGTTGGCTTGTAGTGGGCGTTTTGTAAGGAGAAAGCATTCCTTCAACATCTGCCAATCTGCCCGTGCCATGCAGGGATACCTGGAGTTTGCAAATAAGGAAGCTGCTTGAGTAAAGCATGAAAAAGGAAGAAGATTTACAGCAAAATGACAACAGAATTGTTGGCCAATTTCCAAGTGCTGGAGACCTGAGAGGATGAAGAGCTGCTGTCACCGACAGCTTGGGTTTTTTTGTTTTTTTGGTTTTTTGCCTTGACAAGACCAAGTTGAAATGTTTATTGCATGTAATGACACCTGAGATACAGTTGTGGGAGAAAGATACGCTTTTTCAGAGAAAGGCTCGAGTTACTGAAACATTTGAGAGGCAGACCTAGCAGAAGACAAGTTAAACGGAGAAGTGAGAAATTATACGTGGGTTCATATGAATGCAGGGTTTGGTACTGCTGAAAGTATGTTACCGCCTTGAATACAACTCATTTTAAAAGTAAGAAAATCAAGTTTGAAGACTGTTTAACTTCCATTAAAGAAGGCAGTTCTTTAGAACTCAAGAACTCAAAGAAATAGCTGATTAGTCAAGATTTTATAATGGTTTGTTCCAAAAGATGGAATACAAAGCAAAAAAGCTCCACTGGAAACTGTTGGAAGTGGAAGAGAGAGCCTGTGGTCTGACCCAAACAACCCCAGATGATACCTGGACATATCTGTTGAGTTGTGCTGTGCTTGTACGTGACTTTGTGGCTGACACCGAGGGTTTGCATCTAATCTCAGTGGGACGGGAGTTTTGTACTTGTCTTCTGTAAGACAAGAAACCCACCGGTGGGTTTGGGAAGGAGGCGGAGAGCGACAGCAGCGGTGAGCACGGTGCCGACAGGTGAGCGCGGTGAGGGTACTGAAGGCGAGGGCGAAGCAGGCAGGTTAGTTTACTTTTTACATTAGATTATTGTAAACGTAGGGAAAAGCTGAGGGATTGGAACTGAGTGAAGCAATAGCCTGGAAGTAGCAACGCTCTTGCGCATCGTTTGAGATTTTTAAAGGGAAATATAACCTAAACTGTCGTTGAGTGAAAGCTGGAGATAGAAGTGATCGATGGAGGTGTGCTGGCTTGGAACAGACCTTGGATAATCCTTAGGGGTTTAAGCCCCACCTACCCTTTAACGTATAAAACCTTACAACGCATCAGAGATTTACCTCCCACCTCCTAAGTACTTAGGTTTGCGTGTTTATCTAAATACTGAATAATGTTTGCATGTCTTAATAGCAAAACAGAGCCAAATCACCATAAATTCAGGATTGGCTATCCTTGACAAACTGTGGTGGTGAAATACGTTATTGGCATTCCTGCCTCTGATCGGTGAAATTGCCTCTGTTAGAAGGTGGACCTTTTGGAAGAGTTGCCCTCAGTAAGTCAGACTGGAAGACACTGCTGCCTTGGGATGGTTTTAAAACGTAAAGTGTTTCAAAACCATTTCTAGCCCAGGAACCCGCCGAGACGGGCGGTGCAGCCCGACCCTTTCCCTGGTAGCTGCCTGGCTCTCTCTGTGTTGAGCCATCCCAAATAAATGGCTTCTCCAGGTGCCAGTCACCGTATTAGGGCCAGAAATGGAAGGGACAGCTATTTACACAAATATTTTTACAATGAAAATGTCATGTATAATGCCTTGGAAAGTGCTCGTAGGTTGATTCAGAAAGTACTAACCGGCAGGACCAGGCATGCAGGTTTAGCTTTTTCAGGTCTCTGACATCCTGACTAAATTTTCCAGTGCGTTAGGCTCCCACTAAGATGTTTCAGTGTGGGCTAAATATAAAAACCAGTACCATTTAGCAGTCTCCCATGGGGTTACCCTGTTTCCCAAGCACAATCTAACCCCGGGGTCACAACGTGTTCACATGCTGCGGTGTAACACTATGAACAGGGCTGCTTGCAGAGTGTCATCTTGGTAAACAGAATGACTGTACACCTTACATTTATCTCTATTTTGTCTGCTTTTACAGCTAAACATTTTGCAGCCTTGCTTTCTTGGGATCAAGTTGTTGTAGCTGTGCAATTACGCTGATTGAAAAGATGATTACATTGAAGTGTCTTCTGATGATAATCATCTTCCATTTATTTAGGGCCATTCATCACAAAATACTTTCCAAATCGGTAGACAAAGTTATGCACGTGAATTTCTTTGCAATCCACAAAAATACAAGTACCTCTGGAGAGGAACATGGCAGTTGTTTAACAGAGCACAGCAGCAACAAACAACTGCAGGAGAATGAGATAGTTATTTAAAAAAAAAAAAAAAATTTCTTATTCTGCCAAGAGAGCTGATGTAGACGGTGGCTGTTTGATGCAGAAGTGACCTGGAATAATCCCTGGTAATTTGCTGCCCTGCTCTAAGTTTTCAGAATCTTTACATAATTCCTTCACCAACCAAACCCCACCCTCAGGTACTGTTTGTCTGACCTAAGGGATGGCATCCCAAAAAAAGATAGTGCCCAAGGGTCTTACGGAGTTGGTGCTGATGTGGTGCTCCAGCAGCCTGTGCCCATCTCGGGGGAAGCTGCCTTTTCCCTGAACCGCTGTCCCAGCAGAGCTCTGCTGCGTCAGCAGAGATGCTGCCACCTGGAAAGGCTCATTTGACTTAAATTAAAAAAAAAAATAATTAGCTTTGGAGGAATGAGATGGCCACGCTTTGGGCTTTGCTGTGGTGCAGTATGCCCATCCCAAGAGCGTGCTGTTGGCATCAGCTTGGCCTTTGCCAGAAGAGCAGCTTTTACCCCAAACCAGTCCTGCTGTGGACCGTGACTGCTCACTCCCACACCGGTAGGGATGAAGAGGAGCTTGGTGGGACTTTGTCAACCTTTGCGATTCTCCTTCTGTCAGATGTGAGGAAGCAGAGACGTGCTGGTCTTGGCAGAAACACGGACACGCCGTCACAGCTATTTAGCCCAAAGCTGATAACTACGATAAAATAGAGCAGGGGAAAAGCTGAACACCTCGAATTTTACTATATTAATTCAGACTGCAAATATTGCCTCAATAGCCAGAACATTTTTGGAATAATAATCATATTCCTTGGGTTTTTTCTTTTTTTTTTCTTTTTTTTCTTCATCAAGATTAGAATAAAGGCAATCTTTCTTAAGAAACCACCCAGTTGTGGAGTTGTATTTTCACAAGCAGGAAAATAAATGAAAACAAGCTTGCTTAATAGTGGTGGAAAGCCACCTGGCACCCGTGATGCCGTGCAGCACCGTCCCTCTGCCGCCGTTCCAGCCACGTGCGTGCCAAAGCAGCTGCCGTGACCCGCGCAGGGACACGGGCGGGTGCTGCCGTCACACCTCAGTTTGTCGCTCTAACAAGCACATCTGGAGGAGGGAAAAAACCCAACGGAACAAGGCAAGCTGCTCAAAGGGCTGAACTTCAGCTGGCTTTCCAATGCTGCTTCAGTGACAGATTTTCCCCGGCACATATGGGATGCCTTTTCCTGCACTGTTTAATGGTCTCAACGCTGTCAGGCAGGCGCTGTCTCAAGCGACAAACTTGACTTTGCTGATTTACCTGTCACGCCGTGTCTGATGCATTTTTTTCTGCCCACAGGTCGTCACGGGGATGGCTCGTACTGGCCAGTGGACACCAACCTGATCGACAGGAGCAGCCTGAACGGTAAATACGGACTCTGTCCACCCGCGCTCCATAATTAAGTGCAGTTTTGGTGATAACCTTCTGCTGTTCTGCTCCTTGTTGCTCTCTCGTTCCTCTCCCTCACGGCTCGGAGGCCAGCCAACGTGCCCACAGCTCTCACGCTCGCTGTTCTGTAGGGAAGAGTTCTCTCGGCTGCGGAAAATCCCATCTGCGTGCAAAATACCTGCTGAAAACCCGACAGTAGTTTTAACCAGAACGGTAACAAAAAATAGCATCAGGACCCCCTATATTCTCTATTGGCTTTCTTAAATCTGATCCCCAAGGTACCTGTCAGATTTCCAGCTGATGCAGTATTCCCAAAAGTGTGCCGCTGGGTATGACAATCCCATCACAAGAGAAGTTTTAGATTTATCTCAGGCCATGGGAATGCCTGTTAAAAAAAAACCCAAACAAACAAGCAAAAAAAAAACCAGCTCAAAAAGAATTGTAAAATACATTTTATGTTATTACATTTCCATTTAAGCTTTCTGCAGAAAATACCATTTTTTTATTAATTAATCTGGATCTGAAATAGAAAGGCAGAGGAAACCCCATGGATTAACAGGAATTAACTGAAGCTAATGAGTGCCCGCTGGGGTGTAGATACACTGTCAATAACTTCTTATTCCTGACCCCATCTCCGTTACCTAATGAAGCGTTGGCATCTCACATTATTGAATGAAACATCAGACCAGATTCCGTCAAATGTGGCATCTAGTGAGGTTTAAAAGTACAAAATGATTACAAGGTACCTAGCCGATAAACTCATGCTGATTATTCTTCTCCGTCAAGACAAGGAAGGAATGGAAAATTCTGTTACCCTTTTGTGTCCTGCTTTGGTGCAGCCAACACACCAGTGGTTTAAGCATTTCTCCTGCTCTTCATAGTAGTGCATCATAAATGTAAGAAAACTGACTCTTGAGAAGTAAAGAGAGCTTTCAAAGCCTGCAATAAAGGGTAGGGAGAGAAAAAAAAATGTTTTTCTTGATAGGCGCTCTATTTTATGTGGTATATTCCTTCAATGCTTTTTACTCAGCATGGAAATGAAAAAGAAGCCAAACCCCAAAATCTTTGAGACTGTTGTAAGGCTGAAAGGGTGGCACTAACAGCTGCTTGTCTTATTCAATTGCCTGAAAAAAGGCTATGAGAAAAAGGGCAAAATATTTAAATAGCATAATCAGTTATTAGTTATAATAAAATATATAACAATATAAAATGTAACTATAATATAAACTATCATTAGTTATTGGTTATAACAAGTGATGTTAGGGCAGAAAATCGAGGCAGAATATTCCAAGTAAATTGCATCTGTCACTAACTAAAACTGTTATTTGGAAAGATTTCTCCTTTTTTCCTTTTGCATTCGGTTGTACTAAAGGCAAAAAGAGATCCCGGATGAGCACTGTTTAGTTTATACATGGGAGGTTGTGGGGATGATGGCGTGTGGAAATTCCTGAGTTACTTTCCTTGTGAAATCTTTGGCGTGCCGTAGCACAGCTCTTTCCTTTGCATCCCATTGCACCGAACGTTTTGTTTTTCTCCAAGTGGAAAGATATTTGGGGGTTTGTGAGTTTTTTAATCTTATGGGATGCCTATAAGATTGCCTTAGCAGACAGAGCAAAAGGATGGCTCGTTGTTTTGTGCAGGTGTCCGTAACGTATGGCCCGACGCTGTGTAAACAGAGGCGTTCTCCAACAAGATTATAAAAATGCAAACTGTGCTGTTCCCCGTGTAATGGGGAAGATAGTGTGGAAAGCAAGGGACTGGGACTCGAAGTCAGTTAGACTGGGACTTGGCACCAGAAATTATGTTACTTTCAGTCCCAGTCTCGCTGGTGCATTGGAACTAAGCAGCTCATCACTTCAGAAGATTGAGCCCCTAATGTACTCAAGCGGTGCATGGAGATCTGGTCAGCACAGCAATAAACAAATATAATGTGGTGTGAGGCTGACCGACCGTGGGATGAATGCAGTACTGGCAAATGAATCGGGCACTCAGGTTGGCTGATACACCAGATATGTATTTGCCTGTAAATACCGAGAAAGACTATACGGGCCATAAAGAAAAAAATCTATAGTCCCCGTATTTCCATTTTCAGCTGATAATAGCAAAAATGAGCCGAGACTTATTGACTCCCAACATCAGGTTATTAACACCCAGAAAACGCAAAGTCATTACTGCTTAAATATTTTCCTGTTTGCTATACCACTGAAATGCAGCAAGACATAAATTTCAGCTCATCACAGCACCTTTCTGCACCCTCCGTCTGCTTTTTCGGAGGATTTCATGCCACCTGGCAGGCTTTACGTGTTTTATTCTATGGGTGACTCCTACAGAGGGCGAGGAGCAAATCCAGCACTAACCATCCCCTTGGCTGTTTTCCTTCCAGAGCCCCCCATCGGGCAGATGCACCCTCCCCACGGCAGCGTCACGCCCCAGAAGAACAGCAACCTCCTCGTCATCATCGTCGTCACCGTCGGCGTCATCACCGTGGTGGTGGTGGTGGTGGTGGCCGTCATCTGCACCCGGCGCTCCTCGGCACAGCAGAGGAAGTAGGTTCTCAAAGCATGGGGCAGAAGGAAAAGGCGGCGATGCCCAGCTTCAAAATAGACACGGGCAATAACATTTATGCTGTAGAGACGTGGGTTCTGGGACTGAGCTGCATTTTGGGGCTCCATCTTTTGTTTTTGGCGGTGTCACTCGTTGCTGGTGAGAGGTGAGTAACCTCTGTCCCCCAGCCGCAGAGTAAACCATGGAGAATAAGTACCCCTGGCGTGGCGAGCCTTGAAAAATAAGCCTGCCATGCACAGCTCTCTGTTGTTTATATTGCCAGGTGTAATTCAGACACAGGAAAGAATCAATTCTATTGATGTAAAGGGGAAAAAAAAGTATTTGTCTGTGCCTGGTGATGCTGCCAGACTTCCTGACTCTGCAGCCCTGCACCTGCACGGCTGAGAGACACAGCGAGCCCTGCTCGCTTGCTAACCTTGGGGAGGACGTTATCCTTTCCAGACAGCCTGTCTCGGAACGTCTTCCAGTAAAAAGCATCCTGAACTGTTTCTCCAGATGACTCTCATACACTTGAAAAAACCCCACCAAACAGTCTATAGAAAATTACGGGGGAAAAAATCTTTAGGATTCCTCTGGAAGGCTATAAAAGGGCAGCAGCGTAAAGCACAAAGCTTTTTTCGGGTTTTACGACAAATTAGAAGTGGAGTCAGTGAGTTTGAAACAGCTGGGTGTGATGAATTTAATGCATTGAAAATTATTAGACTATTATTTTACTATTAATTCATTGTATTATTAGAGTATTATGAAAGCGTGGACATGAGAAAGTGAAGTTTAATCATAGTTTGCCCACAAGAATGGCAATTTTATTTTATTTTTTTTTTAACCTGTGTTTTCCTGATCCTGTTTGCGCGGGCCAGGCATTATTACATTGATTAGCACTGATGCTTGGGAAGGGGTGGCACGGCGAAAGAAGGGATGGTCAGGGAACGGAATGGCTCCTGTGTTTGCTGGAATCAGCTCCAGGCTGGTGGAGCGCGGGCAGAGGGCAGCTTGTAGTGTGTTACGGTCACCGGGGCAAGTGTTTTCTCTAAAGATGGATATTTGAGGGTAGATTTTTTAAATAAGAAAGCTCTCGTTTAGGCAGAAAAGTAAGGGTCTATGCTTTTAGGTGTGCTGGGGTAGTTGAATGATGAGCTGATTTGAAAATTTGCTTCTATTGTGAGTCATAGCGCCGGAAAATGAGGGCATCATCTGAAGGCTATGGAAATTCTGCTGTTGAATAGAGGTTGGTGAATCAAGGCTAGAGCTCTCTTGAGTTTGTAACAGGGAAAATGGAATTACAAGGGAAAGAAACAAACAGGGATCCATCTACCCAGAATTTGGTGTCAAAAATTAAATATCCAAGTCTGAGTTAATCGTTGTTGACCTCCTCTGTAGCCCCTGGGGAAGAACAGGAGCGTTCAAAGAACCGTTCTTACCGTAAGACATTGGAAGAGTTGCCATTTGAAGGTGCTTATTGCAGTCCATTGATTAAAAAACGTGAAGCTGATGGACTTAGATCTGCTGTTTAAATTCTAAATGTCTATACTATAGGCAGGTGAATCTCACCCAAGTTTCCCCAAACTACCCATATCTGCACTGGAAGCGGGGGAAAATTAGGGCAGGAAAAATTAAACAGTGGCTCTGAAATGGAACACAACAGGAAAATCCTGAATTTCCACAAAACAGAGGTGGTTGTTGGGAATGACTTTGGTTCTGACCTGCCTGGAGGGGTACATGCTGTGGCACAAAGAGCTTAGATTCAGTTTAGATTCAGGCTTTTATGAGCAGCAGGTTCTTTGTTTAAAATCACCGATGGACTACTGAACGGAAGGACTGCAGTGAGGGCAAAGGCCAGTTCTCACTGGATAATGCTCTGCTTCCCCAGAGCGAAAGCTTGCGGGTGATAGAATCATCTCCTTAAGCCGTCAGTGGAGGCAAGTCATATTTCTTAAGTTAATTAAAACTTGGCTGAACAAAGCACAATAAAGCATATTATACAGAACAACCTGGTACTGACCTAGGTGGTTTAGTAGGTATTTTCTGTCTCTGCCATCTAGGGAAGAATGAAATATCAGCCGTACGAGCCCTGTGACGATTTGACACCAGTAAGAAACAGGGAGACAAATGTGAGTCAAGATTCAGGTGCAGTAACTTACACAGCGGTGAATGAAGGGAACGTATGGCTTCTGCAGTAATTGAGATTCACACCCTCACTGTAATTACATCTTCTGCAGCACGAGATGCTCGCTGTCCTGCGCTGGCAGCGTCTGCGATGTGCCACCAGGGAGGATGGACGATGGGGCCGCCATCAGCTCCATCCTTCACTCCTGGTCCAGGCAGGTCAGTTCAGAGCTTAAGCTTAGAGAAGATGAATCCCAGCAGAATCCTAAAACAGGGGCAAATACCACCTTGTGCAGCGTGCACCCGAACTGCAGGACTGGCTTCTCCCAGGATATTTTTTTAAGGCTCCAAGGTATAACAAAAATCTGTAATGTGCCAGAACAATTAGCCTGTGGGCTGGTAACATGAGGTTGTGACTACCACGGGAGAGGGGGTGAGGGTGGACACCTCGTCCAAGCCTGGTAGGTAAATAGTGCATATTGGAGCCATTAAAAATGAAGCACAGTCTTGAACAAGCGCCCAAGCAATTAGTATGCTGGGCAGGGGAGCGGTGTAAAAAGAGGCTGCAAAAAATAAGCTAAGACTAGTTTAAGTCCTATATAAGTAATAGGGATGTGTCAGTGTACATTTGGGAGAGCTCGGGGGAGGCATTAACCAAAGCGTAATCTACTCAAACTAACAGGGAATGAGTTGGCAGCCACTAAAGAGCCTCCATATTTCACCGCGGTGCTCCCTGGAGATGCTCCTGGTTTTCTGCCTGTCCTCCATGCTGGGGTAGCTCATTAGCTGCGGCAGCTCGTTAGCTGTGGCCTCTGCCCCAGCTTTTGCACGGTGGCTGGATCTCACCATGGGGGAGAGGACCGTGACGCTGGGTGATGGGAGAGACGGGTGCTGGTTGCAGCTTTCCAGGATGGCTGGCAGGAAATAAAGAGGCGGAGCAGGAATGATTTTTCTGTAAGCACTGGGGGAGATTCTATGGAGAAAGGACCATTTTGTATTCGCCTTCATTTTTTTTCTACAGGACTTCTATACCAGTTGTATCTCCTTTCCTACAGCCCAAAAGGCAAAGCGCACATTTTTGCCAGGTTAAGACTAAAGAGCAGAAAATACAAAATATTAACTCACACGTCAGAAGGATGTTCAGGGTGAATTAATGTTTGCATTTATTGTTGGGTATCTTCAAAGTGCTTTACAAACAGCACCGGAGGAGGCTCGGGGAGGTGGTTACAGCTTACGGGGCCGTTGCTTCTGTGTCCCACCTCCAAAACTGTCCCCGCTCCATGGGAAAAGGCATCCGATCGGAGCAGGACTGGATGGTTTCCCGTAGTTTTTTTTACAAGCAAAAACTTGTTTTGCTCAGGAGGACGGTTTATTTCTGAGATCCTCAGGTAGATATATCTTCAATTGTTACTAAAAAAAAATCAACTCGGCTGAGTTGCTATAACCTTAACTGTTTTCTCTGGGGTAATGTAACTGTAAAATGAAGGCAATGACGAGTAATCTCACTCTGGAGCATTTGAAAAATTATCCTATGTAGCATGTGGATATTGTTAGGAGCTGTGTAGATGTGCTGTGTAATGGCTGGAGTCACTGCCCAGGTGGTGGTGTGCTGGAAAATATAGAAAGAGATGATGAGAAAAGAGTTTCCTCTCTAGAGAGTTTTTTTATTTTGAAAGTATAGCTTAATTTCTGCTGTCATTATTCAAGATTGCATGACCGTAACATATATTTTGAGGGCAGAGCTGAACTCTAGTCATGCAACTATCCTTAGGAAAAAATATATATCATTATGGTCTGCAAGCTGGATGCATTTCGTGTTGTAAAATAATTGAACACCAGAAATGCTGCCATCTGAGATAATTTTTTCAATTCCAAACTCCTTGTCTTCTCATTCCCTGCTCCAGTTATAAAATGGGTAATGGACTAAATTTGAATCCCACTGTAAATCTCAACGTGAACTTCCGAAGCATCACTTTCCATTGCTGCAGCTGAGGTTTGAAGCTGCTGTTGAAGCTTTTATGACTGTATTCTATTGATATAATGTGCTCGTCCGGTGCAGCAAAGATCCTGCCTCCCCCTAAAACTGAGAGTAGGTGCGTTTTCAGAAGCCAAACCTCAGCTTCTGCATTGCGTAAACAAAATATTCCAGGGGAGGATTTATTTTCATTTGTTATTGATGACCTTTTCGTACGCACTCCTGGCTCTGATTCAATTTGCTGCTCACGGGCTGCCAGAGCATCAATAATTTGTGAGAAAAAACAACGCAAACCAAGCTCGATCAGTGCATATATTTTTAAATGATACCATTGCTGGAGCGGTTTTGTAGTTATGGTTGGAATGACACTTTCATTATAACCCCTTATTTCGAGTTGGGTATAAAATTACTTTGGGGCTGAAATTTCTCTTGCCTAGCTCAGGCCTGGAGAAGTGAATTATTTTCAGTTGAAAGTGACAAAAAAGCTGCTGTATCCCAAAGTGAAGGAAGTAATTCCTTGTTTAGAACCAAAATTATGGTGGTTTGTGGGCTTTTTTTGTGTTTGTTTTGTGTTGGTTTTTTTTTTTTGAGGCAGAAAGAACAACTTTACTTTTTAACTTCATGTGGGTCATACATTAAGGTTTGAAACAAAGTGCTCATAATTATTCTTGCAGGTGTTAATCAGGATGGTGCTAGGGTCTGTGCAAGAAGGTATTGAAGAACTGTCTTTATTCCGTGTTCTGTCTTCCTGTTCTTTGAAATACTGTCATTTTAAATTAGTAAGTTTTGGCAATTAGCAAGTAACAGACTAAACATAGGAATTAATTATGACCAGAAGCCAACACTTTTTTTTCTTGTGGGCTATGAACAGCAATCTCTGAGCAACCCCAGCCTCCCCTCCACCGCTAACTTTCCAGATCACATTTTAAAATTAACCTTTTAACCCTTGAAGAGCTTTTGGGGTACCGACCAGTCAGAGGACCTAAAAAAAATTTCTGCCTTGAAGGGTGGCAGTTTGAGGACGGGGATATTTCTGCTGAAGTAAAATGTTGTTGCCATCAGCTTCTGGAGATGAGACAGGCTGTGCCGCGGTGACATGTTAAATTATAGGATGTGGTTTTTCCTTCTCTTGAAAGCAAAACATTTGGTGACGCACGCAGCTGTAATGCGCATCTGTTGCTTTCTAGACCAGGCTGAGAAAATGTAGCCAAGAACAGAAATTGATCGAAACAATTGGAGTTTCTTAAAGTTTAACATTTCCTCAAGCGATTTTTCTGGGCGGATGACCCGCTGCCACCTCCCGGCATGCAGCCTGCGGGGTGCGCGGCCGGGCGGTGAGCTGAGCATCGCTGCGCGGTGGTACCCGCTGCGAGCCCTGGGCAGGGCACGAGAGGGGCTGGGGGAGCGTATGGTGGGGGTAATGAGTAGCCGAGGGCACTCAGCGCCTCAGGGGATGAAGGTTTTCTTTTTTTTATTACCTAAATGTACACATGAATTTGAAAATAACTTGCCTGCAGCTTTTTCTATATCACGAGTATCTCTACTTTTCCACTTGGGACAGTAATATTACCTTCTTTTCACAAAGTACATTGATAAGTACAAAGGCAAAAGCCAGGGGTAAGAGTTCTTTTGGATTATTGAGCAAAAAGCCCTGACAATAAGCCAGAAAAACTGTTCTTTCAGAGTTATTTAATTTTATTTCTGATAAGGCTTTCTCTACAGCTGTAGATTAGGCATTGTGCTCCACGTTGAAGGAGCGTATCTTTTCTTTAGAATAGAAAAAAACACATATTTTATTATCAATAGCCTGTGTAGTCGAGGGGAGGTTAAAGTCGGAGAGCAGCGGAGCAGTGCCCTCAGGATGCTCCGGGAGGAGGTGGCCACCAACACGGGAGCGTGTTGGGATACCTGTGTGTGGAGAGAGGAGAGTTAATGTTGCTCTGGGAAACACTACCCTGAATTTCTGAGCTTTTCTGTAAGAAAAGCATTGCTTTAGTGAATATTTACAGAACTACAACATAGGCTGCATGCAGGTATGGAAGGTGTAAGATGTGCGTAACTCGGCAGAAGTGGGCTCAGCAGTTTTCAGTCGCTGTGTTTAAGCGCAGGCACTCCACAAGTGCTGCTCTTCCCGAGATGAAACTGGCCATTTTGGTTCCAGGAAAAGTAGTTTCTTCCCAATGTCTACATCAACTGGTGCCAAAACTGACCCACCCTGCTGAGCCCCAGGCCCTTTCCCTGGAGCAGACTCCAGGAAGCATGGGACCACACCAAGGTAACGGCTGTCCTTTGAAGGGCACGACCCGAGGGGTTCCTTAGAAAGACACTGATGAGGAGACATCGCTCTTTTGGTCTTACGAAGGGGAAAAATGTTCTGATGTGACGGTTTCAATTTTTCTTTCCTGCAGGAAACGTGCAACCCACAGCGCTGGTAAAAGGAAGGGCAGCCAGAAGGACCTGAGACCCCCAGATCTCTGGATACACCACGAGGAGATGGAAATGAAGAACATCGAGAAGCCGACGGGCTCGGACCCCGCAGGAAGGGACTCGCCGATGCAGAGCTGCCAGGACATCACCCCCGTCAGCCACAGCCAGTCGGAAACGCAGCTGGGCAGCAAGAGCACCCCGCAGCCCGGTGAGGGGCTCCGTGGGCAGGAGGGGCAGAACCGGCTGGGTTTCGCTCGGAGATGTGGGCAACTGAGAATCATAAAATCGTAGAATGGTTTGGGTTGGAAGGCATCTTTCAAGGTCGTCTAGTCCAACCCCATTCCATGCACCCCAATTTTATTTTTTTTCCTCCATCATGAGCATAGAAATTTTCTTTAAATTAGTGTTATATTGGTGCTTAGTGACTTTAACCCAGCTGATGGAGTCTGTAACAGAGAGACTAAACCAGGCAAGATCCAGGAGGAGCCTGGAAGAACTGACAGGTCTGTGATGGGTGTCGGGAGAGATGTTCCTGGATGATTTTCGCAGTGGTTTCAGACTAGGAGAAAACGCATCCTTTTGTATTTTTACACTATTCTAACTTTTCAAGTTCAGGAATTCAACTGGAAGTCAAATGTTATTAAATTTTCATACGGTGCTAAGAAAAAGAGAGGAAAAAGGGGGCATGGAGAAGTAAGTGGAGGGGGAAATGGAGCAGAGGGAGAATGTGGTTAGGAAGAAGTTCAGGAGCAGAGTTTGGGCCAGAGAGACTGAGAAAACTTAGAAGTGTGAAGAAAGAAATTCTGTAAGAAAAATGTAGTTTCAGTGAAGTTTCCTCCTCCGTTTTTTTAACCTGAGTGCACACAGCACATCACGGGTTTCGCTGTAGCTGATCACATTCTTTCCACCATAATGACAGAAAGTCTTGGGAGCGGCGGGTGGTGCGTGCAGAGAGGGACGGAGGGCGAAACACAGCGCAGGAGCTGAAAACATAAACACATTTGTCTTGAGTTCATTGCGAACACATTGCTGTGGGTGACGGAGTGAAATAATTCCGGACTATCAGCTGGGGCTGTAAATAATGAAGGTGACTTTTTCAGATGCCTCTGATGTTTTTATCCCTTTTCCATAGTTCCTGTTCTTGCAAGGAAAGAAAACTTAAAAAGGAAGAGTTTTTGAAATTCTAAATGGGTCTAATATTCTTTTCCTGACGTCGTGTTTTGGGCCGATAGTTTACTGCTTGTGAAGATAAATGGGACAGTGATTTCTGTTGGTTTTAATACAAAGGTCCTTGTTTTATTAGACACTGGGAAAACGTAAGCAGACGATTCCCTCTGCCTAAACAGATATTGCTGATGATCGGGAGCGCTGATCCAAGCCCCAGAAAGATCAATGTGAGAGCTCCTTTGACTACAATAGGCTTGCAGTCGAGTGCATGGTAGGAAGCCATCACAGCGTATGAGCGAGTTAATGACAGAGGCTGGGCTAGATATTTTATGTATAAACGCCTTTGACCGTAAATAAATGTCTTTACATTTCTTCCCAGTCTGTAATACACAGTTCAGTGTGTATACTGTGTATTCAGTGCCATACTGTCCCTGGCTTTTCACTGGCAATTAGGTCTTCGAATGGCCATCGATAGAAGACTTGTCTCTTTATCCTGCAATTCAGAGAAGAGTGATTTGGAAAAAAAATAGTCTTTTCATGCAAATCTTTTTTTCCTTTTCCATTTTTTTAAGGAATATGTGTTTGCTTGGATACCTCAGAGATGAAGATTTTGAGCGGGTATATAAGCTTAACTGTATGACAGTATTAAACTGACTGCACCCATGGCTTATTAAAATGCCAAGAGTAGCGTAAATACAAGGTTCAAGTGAGACAAGGTATGAAGAGAGAAATACAGCTTTTATTTCCTTGCGAATTACTCCACCAAACATACAGTTCCAAGCGCACTTTCTTCCTGACAAGTGTGTTTGCTAGACTTCTGGGATACTTCAAATATCCTATACTAACGTGACTAAATTAGAGCGTCCATATTGCTATACCTAAACGGAGTATCTGATTTATATAGCTGCTGGGACAGTTTAGAATTGGATCGGACATTAGGCAGCGTACCTCAGCTCTCCGATCTAGATGTCCTAGTTGTGATCCAGGACCAGGTAAGGGGAAGATCCAGGCACGTCTTTGACTTGCCATGGTTTCTGTAGAAAAAACCGAGATGCGCAGGCTGGAGGAGCTACCGTGAGTTACCAGACGATCAGGACATAAGACTTCATGGCATCTCACAGGGAAGGTCATTTCCATCCATCAGATGTATTTCAAAGACCAATTCTTGGCTGCCAGGTGTTGTAAGTACCTGAATTTATGCAGCCTTTTTCTGGTCTCGATACTTGGATTTTAAAATAAGTTTGTAACAGGGAAGTTACAAGACAAATGTCGTATTTTTATGGTGAATGGGGTTTTCAAGATAATTCCAGAGACAAAGAGGATGTGATATCTTAATTCTCTCACAGAAACATGCAAACAAGGATTTTGTTCAGAAAAGTCTGCCAGAATAGTCTGTGAAGCTCTTTGCAGCTGATGACATTTAACGATCCGTTAAAATAACTGAATTCTAAAGAAACCTATTGGTCTTTCTGCTAGATCCAGGGCAAAGAGAAGCATTCGTTTACAGCATTTCCCACTGACCTGTTGTGTTGTTTTTCTCTAGGTCCTGAGACAGAAGACGTTGGAAGCAGCATGTCCACGTTAGAGCGCTCGCTTGCTGCCCGCAGAGCCACCCGTGCCAAGCTCATGATCCCCATGGATTCACAACCAACCAACCCTCGTGAGTACCGGGACCTTCCCCCAGCCCCCTTCTGCACCCCGCAAGCCACCCTCGCCCATCTGAAGGTCTCATAGGATCGTTCCAATATGATCTAGCTACGCCTCGTAAAGTTAAACAGCATTAGCAATGTTTTCTTCATCCAAAAAAAAAAAAAAAAAAGGCTGGAAGCTTGCCCAGCTTTCTCAACAGATCAGTGGGAAAACTATGGAGAGAATTCAGAAATCATACTTCTGTTAGACGCAGCCCAGGCTAAGCCTGAAGAGTCTTTTTTATTTTTACCAGGTGGATAGTGATGGATAAATCCCTCTGTCTCCCTACTATAAAACTTTAAAAACAGGGTAAGAGTTCAAGCTGCTGGAGCAGAAGGCTTTGCAATACACAGATGTAAACTGTGATATTCTTATTAATATCAATAACTATAATGAGCTGGACATTATTGCAGTTTCTGCTCTGTTTTCTTTTGTCTGTAGTAGTTGGCCACACCGCTTTAGGCTTTTTTAATACGGAGTAGCTCTCTTATAAAGCCAAGGAAATGAGGATATTTTTAATAGGTGCTAAATTTCAGTGCCCGCAAAGCATTTATTGTTGAACAAGTTTCACAGATGGAGTAGAGCTGTTTCAAAGCAGCAAAGTACACAAGAAAGACTGGAAGGCTGGAGAGCGTTAGATAGGTTCTCCCATCCTGCAGAACTTATTTAAATTTCTAAAGTTCCCTTATTTCACATCGGAGCAAAGGAGAAGGGGTAAGTGACTGCCTGCAGGCAGCGGAGGGAGGCTTTGGCATTGATCTCGTTCCCGGTGAAGGATGAAGCTTTGGTTCCCCACTTCTCCTCCGAGCAGCCCTGCCATCAGTCTTGTGGTAGCTCTCAGCTGTTAGCTAGAACTTCTACCTTTGGCCTCACAAGATAGATTTGATCAAAAATCTATAGGAATTGGTGCATCTGTCTAAATAGCCTGAGTTAAGAAAAATGAAGGTATGCTGACAGAAATCCATTTCATCACAAAATTTCTTCCTAGCTCGGATGGTTAAATGTAAGTACCTATTTGTAGGTTTGTGGAAGGGCAAATCACAAATGATATATTGAAAAAAAGAAAAATAGAAGGAACTGAATGAAGGAGAGGAGGGGGAATAACCTACTGTGGCTTTGTTCAGTAAATTACTTAGTAAGAGCTGGCATTGCTTCCCTTAATTTCTGTTCATTGTGGGTGTGATTCAGGTCATGCTGCTTAGCCTCAGTACCCAGCCCTTGCAAGGATAAAGCACCGGTGCCCAGGGAGAGACTGAATTCTCGTTCTTCGTGCCTCGGGCTGGTGGTATCACCACATTTCAGCCTCCACCCTCCTTATGATCTGGAAGAAAGAGCTCTGGGTTGAGGTGGAGAAAGCTCTTATTCCACCTGGCCGTGACCTGGGACACATTCCCATCTTGTACCCATGCTAATCTCACACAAAATGAGGCAATTTGCCCTTTTGTCGGTGGGATTCCTCCTGGGCTGGCCTGGGTTGAAGGAGGGCAGCAGTCCAAGAAAATGGGTAGACTTGGAATGGTGTGAGCAAAATCAGGACCAACTCAATTGTAGTTACGATGGGTCAGTAGCAGTGTTAGTTAAGTAAAAGTCAAGTCAACATGATTCTACAGATTGTAGATAAAAATGCTCTTCAACATATTTGGGGTTTTTTTTCAGTCAAATGATGCGTTTTGAGGAATTATGTCCTCTTTTATATTTATTTGTATTTTCAATGCTATCCATCTAATCTACAGTGACAGCATATTATGATTGTTTGCAAATAATTAAACTCAGATTTATTAAAGTCTTATTTGTGCAGGCTGAGTTACGCTGAATATGATTTTTTTGCCCAGAAGATAGAATTGAGGCTTTGTCGGATTAGGTGCTTTAATTAATTTCTATCCATTTGCCTGATACTGAAAGAAATTGTCAGCAGTGAGCGATTAAATAGATTGAAGAAGCAACATCATAATTCTGAAGTAAAAACTACATACTATTAATTGTTAAACACCAAATCTGGAAGTATTCACGCTCATCTCAATAAGCAGTATTTGCGGTCTTCGAGAACAAATACCCTCCGTAATGTGCCTTGGCTCACCGAAGTGGAAGGAGCATCAAGCAGATAAATTTGATACGGTTTTAGCGATATCTTTGACAGCTCTAATGCTCCTGAAATACAGGCAGTCACAAACACCGAGGCTGTAGTATGGAGGGGGAAAGGCATCAGGGATGAGGAGCTCTTCAGGCTCTGCACTGCCCATCCTTCCCTCTGCCCAGCGCCGCGTCCTCCCGAGGGGCAGCTCCCTTCTCCGGCGTTTCAAAGTGAAGATATATCTCTCATTCCAAACCAATCCTTGTCCAGAGGGTGGCTGGAAATGGTGGCACCAAATGAATGATAAGTGTTGGCACGAGAGAATAATGGAAAATGGGAAACGGCCGTTTTTAACGCCGACGGTGGGATGCTGTGATGCTGCGGGTTGCTCAGGCGCAGCAGCACGTGCCTTTTGGCGTGCTGCAACAGCCAAAGCATCATCATAAACTGCTTCCAGAGAAAAACTGAGAAAGTCTTTGCAGGATATCGCAGTCAAGTATTGTACCTGTAATTCCCCTGGTTTTGGTTCATAATGTTTCCTTATGGCAGATGAAAACAAAATGCTCAAAGAGTAAATTAGTGTGGAGAGAGGCTTCTGCTGTGTTTTGCAGGGAGGTCTTTTTTCTATTTATCCCTCTCCCTAAAATGACAGAAAATCACAACGATGCTTTTTTTCAGGGAAATAAGAACATGTCGGCTCAGTTGCCCTGGCAGCCTCTGGCGTGCTTGAATGCAATTCAGACTGTCCTAGTTTATCATTTTTGTAAGCTGTTCCTGGGTGCTGCTTTTTTTTTTATGTGATACAGTACATTTTAAATGTAGACCAGTGTTTAGGGAGCTCCGTGATTTGGTCAGGGAATTTCTGTTTTCAGTGTCTTGGTGTATCAATATTAAGTACAAATTCAATTGCTGACAGGCTATGACAGAACAGATTTGTTGTCATATCTGCTTGAAATTGCAAGGATTTATTGAAAATGTTTGATGTTAGCTTTTCTCTGGCTTCTCTACAATAGAGTGCGGCAATGAATAGTAATCCTGTCTTACTTTAAAAATGAAAGTGCTAGGTACCTACACCCTAAAAAGAAATGAAAGAATGGACTTTGAAAAACAAGTTGTTCTTTAATAGGATTCAATAAAGAGGGATATTTTTCACCGTAGCAGCAATGTTATAAATATTGTCCATAAAAATGTCTTATACAGACAAAATGAAATGTCTGAATAGCAGAAATTCTCTTCTAAGAGTGGATGAATTGAAGCCAGGCAACTTTGAAGCTCACATCACCCAGTTTAGCATTTCTTCATGGGTTTTCCTCACCTCCACGCTTGCCCGTTACCTCTGGCAGCGCAGCGTTGTCTCGCTGAAAGCTGTGGGCTTAAAAATACCCTCGTAAAGCCTTGGCACCGTCGTGGCTTTTTGTGTGACCTTGGGCAGGTAGCCCGATTTGCCACTCTGTGTAATGATTGTAGTAGGAGCTAGAATTAATTGTAATGACCGTCTTAAAGTTTACAGCATTGTTTATAATTCATGTGTGAAAGGTGCTAGGTAAGCCAAACCTTATCATCGACAAGCCAAAAATCTCTGCGTGTTGTTTAGCTGGGCAAAACTTTAATGAGTTTCCAAGTTTTTCCCAAAAGCTGTGCAGAAATTTATGGTTTGTATAGCATGATTATCACCCACGCTTCCAGCACTGATTGTTGAAAATAAAGGAGGTAGCTTATGGGAAAGCCGGAATTCATCACACCGTGATCCCAGTTTTCAAATCAAAGGCTTTCACTTAAATGCAGCTCAGGAACTCAACTTCAGCCTCAGACTTCTGGCTACTGGTTTGCTGGCACACCTCACCCCGGTTCCTCACAGGCTTGGACATTCCTGAGCAGGGCATGATGCCCAGCCAGCCTCATCTGCTGGGTAAACACGGGGGTCCTGTGCCACTGGGGACACGCAAGAGTGCTGGGGACACACAAGAGTGCTGGGGACACACAAGAGTGCTGGGGACACTGGTGTGAAGCTGGCAGACACGATGGCAGAGTTCCAGGAGGCTGTGCTCCTGCAGAGCATCGGCTGAGTGCAGCAGGCTCCCCTGCGGCATCAGGACTGGCACCGGGGACCTGCGCTGAGACCACTGAAATAAGCTTTTAAATTGCCCGATCCGTTCCTTCTCCCTTCTTTGTCAAGGGATATCAAGCACCCCCCAAAACGTGGCTGAATAGCTGGAACACAGGCAAAAAGCTGTTTCATTTTACAGCGAAGTGAGAGGCATATTTCTGTATACAGAGGTGGCTTCTGTGGGCAGCGGCGTGTTTTATACTGGGCGTTTGGGTACTTCGCTTTTGAAACATGGTTGTTTGTGGTTCCCTACTGATGCTCTAAGGGGTTTTTTTTTTTTTTTTTTTTTTTTTAAATTCTGAAACCACTCATTTAATCTCTCTCCTTCTTTTCTTTTAGCTGTGGTCAGTGCCATTCCGGTGCCAACGCTAGAAAGTGCCCAGTACCCCGGGATCCTGCCGTCCCCGACCTGCGGATACCCGCACCCGCAGTTCACCCTCCGGCCGGTGCCGTTCCCAACGCTCTCGGTGGACAGGACCTTTGGAGCAGGAAGAAGTCAGTACAATGCTTTTCTTCTGTTCTTTGCTGTTAAAAGGCTTGGAAAGAGGTTGCTTTCCGTCATTGGGATGTATAAGCTCTGGCCAATGCAAATTGTGCTGCCTTGCTTTTTGGGAGCCAGGATGAATCCAGTCTGGTAACAGCAACTGGCTGCGGGCTGCCTCTTCTCAAGCAGTAGCTCCAGCTGCGATTTCCACTCTGTACAGAACACCTTAAAAGCTAAAAGTCGCTGCATCTCTAATCTAATCCTCTCTTTTCTGCGGGTCTGTCAGTCATTTCCCTGTACTTTAATTTCCTTTGCTTTATTCATAAGGATATGCCCAGAAAAATGCAGGTTTCGAGAGCTCTTCTTCATCCCAAGGCAGAATCTAGTATCATCACTCATTAAAATCATCCATGATAGCACTTACACGACCTCTCCACACAGTGTCTTCCCAGCCTTAGCTGCCCTCGCTGCTAGAAACGTCTTTAACATCCAACTTGCTGAAATTTAAGCCAATTGTTTCTTGGTTCAATTATGGCAGGCACAGGGAGCGGTTTATTTTCTTCCTTTTGCAGCTCCTTTTATACACGTGAACACTGTTACCCCGTCTCAGCATCGCTCGTCTTCTCTCTAGGGTGAGCTCCACGTACCTCTTTGCTCCTCTGCAGTAACAGGTCTATGGTTTGCGTGTTCCCGTAACTACTCTTCACCTTAGGCTCCGGGAAGCGCGCACCCATCCTCACCCTCACCACCTGGGCGTAAGCCTCTGCCGCACCGGCAGCCATCTGTGCTTTGTTCGAGCCTAACGAGCCTACTCTGGCATATTAATTACAGTTGGAGGGCTTGTATTTTCTTACAGTTCTCCCTTAACTCTACTGCACGTCAAGTCTGAATTATTGACAGATTAATGGCAATCTGTTACACATATTTTTTTCACGTCACAGAGACTCGGCGCTGCTGGTCCACGGGGAACTCATCTTGAAATGACTGATTTTTCCTACTCTTTGATTGTTGCTTTCAGTCAGTTCAGACAGATCCTTGGGGGGGACCGGTGATTGAAATCCAGTGGTGGGACTGTAGGTAAAAGGTGGGTTCAGGTGTCCTCGTCATCACCCTAATGCCATTCCCCCTCTCGTCAGTGTGGTCCCTTCAAAGCTAGAAGGCAGTTTCCTCTGGAGAGCCTCGCTGGCATGATCAGGTTTTGATCTGTTGCTTAAATTAACACCACACCTGCCAGAAATGCAATGCGCGGTAACAAAGTAGATTCAGTTTCTTGCTTGACATACATTAGATGTTGGGGAATAAAAAAAAAAAAAAGAAACTACCCTGTGTCTGATCACGGAGATGGAAGAAAAAAAATAATTGAATCGTTTCCTCAGCCATCATCATCTTGACCTGCTCATAAAGGACCTGAGCATCTTCAGTTCCAAAGTCCGGCTGTGCATGTGAAGGAGGTTTCCTCAGGGATGCAGGCAGCTCAGCTGGGAAATACCATGCGGAGCGGTGGCTGAGACATGGTTGCTGAGGGATGCGTTAGGCACAGCCCCCAAAATCCCACACCCCTGCTGCATTCAGCTTCTGCCTGAACCAGTCAGTAGTTTTACATGTGTAGTAGTTGGGAGAGGAGATTTTCAAAACGAGGAATGTCTTTGAAATCCTGTTGCATCCAATGGCCGTTGCTGGGGGAAGGTCCGTATAGAGAGGTATGGGCTTGCCCAAGCCCTTCGAGTGCGGCACGCTGGAGAGTTGAACAGGAGATTGCTGATACACAGAAGTTTTCTGCAAAAAGCTTGGATACAAAACAGCTTTAATTATTCAGAAGACCTGATGGGCCTTGAAAAAGCTCCAGCAGTGAAGATTTCAGATAATTTGGGCAACTTCCCATTAAATAATTCAAAAGGAGTGGACGTAGCCTTGTTTGGATAGCAGCTATTTCCCATTATTGAGGTCTGAGTAATCAAGACCGCACAGTATTTTGAAAATTATCTAAGCCCCTTAACAACATGTAATGATGACTGGTTAGAGCCGTCGCAGTTGTGCTCTCTGCCGAAGGCTTCCAAAGCTCCCAGATGATACAAAATGCCTCCAAATGAAATGCTCCCTTCCTTCGCCGTACCTTCCATTTTCACCACCGTGGCAATGAAGCGAAGGCACAGACAAGGACGCGGGAATAGTGTTTGTTTTCAAGTGACACTTGACGCTGTCGGAACCGGCCAAGCTGGGCACGGGTGCTGTTGCTGCCGAATGCCAGCGCTGGTGACCTCCATCCCTCTGGAAGAGCAGTCAGTCTCCAGCGCATCCAACCGAAAAGCCGCTGCTTCGTTTGTGGCTCACCTCCCGCTGCCTCACCGCCCACCTCGCTGCGGCAGAGAATGGGGATAGATCAACGAAATCACTCTTGATGCTTTGAGTTTATTTATTTTTCGGCTGTTTTCTTAATACGATCATGCGGTTGAGAGCAACTACTAGTTAAAGAGACTATAGAGGCAATACATAAAGCTTTTTTTGTGCGTGTATGTTTTACCCCTCAGTGAAAAATTCACTTGATACTTGACCAGTTGCAGCTGCATCTGAAAAAGAGCTACCCAGCAATAATTCCTCTACGACAGAGCCTACCTGCGGTACTGCATGACCGAGCACTCTATTGATCAAGATGTAGCAATCCCTGAATAAATCATATGCCACGCCATTAGCGAGGGTGTTGCTCGGCATCCTGCCATACAGACAATGCTTGAACACCTTCTTCTGTTTCTGAAGGCCTTTTTCATTGACCCAAAGATTCGAGTGCTGCAACTTATCTTTAGGACAAATGTTCTACTGAAGAGGAAAATAAATAAAAAAAAAAGATGGAGAGTCAGGCCCCAGCTGACTTGAATAATAAGCTGTCTCGCCTGTTTGATTACTGCTGATGACACTACCAGCCATACAATACAATTGCTAAATATCAGTTTTTTCCAGACAGGAAACATCTCTGAACCATAATAAAGTGACTGTTGTCTGGTCAGCAATCCTTCCCACAGCTTGCCTTCTCCTCCAGAGCTCCGTCACACCCACTGCTTACAGTGTTATCAAGACGGGTAGGAGAAGATGGTGACATGCCTAGTTTGCCGTGTGTTACAGAAGCAAAAAGATGCTCTTTTTTTTCCCGCTGCCACAACTAGTGGAAATGCTGAGCCATCGTGGTCTCCCGCAGGGAAAGAAGAGAGGTGGGGGAAACCACCTCCCGCCTGGGAGGTGCTGAGGTGACCCCATCCCCATCCTGCCCCATCCCCGTCCACACGCTGGTCAGCATTAACAGACTGCGTTGTGGTCCCATCCTGATCCCACTTTTACAGGAGGCAGGGTGCTTCTCTTCAGGCTAACCCTAAAGACTACAGCTGGTCTAACAGCACCATTTTTAGAGGGAGCCATTCATCAGGGTAGTGCCCTAATAATCCACGTGATGAAAGCTTGGAGATGTTCAGAAAATACGGTGTTTGGTTTTTTTTAAAAAGAGAGGTATATTGTTTGCTAGTATTAAAAAGAAAGATTGAAAATTGTGTAAACTAGAACAATGAAACAGCAGTTATATTAATAGCTTGAGATATAGCTGTTGAAAAATATTATGGAATGGAGATAACTTTTCGTACATCGAGCTGTTAAAGTGAGATGCACTAATGCAAATATTTCCTGAGCACGTTTCCTCTTGGAGCTGGCTTTCTGGCTGCGAACAGTCAGCTCTGCGGTGAGCTTATCCAGCTGGGAAGCTTATATCCCTTCTACCACAGAAGCTGCATTCTGGACTCAGTGGAAATGGTCATTTTACTCAAGAGTTGGGGTTGTGTTCAGCAGGGGTTGCCACGTCTCACAGAGGCACGGTGAGAGCTGTACTGGAGCTGTGGGTAAGGTCCTGCTTAGCCCCTCACCTCCTTGGTTTTCCTCTGGAAAATGAATCATCAGCAAAGCAGTTTGGTTTTTGCGGTACATAGTTCCCTGGGTTTAACCACGTACGACTTAAAAATGGTTCTGCCATCTTCCCATGATTCGGCTTTAGAGTAGCAACTTTTTTAAAGTGTTCCTCAAAACTGCTCTTTGGGATGTACCTAGCATTGCACGAGAGCAGTAACCCGACAATAAACCTGCTAAAAAAAATATTGCTGCTTGGGCTGCGGTAACATCCAAAGATCCCAGCAGGAATAAGCCCTGGTTTGTCAGCAGGACACAGCTATACAGTCTTGGTCACCTGATATTTACAACCTGTATAAGTTCAAAAATACACAGAAAGTCATTAGCAGATACGGAGTAAAGTTCAGTCATTTTAAGTCCCCATCTACCATCACATACTATGAGTTGTTATTACCTTTTCTTTTCAATCCATATTGATTTTTTCATTACCTCAGACTGTGGGAGAGCCAATAGCTACAAATCCAAGTGGGAGTATTTCCAGTGTTACTTCTTAATAGCAGATATACAATGTAAAAATAAGTTCAGACACCGAAATTCATTAAAACGGTTAACAACATCGTAGCAAACAACAATTACGCGAAAGCAAAGGGAAGATCAAAAGACTCTGTCTCAGATATTTATTCTTCTGCCCGGTGAGCAGTGTCCAGGGCTATTGGACTTCAAAGCAAGCTTATTCTCGATGTTCCTCACGTATAAAATGCATGCAAGTAGGACTTTATCCAAGGTTTCTCCAAAGTAACGAGACCCTAATTGGTTTTACCGGGCTTTAGAACAGAACTTCATGTGTAGTGTAGTATTTGCCTTACTCTGGCAAAATACTGTACGAAATTCAAGAGCAAAAGATTGCAGCTGGAATGCAGCATGGTGCATTAATCCACTCCGTCTTAAAGGTCAATTGGGAGTCTACCTTCTGTCAAAAAAATAGGGTAATAATTGGATCTGTGGAAATAATCAGAATTCTTGGGCGCTTCTGTTGTGCTGTATGAAGGCAAATAATCTGGCTGCTAGGCAGGGGATTGATGTTGGTGGTGTAGGCAGCAGTAGCGATGTGCTCATCTTCATCCATCCTTCAAATAAACAATCCATCCTCTCTTCCTGCAGGGACTTGAGTGAATTGCAGATTGATGGTTCTCATTATGTTTGCAAGCATGCACATCTTATTTTAGAAAAAAGTCTTCTCAAGCATGAAGCACCTTCATTAGACCACTTACCTTTAATATTTAAATCCCAACTCTAGCTTCTGATTTTAATAGAGTCATCACACCTTTCTCTTCAGTAATAGCTGGAGGATAACCTGAAATCTTTTATGTAATAACGGTTATGTAGGTCTCCAGATTTTACAGCTAAATCTTTGAGATAAAACATACCCATACAGTAAAGCAGTAATTTAATAGCCTTTTAATGCAGAGACCGTTATGCTGATGCTAGCTGATAAAGCT
>JAVJGI010000057.1:1787386-1835794 GCA_035590275.1 Ibycter americanus | reverse complement strand
CATACCCATACAGTAAAGCAGTAATTTAATAGCCTTTTAATGCAGAGACCGTTATGCTGATGCTAGCTGATAAAGCTTTGTTATCCCGAGAGAACCACTGCAGAAAATACCAAGAAGGTATTTGATGGCGAGTAGCAGTTAAGTGTCTGGCTTACTTGTTTCTCCGAACAGGTCAAGAGCCTCCCAAAAGAACTGTCCTTAAGGACAGGATGAAAAGCGTTGGGCTGGATAGGAAGTTCAGGCTTTGACAAACATGCCGAAAGACATTTTGAGGCTAAGGGCGTAGGCAGAAGGTTTTATTCTTACGCTGAGCAAAGCCCTGGCCAAGGATTTACTCCAGAAAGTGTTGTAGCCTCAGGTGCATCCCTCTGTGAGACTCACCCGCTGGTTTGCATCTTCCTTGACTAGGACAGGGCGAAGGGCGAGGCGAGCCCAACGCCCGCGGTAGCAACACGTTGTGACGCCTTCTGGAATGTGTGGGTGGCCGGTAAGGGTGGGATGGGCTCAACTCTCATTCCTGCTCTACCCTGTTACAAACAGCCTCAGCATCGCTGCCCTCCTTGAGGAGAATTTTGGTCCGAGGAGAAGAAGAGAGAGGGGTCTGCTGGGCAAGGAAGGCAATGGAAGAGCAGAGCTAGGGCGGTGGCGTGGTAATGCAAAGAGCCTTGAAGGTGAAAACAAGGAAAATGAGCTGCAGATGAGCAAACTTCTGCAAACCGTGAATGATTTTGACCTTGGTCTGATCCTGTGGTTGGGTTCCTATCCGCGGTGTTGCATTTTGCCAGGGATGTCTGTGATATTGCCATAGGAACAAGCAATGGGGCTGTGGAAATGAGGAGAAATCCTCATTTCCATTTTTCAAAACTGTTTTGCCACTTAGTAGGTTGTAATTACTTACATACTTTGACATTAATTATTATTAAATGCCTTGAGATTTGACTTGGCTGTGTAATTGCATGTTACTTGCACAATGAGTTCTGGTTGTTGCAGCAGGCTTTGAAAGAAGCCAGGTCCTCTGGAGCATTTTGGATCCCAGTATAATAACTAATTCTGATAGCTGCGTGTCAGGAAAGTGGTTTTCTTCAGCAGAAGGTTGAGCTTTTCCTAGATATCTGTTCCCTGCCACAAGCTGCATGATTAACTGCCGTGCTGGGAGCCATCCCGGCTGGCACGGATACCGTGGGGACGCCGGACAGCACCAACACGCTCAGATTAAAGAAGTTCCTGTTGTGATGGGGCTCTTCGCTAACCAGTTTGCTTCTTCCTTCCATGGTTCTGCTTGTAAATAACGTCTCTCACCAAGAGGAGAACTTTCTCCAAGTGCTGCTGCTCGGGGCCCTGGGGCAGGAGCTGGGAGAGGGGCCAGGAGATGCCCCAGCGGACCCCAGCTCCGGGGAAGCCTCAGCAGCACGCGTGGTGCAGGATTTGGAGATCAGGGATGGTGTTTCCAATTCAGTTGGTTTATTCTTCTCCCACACTAGGGACAAAACAGAAGTGGCAGGCTCTTGCCTGTGGCATGGGGAAATGCCATCCACAAAGCACCGCAGCAGAGTTATGCTTATCAATCCTCCTTGCAATCAATTCTTAACTAGTTCAGCTTGTTGGGGTAGGCACAGTGGTCAGGAAGAGATTTTAAAGATTTGTTTATTCCAGTTTCAGTTCCCTTACAAGAACAAAATAATGTGTTTTCTTTGGAATTCTTATTTCTTTTTAGACAGAAATATTTTTTTAAATTTATTTTTATTTGATTTCTTTTTAAATGAAAATTTTATTTTCTTAAACTTCTGGAAGTCTGAATGATGTGGTACAGTGTTGTTCCCTGGTGTAAACAGCAGCGGTGAGTTTCTCTCCACGACCACGAGTCAGCATTAGGTGACCAGCAGCGCCGCGAATCTGGGCGATGCCGTTGGGGCGTGTGAGTGCGCATCCTGCCTCTTGCCGGCGTCTTCTATCCCTCCTCCTACGCAGCGTCTTCTCCACTCAACACACTCTGTAGAAGATACTCTAATTGTAGGCTACAGGACTAGGCATTTTGCAGCTAACAGGTTTCAGTAGGTCTCAGTTCACAACTCACCTTTTCCTACCTTCGCGGTACCGGTGATGTGAAGCCAGCACTGTGGACCCTACGCATCCTGAAAACTCCTACAGCGCCGTCATCATCTTGCAATTTATAGTTTGGGCACAACACGGGTTTCCAAAGGGCTGTAGAAATAACAGGCTTTTCTCTTTGTCTCAACCTTTGTTTTCATTAATACTTCAGCTCCTTGCTTGTGTTTCCCGGTGTGGGAAGTCCACGACAGAGGTTGATACTGAAAGGTTGTTTTAAGAAATACTGCAGAACATAGCAAGGTTGTCTTTTATATGAGGTTGACATGGAACATTTAAATCTCTGAGGCACTGACTTTGAATATAGGCTAATAAAACAGCAACCCACTGCTTTGGCACGCTAACCATTACAGCTGTCTCCAGGAAAAACAATATTGGTGATTGGTTATGTGGAAATTAATTAAATCCTTTGTCTCCAGCTTTTCTCCGCTGTGACTAGAGCAGTACCGTCATGCTGGACATGCCGAGTTTCCATAGCCGTAGCTTGTTTCAATCTCCATGTGATGTATGTATGCATTTATTGATTTTTAATACTTAAAAGCACATAAAGAGGAAAGACAGAGAGAAGGAGCTAAAAATATCATGGGTTTTGTTTTGTTTTTTTTAAAGAAAGATGTTTTGCACTTCAGATGGCACATGGCCACCCTGAGGAACATGTGGTTTTTAATTTGTCTGCCAATGACTTTTGATGGAACTGTTCGCACATCTCCTGCACCTTCTTGGAGGGTGGAGGCAAATGCTGTCCCTTCTGTTGAAAATGACCATACAAATAGGAAATGGGACATAAAAAATACATCCATAACAGGTCCTTTTATTTTTTTGGACGGTTCTCTTGCAGCTGTTAACGAAGGACCAGCCCCGCAGCAGCCGCCCTTGCTGCCGCAGACGCAGCCTGAGCACTCCGCCAGCGAGGATGCCCCGAGCAGAACCATCCCCACCGCCTGCGTCCGCCCCACGCACCCGCTGCGCAGCTTCGCCAACCCCTTGCTACCTCCGCCCATGAGTGCAATAGAACCGAAAGTCCCTTACACACCGCTTCTGTCTCAAACAGGTAAGAGCGGCAGGGGGGGAAGGTCTCCGGTACCACATCTGAGCTGGGGACTTTCAGTTTGTCAGCAAACAAACAGCGCGAGGCCGTCCCATGCCTTGAAGAAATATCTGCAAGCGCTCACAGAATGGAAAGTGGATATGTACATTTATATGATAATAATCCAGTATTTCATTCTGACAAAATGGAATAAAAATTCAGGACAAGGCAAGAGCTTGAAATCAGAGTTAACAAGTAAGTGATAAAAATGAATTAAATGAGATGCCAGATTAATCACTTGGTCTTGTTTCCAGTCTCCTGTTATGCTACAGTAACTTGAACCAGTGCCAAACGCTTGACTCTTGTTTCAAGGCTTTGCCTTTTTGATAATGAAAGGACTATTTATGTATGCTGGAAAAGAACTGACTGCAATCCACTCCAGTGTGCAAGCTACTTAAAAATTAAATAGCAAGCGTGCGAGGAACAGAAAAGAAATTATTCCATATTTAAAACAAAAAAAAAAAAATAAGAAAAAGGCTTTAGAGCGGTGCCACTGTGGGATGAAGCTGCAGGCTGGTGTCAGGGATGGATGGAATGGCTGCACATGGCTGTAGGGGAACATTCGTCCATGGGCGGGGGGCACGGCAGGGCGAGAGGGAACGGTGCCTTTCCAGCTCGTTTCTAGGTTGGTTTCCAGAGCAGCACCATTTCTGGAGAGCTGTTTTAAAAATTCACCCTTGGATCAAATGAGAACGTTTGTGCGAAGTATCTGGTATCTGCTTTGTTTGTGAAGTGGACCCGGTGCTAGAAGTGTTCTTTACGTGGACTGGTATCGTCTGAGTAGCACTGTTTGCCTCGGTGACCCTAACTACTAGAGCTATTAAGAAGGGGAAAAAAAAAAAAAAAAAAAAAAGTTTTTGCAGACTGGTATCTCGTTTTAACTGTTTGCCTTACTCCTTTAGCTTGGATAATCTCCAGTTTGGCTCAGACAAACTGGAGATTTCAGCTTCACTCTTCTATTCTAATACAGCTTTCCAAGCATAGCTTTCTTGCCATACAGCATATGTTAGGTCGATGTTTGCAACAAGCAAGCTACCAAAACATCTCTGCATTTTTACTGGAAGCACCTGCTATCCATCAGCAAGTAATCCAGTTTCTGACAGCAGACAGAAGTAGATAAATCCTTATTTATTGGAGAACTGCTTTTGCCAAATAGTGCTGCTGAATTATTTTTTATATATAACAGAGTCCATTCATCTTTATGTAGTACCGCATTTTACTTTATGGGGATCCAATTCTACTTGTCTTACTCTAGCGAGTAAACCCGGTACCTTGAAAGGACTATTTGTTCTCTGAGTCAGTCGGAGTTTACATTTTAACCATTATAATTAGGAGGCATGGTAAAGAGAGAGGAACTCGGGGCACGTTACTTGTCTTCATAAAGAATCCCATCATCCTGAAAAAGAAAATTGCCTTTTTTTTTTTTCAGTAAGTAATCTCACACAAGCAGGTGCAAACAATGTGTCATTAGGCAGAATTAAGAACTGAAAGTTTATGGCAATAATCTGCCATAAAGCAGTGGAAATAAATAAAGCAAATGCTAAAGGAATGAAAAAATCTGGTTTTCTGGACTCTGTCACATAGACGAAAACATGTTGTTGGCTTATATATGGCATTCAGACCTATTGTAGTCACTGGTATGCTGAAACCACATTTTTTACTTTTTAGAAATGTGTGTAACTTCATTTCTGATCTGCCTCTGGCTATTTGGAGGTGTTGGGGGTTATTTATTTCTCTGTGTATGGTTGCTTTTGCTTTTCTCAATGTACTTGTCCTCGGAGTCGTTAGCCAGAGCGATGTTGTCTCCTTTCCCGGTTTCCCGTGGCAAGGTTCCCTCTGTACCTGCTGCCGCCTGCTCGTGCCCCGCCGGCCCCGCTCCTGCACGTCGGCCCTCCAAACCAGGCTGCTCTTGCGGTACCCGCTCCCGAATCCCACTCCTGGAACCCAGATCTCTCTGCTTTCCGCTGGGGGTGGGAGAGAGAAAGCATTGAAAAAGGGACGTCACCTCACCGGCAGTTCTGAGTCTTTAACGCTACCCCCGCGCGTGATGCCCCAGCCGTAGTCAGATACCCACGAAAGGGAAATGTCAAAGGTATTTGTGAACTTTTCAAAGCTTGTGATGAGTTTCTCTATTTGAACAAGCCTCTGAGAAAAGATGACTGACACGTCCCTGCTCCTCCCTAGTCCCCGCTGGCCGAGCTGTCTGCGGAGCAGCCGAGACAGTTCCCTCAGGGACCATCTCTGCCCATTATACCCCACGTAGGGACATCTCAGGTTTAAAAGGCTCTTAGCAAATTCCCACGTTGGAATAACTGTTGCTTTCCTTCACCTGATAGATGCAATTAATTAATTTTTCATTACGTTTTTTTAAAACTAAAGACATTTTTACACGTCCTATGTAATAAAGTAATAGGGCAAGAAGTAATGACTCAACGCTTAAACCAATTAAGCTGCTCTTCACTTCGCTGTTCTGTTTTTTAAATGCATGTCAGTCAGGTGGCCTATCCCTTGGGATAGTCCATACCTAACGGAACAATCCCGCAGAATTTGGAAGGGGAGAAAGCAGTAGAGAACTGTAGAGGTTGATCCGGAGATTTCCAACAAAGACTTCATAGTCCTGGAGCTGGTGCCTGCCACTGGTCCTCACGCAGGATTAGTGTCCTAGTTAAGTTTTGGACCTTGCCCAGAGAATGGATGAGCACGGGGCTTTTTCTTGGCTTTGATTGACCTGATGCTAAAAGGAGGTATCTCCTCGAATATTTTATCTATTCAGTATATCTCTGTAGCGGCAGTATAATTAGCTGTTAAACTCTATCGTATGGTTCATAAAAAAGACATACAGAGATCATTATTCAGTTGGGGGGGATTTTGCCATGAGGATATGAATAAATATTGAAAAGGCTGTGCTCCTGGTTTTGGGTCATGACATCAGCCTAATCCAGAGCTAAATCTGCCATTTTTCTTCTTTTTTTTTTTTTCCCTCCCTTGAGCCCAGTAAATCTGAATTCCACATTAAGCCCTTCCTGTTGATACTTTATAGGATAAATGATGGAGCACTTGAGGTTGCTGATACTTATTCTGAAGGCGTGAGAATCACTCCGTGGTATTTCCAGTCCACGCTGTGGCTGCGGTCACTCCTCTTTGCAAGTCATGCACACAAGGCATGTAAGTGATTTGGCTTAGTCCCCTTTCAGGTTAAATAGAACATGTTTGATGGAGTGTTGAGCTTATTGCATTATAGATCTGACATAAATTCCACAAATGGACAGGAAAGATTTTTTTTTTTTTTTTAAACCCTCACAAATGAGAATTCCTTTTAGGTCTTGATGATCAGCTGCACTTTAAATGAACCTGAATTAGGAGGTCATTTTTCTTCTACAGAGGCAAGTGCGAGGTGGTAGAAAATACCGCCTGCAAAGTGGTGGTTTTTATATTCTGTCACAGTTTTAAAACTTCAGCTTTTTCAGGCTCCTGTATCTTTTGTGAGGTTGTAAAAATGCTGCGGTTTTTTTCTCTATTGCTACTCCACCAAAAAAAAAAAAAAAATGCAGTTGGAAATCCAAGTTGTCATCTTCTCGGTCTTCCTGGAATCACTCAGTGATACCCCAGAGCTAAAAAACGCTTTATTATACAGCAAAATGGAGCTTGATTTTCCTTCCTGCTGCTGAGCTGGAAGGAGCAGCCGATCCGGCGGTGGGCTGGGAGCGCGGGGGAAGGCTTGCACTGCAGATGAGCTGCTCAAGGTTTATTTCTGTGCCGTTTTGGAAAAAAAATGAAATAAAAAAATAAATCTTGTATTTTCAAAGTCAGCTGGCTTAGGGAGTAGAAGTGAAGGGTGAGGTGAAGAAATCTGACAGTAAACATCCCTGTGTAAAAAGCAGCAGCTGGATATTGCCTGGACATTCGAACAAATCCTTCCCATATCCAGGCTGACCCCCACACTGGTTTCATTACCAAATGGGATAAGAAAGCCTGATAAGAAAATGAGCTCCATGAGGTATTTTTTGTGCTGCCTTTTTTTTTTTTTTCTCTTTTCCCCTAAAGCCATTGTAAGAAAAGAACCAGAAAAACAAGATAAGGCTGGAGGCTTGCAAAGCCCCTCTTCAAACCGCACACTAACGGTCAAATAAATAAGGGATGAAGTCAAGAGGAATAAAGGGTATGTGGGTATTAAGCAGTGACTCCTGGGCCATCATAATCTCAAACAGCAAGGGTCTGGGGGCTGGAATTACAGTGACCCTTCGAAGGGTGGATATAGGCAAAATAGAGCAAGGCTTCTCAGTCGTGCTGGTAATAGCCTGCTCCTGACGGGAGCAGTGGTAAAATCCCGGTGACACACGTGTCTTGAATATGGGATCTCAGGTGGAGGGTTTAGAGATGGAAATTCCAAGGATAAAACTTTTGGCTGCAAATTAGGCAAAGTTTGGAGACGTGAACTTAGATCCCTCTGGTGCTAGGCTTATGCATTTAATTGCTATCCATTTTTTAGAGAGTTATATCCCCCCTCATGCAAAGTGACGATTTAATTTGTAAGTGGTATTCTGGACAATCAATTTGCTCTAATTAATTAGCCATACAACCAAAATCTGGAGCTGTCTTTTTTTTTTAAGTTTGCCGTTCACAGTAAAAGAATCCCAGTGCCAATATAAAACGCAAATGAAAACCTAAACCTATCGCTTCTAATTTGAGTTCAGTCATTGAATTTAAAGGCAACTAAGAACTCTTTTGTTAATACGGTATAAAAATCTTTCTGGCGTAAGGGTGCGGCTTTTTTCATGTTTTTGTGATGAGTGTAAATGAGATTATGGACTTTATCATAGTCTACAGTAAGCAGGGTCTATAATTTCGCTGAAAATACAGGAATGATTCATTCTTGAACCTTTTATTCTGAAATCCTAGCTTTTTGCACTGGTAACTCCCACATTCAAAGGAAAATTATTCTTTTATTTCATAAGCCTTTGCCTGCCCGCCCCCCCCAGCCTTCAGTTTTGAAATGGTTTTTTTTCTTCCACATTTCTTTTTCTGAAAACAAGCTTTCTCCATTCAGCTGGGAGGTGTATTGCCACACAAGTGTCACAAAAGGGCCGGTCCTGTCTATTAGAGGAAAGTGGCCCCAGTCCAGTGAAGTTTAATTAGCATGCAGATAACTTGAGACACCTGAGTTGTCTCATTAAAATCCACGGGACTGCTGGGAGGTGTAAAGTGAAGTGTGGGTTTAGGTGCTTGTCTGGATAAATGAACTGGTTCCCCTTGGATATAAATGGTCTATTTTGATACAAGGCAGCAGTCAAATCATTAAAAAAAGATATTTATCTGGATAAATGATACTGTAAATTCATAGAAAGATTTAAGGATGGGCCATTCTGTCTTCCTGTGTTTCATAAGCGGAAATATAAAGCTTTTTCCACCACGTGTATAATTGCTCCATATTAATTTGGGAATGTGTGTGTTACCGCTGAGCTCTTGCAGCCAGCGAGTCGCTTTTGCCCTAACCTGTGTTTATCCCACATGATATTTCTGGCAAATAGATTAAAACGTTGAAGAGCAGCTGAGAAGACAGATATCAAACTTCTCTCATATTTCCATGTATTTGAGCAGTCTGTGTTGGTTTTCTTTGGAATTGTCCTTTCCCAACTCGCTGTTCCGATACCTATTTTGAAGCCATAGCCTGTAAAAATGTGTGAAGCTCGTCAGTGCTGTTTCCAAAGCCTCCCCAACAGGCAGTCCCAGGATTGCTGGGTACCATATTCTGAAGAGTAATTAAATGAACTGTTTCTCTTTTTACTTTTTCTCCTACTATCAAATATTTCTAAATTAAACTTTGCCTCTTTCTAGGGCGCTTTCCCTTGCGTTGATTATCGCTACAAAAATCATTTTTAGAGACTCATCTTCTCAATGATAGATTTTTTCCCCACCTGTAACGTAAAACAGTTGAGTCTTCAAATAATATTTTTCATAGAGTTAGATATTCTGTTCCCCCGAGAGGCACCGTCTTAAACAGGAGCATCCTGCCACGGAGCTACAGGCGAGCTCACTTCTACCTGTTGGTCTCATCTTTATGTTTCAACTTTTAAGTCATTTAAACTGACACTGTTGTTACTGGTGGAAACTAACCTGTAAGTCGCATTTGATCCTTTTGTTATTTTTTGTTGTACTTTTATGAGAAAATTGCCTCTTTGTAGTGCCAGATAAGCAGCATACCCCATCAGCTTTGATTACTTAATAGGGCAAAGATCTGGCTTTGCGTTGCTGTACAGCCCTTCTTCCCCACCCTGGAAGTTCAGGCTGCCGATCTCCGTACTGTCAGAAGCATCCGAGATGGATGAAATTCTTCAATAATTTTAATTTTCCAGCTCGATCGCTTTCAGGTTTGTGAGCTATGACACCTCTCCATGGGAGCAGCCTTGCAGATTCCTCCGTGCCTGCAGATCGTCATTGCGAGAAGCAGCTCTAGTTAATGGCACAGGTAGTTTTTACCTTTTGTCCTGTTTGTTAGAAAAAACCGTGGAAAAGCTGTGAGATGCAGGGCCAGAAAGATTGTCCTCGTTTATGTACCAGTCTGACATCACCTTCTGATTTCTGCAGCTTGTTTTGGCTTCTGTAGTCTCATTATACAGGGTTCACTGGTACTTCTCATCCTCCAAGAACCAGTTCTTATGGGAACAAAGGCTGTTTGCACCCCAGGAGATAGATCCGTTTCCATCTGCCTCCTCAAACCAGGTGATCTTCAGCTGCAGATCCCCTTCACGTCAATGATGGGTGCCCTGTCTGTTGGGCTATTGATATAAGACTGTATCTGTATCCCCAGTTTGGAAATTCTCTGTTTAAGTTTCCATATGGGTTTTATGAGGCATGCCTATAAATACCTTGCCTGATCCAAAACGTGGGTTTTTTTACATTGTTGAAAATCCTAAACCAACAACCAAAAAAATGAGCTTTAGATTAATCAAATATTGAACAGAGCATTTTGTCCAACTCTGGAATCGATAGATTAAAATAGCTGCAGGTTTAAAACTGGAACCAGTTAGCCCATATGCAGCACAGTGCATCTTACTGCAAAATCCTCTTTTCAGAGTTTCCCCGGTGTCCTGTCTGCTGTCCCACATGGTGGTTGATGGTGGTTGTAAGCGTTTGTCGAGAGCAGAATATTAGGAAGATAAAAACATTTTTTAACTTGCTAGCTGTCCTGGCTGTGACTGTGGCCACTATCTGGGGTTTTAGCCGAGACGCATCCTCCCTCAGCCCAGCTGGTAGCGATCTCTGGCAAGAACACATGGACGTGGCAGGCTTGATCCACATCTCACCGAGGTTAATGGAAAAACTCTCATTGCCTTGGAGTTTTGCATTACCACCTTGAGAAACCAAATTACCGCAATCTTTCTGCGAAGCGCAGGGCTCGCCAGCAAAGCTGATTTCATCACATTTTCTGTTCTGTATATAGATTATCATATAGACTCTTCCTCTTTGTCACTGGCACTTAGTAAACCCTCTCAACTCTATGTACAGTTCATTTTTCCCTGCGTGCAAGCCCTTAGGCTGGTACAGAGCTTTCCCGATAGGATCTTCCCAACGCTTTGTAAAACAGCGTTGCTATTTGCCTTGCTGCTGCCAAAAATTGCTTCCTTCGTAAATCCAAAGGTGGTCGCTGGCTTCTCTGAGGCACATTACAGGCTTGGAATCAGAAGCGTGCGGGCTTTTCTCTTCCCTCGTTTCCTTCGGTTAGACCTGGCAGAATTTATGGCAAAACGTCCTATTCCTTCTTTTCAGAGATCTGACTCATTCCCTGCTAATTTTAGACCTCTGATGAGCCGATGTCTGCCCTGTGCCAATCACATCAGCACTGTGCAGCCAAAGGAGAGAGCGAGGATCTGCTGAAAGACAATTCATGCAGCTTCTCTGCGGGCTTTGGAAGGTTCTTCTTTCCATAGATGATTGAGGGAGATGAAAGAACCAGCGGAGGCTCATCCCTCACTTTTAAACACCTGAAATTCAGCTGGAGGGATACATGGTCCAGCCTCCTTGCTTTGAAAATCCAAAAGTTTGCCCGAGCAGCAGATAGGCGGAAAGGTCCCTGCGGTTCACTTCATGTTGCTCTAGCTGTTATTTCCAAGCTTTTGCTAGTAATAGATTTTGTGATCATACAGCTGTTGTACCCATCAAAATATTAAGAGTCGGTCCTAGATGCAGACCTTGAGGAACTCCACAGCTAGCCACCTTCTACTCCAGTAATCTCCATCCAGCCTGGCTTCTTGACGTTTGTCCCGAAACTAGCTCCTTTCAGTTTTTGCATTCATCCCCATTTTCTCCACTCTTAACTCCTTTTTTTTCACATCACTGTTTTGCATCCTCACCCAGAACGCCTGTAACACATGAAGCCCACAAGGATTGTTGGTCGTCAGGCTGGATACAGACCCCAGATCCATTGCGCATCTGTTGACGCTGTCGGAGTTTCCAGCTCACTGTCCTCCCCGCAGCTGGGGACTGGCCTTTGGAAACCCTGCCAGGCGAACAGCAGAAACCCCGAGCCCTCTCCCTGAAATGAGTTGTTCTCACCTGGCTGAGTACATCATCTCTTGTCCCATTTGACGTAGCTCAAAATAACATAATGCCAAGTAGCTCGCCCAAAGTATCGCTATCAAGAGGATGGATGCTCTGTTGGTTGTCCTCGCTGTCTGTCATGATAGCATACGGCCTGATATGCGCAAATGCATATGGATTTGGAAAACGGCTTCTTTTTGGCTGGGCACAGGAGCGCAGTGATGTGCAGTGCTCCTGGAATAGCGAGGATGGTACTGCAGCGAGTTCAGCGCGGGCCTCGGGGAGGCGGCGGTAGCTGCGATTTGCACCTGGTCGCCATATATTATCTGACTAATGAGCCAGGGAAGTGTTTAATAACCCCACTGAGAAAATGAAACTTTTAAATGGTAAATCCATGCTGGGGCTGCTCAGAGTTACACCTGATCGGTATTGTCATCGTCTGCCTCTTGCGGCACCACTTCCAAGGTTTCTTCTTTTTTTACTTGGGAGACTCCGGCGGAGTTGGATAACATTAGAAACCAAAGCGATTTTAATGTAATTAGCTGCTCATTTGCATAAATTAGTTTACTTAGCATGTCAACCTTCTGCATCCAGAATTCTCTTTGAGAGGCTTGCTTGGTCTTTTTAGCATCCTTTGGGGGAAGAGGGCTCAACTGTTGGACTAATTACGTATTACAGGCATCACCGTGGAGAACGGTCACCACTGCAAAGCGTTGGCTGAGGAACGTGCAATAGGCATCTGTGCACGAGGAGAGTTTGCTCAGCTTCGTATTAGTTATGAGCATTATGACTTGCCTGTTGCTTTTGTAAGCTAAAGGGCAAAAAGATGCACAACCCAAACTTACTAATCATCATTATGACTTCTCATTAACAATATCCAGGAGGGAGCATCTGTCTTTGTGCAGAAAAGCGGGTCTTTAAGTCCAATTACTGCAATTGATGAGTTACATATGAGAAACATGATTTTTACCACGGGATTTAGAGGACTGCAATAGCAACACACGCCGCATTCCACATGAGCTCCTCACCACCACATCAAATATTTACTTCTCCACCAGCCCATGAAAATCAAACAAGTCGCAATGCGAAGTCACGTGTATATATAAAAAAAAAGCCTATTTGGGTCCATTATCTACCCAATAAACAGCATGGATGCTGTGGTGGCTGTACCTTCTTGTTTATTTTTGACATCACAGCGATGTCCCAGGATGCAATTGAGATTCCCTCTAACGGGAATTGGATAAATCTCTTTTTAGCAGGGCACGCGAGTGCTGCAGGAATGGGAATACCACCACAGCTGCCAGCTGCAGGGGCCATAGCTGCGGTTTGCTTCTTTGCTGAGCACTGCAGGTGTTTTCAAAGCCCTGGGGGGGCAGAAGAAAATCATTGAGAAGGTACAGTGTGTGCCAGGCAGCTCAGGGTTAGTTTGCCTGCGATGGTACTGCCTTCTGCTCTTTATTTTTTTAGGATCAGGCTGTTGCGGTTCTCCATGTGCAACTGCCGGGCGCACATGGTGAGTGTCAGTGTGTGCATATTCTCCCCACACGCTTCTTTGGAAATAAGCTTATTTTGTTAAGAAATGGAAGTGGCAAACAGTCCCTGTTTAAAAAACTGATTTGAATGTGCAGCACTTAGAAGATGGAGTCTCTGGGGATAGCTGGATCGGCTGCTCTTACCCTGAGATACAGGGAAGTCTGAAGGCCAGTTATTAAAGAAGTCTTTTAGCTATTAAACGGGGGCTGGAGGAGTGAGGGTATCTTTGTGGGGATCTCTTCTCGCTTGTATTGAGCTTTCACAGGTTCATAGCTTCAGCTAAACAGGAGTTATCTGCGGCGCTCAGCCTTGCAGAGGGGGTGTCTGCGGGTCTCTCCCTCTGCCCCCATCTTGCAGCTCTTTACTGGAACTTACTCTTAACGAACACGCTGCTGGCAACTCGCTTTGCCTCTGGTTTTCCATTGTGTTTTCCTCTGCCTTCAACTCATTAGAACTGTGAACGCGGTTCTTTGAAATACAGGAAAATTAACCGGCGACTCTTGTCTGCTGGCCGCTCGCTGGAGCTGTGAGGGTGCGGAGGGCTGTCGTGGCTGCAGGGATTTGGGGGGATCTGGGGGGCGAGAGCCGCAGCGGTGGCTGCCCACCTGCCCACACTGGAGTCACCCTCCAGGCAGCGCTGCTGCGGGCTCCGGAGCCTTGCTTTCCCGATGTGTTAAATGATCTATAAGAAAAGAGAGGCAGTCAGGTGGCATCTAGTGATGAAGCGATGGGACGAGGTGTTAGATCATCTCGTCTCGCCTCCCTTTGCCACGACAGGTCGGACCAGACGATGTTGTGAGGTCCCCTCTGACCCGGGCTGCTCTGTGATGCTATGGGGAAAACAAATGGGTGGTTAAACTTCAGATTCGTGAAAGGATGTTTTGGTTTTGCGTGGGAACCGGGTGGGTTTCGGATCTGAGAGGTGGGTGTTGGTGTGTGTCCCGTGTGGATGGAGACATCTCCCACGCTCCTGGTCCCTGTGTTGCAGCTCCAGAGCCGCGGGCATCCTCGTACAAACCTGTCCCGTGGCTCATCCCTGGGACAGCCCTGCCTCTGCGCACAGTTTACGGCTTGAGTGTCTCAAGACCGGTTTTTCTCTTTCTGGTCCAATTCTGATGCAGTGGCTGATAGCTGACTTGACTTACTGATGCCTTTTAACAGCTCTAATAAGCGCGATCACCTACTAAAGCAATGGCTGTTGTTAATTGTCATTATTATGGTACATGTTTTCGTAATAGGAAAAAGGCAGAGGACTTGCTGAAGGTCATAGTGGAGGAAATATATGGAAAAAAAAAAGTCATTTATTTATGATTCGTGTCCTTGATTTCAACGGGAGTCAAATGAGCAGAATAAAAATTGTGCCCAAGTCCCATGGGAGATGGAAACCTGCCCTGTGAGACTCCACAGTGATCCCTTGTGCCAGAGGGGATCTGCCGTTCCCTGGGGGGGTGGCTGGGGGGATCTGGCAGCCCCTGGTACGTGATGGGTCCTGCCGAGCCAGTATCAGCCTGGAGATTGCACGTCTGAAGAGACCAACGTGAAACTTGCCTGAGGGCACACGTAGGTGTCAAAGTGGTTAAATGTTGATAGAGAGGAAGTAGGAAAAATAGATTTTGGGGACCTAGGTGGCTGAGAGAGGAGCCGGAGGCGCTCGCTGGCATGTGTTTGGCCTCGCGCCGCGGGCGTAGGGATGTCTAAGCCATAGCTTCAGGGCAGCAGGATTACGCTGGCAGCAAGCAAGCCTGGAATTGCCGTCCTCTTTTTTGGCCTTGAATCTATGATGCATGAGATACACGATCTCAGTTTGGCTTCGCGTGGCAACGTTGATTTTAAAGCTATCCCCGTGTACTTCACATCGGTGTTTTGTGTGCCTCTGTTTCCACTGACAGCTCTCGTGTCTCCTGCAGCGTCTTGCATAGAGCTTGTGCCACGCAGAAGCATATAGCCCAGGACAAAGGTTTTATTCTTTGATGTTTTAAACTATTGAGAGAGACAAAGAATTGTTAAATTTCCTCTAGAAGAGAGCTGAGACCTCTGGGTTGCTGCATCTTTAAAGGGCAGCTCAGGCAGTGCTGGGGCTGCCACCTCTTTTGCCAAGCAGCAGTACTGCGGCTCCATGGGGCGGGCAGCAGTTTCAGCAGAGCTGCTTAAGAAGGAAAATCCCTTTCTGTCAAAAAAATAAATCTATTTTGATTTTTTTTTTTCCTTCCTTCCGAGCTGGGGTAAAAAGTCAGATCGAACTTTTTTTTTTTTTTTCTTTTTTTTGAAAAAGTTGAAATACAATTTTTATTTTAGCTTGTTCAGTGACCCACCTGGAGGGCTGCTGTCAGCTTGAGGGAGTTAGGAACAAAAATAGAGGAGAACCATGGAAATAACAGCCGTTCCCCCAGCCTGGCCGCTGCTCCCTGCTCTTCGGTCCCACTGTCTCCCTCAAACACCACATCCAGCTGGCAGTGCCCTGCCTGGCAGGGACCACAGAGCCCAGGTTTTCTCCATCTTCCTGGAGTGCCAGGTTTGTAGGTATTATTCCCAGGAAAATTGAAGTTTCTGTGTGAACGCTTTCGTTGCTGCAGAAGAGCATGCTTCACCAGAAAGTAACGTCAACAGCAACTGCAGATGCGCTGCCTCGGACCTCGGCTCTGCTGGGCGCAGCGGTGGGGTTGAGACCTGCGAGGTTTGAAATAGGATTGAAGAGATTTTAGAAAGCGTTTGTGTGGGCTCTGGCGCTCCCCCGGGAAGAACTGCCGTGAAGCCTGCCCGGGGAGGAGGCTGCGCGTTTACAACTGAAACCACCAGCAGCCACGATCACACCAGCTGCATTTGGCCCCCTCCCCGTTTCACTGCCATCCCTTTTGTCGTACCTCCAGGTTCTCAGTGTGACTGTTGTTTCTTCTTCCAGGGCCTAACCTCCCCAAGGCTCAGGTGAAGACAGCGTCCCTTGGCTTGGCAGGGAAAGCCAGGTCGCCTCTGCTGCCCGTCTCGGTGCCCACGGCCCCGGAGGTCGCAGAAGAGGGCCACAAGCAGCCGGAGGACTCCGCCAACGTAAGAACCAGCGCCCCGAGCTCGCGAGGCTCCTCACCATCCAATTATAGTCTCTAATCCCCAATCTACACGTTAATTTTGAGATAATGGTCTGTCCCTCCGTGCCTCAGGTATCACGCTGCAGCTGATGGCTATTAGAAAGCCAGTAAAAAGTTCTGGCAGCTGGTAAAACTTTGCTGGTGGCTTTAATGGACTTTGGCCGTCTGTGATACAGGGGAGAAGCGAGTGCTTAAATTCTGTGTTAATATTATCCACGGGACAGCTCGCACAGCCTCTCCTGAGCGCCCTGAGATAGCAGGAGAAGAGAAGGAGGGGGTGAGAAGGGCGATAAGGGAAGAAAATAATTTTGGCAGGAAAAATGAGTATATAGTAATACCAGATAATGGTAAGAAGAATAACGTTGAAGAAGGAGATAAGTGAAACTGAAAAGGTGGTGAAATTAGAACAGTCTTTTAACTCCTATTAAGACTGTTAGAGAAAGGTCTCACGTGGTCCAGAAAATGAAACAGTGGAAAAGAAAAAGAACGAGGGGAAAAAAGAAATACATTAAATACACATTGTGTATCACCTCCTTTCATCTACTTGCACAGGAGAATTTTTTGCTAGGCGCTATAGCAGTGATTTGTCCAATGTTTTGTTAGTGAATCCTTTTACGTTTTCAACCTGGCTCAAGGGGAAGACAAAAGGTTTGTTTTAGATGTAGGTCTGGAGGGTTTGGATCTGTCCCCCGCTTAATGCAGGACAACAGCGTTTGATTCCTGCCTGTCGTTACCGACGGCATAAAAATACACTTCTGCCTAGAGTCACAGAAGGGTTCTCGTGTTTTGCTGGGAAAAGGGGACGTGGGATGATGTAAGAACCAGGGAATCTCCTACTGGAACGAGAACGGGAAGGAAAATGCCCTCCATGGTGAAACTGCTGGCATAAGGAGTAATTTCACACAGGACATTTGGTAACGCAAAGTGCAATTTCAGTGCTCAGCATCTTATTTCATCACAGCAGCACGATTTAGCACTCGGGAGAGATGCTGCTCAGGCTCCACAAGCATGAGGGCGGTTACAGGCAATAACAGTGCAGGCAACAAGCTCATCGCGTGGTCTGAATTTGGGGAGAAAAGCTAAAATGTGGGGATTTTTTTTTTTAAACTTGACTCCACAGGTACTCTTTTCAGCTACCTGCTTCATCCCACCTCAGGGACTGCAGGGCTTGTACAGCAGTGTCAAATCTTTTACTGGATAAAACCCATGTATATAACTAACTGGGTGTGTATATATATATATATATATATATGGATGTAAAACCATCTGAGCTTCCACTCAGCGTCTGAAGGCAGTGGATCACTCCTCTTGCTCTTGCCTTGGAAATTTTTGGGGTCAGTGGTTCTCAAGAACAGGTGTAGTGCTGGTACCTTCAGGTTTTGCTGCAGATTCCCAGCTGCCCATACCCAAAGGATAACTTTCCTCCAGCCCAGTTACGCGCTTCTGAAAACTGTTCCCAGTCCTCTGCTCCCACTAAAGGTGATCGTGGAAATTCCCCACCACCAGCAAGGGCTGAGGAGTTGGGGTAATTGCCAGACAAGCCTGCCCTGGGGGAGGACATGTTTAGATGAGCGTTTGATGTCTCTGTTGGGTGCTAAAAAATATCTTTATAGTCACCCCAAGCATGGGCCCGTGCAATGTAAAGGAGGGAGCTGGGGAAATGGGGGCTCAGGGAGGGGGTCGCTAATATCTCACATCGCTCTGGCATGGTCACCCCTGGTTTTCAGGGTGCTGAGCCCAGAGAGGCTTTGCTGTCCACCCTGTGAGCATCAGCCCATCCCTGATGGCTCCAGGTCCCTGAGGACGGTGTGGGGACGGGGTCCCCGCCATGGCCGTGCCCCGGGCTCTGTGCGGGTGGGTTCGGTTCCCGTCCCGCCGCCCGCTTATCTGTGTGTGTTTGCTCCCAGGTTTACGAGCAGGACGATCTGAGTGAACAGATGGCCAGTTTGGAGGGGCTAATGAAGCAGCTCAATGCTATCACAGGCTCAGCCTTCTAACAGCTCTTGATGAAGCGATAATTATCCCGGAGCATTGCAGCATACCAGGATTTCACGCATACCACCCACATACACCACCCCATAAAATCATCTTGTTCCCGGTACCACTCCTTCAGCGCAAGGAAGATTCCTGCAAAGTCCTGAAAGGAATGATAAAAGTAAGAAAAAGGAATGACTAATAATGGAAACGTTACAGAACCGTAGACCTGGCATCTCAAGCGATGAAAGCGTGGCAAAGCGGACGGCGGCGTCACTGCAGAGTCGTAGCTGATGCCACTGGATTGCTCCTTTTGATCCACTAGTCTTCGTAGAGCTCAAGTTGTCATGACTAACTCATGTTTTACTCCGTAGAGGTTTGTAGCTCTTTGTATAGATCTAGTCTTACCTCATGCAAGTCTATTTTAAACATAGACCATGCCATTAATGAGACAGTGTCGTAGGTCACTCCTTTGGGTTGCTTAGGTTGGTTTTTTTCAAAACGCGTAATTACTGACTACAGAAACACCCATAGCAAATGATCTCACCACCTCACCAAAAATTTGAAGGTTTTCCCAACAGCACAAAACGAAAAGACAAATTACTAATTTCTTTTATCATCTGTCACTCAACTCACACGAGTGATGGGGATGAGCGAGTTGCTGTAAAATTCAGCCATTTTAGCAAGCATTTGTAAATCCTCCAGTAGTTCATGTTTTATGTATGGCAAACAGAGAACCAGGAATGTTAAAAAAAAAAAAAAAGGGCACAAAAAAAAAAAAGGCAAAGAAAAAAAAAAAAAGAAGTCTGCATTGGTGGCCTGCTGCCAGCCAGCCAGTGTACACTTGCAAAAAAGAGGGCATAATATGCAATCTTCTCTGACACACAGTCATTACGTGCTTAAGCTTGTAATAAAACGTGTCTGTGTCTGGGTGGCCTTTGTGCCAGACCACCCTGCGGTGACACTGGGGAGCACTGCTGGGGCCACCGCGAGGCAGAGCAGAGAGAAAAACGGAGCTGAATTTTCCCCTGGTCCTTCCCATCCAGCCGCCATCCCCTGGGATGGCTCCCATCTGAGGACCCGTCCACCGGGGATGCCGATGGGCAGAGGATGAGGAAGGCAAAGGGATGGCAGGTGCTGGGTGCTTCCCGCAGGCAGGACACGAGCCTGGGGGAAGAACCACGGAGGCCGGTAAATAACTGCTAAATTAATTAGGAGAGCTTTTCTGCAAGCGTAATGTTTCCTGGTTGAGATCGGCAGCACCCCACACGAGCAGCAATCAAAGAGCGGAGAGCAGCGGGACACCGGGAACCATCTTTAGGGATTCCCTCTCCTTGTCCCAGTGCTTTAGCTGCGCATTACCGTGTTTATTGACAACGATAACTGGCTGAATTGACTAAATTTTGTGTGCATACATTTTATTGCTAAATTTTCAGCTGCATTCAGCATTAATCTCTGTTTATGCAGCTGAATCACCAAAAGGGAGCTAATTTGCATATTTATCAGTTAGGAGGCTGCAAAACCCAATAAGAGAGTTTCAGATGAATTATTCCATTCAGCTCTGCCTTTGATTTCAAGCTTGAGTGGGTCATAATTTTAAAAGAGCATGGAAAGGATAGGATCTTTACAACCTAATAGCTCCTTTTATTAGGTGGGTAATTATATGTGAATCTCCGAATAAAATATTTTGAGTAAAATGGCACTGCAACAGAAGTAATAATTCAGATTATTTTCTACGGCCCTTTGCTGGAAAGGAAATCAGATGTCAAGGAGGAATTCAAATGCTTCATTAGGAACTCTAGTGTGTTTGTGAAAATGCTCCTTTAAAAATGCCTTGTTATTCAATTTACTAAGATTTTAATGAAATATTTCTCAAGAGTGAGGCAATCTTGTTTGCATGGGAGGCTGGGCTTTCCAGTTCCGTAAGATTTGTAACCAAAAAACCTCCACTAAACATAAAGTGCACAGATCTTTTCCGCTGAAAACCCAGCTCAACTGTTAGACCCTATGAAATCACTACCTCCATTTTAAGGTGGGATAAAAAAAAAAAAAAAGGCGGCTTAGTGCAGCTTTTGGATAGCTCCCCGTCTGTATTTGCGGAGGTGGACGTTGTTGAAATAGGAACAGAAGGTCAAATCTGCCTCTCACTTATCATTTGTGAAATATCACCTACCCTGGGTCCGCGGCAGGACAGCCGGGAACGGAAAGTGCCCCCAGGACTTTAAAGAGCAGCGCTGCACCTTCTGCATCAAGGAATACTAATGCGGGACCAAGCGTGCAACAGCCCCTAATTGCCTAAAATCAGACGAGCTACACAGAGGTTTGTTTGCAAGTTGGATTTGGTTTGGTTTGGACGGGCGCGCTGTAGCGCCCAGGCGCTTCGGGATCGACCAGCCCCTTGGTGTCGCGTTCGGGCGTCTCTCCCGACGCAGACGCTGAGCCCCTGCCAGCCGCAGGCTGCTCTGGCGCTGCTGGCAGCGCTGCCTGCCTTCTGCCGTTGGGAGCAGATTTTCGTTGCTATTTTTGGGCTCAGCCCGTTGAAATCCGTAACGCTGGTGGACGGAGGCCAGCATCCTCGTGTCCCCTGTCCGCGGCGAGGAGCAGCTCCCGTGGGCTCAGCCCCGGCAAGGCGCCGCCACTCCCCACCTCCTCACTGAATAATTTAGCCAGAAGTTTCTGCTTCAATTCAAGTTCAACATATGTGAGTAAAACTGAATTATTCTATATAAATGCTGAGGTTTGGAGCTGAATTTTTTTTTTTTTTTTTTCCATTTCCTTCTTACAGCCAAAAAAGTGCTGTACCCTTCACCTCACCTGAGCCACGTGATGCTGAATTTGGGCAGTGTTGTCCTAAGGAGCCTTGGAGACGTTCCCAACCTCTATTTGAGGATGATTTTAGTACAATACCTAACTAATTAGTAAGCAGGCATTTCTTGGGAAATTTGAGCTTATGTGTAAACTACCTAACTAGCAAAACTCAGATGTTTTAGCATAGAACTTCCACGTTTTATTTTGCTGATGCTCTATTTATTTGCAATGAGCATGGCCAAAAACAGATATATATTTTTTATTTTTGCTTTTCATTTTTTTCCTCCAATGCCTAAAAATGGTTCAAAAGGCTGAGCACTCCCTAGCTCAGCATCTTTGTGGACTGCTCAGATGTTCACTTCTGGGGAAAAGGTTCAGTCAGTTTGAGAAGCTTTTTACTTTTTGGAAGGGAGAGGATAATCTGCTTGTTGTTCTTGCATAGGATCTTAATTACAGCATGGTTTAGGGCTGGACATCGATACTGCCAAAATTTTGCCGTAGGGTTTGTGGTGTCACTTCACAGGGAGCGAGGACCATCACATCCCCTATGCTGGTCTGGTGCACCCTCATGTTTAGGAACTGGGAATTCCCAAATAAAAGGCAGCCAGAATTTGGAGAAGCACAGAGATACATCCCTGGAAGCGCTCAAAGCCAGGCTGGGGCTTGGAGAAACCTGGTCTGGTGGGAGGTGTCCCTGCCTGTGGCAGGGGGTGGACTGGGTGGGCTTTAAGGTCCCTTTCCACCCAAACCATTCGATGATTCTGTGATAGTCACGTAGCTCCCAGCAGGATTGCCCACCCCAGTTTCTCGAGCGATTTGCAAATGCTGCAGAGATTGGTCCTTGCTCTCCCCATGGCAATGTACGTCCCAGTATGCTGTGGCAAGTTTGCACTGGTAGTGAAGGAAATCTCAGCCACGAGGCTCCTGCGCGGCTTGGAATGTCGCGTGTTGGATGCTACAATAAGATTCTGGCACAACGTGGCTGTTCTTTCCATCAGCGCTCCTTGAACCTCTTCTTTCAGTAGCCTTGCTTTTCATTTTTTACAGGAGCATCTTTTCACCAACCCCTTCCCAGAGCCAGCTCCTTTAGAAACTGGCTTAGGTAGGACCGCTGCTTGTCCGGCCTGAGTCCCTCCTTGACATTTTTAAAGACTAGATGATTTTTTAAAACATTTCTCCGGAGCTTCTGGGCATGTTTGCAGTGCGTGCTCACTGGCTCGGACATCTTCTGCCCAAACACACAGTGCAGCCCAGAAACCACCAGGCAGCACAGCGGCAGCGCTTGTTGGCACGCAGAAGGGTGGGAGTGAGTTCAGTGAGACCATCGCTGGGTTCTTCCAGCCCTCGGGAAGCATCCGATGTTCTCTCCCGCAGTCAGAGCTGATGGGGTAGTTGCTGCTGTAGGTCGCCGAGGGTCCTTTCCCGGCACGGCCTCCTAGCCGGCACCTAGCGCTGAATCCTGCAAATCCACACGTGGATGCTGGCACGTGCTGCCGCGAAGGGGCACGAACCACCTTCAGCAACACCAGTGGTAGAACCAGGCGCAGATGCTGGCGGGGTGGGAGCTGGCAGCGTTACCGAGGTGCTCATCGTCCCCAAGGAGATGTCGGCCAGGCAGGCGCTCTGCAGGCAGCGCCGGTGGGCAGGAGAAGGAGGTGAATCTGCAGCCCCCCCCGGCCTCATTTCTGAGATGGATACCTGGAAGCCGGATGGAAGAAGGTTGTTGTTAAAAAAAAAAAAAAATATCATGGCTTCATAGGTGATCGGAGATCGTTTTTCCTGTTGGCTTCGTTTCCCCGTGTCCCCATTAGCTGCTCAGTGTCCTGTCTGGTGTCGAACTGGGTTCTCAGAGGCTCCATGACCTGTTTTTTTAAATGTTCTCAGCAAAAGGCATTGAACGCATCCTCATTCTGGTCTCGGCTGGCGGGAGGCACGGTCAGCCCCCGTGGCGAGGCGGCACGAGCCAGCGTGCCTCACTGTATGCTGTACATGCATTTCCAAGCGCGAGGAAGCAACGTCGGTAGGAGAAAGGACGATGCTGTTTTTATTCTTGTAAAATACACCTGGCGATTCCTACGTTTGTGAATTGCCACCATGTTCGGGATGGGGCGGTTGGGGGGGGGAGGGTGTACTTTTTATAAGTAATATTTAATTTATTATTTAGAGTGTTTTCTTTTGGATAATTTATGATACAAGGGATACCTGGCTGGAAACCTAGAGCAGGCTGTTAAAGCTGCAGTGTGCCCATGTCCCCGCGTGCTGGGCTCTGGCCCTGCCTTACGCGCCCCAGGCGTGAGGATTCGGAGGGTCGGGCAGCGGGATGGTGCCACCGGCCACCGCCACCAGTGGCCACCGCCACCACCGCGCACGCCCCACGGCTGCGGTGAAGCACCGGCTCCAGCCTGCTGATTCAACGTCCTGGCACTGGTGAATGCCATTTAAAGGGCTTAGCAAGGTAATTCAAAAATTCTTAGCATACTAGTGATATGTTTATCTGATAGAAATGGGTTATACTACAGCTTTAACTAGCCTTAGTTTAAAAAAAAAAAAAATCTTGTTGTTACAAAAGGCCTAAAGATGGCATTTTGAGCCTATAAACAGTTTCTTTAAATTGTCAGACTCTAGCATTGTTAACCAAATTAGAATAGTGACTGCAATATTTAAGTGTAAATCTTGTTCTATGAGAAAGGAAACTTGCTTACAGTTTAAAAATAAATGACTGTTTCTACACACAATCTTGTATACTACTACATGAAGAAAAAGGGGGTTTTGTAATGCACTGTAGAACAGTCTCATATTCATTTTTTATAGAAATGTTATTCCAATGGTGCATTTTTTTGTTTAATAAATAAAGTTTTGATACAAATTCTCTCTCTTTGTCCGCTATGTTGTACGACAAGCACCAGGTGCCGGCCCCCGTGTCCCAGAGCAGGCGCCGCTCCCAGCCCATCCCGCTTGGCCCCACTCCATCCCCGCCGCGTTGCACCAAACCCCGTGGAAACGCAATCTGGGGGTCAGTTGAAGGTGACTATAGGGGCACACACTGGGTGCTGCAGGAGCTGTGTCAACTTGGGGAAGGTATTGAAGAAGAAGTCTTCTTGTATAGGAAAGCGCGATGCCACCGTGCAGGCAGGCGTGCGGGAAGGTAATTTCACACTCTTGGGAATCAGCCCCCGTGTCAGCGGGGAAAAGTCGTGCCGGGCTTGGCTTCTCAGTGCCAAGTGTGCTAAAGAGGTTTCCAAGACGTCCCTCCAGCTATTACATGTCACAAACTATCTTCAATCTCCCTGCAGCGAGCAGCCGGGAGTGGGATTTATTGTTCTTCCCATTGATCCTGTTGTTTTTTCCGGGTGATGGCTGAGCCTACCTGCCCTGCCTTCCACCGGTGGCATGGGTTAGTAATAAAGTGACCCAAACCAGTGTTGGGTGATGTGAACAAGCTCAAAACACATTAGTGTTGAGCTCTAAGCGCTCAACACGTGGATTTTCATAGCTGTCCTGCCTGGCACCGACCTGTGAGCGCCCATGAGTGCTGCCAGCGTCTCCTCTGACCCCGTAGCCCAAGGACTGCACGCAGCAAATGTTCTCCAGAACCTGATGGGTAACTAAGGCAGCTGGTTCGGTAACTCGTAACAATTTACGGCTCGCTTTCCTCGTCTGTCCCATTTCTGGTGTTGCAATCATCGGTGGTCCTTGTCCTGGAGACTTACCTGAGTGTCCTCATGCTCTGTTACTGGAGTCATGGGTGTTTTCATTGCTAAGCCCCCCTGGCACCGGGTGCCCCCAGCTGACCCCAAGTGCTTCCTAGGTCTCCTGAGGCTGTTCTGCAAACAGTCTGCGAAGCAGGCTCGGTGGGAAGGGCACGCTTTACGTGCATGAAGCCCCAAACCCTCCTGCCTCTCACTTCCCCATACAGGTGCTGACAACAGGTGGCTTGTCCTCTGATCAGAGGAGACAGGGACGAGTCCATATCCTGAATAAAACACAATTAGAGCAACTCTTTGAGCTGCGCGAGTTCTGAGGACCCGGTGCCCACCGCTGCAGCCCCCGTGGCCGGCATCGCATCCTCCTGCGTGTCCCTGCTTCCCAGCAGGGTCCCCCCTCATGTTCCCATCATGGCCAGCTCCCTGGCGCGCCCGTGGTTGTTCTTTCACACCAAGCTTTTCTTTCTCATCTAATTTGGAGGGTTCTGGGTCAAGTGAATGTTTTGGGGGGAGGGGGCGACGTCTGCTTTTCCCCCCGTCATTCTCAGCTTTCAGGACCATATAGCAAAACACATCTCTGTGGAAGGAATTGCTTTTCTTCTCGCGCTGTTTGCTCTTGCAAGGTCTTGTCCAAAGAAAGTAGTGTGGTTTGTGGGGCCAGAGCTTTCATGTTTATTTCTAAAAATTAATACCGCTTTATGGATGCTGAAGCCCTTTTTATGTTCTTGGCACAACCTTTTTCAATATCGAAATGACTTTTATTTCTAAACTCCGAGCAGTGGCAGGTAGCAAATCATCACATCACGCAAGTGGGAGGATTTTTGTGTTTGAAGACTGAGATGTAAAGAGATGTAAGAAGCTGCCTCTGTTGTTAGGTAAGGGTATTAATCCTGCTTTTGAAGCACCTCAAAACCTGACAGGTTTGTGCATCTGCAATGTTGAGAGTGACACAGGCATGTCCCATGTGCTCACCCTCTGCCCGCCCGAGCACATTCCCATCCAGGCAGGGACCGGGCGCTGGGGACCTCGGTGCTCGCTGGGGACCCTCGTCCTGCGCCCAGGGCTGTGCTCAGCACAGCACCACGGCAGAATGCGGCCGGGGGCACGTCGCCTGCTCTGCGGCACTCGGGTCTGGGGTGAGCATCTCGCACAAACATCTTGTGCTTTGTTTCCCCAAAGTTTAGTTTTGATGCCAAGGAGGAGGGCGGTGGGGCTGGGCAGGGGAGCAGGTGGTGAGACGGGGCATTTTGATGAGGTCAGACTTTTGATATTTATGGATTTAAATATGGGAAAAAGGGGAACATTAATTTAATTTTTCCTTAAAGTGTTATGGCTGCATTTTAGAACATACTGCAAAATCAATGTTAAAGCTGAATTGAAAGCTCAGAAAACCACTCCAAGGACCCCAAATGCAAGTCTGGGGGGGCTTTTGCCTTCATGGCACTTTGTAAATGTGAAGCTCTCCTCTGCAGGAAGAGAAATCCACCTCAAAAAACTTAATAAAAGGGCTCAAGTCGACACCACGGTGGGACTTTCCTCCAGAAAAGAAGGACGTGATCTGTTGCAGTTTGGTTTCTCAGGCTGAAGGCTGCATCGTGCTGAAGGCAAAGGTGGGTCACTATCCCAAAGGAGGAGCCAGGAAAAAAATCTGGGGGGTGCTCTAGACCAGTGCTTTTGCTTTTGTGCTGGAATCCTTGAAAAACTCTTATTATTTGGAGTTGTTAGCGGGTATTAATGGAAATCCTTTCTATTACACCACGTTTAAGCACAGAGAAATATGACTGTAGGGCAAACCAACCCCTGATGAATTGCATGTGTTGAAGCTTTAGTTTGAATTTAAAATGGTGGCATTCTAATAAATACACCATGGTTCAGGGTTTTATTGGTCAGGTGGGAATATTTTGTTTCACACACAAAAAGACATCGGCCCCTCTTGGAGCCAATAAATTAAATCCATTTGAGTTTCTCATGTAACAAAATAATGCTAAGTGTAGGAAATGAATCGGTGGATGGTTTAGAAGAAAATATGGTTTCACTGTAAGGCAAACTGACTGTCAGATCAGGGCGTTTTGGTCTGAAGACCTTTGCTTTCAGTATTTGCGGTGGCAGCATGGGATTTTTCGGGGAAGCTTTGCATGTCCATCACCTTGCTTTTCCCGGCATCCAGAAGAAGAGGCTGCAGCCAGCCTGTAAAAATTAACCCATCATAAGAAACGAACGAGCGTCTGTGGCTGAGACATTGTTTTCCAAGCGTGAGTGACCCGCAGCCGCCCGTGGAAGGGTGTGAGCCCTGCATTTGGTGGCCGGTGACTCGGTCGCCTGAGCAATCTGCTCGCGACAGATGCACCACGGCGGAGCCGGTTGCCGCTCCCCTGGCTGTGAGCAAGGCAGTTAGCCACAGAGCAGAAAAATAATAATAAATCCGAGCTGGCCGCCAGCGTGTTTTCTTTATTAAGTAATTTGCAGACAACCTCCTGAGAGGCTTGGCAGCTCACCGATGGCTTTTCCCGTACAATTTCTCCAGCTCTGATTTCATGCTCACTCCACAGGAGGAGGCTGGAGCGCTTGGCTACAAAATGAAGTCAAAACCAGGAAAATGAGCTGGTGGTTTGAAAGGAGGTGCAGAGCCTGTAGTCAAAAATCACTCCCTGGACAAGCAGCAGCACGGGAAGAGCTCAGGGAGAGCACTTGCACATTTAGTGCACGTGTAAAAACTTCCCCTTAGCCCAGTTCTTAAAAGAAGCAAACCTGGGAAATGCAAGGAAGCAAATCTGCTGTGCGTGAAAGCACCTCGCTGTGATTTTTTTTTATTACAGCTGTTGCACGGGAGCACGCCAGAGAGACTGCAGTAAAGTAGGAATGGGTCGGGATCCAACCCAGCACTGTCACTGGAGCCTTGCCTGGGCGTGGAGCATCTCCTCTGCTTGTATTGCCAGCTGGGTGCAAGCAGGCTGAGGCGCTGGGAGCTGAGGTATTTGCTGGAATACAGACGGCACCGCCAGCCCAGGCGCCTGGGGTCGTTGCTGGGGTTGGCTGAGCCGCGGTTTGGGCTGGGACTGCACAGAGGGATGTCTCCAGAGGCTTCTGGCTTTGCCAGCTCAAGTACACTGGAGTTGCAGGATCTTTTTAGGAAATAGAATTCTGTTCCTTGGGGGTTGCTTTGAGGGCAGGCCTCCATGCACATAGGCTTGTAAGCACCAGGATGGTCTGGGAGGCTTTCCCGAGGCTGGGATCTGCAAAGAAACAAAAGAAATTAACTAAGACATTTTCTAGCAACAGGCATTGGCTTACCAAGTCCTCTTTAGGAACAGGCAGGACCTCGATGCACAACTGCACCTCTCTAAGGCAGTTATTCTATTCTGTTATTCTAGTTACTCTATTTTAAAAGCGGTTAGTTTCCCCGAGCCAAGGAAGCAGAGCCTCACGGGTGCACCAGGCTCCCACTGCCTTTCTGCTGAAGTCCTGAGCCCCAATGCTGTTTACAAAATGCATTATAAAAAAAATTGGATTTTTTCCTTTCAAACATCAGAAACTGATAATTTGAAGCTATCCAAGTATTTCCCTCAAACATATTGTATTTTATGGAGTATGCTCAGGAAATTATGGCAGTGTTTTGTTTCAGTCTTGTTTCAATGTGGCAGAGTATTTGGCTGTGCTATAAATATTTTGACTTTTTTTCAAGGATCATGCTTTAAAGTTACATATCTTCCGGCTGATATTATAATGCAAAAGTCCAGATGTAAAAGTCAGAAGAAACCGTTCTCACCTGGCTGAAATATAGTGTGAGTAAATCAAATACCTTCACCATATTTCCTTTTAAAAAAATCTGTGAACTACTCATTTTTTCACCCTGGTTTGGGACAGAACCAGGTTTTGGCTCGATTGTGGAATAGCAATTCAATTTGCTAGCAGTCTTAAACCAATCTGCTCTGCTGCATCTGCCGGTGCTGGCGCCCCAGGCAAGACAGTCCATCTGCAGCAACCCAGTGGAAAGCAACCAGCCTTCCCAGCGTGCTGTGTAACCCTGGTTTGGTGGCATGTTCTGCTGTTTGACAAAACATCTGCAGATACCTGGGTGTCATCCTGAGACGCCCAAACATCACTTGGACAGGAGGTGTTGAGCCCTGGCTCGGGGTGAAGCTCCAAGCAGAGCGGCAGATTGAGTTTCCTTACTCTTGGACAGTCCTACACCCTCCCTTCCATGGGAATCCAGCTGGCCTGGCTGATTTAGAGTCACAGAATCATTCAGGTGGGAAAAGACCTTTAAGATCATCGAGTCCAACCATTAACCCAGCACTGCCAAGCCCCCCACTAACCCATGGCCCCGGGCGCCGCATCTACACGTCTTTTAAATCCCTCCAGAGCTGGTGACTCCACCACCTCCCTGGGCAGCCTGTGCCAGGGCTTGGCCACCCTTTCCGTGAAGGGATTTTCCCTCACACCCACCCTAAACCTCCCCCGGCACAACGTGAGGCCGTTTCCTCTCGCCCTGTCGCTTGTTCCCTGGGAGAAGAGCCCGACCCCCCTGGCTCCAGCCCCCTGTCAGGGGGTTGTAGGGAGCGAGAAGGTCTCCCGGGTCCTCAGACCACAATGAGATATAGTAGAAATTTTCTCTCATGAGCTGTAAACCTACTTCAGGCCAGGCAGGAACAAGTTTTTTGCTGTACTTGCAGAATTTATCCATTTCTTGAAGTTTGCATGCCTGTGCTTTGAGCAGGCAGGGACGTCAGCTCTGGGAGCCCACCAGCCCTTGGGCACACTCTCTCTCTCGTCTGAGGCCAGCGGACAGTTACTTGCACATTTTTTGCCACGTGGGAATTACCGTGAGTGCCTTTCTCACCAACACACAGCAAAAAGGATGCAGAGCGAGCACGTGGGGCAGTGCTGATGCGTGGTCCGTAGATGACTGCTTGGGGGATGCTGATGGGGTCGGGAGTGGGACCGCAGCATGTGGCCTTGGGCAGTGACCTGAGTGGTAACGTGCACGGTGGGAAACACGTGGCAAATGTCTATTTTAAGACCTAAAAGTGTCAGCAGACACATGGTGGCATGGGAAGGTGGGCACCCTGGGTGCTGTTCTCAGTGTTGCATTAAATCCCTGGCTGCTTTGCGCTCCACTTTTGACTGAGAGCAACTTCCCAATGAAACTGCTGCTTGCTGAGAGGTGGGGATTCATGTGCCTGGAGTTCCAGTCCAAACCAGCCGGAGAAATAAGAGAAAGACAACAGGGCTCTGCTGCTTTTGCAGACACTTACTGTTGCTGTTGGAGGTTGACTCCTTGCCTTGTTTCGGGGTGTGCAGGGCTCTGAGCCACCCCATCCCCCCTCCCCAGGCTCTGATCATCACCCCCGCGAGCTTTTCCCCTCTCATTGCCTCCTTTTCCATGAAAAACTTCTGAGGCAAAGTGGGAACAACTATAAAACCGTGAAAATGTTTGTAAGAAAGGGAAAGCTCTTCCTCCAAAGTAGTGACAGTGTGGATTAATGTATATGTTAATTCTAAGTGTCTGGGCATAATTTGAAAGAAGGGGTGGGTTATCTGATTTAACAAATTACACGGTTTCTCAAATCTGGAATGAAACACTGGGTCTTTATTTGGGCAATACCAAATTTAATTTATTATGTTTGGACCATGCAAAAAAAAAAAAAAGGGAAGAAAAAAAAAGGCAACATGTAAAATTCAGTACCACTTTATTATGACAATGTGCTACCCGGCCTCCCAGCACCCTGTGCCAGACACGAATATTTTAGCAACCAAGGAGGAGCAGCATGAGCTGGAAGAATAATAATCGGTGTCGCCTAATCACATCTTCCAGGGCCAGCTCAGGAGGATGCCTGTGCTCATGGGGGCAGAGCCCAAGAGGCCACCTGTGGGAGAGTGGGATGGGGGATGCACCGGGAGCCCCTTCCCAGATGATTGTGTCCCAGCACTGCTGTGCCAGACCATGGGGGCACCCTGCCCTGGGACCTCCGGGGATGGAGAGGTGGTGCAAGGGTAATGGTGGCCCTTCCACAACAACCTGCTGGGGTCCAGCTCTCTTTCCAGATCTTGCACTGAGCTGGAATTCCCCCAAGTAAGTGAGAAGAGGTGTTTTGCCTTCCCGAAGACACTGCTTCATGGGCATGGTGTGACACCTGACGGCCACCAACTCTCAATCGCTACCCATACCAGGAGGCTGCTGCACCACCTTTGTAACCCGCGGTTGTCCCCTGCGTCAGCGCAAAGCCACCGAGAGCAGAGCATGTCTCCTCCCGGTGTGGGGGAGACCAAGGTGGGCACCCAGGACCTGGTGTGTCCCAGATGCTCGGAGCTAAGCATGTGCTGAACTGGAGCCCGAGATGTCGACAGCTGGTGGGACCAGGTCGTGAGATGATCTGCGGAATTAGATGCCTTTGATCGGTGTTTGTAAACACAAACATTTACCTTTCCAGATCACCAAGTTTCATTAAAAAAGCCTGAGTAAGTAGAAACAATTTTATATTGCTGCTAATGAAATTGGATGATGATAATAGGGTCTTGCCTGAACCATTACCCATTTCAGCTGTGATTTTTTTTGCACAGTTTCATTATTCAAAACTTCACGTATTTCCCATATTCATTAAAAAACAGGGCAAAGGAGACAACCTTAGCACGGAAAAGAAAACAAAGCTGCTTGTGGAGAGAGATATTTTTACATTGTAAGAAATGTTTTCCTTTGTACTCGGGAGCCACGAGATACACTTAGGAAAATGTATTTATTTGGTCTAGAAACAACTCTTTTGTATCTTGCCATCTAAAGCAGACACCAGTGAAACGCCACAGGCAAATGAGACTGCTCAAATTAGCCTCCTGGCACCACAGGCAGTCTCCTGGAGGCCCAGAAACAGTAGTTACAAAGTATTCCATGGCAAGGCTGATAGCCTAAATTAAATAATGTGCACACAGGAAAATCAAGGATTCGAATCCTGCTCTTAGGGTGGTTGTCCCTGTTCCTGTCGGCTGCTCCCATTTCCTCAGATACTAAACTGCTTTGCAATCAGAACAAATATTATTTAGTTTTGATGACATTCCCTTCACCAAATTACAACCTTTTAGTTTAATTAAACTAAAAACTTAGTTGTCAAAAAAAACCCAACACTTAAAAATGTTAAATTTAATTAATTATTTACATCTAATTGGAAACTTTTTGACAGTTGGGGGAAAAAAAAGATAAATTCTCGAATACTGGGCTAATATCCTGCATAATCAACATACAGGCTGCACAAACCAAGGTGTGCAACCAGGATGTACTGGGAGGGTGGCAGAAGCGCAGCCAGACCCTTCCTTGGAGGCCAGAGCCATTGAAATGCCAACCTGTGGAGCAAGGATTGTAACGACTTTGATATATGGATATAAAGAAGGGGTCAGTGGTGCAGCCCCAGGCCAGAGAAGGTTGTGGTGGCCTGACTTGTCCCACCAGATAGCACCAAGAGCTCTGACACCAAATCTGATAGTTCTTGCCTTGCTGAAAGGTGGAAGAGGCTTAGAAAAATGCCAGCACTGCAGTTTTAACGCCTTTCTGTGCTTTAAAATTCTCTGGTTTGTTATTTTTTGAAAAAGAGGATCACAAAGCGATTTGATTACAGTGGGACTGTGACCTAATGGCTGTTAAATCTCACCGAGAAGGGGTGGGAAGGGCCACGGCTGGGAGCTGAAGCAAAAAAAACCCCCCAAATTAGAAGTGACCCCTATGCTTTTAGCAGCAAGTGCCACTAACACCTGCAACACGCTGCTCACGGACGGGCAGAGTCCCCCTACATCGTCCAAGCGAAGCAGCCTCCAGTTAGGACTGGGTGACTCTGAAGGGCACGTCTGAACGGGATGGATGGGGAGAGGGGAGCCCACCGTGGGATGCCCACGCTTTGCGATTTTGTTTTCCAGCCCAGCCAACAGGCCCCCAGAGGGGCGGTGGGATGCTCCTGTCAGCACCTCTCTGAATCACCGGGTGGAAGGTGGAAGCTGTCCAGCGGAACCCACGCGAGAGAGCTTCCCCCAGCCGGGATCAGGCGCGGGCGCACGGAGGCTTAGAGACAGTCAGGTACAATTTTACACCGTTATCCCTATCGTCAGGGGCAAGGGCTTAGGGGGAGATAAGTGAATGTATTCCTAATTAAAGGTAACAGAATGGCTCCCTGAAGGCCAAGTGACTCCTTTTAATCACAGTGGAAGTACCAAGGGCGGCAGCAGCGCAGGATTAGATGTCTAAATTCCATCGTAATGCTGGAAACATGGCTCAGTTTCTATGGACTACTCAAGCCCTGGGTTTAGCGATCAGCTTGGCACTGGGGTACCACTGGGCACCCCTGGGGCACGTAGGCTTTGTGTGGTCCCGTAGGCGCAGGGTGGGTGCTGAGGATGAGCGCTCAGTATTTGCTGGTCAGTAAATGGCTCCGGGAGAGGTGAGGCTGGAGATACCACTGTGCTCAAAGGGCATCACACGCATGGCTATGCCTTAGCCACCAAACCCGGTGCTTGTACATCCTTCCCAGACTGGTATGTGAGGCTAGTGTCTCTGAAAGGAGGATGCTAAAATAAATAAACAGATAGATAGATAGATAGATAGATAGATAGATAAGTACCTGTATCTCAAGAATCTGTAGGCTGTCAGGATGCAAAGCTTTTCTGCTGCGCACCTGAGAGAACCAGTTAACCTCTACCTGCACAACTTGAACCAAATAAATGGGTGGTCACAGTCCCTTTAAAACGCACTTTTCAACATTCAAAATGATCAGACATGTCACTGCTTTAAAATCAAAGCAAGGTGTTGGTAATGATTTTGATTTACTTAAAAGCATGCCACTTGTCGCCTTGCATTTTCAATTTCCCATCAGTCAGCCTCCTCCGGTAAAGATTTAACCTTGGGCTCTTCTTGAGATGCTTTCCTTTGGACTTCTGTTATGTTTCCTTCTGCTCTATCGGTTCGGTTTCTGCAGTGCTAGGAAGCAGCTGTACATCTCACAGCTAATCCAAAACCCCATGCAGATTGAAGAAGTGCTGAGTAATGTGTGGGGTTTTTTCAGAGCTCTTAAACACCATGCTGATGATGAGACTATTTGAGGGTCTTGTTCTATCATATTGTTTTGGGGTCTTGCTCTAGTTATTCTATTCCATCCTATTCTATTTCTTTTCCTGTTTTATTCATTCTGGTATCCGAGACTTAAATTTATCACACCTCGTGTAATAGGTCACGTAGTAAATCTAGAGGTAGGCATCTTCAGGAGGGGAATGAATCCCATTTTAATTGCCCTCTGAAGGAACTTGTGTCTCTCTGCTGATGGGGAGAATGCCCCTAACTCCATACACCTCTGTACCTGCCACTGAGCTTCTGCAGGCGAATAATCATGGTAATACAGGTCAATGCTTTTGTTCTGCAGATTTCTGAGAAGCCCGTTCAGCCTGTAGAGACCTTCATGTTTTTGTAAGAAACCATTTCTGGGGGGAAGGCTGGAGGAAAGGGAGAAGGGAAGAGCTGCCCCTGTTTCAGGCAGACCCTGTTTGAACTGCCGGTGTTTATCAGAGCTCTGTCAAATAGGAGGGATGAAGTCAGGCACGTTCAGGGGGCAGTACCTAGTGGTTAAGCCTGGAGTCACCAGTGGACACGTACTTTACAACTGAAAGTTGCTCCAGCAAAGCCAGGGCTGAGGCTGTGCCTGGAGGTGCCCTCAAGATCAAGGCAGCACCATCACTGACATTTCACCTCTCAGCCCCGCTGTGGCATGCAGTCCTTTAGGCAGAAATGTGGGGGTATCTCCTGCAGCGCTGGGCTCTGCCAGCTTTGCAGGTCGCCTTTCAGCCTGAGGACTTCATGCCATTTTGCTTCTCTTAGTGATAGACAGTGGCTGCCCCTCTTCGAACGGTCCTTTCTGCCACAAGCGTGGCAGCTCTGCAGAAACATCATCCAGCAAGGAGATGGAGCAGCCAGACGCTGATCGCGGAGAGGACGCAAGTACAAAAAGGACAAAACGTGATGAGAAGCTGCACTTCTACGGCGTGGCCTCGCCAAGTCTTCTGCTTCGATTGCAAGGACTGCAGCAAGCGTCTGCCGCATCTGACAGCAGGTGAGAGCACATCCACGTCTTTTCTATCTACCTTCAAGTCTCACAGGGCAAAGTGGGCTAGGGCTGAGCGGTGGGCACATGCCGAGACACACACAAGCCTCCTTCAGCAGGAGGGAGAGCTGCGCTTCGCTTCCCTGAACCCCCGTGAACTTTTTATTATCAATAACCAGAGTTAGTGTTTTTTGTTTGAGATCGGCTGTAGCAGCTGCAATGCATTAATGTCCAGCTAAAGGAATGCCTAATCCAAGCATAAATCTTCTGAAATATTTATAGTATACATGTCTCAACATGTCCTATATTTATAGGCAAACCATTTAAATGAATATCTGATAAGGAAAAAGACTATTAAGTTGAGAAAAATCTTCCCTTCCCAGCAGGGCTGCAATGAGTATTTGAGCAGCTAAATGAATAAATCTGCTTGGCACTAATATATCAATGCTGCGTGTTCTATAAACTTTCCATGCAGAAGAATATAAATATCTGACAAAGAAATAATCCTATTAAAGAAGAAAATTGACTGCAACTCAGAGCCATATGGATAACAGGTCTTTGCAGTATTATCTGCTGGGTCTTTGATTCTCTGTCTTTACTAACTTTTTTTCCCCCCTTCAACCTTAGGGAATCTTTTCTGAAGACATCTCCATTTAAAGCAAAGTAGCCAGAAAATCTTTCACAGTTCTAGAAAGGACTCTCTAGCCAAGGAGGGATTTCACACAGCTTTAAGGACTGAAGGGATTATTTCATACGTGTAGTTTGACTTTCTATATTGCACTGATCAGTGACTCACACAGCGGTTCATGCATCACTTTTATTACCTGGGTGGGGGTGCTGATGCGTTTTGAAGTAGTGAGACTAAAGGCGTGCGAGGGGATAAAAGCGCATTTGCTCCCTCCCTCCGGGAGAGCAGCCAGGTTTTGAAGCTCAGCACAAACCGTGGCCGCTTGCAAGCCACGGGCAGCAGAAAGCAGAGCTGGCTTGGGTACCGCTCCAACCAAAGCAGCAGCGCTTTGGTGCACGACAAATGCCCTCGCCTTGCACCAGGGGAGCAGGCATCCCAGAGCAGCCTGCCCTTCAGGTAGACTAAATTTCCAGGAACGTGCTTGAAGACTAATTCACTCGGTTAGTGCCACTGCTCAGTTTTCATCACAAGCGAAGGATGGGTCTGGTTGTGGTCTTCTGGGTTTTGTTTTCATAACTTTTCCTAAATTCAGGCATGAGAAAACACGCAGCAATTTCATAAGCCCTGTAAAACCACTTCTTGTCTTCAGGCAAAAGCTAATGGTTTCCACTGCTAAACAAACGGACAGCCCCCCTCTCTGCTGGGGATTCACGTGTGCTAACATGTGAGTCAGGGTAGACCGAGAAAATTAGAAAACTCACAATACTGTTAAATACAGCTGGGATTTTCAAAGGCACCTGAGTGTAGTAAGTGAATCTTAAAGGATTTACGCAACCTCATTCTTTTCTGGGAATCTGAGTGGAAAATGAAGTGGTATGTACATGCTCAGAAACTTTTCTATTAGCAGAAAGCTCCCGTTTGGTGGAAACTAGAAGTGATGGGAGTCAGAGGGGGAGGGACCTGCTGTTTTCCCGTGGGTCAGTAGCACCGGGCAGCATCCGTGCCTCCCGCTCCCGGCGTGGGTCAGGGTGCACGTGTGCCCCAACCGAAACATTTGCTTTCAGGCACAACCCAAATAATTATTAAAGTGCAGAATGAGCCTGCCTCTGTGCATCGTGATATACCCAAATAAGAATCAATACCTACAGAATTAGCTCTTGCCCCAGGATGCACCCTTCCAGCTATCGCAGGAGTTTTGGGTTGAATTTGTTTTTTTGACACCCTTTATAGTCACTGTGCAAAGAGCCACTTTGGGTAAAGCTGTCCATCTTCGGGCTGGGGAGACTCAGGGAGCATAAGATCCTTGCTTCTGCTTCCAGTGCTGCCTCTCTCCACTTTATCCCAACACAGCGCTTGGGCACAGGTTGCCCAAGTACAAGTTCTCCTCGTTTTTGTTCCCCTCAAGCGCCACCGCAAAGTGAGCTGCTTAAAAACATTGTTCCTGAGGAACAGGAGGTGCTGCTGAAGAGGAAGGATGGTCTCCCAAAACATGCTCGGCAATAAACTCATTGGAGACAGTTTTGTTTGCAGGCATCTTTCTTGAAAGCAAGTTAATTTATGGGGAAGAACAGAAGTTGCAGTCTGACAGGGAAATCTTCTCGACATATTTGGCAAGCCCACAGAAGCATAAATCTGGGTAGCATCCCTTCCTACAGCTTGGCTCCCCCCGTAGTCCCTGAAGGCATCACGATGCGCGGGGAAGGCTTGCTGCTGCACAAGCGCTGGTGACACGGAGGGGCCGGGCTTCCCTCGATGCTCTCGCACAAGGTGCACTAGGAGCTGCAGAGACCACAGAAGCTCGGCTCCGCCTCTCCTCGAAGAGCGGATATGGAGGGAGCAGAACGAGTTAAAGGTAGAAAAGATGATTATCACAACCTTTGTCTGTGAGTAGAGAAATGGCAAAGGTGGGATGTCACAGAACGTACCTTCTCCAAGTGGACTTTTTTGGTTAACTTTTTAGGGGGCACAGGGGGGGAAATGGGCAGAAATAAGCCTTTAGATCAGGCAAGCTCCATGCTTCTTGCCTTTGTTCCTTGTCTAATACCACAGCACTTGTCTTGGATTTATTTTTTCACTTGCAAACCTTAAGATTTGAGTTTGTGTTCCTTGTCTACGTTCCGAGGTCAAGACACTCAGCCTGTAACTTTTTCCTGTGGGCAGTGTAGAGCCAGGCTTTCACGCCCTTGTGTCTGTCTGGCAGGTGGCCCCTCTTTTTAAAAGCACCACGCACCCATGCCCCCATCCCATGTCCCACCACAGAGGTCCCCACTCAGGACATCCCACCCCTCTTCCAAGGATATACAGCATAAAGGCGATTTGACTGATACTTTTGAGGTCCTTTGAACAGAAAAAGCAGCAAAATGTGGGGTTTTGCAGTGAGAAATTTTGGAATTACCTCCAGTCAGGGGTACCCCACAAGCTGCTTTTGGGAAGTGAAAGGGCTGGAGCTGGCTGAGAGAGGGCAGGAGCTGGCTGCCGCTCATTGCTGAGGTCCTCCGTGAGGTCCACAGCTGAAATAACTCCAAAGATACCCTTGCTTTAAATTTTAACAACCTTTTCCATGCTCCTAACCACAAATCATCATTTTGAAATGTTCCTTAAGATTAGGAACCGCATGCTTGATTGCACTGCGGATGGGAAGAGCATGATGAAAAATGGAAAAAAGAAAAAGAAAAAAAACCCAGTCACAGCTTGAGAAGCCCAGAAATAATGATCTGGGTGCAGGAGTTTTATATAAGTCAAGGAAAGGAGAAACTTTAGACTAAAAGGACCGTGTGATAACTCCACAATCAGACGGCAGTTCTTAAGTGAGCTCAGCATCTTGCCTGAGAAGGAAATCTCCTGATGAATTCCCACTCCAGCTGGCTAATGGCTTAAGTATGCAGTTCAACGAGGAAATAAAATTGATCCAAAACAGACATTCCTGTGTCAAGTCTCAGATGAAAAGTTTTGATCCTGCTTCTACCAAAGTTAGGATCAGCTTTCCCATTAACTTTGGTCAGGAGAGATTGTACTTCAAAAATCTTTTATGAATACTTTCCAAAGATAAGCGAGTAAGATGAGGGAAACAGAGACCTTGATCCAGCGAACAGCTTGTTGATTGTTTAACTTTGAAGTGAACCAGCTTCTAAAGTATGCAGAATTAAATATATGCATAAGTCACCTCCTAGGATCAAAGCCGAGGTGAGTGACTGCCTGGCCCCCAGGCACCAGAAAAGGATTTTTTTTTTTTTAAATTAGCCAAGAGAAAGAGGCTAAGGCATCAAGGGGAGGAGCACAACCAAAGTTGCCTACCTTTCTTTGGCCCCATTGCAGCTCAGAGACAAACAGCATCCAAAAAAATTCTGGTTTTGTGAAGGTCAAGTAAAAATTGCTAATTCGGAGAGAAAGAAAGCCTGGAAGTATCACAAGGGTGAAAGATTAAATCGGTATGTTGTAGCATGTGGACACAGCTACAGAAAGACCTGAAGAAGGGAAGACAACTCCAGCCTTCCTTCCCTAACAGCTAATACTTAATTGGCCATTAAATCTAATGTATTGGGGAATTGTTTGGGTGGAAACAGTGATGCAATGCTTATATATAAATTTTTGTATATTTATTATGCTCCATGATAAGCTCCAAAGCAAGCTAAGGTATCTGCTGCCACAATTCTCACTGGACAGCCCATCTCTTTGCAATATGGAGATACTTAAGTGACTGAGTAGATGTAAATCTTTAGCTTCTGTTAGTGCTGACAGAAGCTGTGTTTGCACTCCCAATAATAAAGCAATTTTTCTTTCGAGTGCTCTCATTTCCAGAATTATGACATTACTGCCCAATGGTCTGCAAAGTGAGGAAAAAAAAGGGTATGTTGCACTAAGTTTTCCACATTTTTAAACAAAAATTTAATCAGAGAGGAAAAAAAAGCTGGGGTGAGGAGATGATACAGAAGCAGAGTGAAGGATGAGGATAGCAAACGTTACGTTGTGCAAATCTCTCTGAGGAGGAGAAGGAAGAGATGTTAACTGAACGTTTTACTGTGGATTTAGACAAAGTTCTGAATGCTGAATTCTTGTTCCAAATACATAGTTACCATAGTCACCTGTATTGTAAAGTAATTATTTTTGTCATCCTGTCTGCATGGTGTTTGTCACTAGGATTTGAGCAAACCAATGTACTGCTGCTCTAAATGCAGCTGCGCTGGTGAGAGCCCTGCCACTGCTGCTAGCACTGCCGCTACTGTTGCGCCCAAAGTCTTTTTTATAAGCGAAAAAGAAGCAGAGTAAGTAAAGAAAAGAATTTACTGCTAATATAATTTGCAATCTTAATACTCTCATTCGAATATTATTATTATTGCCCTAGTTCTAATTGTTATAGAAAAGGACAAATTATTACAGTTAGAGTATTTTTACAGGGGGAATGTCTCAATGAAAACAATAATACAATTTTATTTGTACTATGCATGTTGCTTAATTTCTATCCCTTTTCCCCAGTGCTGTGCTCACATTTCCATTGCTCACTCAGGACTCAGAGTCAGTAGCTTCAGCGCTGCCAGGTTTTCCATCTCTGAAAGCTGAGCATCACCACTGGAGCATCCTGCATCCTGCCCGCTACCCCAACGCAGGCACTGGGGTGACGAAGCACCAGCAAAGCTGTTTAGTGCCACTGAGAGTACCCCTGGGGGTGCAAAAGCAGTGGGGCAAGGGGCATCCCTGGGAGCTCACCGACCTGCAGAGGCAACAGCAGGGAAATGGTTGAGCCTGAGGTTTGAAGCCCCGTACGAGCATCTCCATTTCCATGCAAAGATGAGTGGGAGCCGGCAAGTGGCTTGGTCAGTGCTTGACGTTTAGGCAGAAAAAACTACCCATGTCATTCTCAGGATTTACCAAAATGTAATTATTCCATTCAATGTGCGTATCAAATGAGGTATTCAGGCAGTAACTTCTAGTTTCCAGTTCTCTGGAAAACACAAAGCCCTGCATTCCTGTAGGGAACGTGGTAGCCAGCTGCAGCTTGCGATGATTTCCAGCTCCCCGGGCAGCAGTGCCGCGTGCACAGGGAGGGTTCAGCGAGCAGGCAGCTGATTTTGACAAAACAAAACAGTTTGACCAAAAACTGAAGAGGTACTTAAAAAACCACAGAAAGTAGCTGTCCACTCTATTAAAATGGTTAGTAATAATACCAGTAACAACAATAACAACCACAACAACAATAATAGTAATAATAATAATAGTAATAGTTTTAGGCAGCTGTTTCTTTTTCTCATAATCCCACCCATCATTACTTACATTGCTCCAGCCTGCAGCTACTGCCACCTTGCAAAACCCAAGTGAGGCGAGAATGGAAGGAGCCGTGGCTGGCTCTGTTTTTTGCTCACAGATCTTTTCTCAGGCGTCCCATCCGAAATGCATTGCAGCGGTCAGTGCTGGAAGAGCCTGACCTCCTGTCCTCATCCCCTGACCAAACAATCTGGGCAAGAAGCAGGAGCTGTTTAAAGATACCAGGAACTGGCTTATTACACACTATTTGTTGGAAACAAACCCAGATTTGCATATAACGCTTCCAAGAGTTAAATTCAAGACTGCTCAGTGATATCTTTAATTAAAGCTTCCTCGTAACTGTTTCTTCCACTTCTCTGCTTGGTCCTGGGGTTTTTCCCAGAACCTGCATGTGATGCACCGCTCTTGGTGGAGACACGGGGTGCCGATGGTGCACCATCATCATCATCATCCACACAAACTAATATCAATATCCCGGTTTACCAATGGTAGAAAGAAACAGTTATACCTTTGGAAAAGCATCACCGGAGTTTTCCTGGCACACGCAGATAACCTGAAGTCAGCAAGGTTATTCTGACGGCTACAAGCTTCTAGTGAATTCAGCTCAAGTGAATTTTGGGATTGAATACAAGGATTGAAACCCACAGCCAGGCACCTCCGGGGCTTTGCAGCTCGTGGGCTCCCAGGGATGCGCAGCCCACTTCTCCCATCAGTAGTTCCTTCCACCAGGTGGGAGCTTTAGTTAAGGAAGTGTGAAAGCCAGCAGAGTGGTTTATAATCCTCATGCCTTTTTTTGCTAGTGTTGCAAAAGGAAAAAAAAAAAGAAGAAAAAAATCAGCAGGAAAGAGAAGGGTTGTGTTTTTATTGTTAAGAGCTCATAAAAAATATTTATTGTTAAATAAATTAATTGTTCATTCCTTTCGCATGGAATTTATTTTTTTGTTCCTGCTGCTTTACAGCTCTCATTTGCTTTGATGTTAAAATTACGGGTCAGTTCTCTGAAGGGAAAATTGAATAAATTTTGCTTCTAGCCTGAAGAGGTGATTAAGACAAGTTACAGGAGTGTTTTCTGGCCAGCTTTGTAAATGTAAATAAACAGGTTTTGAAAGCATTTTAAGAATTGTCCATCATGATTAATCTTTGGCATGGTTCTTCAGCATACATTAGCATGGTAGAGATGATACCTTAGGATTGAGAATATATGTTAAATCAGTATCTCACAGCAGTTTGGCATGCTTCTTTCCTGAGGTTATATTGTTTAACAAGTTGCAGAAGGTCTGCAGGACTTGCATCTGCCAAGTAAAAAAAAACCCGAACAGATAAAACAAAACTTAAGCCCTTAAACTTTTCTTGACTTCAAGGTGTTGCACAGTGTGACGGAGGATGCTCTTTACAAAGATTATGGCACAATAGCAAAGAAAAAAATACTTTCTCAATACTCTTTGTAAGCAACCAGGCAGTACTGGCTCAGCTTTCCCCTTTGCAGCCCCCAGAGCAATTTCTGCCGGCAATAAGAGCCCAAAGGGCTTCAGCCTGGCAGCTGCCTCGCCACAGCAGTAGGTCTGGAAAGGCTGCCGGGGCTGTGCTAGCAGGTCAGCCAGCAGCACAGCAATAGCACCTTCACGGCAAGCTGGTTTCTGTATTTCCTCAAATATACAGTGGTGCCAAGTGACAGGACAATGTCAGCCTCGGTTATACGAGTTCATGCAACCCCTAGGAGATAACGATGGCATGGTCCATACATCAGCTTTTATGAAAGAAAAAAGGTGCTTGGACATCGCTGCCTATTTGTCCCAGTACAGATTCTCCCAAGCCTCTTGGAATAAAGTTTTCTTATAAGAAAACATCCATGGGAGTCAACATTATTCTTCTGGATGACTTCAGAGATTTCAGACTACATCCTTAAAGCACTATACCATGCCTGTTGTCAGTATTTTCTCAATTTGTTCATTTGGTACATTGGCAATAACATTCCTGGACTGGAGTTTGGAACCAGATGAAAGTTCCTTCTGAAGTACAGGAACCCCTTTCTCTGCCTCCTCTCCATGTTTATTTTCCATGAATGACTTGACACTTACCTTGCAGTAGGAGATCGTCACCAGTTACAACATTTATTTTCAATGACATGATTACTTGGATATTTCATTTTCATAAAAAGGAATCTATTTATTATCACTGCCTTGTGGAAAAAGCCAAGTCAGCGATTTAATTAACTAGTAGCTCTGGCTTGAATATTTCATGGGACTCTGGCTGAGAATTCCTGCAAAGTGAATGTTTTCAGACAACTGGCTGAAGAGCTTACTTCAGCTGATTCTCAGCAGACACGTTAACCGTGTCAGACATTATTCCGCTCTTGCACTACATGGCGGCTTATTTTTCATTTGTCTCCCAACAACAGTGTTTACAGTAGCATCTACAAGTCTTGGATGCCACAGCAAGTCCTTTGGGACGGGCGCACAGGCGAGCACTAAAAAGCCTAGCAGAGCCTAGAGAGCCTCTACTCTGTTTTCAGCCTAGGCAAACAGTGCAAATCAATGACAGGAAGAAAAAGCGAGATAAAACATGCCAGTGGGATGATCCGCTGAGTCATCTCTGGAGCCAGGCATGTGTTCTGGTGTGCTTCTTCCTACTCTTTGCTCCGTTCAACCAGCTCTCACCCGACAGCTTTTCATTCACTTTATATTGAGCTTTCCCCAAGTCCACTCACCGTTTTCAGTACAGCAACAGCCAGCTCTGGTCAGAGGGCAGAGGACGCAGGTAGAGCCGTGTTTGCTTCTAGCAGCACGAAAAGTATATCTGCAAGAGGAAACAGGACTCGTTTTAATCCCATCTCTCTCATCCTCTTTCTTTTTAAAAAAGAGAAAAAAAAAAGATACAGCTAATTAGTGCTAAATTCCCCTACCCAGGGGCAATCCTTTACCCTGCCCAGGACTTACTGTGTGGGCAGAGTGTCCATGCTGGACGGTCCAGGATGCCACTAGTGACTCCAGTCGGAACAGGAGGTAGAAAAGGATAGGCTGGATATTTTACTGGATGGTACCACCTGGTCCTCAGAAGCCTGTACTCTGCCTGTAGTGCATCCCAAACCACCTTGCTGGGCATGTGCAAATTTGTCTGAGCCATCAGAGATGTGACAATCACCTTTCCCCGTCCAACATCCTTCTCATGGCTGCAGAGCTGCCTGGCCATGCGAACCCAGGTCACAAGCCCAGGCTCTTGGCAGCACACCTTAATTAAGAGCATCAGCACCCTGGCATGTCCTGTGTTTGGACTGCAGATAGTACTAATCCTGGGACAGATACAAGTAAATTAAGCAGAGAACAGACAATTTTCTGGCCCTGAAGCCAAATCCTTATTCCTACGAGTGCCTCCTATCTATTGCCTATCTGTAAAGATAGGAAGCTATGATTTCTTTTAGCCTCTTCCATTTTCTATTGTTCCTGAAAGTGAGTTTAATACAGACTAATTTCCAGTGCTGAAACGCAGAAGGAAAGTCAATCAGGGAAGCAGATAAAGATGTAACCATTAATATTAACAGTCCAGAACTATTAGCTTTCACTGCCTCAGAATAGAAAGCAATCCCCAGGGCACAAGCTGGCTTGCCTCCCACCAAATTTAGTTAGAGATTTATCCTTCAATGTCCTTTGTACTTTCTGCATTTCGATGGCAATATATCTAGCAAGGAGCATCATTTGACCCAGCAAGGGAGACAAAGGTATAGAAAGCAAAAGTGCCCAAGCCAGAGTTCGACAAAAGACGTTCAAAACCTCTATTAAGTAGCTCCCAGGGGAGAGCAGCAACACCAAGGCCTTCAAAACTCCATAGGGAGCACCACAGCAGCAAAATCCTGGTGATTAATTGCAGCAAACACTGGCAAAGGGAATACAATTAAAAATCAAATAAAAATGAAAATAAATACCCATCAGGATCCTGCAGAGCTTTGGGAGTCAGGGAGAGACACCATAAACTCTTGATCCAGCAATCACCTCGCACAGCAGCTGCCAGAACACTGACTAGAAAAATGGGAGAGGTGATGAAAAACCATAAGCTCTCATAAACGGTGCTAATAAAATAGACACCAGCCACACCTACCCCCCACCTCCCTTAAAACAGCTAAATAGAGCGGTGGAGAGCAGGCACTGGCACAGCTCTGCATCAGCTGCTTCTCCCACTTGCCCCAGCCACCCAGGACCTTTATTGTGCTTCCTTTAACTAGTGGAAATGACAAGTATAACTGCTGTATGAGTAGACTTTTACAAACAATTTGAATACCTCCCCTCTTTTCATACACTGATCCAGCTAAACTGTTAAATTGTAAAGTCATATAGATGGATGAGAACAGAGAAATGCAGATTTGTAGCAGTAATCTCATTGCCCAGCTTTGCCACTGAGATCATCTCTTCCATGTGTTATTCAAGCTTCATCCTGAAATGAGCTGAGCACTCTCTTTCTGTTACCTTGATGGGAAAGCTGTTTGACAATGTCATTGCTTACAAAAGTGTTAAAAAAAAAAGACTTTTCATTTCAGCCTGTATTTATTCGAGGCCAGCTGGCTTTTTAGAAGGGATGTGAACTCTCTCATTTCAGGCCAAAGCATCTCAGTGCTACACATACTGCCTTTATGTGGGTTATCCCACCTTCTGCTGGATTCCCTTAGATTGATCACAGAGGAAAGCAAATACCAAGCTGCCTGACTCCTAATCTGAATCAATAAATAAGAGAATGGATGGATATACCTTTGCCATACGCAGCCTGGGCTTAAGCCTGGACTGCCTTTGCTGCAGCTGGTAGCAGCGATGCTCTTACAGCTGTCATGGTCTAAGGAGGTAAATGATGCCAGGTAGTGAGGAAGAATAATATCTCTCCATTAGACCAACTGATATATTTATAAGAAACAGACAAGCGTGCAGGTCTGAAATTGGAGCAGTAATCTTCAAAGCAAAGAACAATAGTTCTGAATTGAACTCTGGATCTGAAATCAGCTACACCATCTGAGAGGTGATTAGGACTTGGGAGTAGGGGGAAAGACTTCTAGCCAAGAGAAAGACAAAATCAAAATTGTTCTTGGAACAACTAAGAGTTAGAAGAACAGTGTTATATGCACATATGTTCATTTATTAGATTAAATTAGATTAAAAAAATACCTACCTAAATTTTCCTGCAAGCTTGCTCAGAGAAGATAGTGTACATGACCAGGCAATTACAACTCCAAGCATGAGAAACTATATAAATTAGAAGAAGACACGTGAGGCAGGTAGAACAAAGGGCTTGGAGGACAACAGTCTCCTGAAACCCAGAGGGAAGAAAATAAATCCCAGGAAAAGTGAGCTCAGTGAATTAATTATAATTGATAAAGAAGGCCATAGAGAAGGGTAAAGATAACATAGAAAGAACAAAAAATGCTGCAGTGGGGTGTCAGACCCCAATCCTGCCGTTTGCTATATGCAGCCAAATGGTTCTTCCCCACAGGATCTGCGATGTGATTATAAAATAAAAAAGGAACAAAAATGTGGTCTGTCAAAAATATCACTGAGGTTTGAAGTAACTCCATTTGCTCTTATACAACTAGTTGCAGGATGAAGCAGTGGTGTTACACAAAAACCCCCTCATCTCTAATACATGCCCAGTGGTCCAAGCAGTGCGTGGTACATCCCAGGCCAGTGACAGAGCATCCCCAGCATTACAAACATTTAGCTGCTGAAGCTGTGCAAACTATTGCAACACATTAGCTGGTGCTTAGCTGCCAGAAGAAGATAGCACTTGTTAAGTGGTACATCCCCAGGTGGTACATCTCTGATATTCACAGGATATTTCCTGTGAAATGAAGCACAGGTTTCATAGATGAGACAAAATACTATAATATAGGTAAGAAGCCTTCAAACTTGACTATAATGTCTTTATTTGGGAAAAATTGGCTGGTTTTCATAGCAATTTGTTTAAACTATACCTTGTAGAAGACTGATCCCCTTCCTGGCTCTATAGTCTATTTAAAGCCTGAAAAAATACAACGCATTAATATTTCACCTCTCTGCCTCCTTAACACAGAACTGTATTTTCTAACTATGCCCATATGGCCCTTGTAAAGAACCCGAGTTCATTAGCCAACACTCACAGCTCCAGCTATCAAATCCTGGTTGTGGTTTTATGGACCTACTAGACATAACACGATAACTCTGACTCACTCTGCCAGCTTTCAGCTGACATTGTTCTTAAATAAAATTAAAAACTGCAACACAGAAGAAAGGCACGGTGGATTTGCCAGCTGTTCCTATCACGTTCATAGGGTGGCTATGGGGCCAAAAGCATTGCAAAACATTGTTTAGAAACGTAACTGAAAATTAGATGTTTGACATTTTTTTCCACCGAGACACCATCCCTCCTTTTCATCCCTGTATGTCTGTCATTGCTCTTAATGCTTACATGATAATCCCTGGCCATGGAGAGGCTGAGGATGCTTCTGCAGATATCAACAGCTGGAGTTCTTCTTTTGTCCAAAGCATGAGGAGGAGACTTCGGGAAAAAAAGGTTGGAGTCCTGAGCCTTGTCCACAGAAGCCAGGCTTGATCCTACACTGTCAGAGCTCACACTGCAGCTGGTCCAGGCCCTGGGCAAACAGTAAAGAGAGACCCAGTCTCCAACCAGTTACCAGCTCACACTGGCCTCTCCCCGTGCTCACCGTCTGCCCGCACCTCTCTGCTCCCTGGACACTTGTAGCTACATACTCAACAGCTACATTACTATTTACAGAATGTCTCTTTTGCTTTATCGTTGTGCTAATATTATGCTGGATGTTGCCAAGAGATTCAAAAGCAGCTGTTCTCTGTTTCATGATGCCTTCAGTCTGCAAAGTAGCTGTCTGTAAATATCTGTTTAGCCAGACATGGATAAAGTCAACACGTGGATTTCCCTGTACGCAGAATAACAAACCGGAGTCTGAAGGGGGAGATGACACTGATGACTTCAGAGAGCCCGGAGCAGCTCCAAGGGTCAACACAGAGCAACGCACAGGAGGAATGTACTGAAAGGTCTGGGAAGAAATGCAGGACGATGCAGCACTGTGGAGTAGAGCAGAAAGCCTCGCCAGTTGTTAGCATTTTGATATTCCATCACAGGTGTCAGAGTCATCACATGGCCTTTCTGCTGGCATTTTGTGTTCTTCCACCCCTACCTTTGTACCTTCACCCACATGCTCCACCTTGATGGGGAGCTATCGCCTGCTCCTGCACCGCCCAGCTAGCTGCTGCTGAACTTAACCGTATTCACCAGAACATCCCCGTCCCGCAGAGCCTTTCCCTACTGACACCAGCCTCTGTAGTACTGCCATCAACTGAAGCAAAGGCACTTTAGGGTCCACATCATAAATAAAGATAGAAATCCTTGCAACAGTAAAGTTTAGCCCTGGAATAGATTGCATGGGGAACTACCATCACCAAAAGTTTCTAAGGGCAAAATAGAAAAGCTCCGTTAAGAAATTATGGGTCTTACATAGATCGGATCATAATTTGGCATACCTTCTTTCCAAGGGACAGGAGGAACAGGCACATCATCCAGCCTTTGACCTGTAGAGGAACTGTAGAGGGTTAATTAACATTGATAATATACAGTTGTGGGCTTGCTTCTGGGG
>JAVJGI010000057.1:1757054-1787286 GCA_035590275.1 Ibycter americanus | reverse complement strand
GGCCTGAAGAGGATGAAGAAACAGCATGGACAGTAGATGAACTTTTGGAACCTTGTGTGGGGAAGCCTTGTTGCAGTGTGATAGTCTTGTAGTGCTGCGACACTGACCCAGCTATTAATCTCCTGAGGGAGCCCTTGGTTGCACGTCCACGCATAAAATCCATTCTGTAGCAAACAATCCTGAGAAAATCTAGATGTCCATGCAACAAAGGGAAGATCAATGTTCACCCAAATAAGCAAGACGAGAAATAAAACTTTTCTGATGGCTGCTTGAGGAAAGGAACATTTTTTTACAGCATTATCCACTGAATTAATTTTATTTGCAGCATTAGCCTTATTTCTTCATTGGAAAGATTTCCACATGACTTGCAGTGCTTTCTCATTTGTCTGTATGTCTTGTCAGGATCAGACTTAATTACCTTTCCTTTCAATGTTTTAGAAACTAACCTGCCCTCCGGTCTTGCATGAAAGTTGTGTTGGCATGGTTACCCAACCCATTACTCCATGAGTATATTGATTGTATTACTTGTACGGCTTGAAATAATTCACTAACTAATACTATCTGTTGAATTGAGAGTTGGAATTACAGCATAAGAAATAGCTTCTAACTCTAGAAATCCTGTCTGAAAATAAGAATTGGGAATCAGCTAATATAATTTTTTTAATGGCTGTTGCAAGAAATATAGAAATCATTGAGAGCGGGGGAATGGTCATGCAGAATCCGAGCAGAGCCAAGTGTGATGCTGCAGCCTCATCTCTACACTTGTGTTAGAGGGGGTCTGACTGCCATGGAGTAACATGCCCCTCAGGGCTTTTGCTGAAAATATGCTTGAACGAGGGGCTTCCAGAGCTAAAAGCTTAGCAGAGGGTGCCATCCCTTAAGCTAAAGCAGACCCTATGCAGTGCTGTGGAGCAGGCAGCTCACCACCCTCCTCCCACAGCCCTGCCAGGCTGTGCTCACCCAGAGCAGCCTACTACGCCTGACTCTTTCCTCAGGAGTTGCCAATTACAGCTGCTGGCGCCTTCCTCTCTGCTTCTTGCTTTTGTTTTCCAGACTAGCACCTCATCAAACAACATCCCGAAGGGTGAAAAGCTAATGTTCTCATTGCACCACCATGTGTCAGCTCACAGTAAGAAGCTACAGTGGAATTAACCCTCTGGTAAGTCAGTTCCCATGTGCAAGAGCCTTTGCTGCATAATCATTCTTGATTGCTATTTAGTGGTTGGAACAGAGAGTTGATAATTAGGACTCCTGGGTACTATTTTCAGCTCTGCCAGTCACTCCATGCGTGACCTTGGGCAAGCCACTCATCCTTATTCTCCCTGTCTATGCCTCATCTTACCCAGCTGGAAGACAGCAATAGCACTTAAAAAAAGTTGCTGGGGAAGTTGTGAGACTGACCTGTAAAGAGCTCCGGCATGTAAGAATCTACCACCTGCAACCATCCCTGTATCACTAATATACTTCAGCCCCACGCCGCTCGCTCCATGCCCCTTGTGAAGCTGCGAGGACAGACTGGTGCCTTGCAGAGTCTCTGCCATGCGGTCGGGGGTGGCAGTGATGTGTGCCCACCGTGCTGTGCCCAAAGGAGTGGCACTGGGTGGCCTCTGGACGCCCTGGTCCCTTCCAACAGCCTCTCAAGGCAGGTTGCTGCAATACTTCCCAACGCCAAAATAGCCAGAGACACAGCTGCATTTCTTCCCTGCTCAGCACCCTGGGCATCATCAGGACTCTTGGCTTCCTTCTTCCTGGTGAACACATCAAAGCTGCTACGGGTACCTCACCCCTCCCTGCATCTCAGCCTCACAGAACCACTGTGGTGGGCTGGATGCAGGATCGTACAGCAAATTCAATCCAACATTCCCCACCCAAACCACAGCTATTGCCCCACGGTGAAGGACCTCTGTCCTGAGCAGTTGTGCCCTGTGGAGGGGTCTGGCTGACCAGAGTCAGATTTTGTGTTCTTCACAGAATTTGGCACCATACTTTGGAGTCCAAGTCTGTTATGGGATATGGATCCCCGAATCTCCCCTCTTTTCCATTCCCATCACAGATCAGAGGCAATCTGGAACAAATGGAGAGGCTTTGTCTTGCTGCTTGGCTTGGCTTTATAGTATTTGCTCTGAAACTTCCAATTTGTGATGCTGGAAACCTGATGATGTGGTTTAAGCCTTTAAATTGTGGTGTTTTGAATGCATGATTGTTTTAAATATTTATCCCTTTGGCAACTTGGAAATGATTAGCCGGAACAAATGTGGTGACCAAGAGGCCAGGGCTCTTATCCCATATCAGAAGCAGCCAGAACACCTGATTCGCTGAAACATTTTGATAAGGCAAGAGCTATTGCAGGGAAATTATAATGACTAGATAAAGACTCCAGCATACCATGGTAACTAAACTGCAGCAATTTATTATATCGTCAAGTATTTTATTTTTCTTGAAACTTGTGAAACTTCTATTTTACAATGTATTTCTCTTCCATTGTGGATCCTCTCTAGCATGGGCTTTCTAAGGGAGGGTCATTATGAGTAAGAATGCCTTGAAGTTTCATGACATGGCACTGTCCCTATCTCCCGTGGGGCTCATTGAATGCTCATTTGTGGCAATAAGCAGTAGAAGGTTTCATGAGCAATTCCATGGCCCAACTTTTGGTCTCACCATCTGCAGTAGTATCTGACATTTGGGAGATGAGAGGATGCTTTTGCAAAGAGGCAGCTGAGTGATGTAAAAGCCAGCTGCAGTCAAAAGCTGAGTCCAATTTTCAGTACACTTTTAAAATGAATTTTCTTTCAAGGAAATAGCAATTATACATTTTCCTCCTCGTGGGAGTACCTGATTAACTCCTGCTGCCGATGCTGATGTCATTGCTTCATCTTCTCCTCAAGAGGGAATAATGGGTAAGAAACTTTGTTTAATGGCATATGAAAGCGCTGGTGAGGTTGGTTTCTAAACCGTAGGCACTAGCTGGTGTTGGTGCTGTGGCGGGCAGGTCAAAGCCGCACGCTTTGTGCTCGGAGCACAAACCAGCGAGGCTCACAGTGGCCATTTGTTCCTGCTGAATGTCGTCCCCGAGGTTGCATCAGCGCTCAGAGAGGAAGGTCTCCTGCAGAGAGGGCCTTTACCCTCATTGCAGAAAGCTGTACTGATCTGAGAAATCAATAATCATTCTCAGCCTTCATCCAGGAACTTCAGTAGGTGTTTTAGTACCTTGGACCCAGACCATTACGGAAGTTGGAGATAAAAACTAAGCTCTTGCGCTTGATTCAGTACACTCCAGTGAGGTATTGAAGTACCCAGCGGAGGGCAGGCTGACATGTTTTATTTATTGATGTCTTGCATGGAAGCACTCCCTTATTAATCAGGTTCTGAATGACTGATAGTTTGAACATCCCATTGCTGAAGTTCAGGGAAAAGGTGAAAAGGTATGTAAGAGATGGTGAAAAAGGTGTGTGAGAGATGAGGTGACATTTCCCTCGGCAAACAGAGAGGACAGAAGCCATCTCACTTTTGTAGATGAGAGCCTGTAATCAGAGAGCAAACAGAGGGTGGCTCTTGGGCTGAACCGGCCAACTGTCAGCTGGTACCTTCACCCAGGCTATGCAGCGTCAGAACATCATACTTGCCAAGCATCTGCCTCTTCAGCGAGGTTCATCTTACCCCATTTTTTGGATCCTTTTTATCCGCTATTTTGGTTCCTTTGATCCAAGCTATCTTCATGCAGGTAGGTGTTGAACAGAGAGAGTGTGACCTTCACGAGCTTCAGAGATGAGAGATGTGATGCTGAAGATGTATTTTTCTATCCCTGTTCTTTGAGGGTGTCTCTTGTGGAGGAACAGCAGCTATTCCTACAGCTTTTCTGGCACTCTCTCAAGTGGGAGGTAATATCTCATGGCTGACAATGTGAAGGGCTGCAGGGAGGTCTAAAATAATGAAAATGTTTACTAACAAGAGGAATTCATCCATCATTGCCACTAGTGCTGTTCAAGTCTGAATTCCAGCCGGAATCCAGAATGTGCCAAGTACAAGATATTGGGTTCAGTGAGATGAATTTGTATTTAATCTTTTGACAGGTTCTGCACAGATTTTGCACAGGAGTGGCAGGTGTGGCTCTGGAGCAACCACAGGGAAAAGCTGATGTACCAAGGTTAATTCCTTCAGTACTGGCCATGCTCCGTTTGAACGAAAGGGAAAGAAAAGTCTATTTTGTTAAATAATCCGCTGCATTTTCTGGTCAGGAGTGACAGCAGCTGCTTGTGACTCTCTGCATCAGTAGGGAAAAGCAGGGTATTAATCACATGTGTTGGGTCAAGAATCCTCTGGGCTGTCCGGGGCTGTTTGATGCTTTCTGACCTCAGAAACCCTCGTGGTTTGATAAGATGCTGTGGGCACCATCAGGGTTATAGCATTTTGCCAAACACTTAGGAGAAAAACAAGGAGACAGCCATCACTGGAATTTTTTTAGAAACAAATCATGTCAAACAAATCTAATTTCCTTCCATGACAGGGTCATGGCCTTGGAGATAAGGAAGAAGCAGGAGATGACTACAAAAACACTTAGCAAGGCTTTTAGCACTGTATCACCTGCCATTCTTAGAAGAAAGGGAGGCACAACGGTCTTGCCTGAACCCTGCCTTGTGTCTGCTCGAGCCTGAGAGGAATTCAGGAAAAAGACTTAGAGGGTGATGTTATTTTATTTCTGTGCACGTTTATCTAAACCACACATGCTTGAGAGGACCCGAGCTGCAGGTGTTGCCTTTCTGGTGCATAGCACAGCTCTACCTTGGCTCACACGGATACTGCAATTTTGGCTGTTGCAGCTGGAGAAGGTAGTGGTGTTGGTAGCCAGCACCGTTTTGCCACGATTGCTGCCTCAACTCAAGGTATGGTCCCTAAATACAGGAAAGCAGGTTTCTTGTAACAAGGAAAGGCTTAGGGTAAGCTGAGCCTTGGGGGCTACAGCTGTAGATCCGGCTCTACCCCGTTATAGTAGTGGAGATACGTCCTCTACTAACGTGCTCTCAAGATGGTGTAATAGTGGGCTTCACCTTGAGCAAGGCACTCCTGGCCTTAATTGTACTCTCCTGCATAATTAACACTTTAGTAAAATACCTTGGTATTATTATCATCCTGCCTTTTTACAGATGGCACAGAGGCAGCGCAAAGTTAAACAGTTTGTTCAATGCCAGTCAGAGCTACTGTTCTGGGCTCCTGCCCTCGCCATGAAACGCCCCGTCATGAAGGCTTCCAGTCCTCGTTTTAATGTGATATATGTATCACTTGCACCCTCCAGGAGTCGGTCAACATATGACATCCAATATTGCACGCAGTGAGTCCTTTATTAAAGAGTGAAATTTGCTTTACGATTGCGAGGACAAAGTTTCTCAATTTTTTTCCAACTGGTTACCTGCTTGGAAATGACTTTTTTTTTTTTCTGTGGCTATAAAGTTTGTTTTATTTCCTGGGATAGTGACATATACAGTTCATGGGGTTTTATGTATTCTTTGGTAAAATGTTTTGTGCTCTGAACCAGCTAATGCATTATATTTTTGTCCCTCTTTTAGGAAAAAAGGTCAGAAGAAGTTAATGGTATGGAAAGATGATCTTCCTATGTAATTATGACTTTTTTTTTACCGAAGTTTCAAATATTTAATGGAGCTGTTTACTAGCCATACCTAGGCCTTCAGCAAGGTGAATACAATTTTCTCAATCTGCCTTTAAAAAGTGCTTGGAATTTTTTTGAGCTTGGGTCCACAGTTACACTTGGATAAGTAGATTTAGATAAATCAGAGTATACTTTCAGTACTGAAGAATCACAAAAAAGCATGCTGGAATTTCCTCTAAAACATTTCACTTAGATTTAAATTTAATTAGCTTAGAGAACCTCATAGCAATGTATTTATCTAGGTGGCTTTTGTTACTGCAGCTTTTGACCACCTCATTAATTTTTAACAAGAGAGAGACAGAAATAGAAAAGAAGTAAAATTAGAAAAAACCAGAGCAAATAGAGAAACGTTGTTGCCCACTTTAAGATCCCTAACTTTGGACTGTAGTCTCTCCCTCCAGAACTTTTAATTTGTGTTAAACACACAAAGATAAGATACAGCCAAACCGCAACACATGTTAAACTCAGACCATTTTCTTTTTCTTAGGCAATCAGTGGCCAGATAACAGAGTCCCCCAAGGACTCAGCTATAATAAGAGGGACAAAAATATATTCCCCTTATCATGAGCAATCTTTCTCATCAGACCCTTAGGACTCACCTGTGGCTGTGTCTCCACTGGCTGGTTGGGTTATCCGGCCAAAGATCCGCACGGCACAACGGCTGGTGCTGAAGACCTAATGCCCCAGAGCATTTCCAGAGGGTTTTGGCTCATCCTCGTGCTGCTCCGGCCCCACCAGCTGGTTGCCACTAACAGTGGAAGAGCACAAGCTGTGAGCCAGGGTCCTACCAGGGAGAGCCCAGCTCTGGTGCTGCAGGGCTACTATCAGCCTGCCGAAGCACGGCAAGAGGGAAGGTTGGGCTCTCAGCCTGGCCCGAGAGCGGCCCGAGCCAGGCCGCGGGGCCCGAGAGCGGCCCGAGCCAGGCCCCGGGGCTCATCGCACCTGAATCCCTGCACGACAGCTGCCGATGCAAAGCCAGACCTGGGCAAACCCTCCGCTGCACAATACGCACACCGGCTGGGCTCTGGGGCAACGAAAGAATAGTCTGGGTCTAGACACAGGTTTTGAGCTAAATTGCATCAATGTAAATCTAGCCTAGTGCCATTGATTTCAAACAGCTACTGCAGACTCTTGTTGTAATGCTTATATTACATCTAGCCTCAGATACACAAATTAACCCACTTGTAATAGATAAAAACAATTACCCTTCTTGAAAATGAAATGCGTATAGCATAAAGAAACATTCTTTCTTGATTAAGTATTTGTCAGCCATTCTGAGGTATCCTGGGCACAGCAAGCCTTCGTAGCCTTCAATATTGATACTATTAAAAGTTTCAGGTAGGCAAATACAACCAGGTAGTTAACCTGATAAAAATGGTACAAATAATGGTAAGTGCACTCCAAGCTCTGACTCAAAAATGAACACTCAGAGATGATTATTTCCCACTTGGCTTACTAAACAAGCTAGAAAAAGCTCTTTGATCTTTCCTAACCTGATATAATAGACAAAACACCTTCTTTCTTTTTTCTAACCAGGGTACTCCAAGTGCAGAACACAAATTGTTTTGCTTATGCTTTTGTGCCTAACAAAAACATCTTATTCTGAATTACAATAGAGATGTGGTTTAATAACTCAGCACGAATAAAAATAATTCTTAAGCTATGTATCATAGTCAAACAGAAATGAAGGTCTCTGCATTGACTGCGGTGGAAGTTAGATGGGTCACACTAAAGCTTTCATTCAACACAGTCTGCTGTCATTGTCTATAATGGGTAAGAATCACTTCTACCATCTGAGAATCACTGTAGTTATTTATATTTCTTGTATCTCTTCTCCACTTGTCAGTCTTGCCCCAGATAAGCACTCACTGGATGCACTGTCTCCTCAGTCCCGAGTCAGGCACTGCTGGGGCTCAGGGATGCTTCAGGATCAGCTGGGGCTAATTCACAGAGAGCGAGGGGCTGCTTGCTGCGTAAAAGGGGGTTTGTAGGCTTGCTAGAGTAAAAAGATTGTTCTAAGGGGAAAAAAAAAGAAAATTTATGCAGATAGTCCCAGGCAAATATGTGTTTGTCTCATATCCTATATCAGAGAAAACGTTCAAGAGTAGCTCATGTTTCTTTCTGAATTGGCTCTGGGAGTAACACATCCCAGAGAAATCTGCCAGCAGGCAAGCTCAAATTAACTGATTTTTAACTTTTCTTTTTTTTTTTACTTAGTTGTACAGTAGGCTAATTTGAGACCATTCTTCCTCCTTCCTCAAACTCGCCACTCCTCTTGGAAATCTGTGCACATAGTCACTATGTAAGGGGCTTGTATTTCAATGCTTGATTGAAAAAATACCTAGAGGTAATTCTGGTTTGAAACAAGTTCACAGAACTGTTTTCTATCGGTCGCCCATTCAAACAAAATGAAAATTAAATGCGCATGAGAATTAGGCTCCAGTTCCCTTAAACTGCCATTTTATGACTGTGTATTTTAATTGGACATTGCAGATAAATCCTTTTAAAAAGCTTAAAAACAACATTTTCATCAGCCTCAAGCAGCTCATATTTTGTTCCAAGCAGCTGAACAAACACATTGGCTTTCTTCCTCCTCAAAGGTTTTTAAACCCTGCTCCACTCCTAAACAGCCAGCATATCACATGCATGAATTAGGCAAAGCAGGTTCATGCAAATTGTACATGGACTGAAATGGACTAGATGTAATTTCTTGCAGAAGGGAACGGCTAGAATATGTTTTATTTGTTGAAGAAAAAGATTCAGTCCCTTTTCTGCTGCTGAAGTCCTAGGATGTTAAAAAGCTTGCATTATCTATAACAGTAATCTTCCGCCTCTTCAGCTGAATCAAGGAATAGCATCAATTTTTTACCTGCGCTGCAGCTTCCTGGACTAGCCACTATGAAGAGGCATTTGCTGGGCAAAGGAAACAAATCAAACACATGGAGACACCCAGCAGCTGCCTGGGTTTTGCAGAGACTGCTGCAGTTAGCATAACGAAACAGGGGAAGAGGCTTTCTGCATCGCTGAGGCTGGACCCGGTTGCCATAGGCAACCACAGCATCATAAACTTATTGATGTCCATCTCATGAGAGGGTTGGGGTGGAGGGTTCCCCGTGTCTGCTTCTCCTCCCAAATCCCTCTTCCAGAACCTCGCTGCACTGATGTGCTTCTCTGGGCACTGATCCAGAGTGGAAGAACTTTCTCTCCAGATCATTTTTTTACAACTGATAGTTGCAACCACTGGGAAAATTTTTTAAAAGGGGAGATGTCTGACTTGCTGTCAGAAAAACAGCAGACAAGAGGGGCTGTGTCTAATAGGGTGAGTGGGCATAAAGATCTCTCTGAGGTAATACCATAAATCAAAAGTCAGGTTGTTTCCAGTCAAGGAAAACAACAAAGCAGAAGAAAATCGAGTGAAGTGTAGGTTCCCTTGGTGCTGGAGGAGGACTGCTAACTGTGGTGTGGGGTAGCCCTCTGCTTTGGCGAGAGAATAACCTGGCAAGACAACCTAATCTGCAAGTCTCGAAGCCTGGGTGCATCCCTCCACTGCTGCTGCCTTCCCCACCAGGCTCTTCATCCAGCGTCACAGAGTGAAGTGCAACACATCCTGCATCGAGCTGCAACTATTCCGATTTATTTTCCTTCCTGTGCACTCCTTTCCTAATTATCCAATATTAATACAATACTGAGGACTTATTTGTGTACTTTTTCCGCTATGCACTTTGACCAAAGCACAGTGGCTTTAATGATTTATGTTGTTTGTATTCAGCCCTCCTGAATATAACTTAATTTTAATTGGCTACTGTGAAAATCTTACCTGCATTGATTGCCTGGTGTTCTGCAATGGCAATAGAAATGCCAGGCTAGAAATGCCTATTTCTTGTCACTGCAAAAGGAGTCGAGGCAGCTAGTTTGGATCTGGACATACCCTACTCCTGTGATGCTCCACACTCTCCCCTTCCAAATCAGTCCAAACCTAAAACATCCCAACAAGCTGAGAGTCTCACAGGCAATGGTAAGACCCATTTTCAGCTCTGCCTGGTTTCCACAGTGCAGACAAGATTCTAGGAAATTGAAATTTTAAAAACACACACACACACACACCAATGCTAAGTAACTCACCAGCTGTATGTAGGACACAGAACTTACGTCTCGGTCTACAAAAACCTCTAGGTTTGCAACACCGCATTTTCCACCCAGTTTTTACACAGCTGGACAGACAAAAAGATAAAACCCTTAGAACTAGGTACCCTGGCTTTCTCTATGAATTACAGATCAGCCTAGGAGCTACATACTAAACACCAAAATGAATAGAAAATCACATAAGATATTCAGGAATAAATGTCTAAATTGGCAGCTTTGTACAGACATGAGCTGCTTGTTTAAGACTGGAGAGAAATTTTCATATGCTTAAAAACCTAGTCTTGCACATTTGAAAGGTATTTAAAAAAAGATTAGTCAAAGTGTTTTTAAATGGGCCTGACTAGAAAATAGTACTTCTGTTTCCAAAGAAATGACCTGTGTTTCTACATCTGACTTTTTTACAAAATTGAAATAAGATTGTCATAATGTAAATTGTGAAATATCAGGATACAGAGCACTGCAATCAAAGAATGAAAATTAGATTCCTCTGCGAAATCAATACGTTCATTTTTACAAGGTCAGTTTAATAACAAAAGTCAGATGAAAAATGGATTGGGAAAGTCTAATAAAACTATTTTGGTTTTGCATATTTGCAAAACTAACTTCTTCCCCCCGCCCCCGCCTCCAAATAAGTGTATCTATACAGAACATTTCAATTTAGCAAACAGTGGTTTTCTCCTTTTTCTTGACCAGCCCTACTTACAGGCAGTATCAGCAGGCAGATTAGATGACCTAGTAGGATTCTTTTAATGTCTAACTTTGATAATCCATGAGTGATGACTATGTGAATTTGGAAGTTAGAGGATTATCCTTCCAGGATATCAGTCTATTCAACCCCTCACTCTCAATCCAATGATCAATAACTCATTAACTGACACCTATTTAACTTCCAAGCAGCAAGGAATTGATGGCATCAGTAAGGAAGCACATAGGCACATTCAAATTAAAAAAATGAAAAATTAAAGACATTACATTTTGATTTTATGTACCAATTTACCTGCTGTTTGATGCTGTACCACCTTTTTGCCACAGACTAGAATTTTGCTCAGTGAGCTGTCACCTCTTTGTCACACTGAAAGTCCCAGAAGCTGATGCTATGTGATCGCTCTTGGCTGTGACACTTGTTTATTCCGTTCCAAACCAAAATGATCTCTTTACCACTTCTTCACATATTTTTCTGGAGCACTTCTCACTAATGAGAAGCACTTAGATTCCTATTCCCTTTTTTTTTTTAAACTGCAGCAGTGAACTTGACTGACTTAGAGGATCTAAGTACTGATTTGTTTTTTTCTAATTACACGATAAGCTTTTCCTGTATCATCATTTCCATAGGGAAGGCTTATCTGCGTAAGTATACCCACCTCCTGGGTTCAGAAAAGCTCGCTGTATTTGCAAATGGTAATCTAAAAAATTTATCATTTATGAAGCATCTGTTTTTCAATTCTCCTAGCCATCTGATGAAAGCCAACAGCATCAGTACGTGCGGGTACAACAGTATGGGTTTTATTTCAGTTCTGTTCACTCTCTACCCACCTTCTTTCCAGGGAATCGTTACCTTTTGGTGAGACGCTCTCACCAGGAGGTGGAACAAGCAGCAGCTCGAGTGAAAGGGTTGTGTGCGCGTTTGGTTTGGAGGCAAAAATCTCATATTTCTCCGTCTGCATTAAGTCATGCTTTCAGGCTACAGCGTTACTGCAGTTCTTCAACATACTGAGCACCACCACCCCTGCAGTTACAGGAATCGCTCTAACGCCTGCAGGGAATCACCCCTCAGCACCAGTGCCACAAGACTACTGTGACCTGGCGCGGAAGAGCTGAATGTCTGAGCAGACCTAATCTCCAAAAAGCAGAGGCAGCAATTCCCCAGACACTCTCATCTGCCGGTCTAGATTGTGCTGGATATTTGAGAACTAAATGGGCCATTTCGGAATGACTCCCGGAAGGTTTGCTCAAATTGTTGATAGCAGTCACGGCGAAGCAGCCCCATCCCAGCAGGTATCTAGCAATAAAGCTTTCATTCAAAAAACCCACCTTGGATTCAAAAGATTTGCAGGTTGTTTTACAGAAAACTAATGAATCTCACAGTGGCCCCAGGGTGCTGGTACCGTCACCTCACCACTCTCCTCAGCTCCTGGGCTTAGCGATGGGAAATTCAAGAATGGGAAAGCCTATAACATCAAGGTATAGAGAGTTACATGCACAAATTAAAACCCACTACATCCTTACCTTTTTAAGGTTCCCAGTACCAAGCAGAGAGTGGGTAGGGAGTGACCAGGCAGGAATCAGACATACTTTTGTGTGGACGACCTTGTAGGAATATTAGTTTTCTTCTTCTTCATCCCAACAGCTTGATTGCTCATTTCGCGCGAAAATCAATGAGTTTGGGATGATAAAAGAAATAAATTATTGTACAACATTAAAAATAACCAGTATTTTTAACAAGATATAAACCATTACAAACCTACTTTTTCAGAATTGTCTTCTGTGGTCTGCTAGGCCAAGGTAGACGTAGAACACGCAGAGCACTAAAGGAAATATAGCTAGCAAAGATAAATAGCATGGCAGAGCGCTTTGCTACTTAATGCCTCGACCAATTCTTCTTGAGCAAGGACAAAACCGAGGGAATAGATCAGCCATGTGGAGTTAGGAGTTTTATTCACAATGTCACGTCTCATCTGTGGCTAGTTATTTGATGGGAATTATGCTCCTGGATAAGGAATTCTATACTAAGAATGTATTCTATACTCTTAAATGCTACAAGAAACCAGGTTTTATCCAAGATTTGTTCCAAACCATGGACTTTTCCAACAGTTTTCTTAGCAGCATATCACGCTAATGGGAACATGACAAAAATTCTAATTGCCTAACAGAGCCCTTATTTCCCAATCTTTCCTCCAACTCCATGTACTTAGTTCAAAACAAAGCACCTGCTAGGTGGTGGCCAACTCTTACAGGCCCTGCAATGCCCTCTCAACAGTATGTTCTCCAGCCTGAAGTTCAAAATCTGGGCTCATTTTCCTTGCGATGGCAAGGAGTCTCCTCTTCCTGCAGACCTCTCCCTCCTCTGACGTTGATAGCCTGTTCTCCAGTCAGGGGAAGGCTAAGATTAGAAAGAAATGGCATTTTCTGCTGTTTCCCAAGGCTGGTAGCATTCTGGTCTGCATTGAGGTTTAGTACACCTTTGCAACACCATCATCTCCTCCCTTTCACAGCATTACTGCAGGGTGGAAATGCAGAGCCTTGGGTGCTGTATGGTGATGCTGGATCTCTGAATGTATGTAATTTCCAAGGGAAAGAATTTGAGCTTTGCTATCTGAAATACAGAACCTTCTTTTCCTTGATCTACAAAGTTGTGTTTTCCTCTCAAGTTATCTCAAAGCCAGACGTAGTGCTGCAGGCTCCCCTCCCCCAAAAAATAAAATCTAAAGGACCAAACCATTTTCATTCAAGAGCATTCAAGAAGCAAACGTCTGCCTTGATTGCTCTCGTCAAAGTTATGACGGTTACATATTCTTTTTCAGAACTGGAAATTTCCTTACTGGAGGCTTTCCACAAGCTCATCCTTTTTATCCCTACAGAGAACTTTGGCATCCGTACTTCCTTAGCAGAACACCAGCCTAAATCCTCTTCCTTGGGAGAGAGACTTGGCACTACCACCTCTTAGATCTATTTTTTTTTGTCAGAAGTGTTCCCATTGACACTCAACAGCAGTAGTGCCCTTGAATCATCTTGAAGCTGCATGAGTACTTGAGAGATGAGGTTTTCAGTTAATTAGATTTTGCTGCCCAAACTGTGAACTTTTTCATCATTTTCCCTTACCATCTTGGCTTTCAGCTTAGCAAAATTTGCAGAGATCCTAATTTCCTTTTCCTTCGGGAGATGGTAATGTGGAGAGTGCCTTGTTCAGCATTAATCTACAGTGGCTTTCCTCCAACCCAGGTTGCAGCCCAAGTTACACTACAGAAAGTATATGCTGTTGTAAAACCCCCAGATTAAAGTCTTAATGATCAATTCAATTCTTTTAGCTGGCTATGTTTAGCAGTTTGTTTTTACTGCCTTGAAAGTATTTCATTTCATTGGAAGAAGCAGGGCTGCAGTTAATGGATTTGAAAATTCCACCAATTTCTGCACTTTGGTGGAAAAAAATAGAAAAACAGGAAAGCCAGAGCTCAAAGAAGGTGATGCTTTAAGTTATTTTTGCTCTTCGCGCCTCCACTCATTTTCCACTACTTCTCTGCAGACACAGAAAATCCACAGAAGTACACAGTATGAAAAATAAAAGCATAATTATCTGCAACCAACACTGATGATGTTTTCAAAACTAGATGTTGCATTAAATAAATAATAAGAAAACATGCACGGCTGGTAGCGCATATGTAGTTGTTAGAAAGGTGACTATAAGCATATCATATATGTTGACATCTGTTTTGGAGAGCACAATCTGCAGATGCAGGGAAATGACAAACCTGCCTGGAGTTGCTTCAGTGCAGACCATCCCTCCCAGCTTGACAGTCCATGCCCACTTCATTGGAAACACTTCAGGATTTTAAACCTACTATGGTAGGTTTTAAGCATCTCTTGTGATCACTGCTGTGCGTAGAACCTACTAAATACGTTAGAAATACTAAACATGCTTTTCTTAGTTCAGTGTAGTAAGGATCTCACAAAGGACATCTCTCACTTACCCGCAGACTGTCCAATTAACCGTGATAAAGTGTACATCAAGTCTTTGATAAGACAGCTTGTTGAACCATCCTCATATCTTTCCTGCCCATCAGCTGACCTATCTGATTGTGACAAGTATCCTTTTGTTTCCCATTAATCAACAGAACAGCTTGCTTAATAATTTCCTGGCCCTTGGTCCCGTAATTTAGGTAATTTAAAGGTTTTTTTCTTTCTATCATAAGCCTAATGGGCACATGCAGGATCATGATGAAGAGCAAAGCTCCTGACAAATGGCAGCTATCTCGTGAACTTTAACAAGCAAGCTTGCAACCGCAATGAGCAATGGGGTGCAGCTCTATTTAAATCAAATAGAGGGAGACAGTTTCCGAAAGACCGATACTGAGCTTCCAGCAAGTGTTGGAAAATTTGCCAAGGACAGAACACCAAGTATAATGGAAAGTTAGCAAAAACTGTTTCAAAAGCACACCGTGTTCATGGAAGTGTCTTTTGAGAAGTTTGTTGTTTGGATTTTTTTTGCTTTAACCTTTACTAAATGCACACCTGCTCCTTTCTTCCGTGAAACTCATAACCCAAAACGTCTAGCGCACAACTTGCTGAAAAGGAGCATCCTCCTGTGAAATTTATGTCTCTCAGTATAAAACTGCAGCTCTCTTCCTGGAATTATTAGCCCCAAATTTACAGTACTGATTGTAGGGACCGTAGGTGCTTTCACATCCATATGTGTCAACTTCAGTGCATCTTAACCGACAATGTTCTCCTATTCGCTAAGCTATTATTCATTATTTACGGGGTGATGACAGATCTTTTTGTAATGCTTTTTATCGCTGAGATCCAAACACTTCATAACAGAGATCAGTATTGTTATTATCGTTATTCCAGTTTTCACACGAAAAAGTGTGGGTCAGAGAGGTGGAATTACTTAGCCGATAACACTTGGCAAACCAGTGTAGGATCAGAAATCAAACCCAGAGCTCCTGAAAGCACTGCTTCACCTGGGAAGGAAGCCAGCCCTGTACCTGCTAACTACAGGAACCCAGAGGACTTGATATATTGGTTATGAGGTCACTGAGTAAAACTATTCATTTCTGACTTCGCTACAGTCAGCAGTTGTGGGAGCTATTCACAAATTTCCTGTAGTAATCTCACCATTTGATTCGTGTCTTTAAGATTGTGACTATATCTGATTAATTGGCAACCCGATTTTGTTGTAAATTCCTTAACTTACTGCATCGGTTGTGACCTCAACCTGCTGATTATGCTGGTGAAGTTCTAGTTAGTTTAGTGAAAGTGTCTAGCTCATAGTGTTTACACCTTCTGCAAGAAATGCCGTTGATTCTTCATTTACTTGTTTACCAATTCACGCTTAAACTCACTACAAACACCACAGAGACGGTTTTCTTTTAAATTTCAGAACAGACTAGTAAGCCAAGGCACTTAGCTGTGGCATTTGCAGAGGTGCAGCACTGTTTCTAAATGAGGGCCTTGTTCCTCACCCAACTGGAAAATAAAGCTGATGGTTCCCGGGGTGGCTCCTGCTGCCTCGCAGGTACCCTCAGCCCTGGGTGCCTGGGCGTATGCTCCCTTATCTGGTTTGCAGACCAGGGGGAAGAGAGTTTCTCAGCCAACTCACTTCTCCCCTAAGCAGAAGCACTAATTCTTTGCTGCTAAAACACGAGTCTTCACAAAACTTCCTGTCTTTGAAACTTCCATCCTTCTGGCGTGTTCGGTTGACACTGGTCCATGCATCAAGGGTGTCAGGCAAGCAGTGGGACTACCAGCCCGCATCGTTGCCTATGCTTAATTTCACTGAGAAACCAGGAAAAGTGTAGCTCTGTGTAAGAACCACATTCACGGGGCTGTAATTCAAAGTTTAACGACGTTCCTTTGCATTTATCTGGCTTTGGATCAAGCGTTACATGTGCAAGATAAAACCCTGCTCCCATAAAACCCTCATACCCTTGCATCTGCTCCCGTGTGGAGGCAGAGCCTGCCTCTACCGCTTTCTCCGGGACTGCCAGGAAGACCCATCTGTGGGGAAGGACATGAAGTTAGACGTGAAGTTAGACCTAGGTTACAGCCTTGCTGCTGTCATTTTTACAGCGCCTTCCCAACTGGCAATGGTGCTTGTCTGATCTGGGAGAGAGTCTGAAGTCCGCACATAACCAAAAATTCCATCAGCTCCACCATCACTATGCTCAGGCATGAGCAGGGAAATCGTTTTAACACTTGAGTTAATTCCCATTAAGTATATTGGCTTCTCTCCTTAGATAGTGTAAAAGAGCATTGATTCCTTGGCATGAAGAATATGTAGATTCGTGGCCACTGGAATTCTAGTTAATGTCAAGCCTAAATATTTAAAATTCAGTACCACATAAGCTTTTTAAAGAAGTTTCCTTTAAAGTCTCCTTCCTTTTTGAGGAAGTCTCCTTTTGTCCTAAAGTCACACATGAGTACAAACACTAAAAAACTGTATGCTTTTTTTTAGCTGCTTCTTCTGTAATCATATGAATTTAGTCTCGGAGTTCTAGGATATATGCTCTGCATCCTTTTTTTTTCTTTTCTTTTTCAAGAAGATGAAATTGAGTAATCTGCCTAAATAATATTAAGGCTTCTCAGCTGAATCTTAAACTCAGCATCATAGTCAAGACTAATAATCAGTGTGATACAAAGGAATGTGTAACAGTCCCCTACTGCAAAATACAGCAAAGAAGTGGGAGTTTCCCTGCAATATTCAATGCCCTGCAAGGATAGCTTCCCCCGTTAAGTGTCCTTGTTGTCGTAGTTGTTTACTATAGGTGTGCACAGTGGGACGGCGAAGGGAAGCGAGAGATTTACTGCAGAGAACAGTCCCTTCACTGAGTATCTCCATGGACCTTCAGCTGCCAGACCGTTCGGGCCAGAAACAATACAGGATCTTTTTTAATAACTGTGAAATGCTCGGCCCCTTGAGTAGAAACCAAATCCTGTGGTAGGCAACTAAGCTTCCCACTCAACGTGCAAGGAAGCCTGGGAGCCTCCAAACAGAAATGTGAAGTGGATCCAGGATGCTCGGATGGCTATCACTTTCATCTCATCTCAAAAGCTAGCCCCTTATGCAGGAAAAAACCCTGGAGACTCCTGAGCCTGGCAGAGAGCACAAGGGAGAACAGCCTGGCTTTTGGCTCCAGTCTGGCCGAGGTCAGTCTATGCCTTGCTTTTCCAGGGATTGACTCCTGGAAAACATAAGCCTGATGGCAGAGGCCAGGTGCCAGGGATCCTTTTTTGTAGAGTTGTAACTTTTAGGCAACAGGTTATAGCTCTTTTGCTACCCCTTGCTGGAGTGGTCTCCTGTTATCTGGCGCTTTGCTTTAGCACCAGAGGGGCTCAAGGCACGCTCCCCCCGCATGTACCCGTACCAATACCTCCGCGTGATGTTCTGAGTGCCTCCCGGGAGCAGCTGTCTGTAAAAAAGGTGAATTGGGCTTTGAACATCTGTCTTCCCCCACCTCCTCTGATGGTAGTCCAAGTCTCCATGGAAAGAGGGTCTACATCCTTTTACATGGAGGTTACAACCTTTCGGCTTTCCCTGTGCATGACGTGAGAAGCCTGACACACTGCACCCCCAGGCACTGAGGGTGAAGCACGGTTATTTTTCAGTGTGTAGGTGCAAGCTGAACGTGTTCACAGCTTTGGGAACAGGGAGGACACTTCAGATCAGATAAAGGTAAGGCAGCACTGATGCTTGACCACCTACAGGGAGTGACAGCAGCTATTCTAGCACTGTTTGGGATATAGTGCGCCTAAAACGCTTCTTCCCGAGTCCTTCATCAGGTTTAGCCCGACTTCCATGTTGTATGGAGATTTGCCAAGAGGCCATTCTTTCAGCTGGCAGGGCCTTTGAAAGCTAAGATGCTGCCAGAGCCTACATAACCACACACGTTTCCTTCTGCAATGAACTCCAAAACACTGGTTTTAAATATAGTAACTATTATTTAAAGCCTTTTTTTTTGTTGCTCAGCAACTTGTCTGTAATGAAGGATGTAGTGCTAGCGGGCTTCCTTGTAGATGGAAGCCTGAACATCAGTCAAAGCAGCATCCAGTTAGGTGTACGCTGGCCAAGGCGATGATGAATTATCTGCCAATCTGTTTTGTTATATTTAACATCAGTGAAGTCAGCGGCGGCAGGAAGCAGCGGTGGCGCAGCCATTGTTCTGCGACATCAGACTAGTCAGCGTATAAAAAGCGATAGACTGGTTCACCGATTCTGAATTAAAAAAAGAACTGTGGCATGAACAGTTAAGCAGATGTTGCGTGTAATGATTCACTTTTGGACCGCTGCCACGCTGCCTGCAAGCAGCCCAGTTCACATCGAGTGCGATGGTTTGGGGTCACAGGCTGTGTCTCCTCCCATCACAACAACACAAGATGTTGAACCAGGTTGGGTTAACTAGCTGAAAGGCTAAATTTTCTGTTCACAAGAAATATCTTTTTTCTGGTTATCAGCAAGGTTCCAGTTCAAATTTCAGACCAAGTCCAAATCTGTCTACCAAATAAAATTTATCTGCTATCCTTCCAAACCAGAAATACAAGATGTGCTGGGAAATGCAAAAACTATGTCTTTTCAAACCAAGAGATTTTCTCCATACACCACTGTGCTTAATACCTAAATGTCAGCTTCTCTCCTTCAGCTGATACTATTTCTTTTTAAATCCAAGAATGTGGATAATTTCCAGCCTTAAGGTCAGTAAAATGCATCTTCCTTCTGAAGGATGTTCTAAACACCTTACTATACTTCACTTTGCAGTAGAGGAGGACTTTCAGCATGAGGGCTTCTGAAAGAGAATGATAGAGCAATTTGGGCTGGAAGGGGCACCTGGAGGTCATGCAGTCCTGCTCAGGGCCACGGCCCATCCAGGCTCCATGGGCAATCTCTTCCACTGTTTGGCCACCCTCATGGTAAAACATTTATTCCTAATATCTAACAATTCACTGTGTGCCAGCTTGTGTCCATTGCCTCCCACCCTATAGGCACTTACCTCTGAGAAGGGTTTGGCTCCGTTGTCGCCGTGTCCTCCGACCAGGTAGTTGCAGATAGCCATGACATCTCCCCGAGCCTTCTGTCCTCCCAGCTGAGCCAACATAGTCATCTCAGCCTCTTCTCCTAGGTCATATTCTCCAGCAGCCCAAACACCTCCATGATCTCCACTGGGCTCACTCCTGGCTGTCAGTGCCTCCCTTTTGATGGGAAGTCCAGACTGGGAACGTCACCACAGATGCAGTTTCATAAGCGTCCTACCTCGCCTTGACGTGCTGGCTCTGCTCTGGCTAGTACAGCCCAGGTTGCTCCAGAGTTGCTCCATCCTTCACCCTCTGGCTTCATCCCAAAGCGCTGACCTCTCGCTGGCCTCCAGAGACCTGCAGAAGTCAGTGAGAGATGTTATCGTCATTATGGTGGGCAATGCTGCGGAGGCTAAGCGTAAAGATTTGGGAACAGAGTGTATGAAATGGCTAAAACCATCTTGACTCTGGTTACCAAGGCAGCAGTAGGTAAGCCTAAGCCAGCTGGACTGGGATTTTTGTCTTTTCTTTTCTATTTACAAAGTAAAAGTTTCTTTTTCCTAAGATGGTTTAAAAATCCAATCAATTGCAGGTGAATCAAAATTTAATTTTAGACAGAAAATGCATCTGTGATGGAAACAGAGTACCAACCACTAAACCCCCATATTGTGTCAATAACCCATCGGTTTGCTCTAAGTTCATACTGGCTGTAAGAAACGTGACATTAACCACACAAATTTTATTACTTTCTCCCCATTTACTTCTTGCAATAAAACTGTTTTGGGTTTTTTTCCCTATAAATCATCTCTAATTTGAGCCTAAAAAGAACTCTGTTCTAACAAGCTGAGATTTCAAAATAACACACGCCACTCTCCCTCTTGCAAAATGAATATGCCGTTCCTATGGAGCTGCCTCATATGTAACGTCCCTTCTCTGTCACTAAGTTGTTGCCATCAAGCACAGGCTGCGACAGCAGTTTCCTTCTAAGCACCTCTCCTCTGGCAGTTACAACTTTCTGAAAATTATTCTTCAGGCCACGATTCTTCATGTGTCTAAACCTGCGTTCAGTAGCTCAGGATACATGAGCAGAAGAACAGTCCCAACTATTTTATGCTCACCAGCACCTACACAGCCCTGTTTCACGATTACGCTGGCGATGCCCTGGCAAAATTCCCCATCAGGTACCCTACTTTACATCCTTTTTTGCTAAGCCACGGGCAGTGTAACTGTGGAGCCTGCGGAAAGCGTGGCTGGTTGGCGGCGAGGGGTGCGCAGAGCTGGACCGAAGGTGCCTGCCTTACGGCTCTCTGATTGATGATGCTTTCTGCAAGAGGACCTGGAGTGAGAAAAGATGACAGAAATCCATAGAGCTCAGCTCTGTGCAAGTGTGAATAAAGACTCACTTCATTGTTCTAAAAAAAAAGGGCAGGGGGGGAAATCCCCCTAGGGATATGTAGATCTATATATAGATACAACTCTATAACAGACAAATTATAACATACAAGTAAGAAGCGCTTCAAGAGCCTTCAGTGAAGAGCTGTCATCACCAAGTAGCATCACTGCTTTCATCTATCTACATACGCATGTCCCTACTTCTCCATCTATGTGTGGCCCACGCGGTAACACTGCACTCTGTTTAATCCTAGATTTTTTGGGGGAAAAATTATAACAAAACCGGTTGCTCCCCTCTATAGTCTATCTGAGACATCAGAGCTGCATGGAATAATGCATAATGAACAGAGACAAAGTTAATTCCTGAGCAGCCGGCCGAACAGCTGTGCAAGATTCATCTGATCAGAATTGGAGAGGTTTTCAGCAGAACTTTATGTGCTTTTTTGGTAGGCTTCAGTACTGCTTTGCTTTTAAAAAAAAAAAAAAAAATTAATGCGTGCTTCTCTCCAGCTGTAAAATATGCCCATATAAATGTGTTATCTGTCTATTAGTTTCTTAAGTGAAAAATGTATTGGGATCTCTGATTAAAAGGGACAAAGATATCCCTCATTGGTTTTGACAGGCTGGATATTGCTGAGCAGTATCTTCCCCTCTTCTGCCAGCAGAACGGCTATTCCGAAACCAGGGCACGCTCTCATCAGTGGGAGCGCTGCACTATATTTAATGGGGGTTTTTATTTTATATTCTTATTCCTCTAGGAGCGAGCATCAATATGTCCTGGCCCTCATCTTACTTTACCCCAGAGCAACTGAGTTCAGAGATAAATGCCACTGTCCCATCTCCAAGGGGACACCTCCATCTCCTGGCAAGGGAGACCTGCCCTTCCACAGGTCTAGATGGCTCTGGAGTCATACTGCTGCTTAAAAGGCTTTAAATAACTACAGTGACTGCAGTGTGAGCTACCCAATTTAAGGAAAGGCCGTTACCAGTCAAAGTTATCCAATGAGAAAGGTTAATTAGAAAATTTGGCTGGGATTGACAGTGCTTGAAGTCTCCCTATGGCAGGCAAAGATGCGTGAAGCACGATGCAGTCGGCGTGCGGCTGCTACCTCGGGGGTACAGCGGGGTGACGGAGATGCAATCTGCTTTCCCCCATAGCTGTCAAGCCCTTGCTCGGTACCGCTGGCAGTTGTCTGACAAATGTGAGTTTTGTTTAGGAAGACAGAAAGGGAACTAAAGCTTCGGATTTTTACTTCTCCCCCCAGCACCTTGGCAGATGGCGTGAACGGGCCATTTGGCTATTGTGTGGGAAACAGGCTGTAACAACTCCAACAAACCCCAGTCAGAAGAATTCCAGGTTTTCCTTCAAAGCTTTCACACTCGTTTTAAATCCCCCGACCTGAGAGCTAGCTCCTGCCGTCTAAGAGTGCATTGTTCACTAAATGAGGTTTCAAGCTGCCACGGGGTTTTCATTAGCAATCTCATGATCCGGACCATCCTATTCATTGCTAAAGTTTGTGCCAGCATCTTTTTCAAAAATCTCTGTTGAATTACGTTCCTCCTGACAATATATACATTCCTGTCATTTTGTTCCAAGTTTGCTTGGTACGCGGTGGTTTGGTCTTTTGTTTTTTTGGGGGTTTGGGGTTTTTTTTGTAGTAGTAGATAGTAATGAGAAAAACCAGTAACAAAAATGCTTTTCTTTAAAATTTAAGCCATAACAGAGACTAGCGCCTTGTAAAAACTGAGCTTAAACTAATAGGGACTCAGCTCTGATTCTAAATCATTTAGCTGAGGATGGTCCAGCATGTGTAACAAAAGACAGACCTGAAATGACATATATTTTGTAACTCAATTTACAGCTATCAATCACAATTAATGAATTGCCATCAAAGATATTGAGATATCCTCCAGCAAGATCAGATCCTTTCACTATCACTAACGTGATGGAGGAGGAGAAGTCTCTAGAGAAGAGCAGCAGTTTAGGAAGGGGGAAATACTAACTTAGCGAAAGGAGAAAATAAATGTTTACCTAGGAGACAGGGTCGGTCAGACGATGTAAACCAGAAGGAGAATCTGTTCTTGTCATCCAGCCCGAATAGACCATTTGGAAACTTTCCTCGTGTCTTTCAGGGACCTTCAGAAAGCAGCTGGAACGTGTCATCCTCTCGGGCAATGGCTCACACTGCTCCATGCCGAATGCCAAACTGTTCCTGAATGAAGCAGATATCTGTCCGGCTGCCTGGCTCCAAGGGACTGGCAGAAGCAGCCGCATCATATAAAAACGTTTATAAACCACCAAAGTCCAGCTTGTGTTTCCTGTCCTTAATCTGCTTCCAGAAAGCCATTCCCAAAGTTTACCCCATCAACAGCTGGCAACCTTCTCATTTCCACACTAGATTTGCTCACAACTGTTATTGCTGTGTGTTTCTCTAAATTGCCCTCCAGCTTAGAGAGCTCTACAGCTAAGCAAGTTTTTCTTGTTTGTCCTTCCTCCGCCTAATGAAGTTAATACTCCCGCACGTAATCAACACACTGCTCGGGCAGCTGAACTTCAACTAAAGAGAATAAAGTGGGATTTCTCAAACAGTGTGTTGAGAAAAATAAATGTAGCTATTTAAATCTTGGTTTAAAATTGATTTTAAACCAATCCTTCTTAGGATTCAATGACAAAATTGCTATAATCTTCAGTGGGACCAGGATTTCATATCACATCATATCCTGGGGAGCACTTAAACACAAGTGCACTCTGCCAAACAACCTTTTACTCAAATCTTTTCCAGTCCTCCTACTTACTTGCAAAAATCTATCAAAAAGTGTCTTCTGCAAAGTGCCCAGAAGTCATAACTTCCAGGCTATTTTGAACTAGAGATGGGAAGAAAATCCCAGCGTCCTAACAACCAGGACCTGACTTCAACATCTCTGATGACGACAGGTATGACAAGGAGATGCAAAGAGCAAGCTGACATTTTCTGTATTTTAAAATGCCACCGAAACATTGACAGAAGTGGAGACAAAGCGAAGGCTGACAGAGTGTTTCTGATATCTCCTTCCTTGTTTTTCCAGGCTAGGCTGGAAAAACATCATCTCCGCCTCTCTTTCCGTGAGTCAGAGGTGTGGACGGCTGCAGCAGAGCTGCAGGGCTGGGGCAGGGACGATCCTGGCACATGAGCCGAGTTATTAAGCATGCTGCAGCGCTGAGGATGGCTGGGACTAAGGGAGACTTTATCAGTTGGGTGGTTTTAAGTGAAGTTTTGCCCATTATTTTTACAGCACAGCAGGAAACCTGAAGGCTTAGGAAAAGTGTTTTTAAGTGGACCCCAGCAGGTATTCGTAAAAAGCACTGAAAAAGATTCAGTAAATAATTTTGTTATTCTGTAGGCATTGTCTTACAAGAAATAGATTATAATATTGGAGTTTTGATGGGGTCACAGTGTTGGCTGACACTGGATGGAACAAAGAGCTTGGCTTTTCAATAGGAAAACAGGCACAGAAAAGATGGAATTTTCTGCCCTTTCAGATTGCAGCCCGAGAGAAAATGATGCTTTGACACAAAAAGCTCTCGTTGCTGCTGCACTGGTCACAGCTGCTCTTGACGGTGAGTGTTCAGCACACGTCAGGTTCTGGTCACCCTCCCAAAATGGAGAGATGGAGACACCCCTGTGCTGGTTTTGGCTGGAGTGGAGTTAATTTTCTTCACAGTAGCTGGTACAGGGCTGTGTTTCAGATTTGTGCTGCAAACAGCTGCCCCCAGCTGACCCAAGGGACATTCCATACCACACGGCATCATGCTCAGCATATAAAGCTGGGGGAAGAAGGAGGAAGGGGGAGACATCAGTAGTGATGGTGTTTGTCTTCCCAAGTCCCCTCCCCGTTAGGCGTGATGGAGCCCTGCTCTCCTGGGGGTGGCTGAACCTGCCTGCAACGGGAAGCGGCAAATGAATTCCTGGTTTTGCTTTGCTTGCGTGTGCAGCTTTTGCATTTCTTATTAAACTGTCTGTATCTCAACCCACAAGTTTTCTCACTCTCACCTTTCCGATTCTCTCCCCCATCCCACCGAGGGGGAGTGAGCGAGTGGCTTCCTGGGGTTGAGCTGCCGGCCGGGGTTAAACCCCAACAACTCCTCTGCTGGCCTTGGCTCCACATCTCTGGAAGAAACTAGACACCTTAGCAAATCCCGAACACCAACTCCAAACCACTTTCTCAGCAGCTAAGCGACGCACCTGAACCCTATACAAGCATCAGCCTTTCACATCAAAGTACAAATTCCTCCTGGCTTCCCTGAAAGCGCCTTTGTACCTATGTGAAGGCTAAGCTGCCTGGATGGAGAAGGCAGGCACTGCGCTGCTGCTCCTGCCGGGGGGGTCCACTCTGTAAAGTACTTCTTCTAGCTGCACATACACCAACCTCACTCCTCTCTAAAGTGAGCAGTCCTTCAGTTTTATCCTTTTTCTCCTCCACTCATAAGGCATGTCCATCATCACCTTCTTACCAATCACATTTTAATTTCTTTATATCTGGTCTTATATACCAGAAGAATGACAATCTGGCTGGCTAATCAAAATATATATTTTATATAGTATAAATCACCATTCTTTGGCTAACCTTTTTTTTTCACTATTTTGAAAGACAAATTAACCGTGACTCATTCTGGAGAGACAATGCTACAAAATTTTATTTTTTTTTTTTTACTTAGTCAGATCTTTGAGTTATTTTTAGCCTTTTGAAGTTAACGCTTTCTTCCATAATCAGTGTAGAGTGATAGCCCCCCAGGCAGCAATGCCAACCACTTCTTCTATCACAGGATGGAATAACTGCTCTTTGGAAGAGCTTGTGTCCTCACCAAGCACAGAGGGAGCCCAGAAACCTGACATTTCACCTTACCACTCCAGCACCTTTTAACAAATAGTGCCATTTACAAATCAACTGCTTCACAGTGAGACTCGGATCACTTAATCTGGACTTTCTGAATCAGCCAGGCTCTGTAATTTCATCTAGCTCCTCCTTCACCAAGTCAACACTAAGACAAAATGTCAAGGCAAGTACCTCAGCTGGAGCTGAAGAGGTGATCACGCCATTGCAATCATTGAAGTTTGGGTTCATGGTAACTCAGTTCCTCAGTTAAGAACTGGCGCCTCATTTTTACTAGAATTAATCTAGCTGTGCATTTTAAGCATTTTACACTTTTTGCTGAATAGCGTTCTTATACCCTATGACCACTTTTGCTAAAATGGAAAGTTTTCCACATAGGGCACAGTTTCTCGCCTCAAATAATTTTTGCGGTTTGTCTCTGTACTCCTTTCAATTTGTCATCATTTCCCTTATAATACAAAGCCTCCAACTCGACCCATTTATTGTCTTTACAAAAGCTACACAGAAGGCAGTATCACCTATATATTTTCATGCAACTCCTCCTTTTAGAAATACATCATCCTGCACTTACACTGTTTAGACACCATTTAATCAAGGTACTACGCAGATATTTATCTTCTTGTACATTTGAATCATAAATAAGTACCTCATCCATTCATCACTTTTGTTGCTATCCTATGAATGTACTGTAATGGACTTCCCCAAGGAGGGTAGCTCTAGAATTGCACACAGTAGCCAAGTGTGCACGTTTAGATGTCTACAGTTCTGAAAGGTAAAAAATAACTGTAGGTCACGTTTTGGAAGAAAAGCATGTCATTTTTGTTGACACGCTCCTTTGAAGATTTTCTTTTACATTGTAAATTCAGAAGTCAAAAGATGCAATTAGAAGGTCATTCATAGCTACTATTAATTGAAGTCTTGGCTATGGAGTGTTATGGCTTTTAAATGCCTTTTCTTGACCAGCAATGAAGAACACAAATGAAAAATCGGTATATGGTACAATGCACACTTGGATTATCAAAACTAGAAACCCTTGATGACAGCATCACCTTTTTCCTTTACCTTTATATACCGTGATGGAGAACTATTCTGTGATTCATCCAAGCTCTTAGTCTCTACAAACACATAAAAAATTAATAACAATAAGTGGTTAATGAATTTTCCAAGTAATGATACTGATACTATTTTGCCACTTTTGGGTAGGCGCCAGAAATATTAGTAGATTAAGGTGATGGGAAAAGTGAAGAAAAGTCAACCATGCAGAAGCCTAGACCATTCCCGAAGGAAGGCCAACTCACACCGCTCTGTGTTTTTCCAAGGGGATTGCCCCCTGTGCAATGCCCCTATTTAGAAAATTGCTGATGGCTTTTTCAAGGTACACTCAACACATAAAAGCAGTGAAATCATCCACATCTACCTCTGGGTGACAAGTGCTCACGCACAAAAAGCAAACCAGGCTTTGCTTAACTCAGGTCAAAATTTAAGGCTGTTATGCTGATTTCTGAATCCTGTCACCTTTCTACTCCCAGAAGCAGCTCTCCTTTTTCTTACGACATTCTTGTGCTTCCTCCAGTCTCATAACCATTTTCATTTCTCTCTGTACGATGCTGCCCGTGCTTCCTCGCAGAGGCAAATGGTGCTCATTTGCTCTTACAGAAGCATGACTCAGCCACGAACCCATCCTTTGGCCAGCTGCACTAGTCAAAGGTCACTGGAAGCATATTAGGATGAAAAAGCAGTGGCTGAGGTGCAAGGTGGCCAAAGCACAATGCTTGTCATTAACCAAGTACTTACATCTGAGCTAATGTCACTTCTGTAAGTAGGCTGCTGCAAAACAAAGATAGGAAGCACAGAAGAACAGAAAGATTTCCTTCAAAGAGGAGCACCTACCTTTTCTCTACTTAATCACTCCTAAGTCTAAATTTAGGCGCCTTGCATAAATGTCCTACTAACGTAAGTGCCTAAATTACCTGTCAAGCCGGTAGAGAAGGTTAGATGCCTCTGAAGGCATCCAAAAACATCTTATCCCCGTAGTATCAAGCTGAGGGTAGGAAGGTTGGAGCCCAGCCTTAGACCTCTGATGTCCAGTCAGTAAATAACCCACACATTCTGCATTATGGGCTTGGGTCAAAGGGACTTGTCAAAGCCAGAGGAAGCCAGTGGTCTAACACTGAATGACATCTTTACCTCCAAACCATCTGTCTGAATCCTTGAAAGTCATGCTCCCTAAAGCTCCTCTGTAAAAAGGCCAGTGCCTGAGATCTGTAAAGAAACTAATGGAACTGTCAACATACTTCTCCTTTAAATCTTTCTGTTGTTAACTAACAATGAAAAAACTCTTCATCATTTCTTCCTAATCATTTACAATACACAACAGAAACTTGAAACACAAGGTCATCTTCTGATACCGTCCAAAGTAGCTTCTTTTCTTCTCTTTGAAAGTGATTTTCTCCCTACGAGCTGCTAAAAACCCAGTTCACCCCTTGGAGTCTTTGTTACTTGTGAAGGCTCTCAGTCATCCTGACAAACATTGCTTACCAGGAGCACTTGGCAATGTCACCCTGCAGATTTTCCATGACATTTAGTCCTTTTCCATCTTCTTTACTACAGCCTGATATTTTTCAAAACTGTAGAAAAAGTGACTTATTGATAGGCACAGCTTGTGAGAAATCTAGCTGCTTTTGATGGGATGTTCCTTGTTACAAACACTTCACCCTTCCACTTATCTCCAGCAGTGGACTGTATTATCAGGTAGGCGATTTATTTATGTGCCACCTTGCTTGTAGCAGCATGCTATAGATCACATAGCTTCCTTTCGTTATCGGGTGTGACAAGAGGGTATGACAAAAGGGTGACATTAAAGGTTACAGCGCTCAGATGCCTCTCCCAAGAGAAATCCAGTCCTACCTTTTCGGCAGGGCTCTGCTTTCAGGCCAGAATTGGCAGCAGGGAGGCGGAGATGTTAGCCCCACACTCACACCCTGGTTTTCCTGGGATATGCTTTACCCACTTCACTACCCTTTCCAGCGTGCTGAACCCTTGCCAGGGTTTTAATATCTAGGGGCAACCATTGTAGAGCCACAGCTCTGGCTTTGCTACCGACTCTTGATCAATACAGCTCTTGTTCATGCTGCTCCTGCAAATGCATCTAAGGGGAAATTCATTCTGGAGGAGAGGGTTTGCACAGACCTCAAACAACATAGTCACCTTCTGGCTGCGGCACGGCAGCAGCTCGGGGTCCCATTAACCAGGCTCCGTGCAATGCCCTTGTCTTTCGGTGCAACCGGTGTGCGGTACCGCCGGAAAAGGATTTCAGCAACGCACGTGTGAGACTTTTCGGTTTTGTCCACAAGAGCGTAAATTTCATCCCTCATTTTTACTAAATTCCACCATTCTCTTTCGCTCGGGAGATTTTGTTGAATTTATCACAATGAACTTGCAGCCATTAAAAAAACGCTGAGAAAGTGACTGTAAGGGATTAGCGATCTCATCTACAAGGATACTGCAACAGAGGGGGGGAAGAGAAAACTGCCTCCATTCTACAGACAGAGATATTAAAGGCAATTTTCAGGTGGAGTCTAAAGGTTGAGTAATTCCACATCTCTGCACCGTAACACCCGATAACCCTCCCACATGCGGAACAAAGGCAGGGCATCTTGCGAGTCGCCCATTATCTCTGTGTTTCAACCTTCTCCCTCTAAACTCTTTCATTGTCATCTCTAAATTAAACTTCTTCAATTTCAAGGCTTTGAACGACTCCACCACAGCTTGCATCTGCATTAGAAAATTAACTCTTCTGTCACTGGCGGTCTCATTCCTTTCTCTGAAGGAGAAGCACAACCTGTTTCCTCTCAAAGCCCACCCACAGGTCCTGTGTACACCGTCTTTGCAGACCAGACTGCCTTTGAAAACGTGCCCGGGATGCAAAGAGCCAGATACAAGAGCACTTAGCGCATTCTGCACACCCCTGTTTGGTGAAAACCAGTGCTCCCATTGCAGAGAGTAATGTCGTGTACTGGGAAGGATTTCAGCAACGTGACTGCTCTCACCTCGCTGCAGAGAGCATCCTCAGCGCCTGTCCTCCTCCCAGCTCTGAAGCATCTCCATGGATGCCACAGAGCCCAGAAATACCCAGGGACACCTAAAACTGGGTTCCAGCCTCAGCCCAGAAATATTCAGGTTTGACTTGAGTGCCAAACGCTGGGACTTCTCTGGGGCTTCCTCCTTCATTTCACCCGCCTCTTGCCAACAGGCTCCAAGTTCCATGTTCCTGTACAGTCATAATTTTCCCTTTTTGGAACTGTTTATACAGGCAAATGTATTATTCTTACATTATTTGTTAAAGATAAGGGTTAGAATTATTGTCCAGGATGGGATACAAGACTATTACTCTTTCACTGCAGTAATATGCGTTATTCTTTTTGTTTAAAAGAATGACCA